>OY992532.1:39935467-40535467 GCA_963921185.1 Dasysyrphus tricinctus | reverse complement strand
AATATATACTTAAGATTTGTTTTAAGAATTTTGTATATAAAAAATAATTTTTTACAAAACCGCTCCAACGATTTAAATTTTTTTTTCCATACAATCATATTCAATCAAGGCTTAAGAAAGCATTTTTCTTTTTCACTTCAAACTGTCAAAAGAGTTGTTTTAGCCAATTTAAATGTCGTATTTCATGCATTTTTATCTCAAAATTTCCATGTTTTTATATACAATTTTCTTAAACCCGCAGTGTCTTGAACATAAGAGCAAGTACGTGCGACCCAATCGTGCATTTTATTTTAGTTGGTTTTGTTATTTAAATTTTTTGAACCATTCATTTTGATATCAAATTTAGATTTGTAAAAAAAAGTTTTAAGGTGTAAATTTGTCAAATTCGACTCAGTTTTGAAATTATACCGAACATATTGAAAAATGGCGAGTGTGACCGTTCTCTGTGAATCGTAAGGGTGAAGTTAGTAGCATATTCAATAATAAAATCCCTTAAACGTTATTATTCCCTTCATATTCCGGTACCTACAGTGACGAACAAAAGTACACAAATGTTTTCACTTATTTGTAAAATAACTTAGCATTGTAAGCCGAGGGGAACAAAATTGAATTTTATTGTTTTGTGTATTAAATCAAATATTATTTTCTTCAATTAAATTAAAAAAAAATAAAATATTTCAATACACTGAAAAAAAATGTTTACCTAATGAGTTTTTGCTCTTGGCCACTTTTGCTTGTTTTGGTATAAAGTTTATTGTCACATTATTTATTCCATAAACCTTTGTTCTTTATCACTTGCAAACACCTTGCAGGCATGCTCTCTATCAAATTGCGAAGTAGTTGGTCGGAAGTTCGGCTCGCCTCTAGTTTAATTCGAGCCCTAAGCTCCTAAGTGTTGGATGGATGAATTTCATACTGCCATAACCTAGACTTCACAATTGACCACAGATTCTCAGTCGGATTGAAGTCAGTGCCATGTGCAATCGTCTGAAAATTTCTAATTTTTCAATCATTTTTTGACAATTTTGGAAAATGAGTTCGGAATCTCTGTAGCCACTTTTTGCCAAAAATGTTGTCAAATGATAACGTAATATATCAAAATATTTTTCTTTATTCATTATTCACTCGATCTTTATTAATGGTCCGGCGGAACTCTAACAAATACGTCCTCACATCATAATCCCGAAACGGGCAAAAGTGGTTAAGTAGAAGTATTTTTAAGAAAATACATAGAACAATTATTCATAGCCAAAAACAATAAACAATAAATCCATTTAGTACTTAATTTTTGTGGAGTTTATGAATAAAATTCAACTATAAAAGGTAATTGCGAGCCCCCCACCATGGCTTGGCGAAACGCATTTTAAAATTAAGTCCAAAAATTCATTTAACATTTTTTTCTGTGTATTATAATATGTATTAAAAAACAAAAATGATTGAAGAAAATAAAATTTTATTGAATATATGTATAAAAATATAAAATTACAATTTTTTCCTCTCGGCTTCGCACCAACTTTTTTAAATAAAAGAAAACATCTGTCAACTTTTGCTTGTCACTGTATGTATATTCAATAGCCTATGTATATGAGGCAAAACTCAATAATTATGTCAATGTTTATCAGACCAATATGCCTACTTGATGCTGTGGGGTAACGGTAAATAATCATTAAATGGACGGCTTAAAAAGAGTTAAGCAAAATTATAAATTTTTAATATGATTCTGGAGACTATAAGCGAAAAATCACCCTTTTTTGACTTAGCACCATACAGCCCGACAGACAGATCCACATAATTTTGCGTCTTCTCTTTTCTGGTCTTATTGTTAGTCGCAAGTAAAAAGTAAATGCATTCAAAAAAAAAAAAAAAGAATTCAAAGGGGACACCCGGGTTTGAACCGGGGACCTCTCGATCTGCAGTCGAATGCTCTACCACTGAGCTATATCCCCACATATAAATTTCGATGTCAATTGTATTATTTGACTAGGAACAAATTATTATGTGCGGCAATTCTAAAATCAATTACATTAAAAGGTAATGAGAAAATGATAATAATAAATGTTGGATTTAATGACTTGTGTTGTGATAAGAAATTACAAGAAAATGCTTTTAAATGATAGATGAACTGTGAGTTAGACAGATTGTTGTATGTATATGGGGATTCCTACAATTATAGAATTTGTGTGAGAATTGGTTTTTGTTCTTTTTTTTTGTTATTCAAATTGGAAATAATTCTTTAGATTTTACAAGCTTCATAATTTAATTTCTCCTAATTTTGTAACTAAGTTTTAAGAAAAGAAAAACAAAAAAAAACCTGGATGAACAGATTCAGTAGGTATTGAAAATAGTTGTAGGCGCCTTCTTCTCAAAAGCCCACATGACTAACTTCCCCATGCGATACACAAACATCATCCATTCGTTCCATGAACGATAAAGTTTTCAATTATGGCTAAATAAATCTGAATATCAATTCATTGTAAAATTTAAAAGACGCATAGGTGACCATTTATATATATTTCTTTTTGTTGTACCCACATCAGGGCATATACTATTTATAAAAAGATATTAAATGAAAAATAAGATCCGGAAACGCAACCCCCGTGGGTACTTTTTTCATTCTGCAACCCAAGCAGGATAAAAAGGATGTGCATTTTGCTGAAAGCAGCAGAGGCTAGCAGTTGAAAAATTAATGTTGTAAATCTCCTTCTCGTTTTTTTTTAATGTGGTCACAGCAGGGATCAAAAGGTATATAAAAACCTTGACAAAAGTCCTGGAATATACTAATTTATTTTATCATAAAGGAAAGTTGAAGCAACTATATAACGAGAGAGAGACTGTGGACTTCCTTTTGTTGATGCAAGCTAAAGTTGTATACTTTCTGCATATCATCCACTCATACAAAATAACAAAAGAAGAACTTTGCAGCTCGTTATACGGTTATTTTGTGTAATAAGCTTATCATTCGAAACAGGCAAAAATATATATGAATTAAGCATAATCCTTTTTTATCCAATTTTGTATGTTTTAATATTGTTAATATTTTTCTCAACTTTTTGAATACAAAATTCGTAACTTTATTGCCAATTAGAAATTTCATATCTTTTAAAATGAAATGAAACCAGAGATCTAAAGTGACAGGTTTCTAGAAAATAAATAAACTGAACCATCCAGCGGGTCTATAATAAATGGCCTAAAATCGTGATATTAAAGTCAACGTATCAGATCCTAGAAAAATTATAAAGTTTGCTACCGTAACTCTCGATAAAAATCATTGCAAAAGAAATATCTCCTTGATTTGTTTCTAAAAAAAATATTTGCGGTATGAAAATTAAGATTTCTATTTTTATTCTAAAATTCTTTACGCAAGTTTTTAAAACTGAACATATTAAAAGAAGCAAACCCTCCTCCACAATACAAGTGAAAATCCTTTCCCCCCCATTTTCAAAAATGTTAACTTCAAAAACAATACCTTTAGAAATGTTTTTTTCATTTTCCTTAGAAAACAACATCATATACAAACTTTAACTTTACCTACGTTTCTTCTAACTTTTATTCTATGTATATTTCCCTAGAGTAAAATAAAATTACATGTTGTCCGAAAAGTTTCTTTAGCCAAACTCAACAAAACTTCTGACACAATAATTCCCTTTCGTTTGGTTTTGTTTATGCAAACTTGGAGGTACTGGCTTAGTTTAAAAATAACAAAACAAGTTGGTATTGTAATTTTGATTTTATTTTTAACATAATATAAGATAGAATTTATTTTTTTGTTTTTATTGCACTGAAATTTAAATTTATAAAAGTAATTTCAACTTAATTTTGGGTTTGTATGGTTTCTTGATGAATCTTAAGGTATTTTCCATTTGGGATTTCTCTTTGAATATTATATTTTTTTGCCAAAATTTAAAACAAAAAGGAATTTAATAATATTTTATTTTTCTTGTAAAGTTTAAATTGCGTTTTGATCTCAAAACTGAAATTAAAGGTAGAGTAAGGGAAGTTTATATATGGACCATCATTTTTGCAAAAAAAAAAAACAGAAAATATTAGTTTCTGCATCGCGTTTTTATTTTTAAAATGAAGCTAGACATTTTCTCAATAAATTCTTAACAACCAAAAATAAGTTGAATTTGCAAAAATATAAAAAATGAAATAATGACATAACCCAAAAGCATTAAAAGCACTCAAAAGAGACACAACTTAGTACACTTAGTACAAAGCACATGACTTTCTTTTTAAGAAGTATTGGATTTTCGAAACCTGCCGTGGCTCGAAAAGTGATATGAAACGCATTGAATGAAAAGAGTAATAAATTTCAAAATAATTTTACGCCGGAAAATACGGACCACTTAAATTTACATGAGAAATGATGGTCCATATTAGTCGCATCAAGAGGTTTGGAAAAAAAAATAGTTTGCGTCGAACTTTCTTAATGATAAATATCGTTAGCAATGTAAAATTGCAAAAATAAAAAAAAGACAACCAAATGCCATCTGAATTCTTGACCAAGCATTAAAATCGGGTTTCCATAAAATGTTTATAACATTTATAAAACAATATTATTTTGGTATAAAAATTTAAAAAGTTATAAATGTGCAGATAAAAATAAAATTAAAAAAAAAATATCAACTTGGTTTTGTGATATTGAATTTTCGTAAATATATTTTGATTTTTTTTTTATTAAAATACACTTTTTCAATTTTTTTTTTTATAAAAATATTTTGTAACTTATTTTGAAATTATTTTATACGTTATTTTTCCATAAAAGTACATTTTTTGTATTCTTAAAAGTATACAAAAAATCGGACATATTTTTCAAAAATCACACTACCATTAAAATTTTTTCTTCTGCATAAGTAAAAACGATCAGTCAGCAGTTATGCCGTTTCCAACTAAAACAAAAATAAAAAAAATTGGTTCTATAGTATAACCATTAATACCTATCAATTTTTCGAAAAAGTTTTCCACCGAAATTAAGTCTTAAATAAAAGCAATTAATGGATTTTTTTTAGAAAATTTGTGAAGCAAATTTTGAAAAAAAAAGTTTTCTTAAATAGCTGAAAAGTAAAAATAAAAAAAAAAACAACGTGCCGGGAGAATGGACAAAAACCACTTTGTTGCAAATAAATTGCACTGGGTTGTACAAAATTATGAGAGCCAAACATGTTTACCTAAAAGCATGAAATTCACTAAAAAAACTCAACTAAACAACAAGAAGAATACTATCTGAATACTTAATCCAGTATGGATTACAAATTTTAAAAATCGTTGGAGTCGTAAAAAAAAAAAAAATAAAGAAAAATGTTGGTAAACAAATGCTAAGTATTTATTAATAGTAGAAGATCCCTCCATAGAACGAACTACCCTCATAAAAGTACCAGATAAGTAGTATACAGTTTTATAGGTATTGTCAGAAAAACAATTTGCGCATGGGTTGCCTATATCGATATGGTCAAGGCATTTTCCAAGCAATTATACTCAATTTTTGGGGTTTTTCAATTACCTGCCCCAGCTTGGATGACAAACCTTAAAAATATAACAAAAATACCATATAAAGAAAATTTTATTTCGAAATTATGAACTATGTGAATTTTCAAAATTAAAAAATTCAGTAAGGCAAATAAGGGTAAACAAAGAGAAAAGTTTATAATCTATTTTGCTAATAAAAAATGATTTTGTGATCGGTAAATTTTTTAAATACAAACAATCATTGCTTATTTAAAAAAAAAAATTAAAAATCGGCATATGAACATTTGAAAATCAAGGATTGCAAAATAGAGGTTACAGAAATAGTTCACCCACCATAAATCAGAATGATGATTTTTCAAATTTTGTGTTTAAAATTTATTTCTAGTGCAGTGAATTTTTGAATTTTGCACTTTTTTTTAGGAAAATTTTGGATTTTTAAATACTTACTTTCGTTGGCATTTTCTTTGAAAAGTAGGTACAATTAAATGGGGATAACTCTAAAAGAGGATTCCAATGGATAGCATAATTGCTACATTTCCACCGTACGCTAATCTGATATTTGATAAGATTAACCTCAGGACAAATTCTTTTACAAATCGAACTCACCTTTTCAATATGTGGGATTCATTCATGGCTGAATTCAGTTCTTCATAAATGAAACATTCTATCTCACTTCCTCTTCGTAAGAAAAAATGAAACACCATTTGCATTTTAAAAGGTGCTGTCAAAGTAAATCTTTTCTTAATTTTTTTGTGCGGTGGAAACACCAAACAGATTTATTAAATCTGACCTGAGATAAACCTTTGGTAGAAACATAGCATAAGTCCAAACATTTACAAAACTTCTGGTTGGAAAAGATTTATCTGTGTGGCAACGGTTAGACAATGCACTTTTCAGGTTGCATTTTTTTCTATAATTTAAGCAACTTCTATAAATGGGTTATCAATAGAAACTAAGACTATCTTCTTCACGATGGCAATGCTCGGACAGTCCCACAATTTTTATAAGAAATGGCCTATTTTTTAACACTGTCTTTTACATTAGGGAAAGCTGGGTAAAATTATATCAAATAGCCAGAAAGGACTTTACCAGTTTTTATTTAATCTTTCAGCCATCTTCTGGACTTTTAGGACATAACGTTAAATTAACCTCACTACTTTGTAAAACTATTTAAACTATTCACTGTATCTTTTTCCTAGTGTACAGTAATTTTTTTGTAATACATCAACTGATATCCTAAGAACAAGAAGTGAACTGGTAATGTAAAAAGAAACTGAACTTCTTAATACTTCAAGGCTTTGGTTTTTTCGAATAAAGTTCTTAAGACCCAATTCTTGAACATTTCATCTTCAAAATCTATTAGAGGTTCTTTGAAACCATATACAAATATTTTTTCATTTTTTTTTGTAAACAATTATCCCTGAACAAAATGCAACTCACTAACTCAAAAAAAAATCTCAAATGTAGTCTTTTTTTCTTAACGAAACAAAAACATATAGATACATTTGTGGCAACCCTGGGTGTAGACAATTTTTTTTTAAATCAACCTTACTAAATCGCATTTGTCATGGAGTAATTCCCATTTGAATGTACTTTTGAAAGAAAATGCCAACAAAAGTAAGTATCCAAAATCATCAAAAATTTTCCTAAAATAAAATGTGCAAAATTCAAAAATTCACTACACTAAAAATAAAGATTAAACACAAAACTTGGAAAATAAGGGAAGTATTCTTTTCAAATATCTTCCTGAAATTTATAAATTATTTTCAAAGCACATCACATACAGATTTATGATGAATTATTTCTGAAACCTCTATTTTGCTATTTAGCCTATTGAATAGACCGGAAAATGAGAGGTATAAAGGAACAATTACGTGCAAGGGTTTTTATTATTGAATATGTTTGTTTGGCCCATAAGCATGCTTAAAACCAAAAATACTACTAAATTCACCCATGCGTTTCTGAGAGAATGGTCACACTGGCCACTTTTCAGTATTTTTGGTATAACTCGAAAACTAAGCCGAATTTAAAAATTTTACATATAATACTTTTTGTTCAAAATTAAATTTTCTATTGGAATGGATAATTCAAAAAATTTTACGAAAAAATTTAAGCAGGAAAAGTTAACAAAAACCAACTTAAAAAAATGGAGCAAAAATTGACAGAGATATTCTCATTCAAACCTTATCATTTCTTATAATTTTTCGCAGTTTTGGCTTACTTTGTTTACTTTGTTTATGAACGTCTTGAGCATATCTTTGCTCCGAAAAAAGTTATGCGCAATTTAGAAAAAAATTTAAAAATCTTAGATTTTTCGATTTTTTTTATGTTGGTTTTTGTTAACTTTTCCTGCTTAAATTTTTTCATAAAATTTTTTTAACTATCCATTCCAATAGAAAATTTAAGTTTGAACAAAAAGTATTATACGTAAGATTTTCAAATTCGGCTTAGTTTTCGAGTTATTCCAAAAATACTGAAAAGTGGCCAGTGTGACCATTCTCTCAGAAACGCATAGGTGAATTTAGTAGCATTTTTGGTTTTAAGCATGCTTATGGGCCAAACAAACATATTCAATAATAAAAACCCTTGCAGTTATTGTTCCTTTTAAAAGGTCTATTCAATAGGCTAATTCTTGACTTTCAAATGTTCATATCTCGATTTGCAATTTTTATTTTTTGTTTACATAATATTCATTCTAATGGTTTTCTTGCATTTAAAAAATCTACCGACCACAAAAGAAAAAGACTATAATTTTTCCTATGGAAAATTGATTCTAGTCTTTTCTTTGTTTATCCTTGTTTACCCTACTGAAGTTTCGAATTTTAAAAAATCACGTAGTTTATAATTTTCAAATAAAATTTTCTTTATATAGTATTTTCTTATATCTTTAAGGCTTTATTAGGGTTGGTCGTGCTAAGGCGGAATCCGAGACTTTATTGTACGCACATGAAAATAGAATTAAAGAAAAATCTTAACACTTTTTTTTAAATATCGAATTTAAAAAAAAAATTAGTTTTTAAAACAGTTTCAATTTACCAGATGAGCGGTACACAGTTTTGTAGGTAGTGTCTAAAAAAAAAATTTGCGCATGCGTTGCCTATCGAAATGTGGTCAAGGCATAGGGTTGCCAAGCAATTACTCTCTACTATGGAGGTTTTCAATTTTCTGGTCCAGCCTAGATCGTTAGCCTTAAAGATATAAAAAAAATACTTTATAGAGAAAATTTTATTTGAAAATTAAAAACTACGTGATTTTTTTAAAAATTCGAAATTTCAGTTGGGTAAACAAAGGGAAAAGACAACAATCTATTTTCAAACGAAAAATGATAGAGGTTTCTTCTTTTGTGATCGGTAGATTTTTTAAACGCAAGAAGATTCCAACTTATCTGACTTTTAATGTAAGAAAAAAAAAATTAATTCCGTTCAGCCGGTAATGATCAAATTCAAAATAAAGAATATAGACCAAGAGCCCACAGCAAATTTTTGGGTGTGAAAGTTAACCGAAAATGAAGCACATGAGACGAAAGCTGTGTTGAGGCTTATGAAAGAAATGAAAGTCTTGCAGTCCCTAGTCGGGGCTTTAGTGAGTAATAGTACGCCAAAAACTCAAAAAAATCAACTTGTAGGATAATTGTATGAACCAAAATTTTTGATCACACATCCCTAGACAATGCTCCCCTCATCACAAAAAGATGGGTCCAAGACCATTAGGTGGGGGCCGTTACTCTGCCAGACCGTTTGAAAAACCCTAAAAAGTCATCTCAAGGGATAATGGTATGAACCAAAATTTTTTTTTCTCAGTCCTAGACAATGCTCCCCTGATCACAAAAAGGTGGGTCCAAGACCATTAGGTGGGGGCCGTTACTCTGCCAGACCGTTTGAAAAACCCTAAAAAGTCATCTCAAGGGATAATGGTATGAACCAAAATTTTTTTTTCTCAGTCCTAGACAATGTCCCCCTGATCACAAAAATGTGTGTCCAAGACCATTAGCCGGGGGCCGTTACTCTGCCAGACCGTTTGAGATTTTTAAAAGTGTTAAATAACGATAAGGTGGCCAATTCACCTATAAGTAGCGAAAAAACCCATGGTGTATAGGTAAGACTAAGACTACAACAATCTCGTATGGCAGGGGAGGCTTACATCCCCCGTTTAGGTGGAAGTGGAAATTTTCCTAGAAAAAAACTATGTTAGTTTAAAAAAAAAGGCAATACTGTCAATAATATTTTGATACTTTTTCAAAAAAAAATTTGCTTTCGATTTTCTTGCAAACAGACTGAAAAGTTTCGGTTAAGCAAAAAAAGAGGTCTGTGCAAATTTGAGCTCTTAAAATTCATGTTTAGACATGCCTCATCGCAGATTTCGGTTTTCCATACGATTAGTATGGGAGAAAACACCTGTTTGTGTTTGGAATTTTAAAACTTAATAATAACAAGTATTTAAACTAACGGCATATGTTTTTCTTGTAGAAAATTGAACGTACTTCAAAAAAGGTCTTGACATGTTTCATCATAAATCCAGCCGTTTTAAAGTTACAGTCAGTCAAACTCATTCCATAAAATTCCCATACATTTATTTAACGTAAAATTAGCATTTTTTTTAGTAATTGAAGATATTATGGTTAGTAATATCACTCTTATCGAAAAATGACTTAAGACCTTTTTTGCAGAGGACCAATTTTCCTTTCCAATGGTGCCTGACAATATTACTTCACTTCAACTAATACAGTTATATTACAATAATTAGTCACTTTTAAATTAATTTTGAGTGGGAAATTACATAGAAATTCCCTTATCAAACTCGGCAGAAAATTTTTTGAAACAGGAACTAAAATATACTTTTCCAAAGGTTTTTGGGGTGCTGAACTCGAATCGGAAGTCAGAAATATTCTACTACGTCATATTTGTGAGATATTGCCGTATGGAAAATTGAAAAAAAGTTTTTTTGCAGCGAAAAACTTCTATTTTTCAATTTTCAAACGGCAATATCTCATAAACGTGACATAATAGAATATTTTTGACTTCTGATTCGTTCAGCACCCCAAAAACCTTTGGAAAAGTATATTTTAGTCCCTGTTTCAAAAAATTTTCTGCCGAGTTTGATAAGGGAATTTCTATGTAATTTCCCACTCAAAATTAATTTAAAAGTGACTAATTATTGTAATATAACTGTATTAGTTGAAGTGAAGTAATATTGTCAGGCACCATTGGAAAGGAAAATTGGTCCTCTGCAAAAAAGGTCTTAAGTCATTTTTCGATAAGAGTGATATTACTAACCATAATATCTTCAATTACTAAAAAAAATGCTAATTTTACGTTAAATAAATGTATGGGAATTTTATGGAATGAGTTTGACTGACTGTAACTTTAAAACGGCTGGATTTATGATGAAACATGTCAAGACCTTTTTTGAAGTACGTTCAATTTTCTACAAGAAAAACATATGCCGTTAGTTTAAATACTTGTTATTATTAAGTTTTAAAATTCCAAACACAAACAGGTGTTTTCTCCCATACTAATCGTATGGAAAACCGAAATCTGCGATGAGGCATGTCTAAACATGAATTTTAAGAGCTCAAATTTGCACAGACCTCTTTTTTTGCTTAACCGAAACTTTTCAGTCTGTTTGCAAGAAAATCGAAAGCAAATTTTTTTTTGGAAACAGTCTAATGTACCTATGTGATTTTTGAAATAAAAGAAGAAGAAAATCAGCATAAAATAATTTAGTATAAAAACATGGACTTAACTTTGAAAAAGTATCAAAATATTATTGACAGTATTGCCTTTTTTTTTAAACTAACATAGTTTTTTTCTAGGAAAATTTCCACTTCCACCTAAACGGGGGATGTAAGCCTCCCCTGCCATACGAGATTGTTGTAGTCTTAGTCTTACCTATACACCATGGGTTTTTTCGCTACTTATAGGTGAATTGGCCACCTTATCGTTATTTAACACTTTTAAAAATCTCAAACGGTCTGGCAGAGTAACGGCCCCCGGCTAATGGTCTTGGACACACATTTTTGTGATCAGGGGGACATTGTCTAGGACTGAGAAAAAAAAATTTTGGTTCATACCATTATCCCTTGAGATGACTTTTTAGGGTTTTTCAAACGGTCTGGCAGAGTAACGGCCCCCACCTAATGGTCTTGGACCCACCTTTTTGTGATCAGGGGAGCATTGTCTAGGACTGAGAAAAAAAAATTTTGGTTCATACCATTATCCCTTGAGATGACTTTTTAG
The DNA here is from genome assembly GCA_963921185.1 of Dasysyrphus tricinctus. Lineage (NCBI taxonomy): Eukaryota > Metazoa > Arthropoda > Insecta > Diptera > Syrphidae > Dasysyrphus > Dasysyrphus tricinctus. The sequence goes on along the minus strand of OY992532.1, from coordinate 40,523,765 downwards.
GGTTTTTCAAACGGTCTGGCAGAGTAACGGCCCCCACCTAATGGTCTTGGACCCATCTTTTTGTGATGAGGGGAGCATTGTCTAGGGATGTGTGATCAAAAATTTTGGTTCATACAATTATCCTACAAGTTGATTTTTTTGAGTTTTTGGCGTACTATTACTCACTAAAGCCCCGACTAGGGACGCAAGGCTTTCATTTCTTTCATAAGCCTCAACACAGCTTTTGTCTCATGTGCTTCATTTTCGGTTAACTTTCACACCCAAAATTTGCTGTGGGCTCTTAGACTAATACTTTTCTATGGAAGGTAGATAGCCAATCATCTTACAAGTTCCTAAAAATACCCAAAATACCATTTATTAAACTTTAAAAACTTAAAATCAGCTTAGTTTCAGCGACTGTTTATCGGCCGATTTTTCTAAAAAAATATTCTTGAATGAGTCATTTTAAAGGAAATTAAAATATCTTTCTTTTATATGGAGCAATGCCTGGTAAAAAAGATTAAAGCAAATTTATGTAAGTTAAAAAAATGTGCTTTTCCACATTTCTTGCAATGTTTCATCTTTTAAATTTAATTTAATAATTTTTTTAACATTCTCTACAAAAAAGGTTTTCAGCATTAGTTCCAAATTTTGCTTCGTTTTCGAGTTATATAAAAAACCAAAAAGGGTGCCCCCTTCCTCCAAAATGCATCCTCTAATTTGATAGCAATCCGTGGTTCTCTCATCTCTAATGACCCATTTATTGATTCCAACAACAAAATCGAATGATCGTTTTAGTTTCTTTTTACTTGCGATATATGTATAGGTACCTACTATATATATGGCAAGCTATGCATTCGTAATTAAAATCAAACTCGAGACTTTAATCAGACTTGTCATTGCGTTGATAGGGAACACAAAAAAGTGGGTCTCACAATTCTATCTGTTTGTCTGTCTGTCTAACGACTGGATCGATTTTTTCAAAATTTGGTACCTACAAAGTGGTTTTTAGTGCTTTTACCCACACCTACTTTAAATTTTTTTTAACTAAAAAAATATGGTTGCTGTCATACAATTTTTTTTAGCAATTTTACAAAATCTTATTTTTCTCAAAAACGGCTCCACAACTTTTCTTAAAAAAAAAAAGAATAAAATTCTTTTTGTAAAGGCTACCCTGGGATAGGAAACCATCTTCCAAAAATGGTTATTAATGGTACCTCCCAAAGAACCATTTAACTTCCATACAAATGTCAAAAAACCGTTAAAGAAAATATTTTGTTTCTTAAAAATGGTTCCTAAGATTTTTTGAAAACTTTTTCTGTTTCCTCAAATTTGTGCGATATATAAATAAATTTGGTGGTGAAACAGCTAGTGGAGAACTAGAGCCCTAGTGACTTACAACTCTCAATCTCAACCATTCATGTGTGCGTGTTGTTGGCAGGAATGGACGGGACCTACAATTTTAAATGTCGAGTCCCAACAGCTAGATGAGAAGCACTTATTTATGGCAAGTATACTCTTGGAGGGTTTGTCAGTTCCTCGCAAGAGGCAGTACCTCGGAAAAAACATTTCAGTTTTTATGTGGCGATGACTGGGAATCGAACCCAGATCTTCGGCATGACACTCCAACGCACTAACCATTATCCTACGAGGTACCTACTACATTATTTCGATATATGTACTACCAAAAATTATGAAAATTCAAACTAAGCAACTATTAATAGCACATATTTTTTATTTTTTATTACCTATCTCGTTATCGACCGAACTGATTTAGATTATTTTTTTTTAATATACAAACGTCATAAAATTTCAAATAATATATCATATCAAAGTTTTCAAACATTTTTTTTTTTTTCATTTTTAATAAAAGTTAGGTAATCTTTTTTTTAAATTCGATATCTCGAACACGAGTTACCAATTTTTTTTTTATTTTAGTTCTATATTCACATTAATAAATACTTAAGATTTGCGTACAAAAAATTAATTAGTTTTCCATCTCTCCCCAACAAAGCGGGACTTGGTCATGTTTTTTTTTTTTCAAAATAAATCTCCGAAAGAGTCAGTTTGCAACAAAAAAAATGATCGATTTTTTTTTTATAATTAAAAATATCAAAGTTTTGAGAACAAGACGAAACTCTTATCTGGTTTAATACTACTCAGATAGATTACCTGCCTTAAATTTATTTTGGAAACAAATATAAAAAGTTTATGTTCTCTGTTGGTTTAAGTTATTATATTAAGAGCTTGCAAAAATATTTTCACTTGTTATCATTTTAAAACAAAAGGCAAAATAATTCATTTAATTTTGTTTATCAATAACAAATAAATAATTGCTTATTACTTTTGGATCAAAGCATATAAACAAAAGCTATTATCATGTAAATCATATTTGTCCTCCATTCAAACACCAAAAAACGTCCACTGGCAGCACCTTATTAGCACGAACACAAATTCCAAAATTATATTTATCACGATTTTCAATTTGAAAATCAACCAAGCCAAACCAATCAAAAATTATAATCTTGTTTGTTTCAACGAGCCGCATGATATGGTTTTAGAATTTCTATTTCATTCCATTCACAGTCAACCGCACAAAAATTCATAACTTTCCGCAAAAAGTCAGCAGAGAATAATTCTACTGCAACAGGAATCGTACCTTCTGTGAGCTTGGTAACTGCAACTAGCCATCCAAATCAAGTTCATCATCAATAATTATGCCAGCGAAAGCTTCTAGGTGTAGCATAAATATTTTGTTGTGTTTTGTGTTTATCCAAATGGTGGTTCAGGTGAGAGTTTTGAGTACAGCAACATCCCATAAGTCCTAATTAAGAGTTTTTTTTTTGGTTCTAATTAGAATTGCTACAAAATTAAACTTTTGACATACAAGTCCAGCGATACAAAGTACTATGGGTTAAATGTAACAATACACGAGAATAATACTCTATCCTCGCTTACAACCGTTCGAAGAGATGTCCAAGTTCCAATGTGGAAATTTTTAGTTCTTCAACGAGAAAGAATTTCCACTGGAAATCAAAAAATACACTACAATGGTTTACTTAAGACCTGTGACATGTTCAGTGTCATGAAGAGAATAAGATTTCTTCGCGAACTGGCCTCGCCAATCTTCAGAGATCCTCGACAAGGTAACCTTTCATTTCAGTGTCCGATGCGTGTAGGAAATTATGTGTTGCGAAGTATTTCTGCTCCTCCTCAAGCTGGTGGGATTATGAAGTATTTATATACACCCAATTCAATTTACACTTTTAATTTTAAAGTTTTGGAACTTTTGCCAAGTAATAAAATGGAAAAGCTTTCTAGTCTTGAGCTAAATGTTACAATAGTTAAAGTTTGCTAGATTATGCAGACATTTTTTTTTTTGTATTTAAATAAAACTGATTTTGATTTTGGTTTTGTTTTTATTGAGCTATCTTAAGATACGTGAAACCTCTAGGAATTTATTGGTTGATGTTCATTTCTGGCTCAACAACTATACGTTCATAGAAAAAGTATCAGTTATATGGAACGAAGAGAACCGTTCAAGAGTTACAACGACTTTAATTAATTATTCTTCGTCAAGAACAGGCATGGAGAGCATAACTCAAACATTTCCAAGCATATAATAATTAATAAATTGATTTTCCAAAAAAATTGAAATATAAGTGCCTTGCTCGCACATAAGCTGCGACCAGCGAATGGGAATAAATTTGTTTCGCAATTCACAAGTTGCAGCTCATGTGCAAGGTCCTATTCCTTTTTCCCATATTATCTAAAGTTTGAAATGTTATCGGGCTTCAAAAACACGCTATTTATAAGTTTTAACATTTTCAAACCAAATGTAAATAACCCTTCGTTTAAAATATTTTTCATTTCAACAAAAATGTTATCCAAACTAGTTGAGCTGATATTCAAATAATTTTACCACACATTTCCTGATTCGAATTACCTTCATTATAACTTACACGAACCTAAGGTAGGTACATACATTTATACAGATTTTCAGCTCTGAAAATCAAAACCAATGAGTAAATCTAATCCGAAATTATTATTATGACCTTATTAGATTCCATACAAGCCGCATAATGGTTTCGAAATTTCATTAATAATTCTTAACCGTGTTTAGAGTATCAATAACAGTATAGGATAGTGTGCGTCATTGCTCCAACTAAACAAACATCCAAAACCAGAACTGTAATCAATTATGCTTTTCAGATTTTGTATTTGAAGATGAATACTTACAACTTTTGTATACGTATATTCAGACAAGTAATTTATGTAGGTGCATGATTTGTATGCGATTTTTTAACCTTAGTTTTGTAATGTAAAAATCTAGTCAAAGTAACAACATTTTTTCAATTTTTGTTAGTATTTTTTGAAGAGCTCTTTGTGATGAGTTGAAACAAAAAGCATTCTACAGCTTTAGGTTTATTAATTTTTTTTCGAAAATTTGTTTGCAAACAATTTTTGTTTGGAGTACCGTTATTGCGTTATTGCAAGAAATGACATGAGAATAATTTTTTTAAATTTGTTTTTGAAGGTCCTCATTTTTTTCTTTGCAAATATTGATTGCATGGCTTGCAGATTTGAAGACTTTTAAAGCATCAATATTCCTGCAAATTTTCAAATTGATTAATTGACCTTGAAAATTTGGTGAGGAAAAACGGTTTGATGAATCAATTTGAAAATTTACAAGAATATTTATGCCTTATAAGTCTACACATCTGCTTTCTAACGCAAGCCATGCAATCAATATTTGCATAAAAAAAAAGATTTACGAAAAGACCACTTTAAACTAACGCTGAAGGGTAAATAAAAATGTCTACAAAACCTTAGAAAAAATCTTGTTAAAAGCTTCCTCAAATCTCCAAAACTGTCTTTGAATTTTTCATGACGTCATTATTTGCTGAGATATTGGCAATCACAGCTTAAAGTATCTTTTTTCATTCCAAAGTCAGATAAACCATACAAAAAATTGTATGACTAAAAAAATACTATCTGACCGTTACATTTGATTGACTCAAAAAAATTATCCATAAATGAGGACCTTTAAAAAAAAAAAAAATATTTGTTTGTCTCAAAAAAAAAAAAAAAAAAAAAATTTGTTTGCAAACAAATTTCGAAACAAAAAACATAAAGCTGTAGAATGCTTTTTGTTTCAACTCAATACCACCGCTCATCACAAAGATACAGCACTTCAAAAAACACTAACATAAATTGAAAAAAATTTGTTCCTTTAATTTCTTTGACTAGTGTATGTACTAATTTGTATGTAAAAAAATGTATCTAAATCCGTTTAGTCGATATTGATAAAATTCAAGATAAAAAAATAAAGTTCTATGACAGGTACTATTAAAAGTTGCAAAGTTTAAAATTTTATAGTTTTTGTATGTTGATCGTACTAATTTAAGTATATGAAAAAAGTTTAATCAAAATCATAAGAGTCGTTTTTGAGAAAAAAAAAATATTTTCCTTTGCGGTTTTTTAACTTTTGTATGGAAGGCAACACTGACACGATACGTCAAACACATATTAATTTTTTGTCCGCCAATTTATTTCTTTTTAAATTCTTTAAATAGTGAATTATCGACTTGCAATTCATAATTTCTTTTCGATTAACTGAAATTAAAGTTTGTTTTTTGCTATACAATTAATAATCATACAGTAAACTCTTTTAATTTATCGGAAAGTTTATTTGCCATATATGTGCGCAATATAACCTACAAATATATGGACACAATAAAAAAGAGAGCTCTACATTTAACTTCACCTGAACAAAGTGAAACAAATAACGCCAAAAAACAATCATCAGAAGCTAATATGTCCAGCAAAAGTAAAAACAATAACTGCCGCTCATATACAACTCCACCTCCACCTGTCGCTGCTGCACCTGTTGCTACTACTGTTGCTGGTGCTGCTGCCACTACTGCTGGTGCTGCTGCTGTTGTTGTTGCCGACATCCCCGATGTATTCTCTTGGGATGTATTTGAACATAAACTTGGCAATATGCTGGATAGAAAGTTGGAAGATGTTGCGAAAAAAGATGACCTAACACCCCTCCGCCAGGAAATCGAACAACTTCGAAATGAGAATGCCATACTTAAGGAAGACCTAAATGTAATGAAAAAAGACTAGAATTCCTCGATAGAACTTCTCGGCGTGCAAAGATTGTTGTAAGTGGTTTGCAAAATACAAATGTAAAGCTAGCAACCGAAGAATTCACTGAGATGTGTGCCCGAGTACTCAAAACAAATGTCATTTTCGTTGAATCTCGGCAAACAAAAACAAAAAATGGCTTGTCTTATGTTTTCACGTTGGAGTCTGCACTACAAGTCAATAATATTATCTCTGTTAAAAAGAGACTTGATGGTTCCGCTATATTTATCCAAAAAGACTATACTGCAGATGAAAGAGAGAAGAGATTTAACCTTCGTCAATTGGGTAAAGCTGCTTCCAAATTGGATAAGCAAATTAAAATTCGCTTTGGAGAGACGTCGATTTATATAAATGACAAGATCTTCAATTGGAACAACGGGAGCTTCGAAGCCAAAGACAAGAAAGATGCTGAATTTCTACGAGGTCTAGCGCATAAAGCGAATTTCGTGTGCAATGTAACCTCCAGGGATACACATCAACCACCTTTAAAAGACTCTGAGGCTGCGTCTTCGTCCAGGAATACAAGTCAACACTAGCAACAAGATGTCTGTCAGTTGGTATCATATAATGTAGCGAACTTAAAAAGTAAGCTTAGTTTTTGTAACTACTTTTCGTATATAAATAAGTTTGATATTTTCTTTTTGTTTGAAACAAATGTTTTACATGATAAGAAAAATGAATCTGCAAATTTCTTTGATAATTATATGTTGTATTGGGAAGATGCTGAAAAGTTTCACAGTGCTGGCCGTGCGAGCGGTGGTTGTTTGTTCGGTTTTAAAAAATCTATTAAAAATAAATATAATCTTAAATTCAATAATTTTTCCGGAAATTTTACTCTTTCTGCTAAATTTGGTGATGTTAATTGTTGCTTTATACCTTGTTATTTGAATTGTACAAGGTGGTCGAGTGATTTCAAAAAGTTTGAAGAGTTTTTATGTGGCATGAGGTTTGAATCCTTTTGCATCGTCGGTGATTTGAATGCTCGAATGGCTAATAGTCAATTTATCGATGAAAACTTGCTTAGAGGTGCACCTCTTATATCTCAACAGAGAAAATCAAAAGATAAAGTAGTGGACGTGAAAGGCAAAAAATGTCTAGATCTTTTTGAAAATATAGGCGGTGTTATTCTGAATGGAAGAGTATTGGGGGATGAAGATGGTGAACTAACGTTTTGTGGTGTCATGGGAAGCTCAACCATTGACTATTGTATTTGCTCGTTTGATGAGCATGATTGACAATTTCTCGGTTCCTAGTAAACCATATTCGGATCATATGCCATTAATTTTGAGCTTTTCTCCCTCTTTATCAAAAACTGCGAAATTAGATATGTTAGCTCTTGACAAAAAGTTAAAATGGTCTCCTAGCATGGCTTCTAGGTACACTCACACGTTAACCCGCTTGTGTAATTGTGAATACATTCAAACAGATGAACCTATTGATGAAAAAGTAGGTACACTTATTAATAAAATAAAGACAGCTGCTGGTAAAAATAGTAATAGAGCAATTTTTTCTCCCAAACAGAAGTGGTTTGATTTTCAATGCTTGCACGCAAGAAACAAAATGTTGAAATCACTTCGCCTCTTTCGTGAGCATAATTTGTGCTCTTTTAAAAGGCGATATATTCGATTCAGATCTCAATATATTCAGTTTTGTAAAAGTAAAAAGTTACTTCATAAGCATGATAATATATTAAAAAACTGAATAGTGTTAGAAATGCTAGTGATTGGTGGAAACTGACAAATAGTTTGAAGCAGGGCTCGTTAAAAAAAAGAAGTATTCTCCAAATTGACGACTTTTATAATCATTTTAAAACTTTACTGTTGCCACCTGAATCTGAGCAGAGTATATCATGGGTTATGTCAGCGATAACTGATCCTTTTCTTGATTCCCCCTTTGAAATGTGGGAACTATCACATGTACTTCAAAAAGCTAAACTTAAAAAGGCACCAGGAAAGGATCGAATCAGCTATGAGTTTTACAAAAATGCTCCGTCGTGTTTCTTAGAAGAAGTTCTCATTCTGCTTAACAAAATATTTTTAACTGGCATGGTACCGATATCTTTTCGTAGTTCCATTATAACGCCATTGTTTAAGAAAGGGGATCCTAATAACTGTGTAAATTATAGAGGCCTTTCTCTTTTAGATACACTTTACAAAGTTTTCACTGGGTTAATTTTAAATAGAATCAACGGTTGGATTGACAATAATGATATTCTTTGCGAGTTCCAATCTGGCTTTCGGGCTGGTTACTCCACAATTGACAGCATATTTAATTTAACCAGCATTGTCCACCTAAACCAAAAGAAAAAGAAAAATACTTATGCATTTTTTGTTGATTTTTCATGCGCCTTTGATCTGATCCCACGTAATTCGCTTTTCTTTAAACTTTCATCAATGGGGCTTTCAACAAAAATAGTAGAAACCTTGCAATTACTTTATAAGGATACAACTTGCCAAATTTGGGATGGAATTTATCTTTCAGACCCTTTTGAAGTTAATTTTGGTGTAAAACAAGGATGTTTACTAAGCCCAATCTTATTTAGTCTCTACCTGAACGACCTACATTCACATTTACCGGGAGGTATCAATGTTGCAGACATGGTTGTTAAAGTGCTTTTATATGCCGATGACCTTGTTATCATTTCTGATTCACCAGTTGAACTTCAACGCATGATTGACTCTTTGTTCAGTTACTGTGCATTATGGGGTTTAAAAATAAACCTAGACAAATCAAAAATTTTGGTGTTCAGAATGGGTACAAGAATTTCACACAATCTTAGTTGGAACTATGGTTCTAGCCAGATTGAAGTAGTAAATGATTACAGGTATCTAGGGGTAACCCTTAATTACAACCTTTCATTTAATAAGCACTTAGATTTAAAGCTCACTATGTCTAAAAGTGCAATCATCTCTACGTGGTCGAAATATATTCATCATCCTAATATCAATTTCTCCAATAAGCTAAAAATATTTGACTCCGCAGCTAGGTCCATTATGCTATATGGTGCACAAATTTGGGGATCAAAAAAATTTGAACAGGTGGAAAAACTTTTCCGGTTTTTTATAAAAAAGATGTTATATCTACCTAGTAACACCCCAAATTATATGCTACATTTGGAAACTGGCTTGAAGACTCAGTATCTCAGAACACTCTACCTCCATTTTGATTACATCAATAAAGTACTGGAATACCCCAGAAGTAGATTACCACGAAAATTAGCTCAAGAGACAATAGCTCTTAAGACTTTTTGGGTCGCGGACTGGGAATATTTGGGTCAAATGCTTAATATTGATATTGACTTTTCAATCACTTCCTTCAGAAGTCTCCATAAAAATATGTTGATAGCATTAGAAGAAAAAGAACACAATAGCCATATTGATGATGCTAGGGGTTCTCAATTTCATGACATCTATCCTCTTTTAAACTACGATATAACATCCTATTTCACTGATGAAAACACTCCCCACTTGGTCAGTTTAATATTTAAAGCAAGAGGAGGTCTATTAAATATAAATGCTAGAGCATTAAAAAAAGATACGGTTGGTATCTGTACAATATGTAACTTAGATGAAGTTGAAAATACATATCACCTTATTGGTAGATGTCCAATTTATTAAAAAACGAGACTTGCATGTTTTGGCAAAGAATCACTATCAATTGAAGAGCTACACTCAGAACTAAACGGCAACAACTTTTCTTCCCTTTACAACTTTTTAGTTGTAAGTCTCAAATATAGAGATATGTTAATGAATGAATTTCTTTAAATAATAAGCAATACATATATTTTTTACAAAAAAAAAAAAAAAAAAAAGATGTATATTAACTTTACTAAATATAAAGACAACTAATTTTACTTTTTTTTTTTTTTGTATATTTCTTTTTTTGTATAACATTATTTTTATAAGACATTGCCATGTTAATTGAATTAAAATAGTATGAAGAGACTTAAAATAATATACATGTGTAAAAATTTATGAATGAATATGAAATAACTTTAAAAAAAAATGTAAATTTTGGTAGATTAACTTGAATTTTTAATGCCAATCTGACAGACAACAAAAAAATGTTATGTCATAATAGTGTATTATTACATTAAGATTTTTGTTACACTTCCTGTTATTATAACGTTGTATAAAAATTTATAATAAAATCTAATCTAATCTAATCTAATCTAACTTTTGTATGGAAGGTAACGTTATTTTTTCATAAATGTAAATTTTTTTCTAAAAATATTTAAGAGAGTAATAAAAAACTCTCAAGTATCAAGTTTCAAAAAAATTGATCATATCATTTTCGAAATATTTGATTTTCAAAAAAAAATTTTGAAACATTTTTTAAAAATCCAAAAAATACTTTTTTTTAGATTTTGGTACACAAAACTATTTATATTTCTTGGAAGCTTCCATATAAAAAATATTATTGAAATCAGTCATACCGTTTTGAAGACAATCAAAAATTATAATAATGGTTCCTTGGGAGCTACCTTTAATAACCATTTTTTGAAAAATGGTTTTCCACCCAATTGATTTTTTTTTTAAGAATAGTTGTGGAAAGTTTTTTGAGAAAAATACGATTATGTAAAATTACTAAACAAAAATTGTATGGCAGGTACCGTCATTTTTGATTCTTAAAAAAAATGAAAAATAGTCATTTTAGTCATTTTTAAAAAAAATAAAAAAAAAGCTTTTTTTTGAGCCGTTTTTGAGAAAAATACGATAATGTAAAGTTTCTAAAAAAATATATGGAAGGTACCGTCATTTTTGGTTCTTTAAAAAATGAAAAAAAAGGTGTGGTGGGAATAACCTAAAAACGCTATGTACCAAGTTTAGGCAAAATTGATTAAGCCATTTAAGCTGTAGCTCAACGGACAGACAAACAGACAGAAAGAATTTTGAGACCCACTTTATCGTAAACTATATAATCGTAATAACAAGTTTGATCAAAATCTCGAATTCGATTTTTTTACGAATGCATAACTTACCATATAGTGTCATATATCGAAGTAAAAAATACCCGATATTGCAAATGGATATACATATTTATAAAAGGCAGTGAGAGCCATAGTGGCCTAACTGCAATTTTATCGAAACTGAGTTTATTACAAAAATTGAATCTGTATGTGTTAAACAATATTTCTGCATTTAAATTTTTTTTAATTGATAGCTCCATGCCATACTTATAGGACTTTTTGTATTTGGAGGACACCCACAAAAAAATTCAAAGCTTGAGTGTTAGATTGGCCTTTTTGATCAGTTATAACGCTATTTTGAAGAATCATTAATACCAGATCAAAACCTTCTTATTTTTTATATTGCAAATAAAATCAAAATTACGTTAATTTATTTAAAGTATACAAATTTTTGATTTTTTTAAAAAAGTATTTAAAGATAAATCTGCTCCTTATTTTTGCTCTACTGAAAATAATGAAAAATGCAGTTAGGCCACTATGGCTCCTTCTAACTGCCTCATACGTACATTGTATACATACAATTTCTAGTTCTCTGAACAAGTGTTGTTGAAATACATATAAATAATAAAAATTACTGTGAATAACAATATGGTTTTAAAGTAGGTAGTTTTGTAATAATTACGAAATCTCGCAAATTTAATTGCATTGCAACATATTATATTTTTTAATCAAAATATCGCAAATCAAAATCTTGCACGAGCTTTTGATTACAAACATTTATGTGTTGCAATGTGAGATTTTAATTTGAGAGTTTATAGTTTGCGCGATTTTGCAATTGCTAGATTTTAATTTGCGAGATTTTGTACCATACATACCAATGAATAAAATTTTAAGATTTACACAAAATTCAAACTCAAAACTAAATTCTTAAAACGAAAAACCCAAAAAAAAAAAACAATTCAAATTATCATCGAATTAATTTTATTATGCCACCTTCCTCACACTCTGGATATTACCAAGTTTCCGTTATATATAGGTAATATTTCAAGTAAAAATTTTCCTTTTTTCCTTTTTTGTGAATTTGTATAAATACCTACTTTCCCTATAGCAAAGGAACTTGACTGTAGTAAAATAATTAAGAAGCAATTTTCGTACATTAATTAGCTTACTTTACATAGACAAATTGATTTCCGTGCTTCTTATGCAGGTATATATATATTTATTTTTAATTTGAGGTGAATTTTAAGGATAACATTTTGTGTCTAAAAAGAGGAAGGTACTTACTTACATATTTATGTGGGATTAAATGAGTTTAAATTACGAGTAAACCTATACGTATACCTACCTGATGGTATTTCTCAAGAAAACGGTATGCCAAAGTGATTAGGAAAATTGATTGAACTAGAAGCTTGGGGGTAATATAATTTACAAAGAGAGTTTCTTTTTAAAGCGTTATTTAAATCTTGTTTACTTTATAGCTATTGGTTTGATGCGCTATTAGGAAAATTCAACAATTTAAATGATAACATAATAATTATATTAGGATGATGGAGAAATTCAAGAAAAAAATTGTTTCCGCCTTATCATGGGTATATCGAACCAGATAGACAGATAGCAAGATTTCTTTAAATATTGTACAGATTCTTTTGTAAATTTCCTCGAAAATTGCAGCTCAAATTGACTACCGTAAAACACTTATTTGTTCTCCCTAGAAATTTCACATTATTTAAAAAGGGTTTCTGAAAATAAGAGCGGTACGACGTACAATAGACGAAATCTCGCAAATTAAAAATATTGTTTTTCATAATCTCGCAATTACAAAATATCGTTTTTATCAATCTCGCTTCAAAAACTCTTTTAAATTTTAACCAAAATCTTGCAAATTAAAATCTCGCAAATCAAAATCTTACAAATCAAAATTTTGCAAACTCAAATTTCTCAGCAACAAATCGAACACGGTTTTTACAAAAATTTTCTTTTTTGACAGCACACCCAAGAGTATTTTGCATCATTTTTTCTATCCCAATGATAAATTTGCTGCAATGCAATTAAATTTTTTCAGATTTTGATTTGCGAGATTTAGTTGGCGGGATTTTGTTGTTGCGAGATTATGAAAAGCGGATTTTGCTATCGCGAGATTATGAAAAGCGGTACTATGTAATTGTGAGTTTTCGTTATGCGAGATTTCGAATGCGAGATTTTAGTTTGCGAAATTTCGTAGCCAACCCTATGAAAATTGACCAAAAAACAAATCTGAATACAAAAATTTGTTTGATTTAATCGATCAGAAACTCCATTTATTTTTACTGCTAAAGATTTCAGATCTCACTTGAATTCAGTGCTGGAATTTTTCGCTTAGTTTAATTTATTTTACACGGAACTATGGACAAAAAATGTGAAATATATTTAACAAGATTAGAATTCCTAATCATTGAAACTGAAAAGATTTCGCCCATTAAAAGCTATTTTGAAACAATAACTCAATTAGTCCAATTAAGTGCTAAGAAGTCTTTCAGTTGATGTGATTTTTTTTTCAATAGAATTTGTATTAAAAAAATAAAAAAACATTCGAATAAGAATAATTATATATTTTTAAGTCCCGCAATTTCTAATTAAAAGCTCAATCGATTGGAATTTCGTTTACTTTTTTCAAAACCGGTAGGCGCTTCCCAGAAGTTCAAGTAATATTCCAGAGCAAAATTTCCGCGAAAAAGGAAATACTTTTTCGATCTTACTAATTAACCTTCTAAATGTCATTGTATTCATCTTACCTTACATTGTCAATGCTTAGCAACTTCACAGTTAACAGATAATATATTGAACCTTGAACCATAGTACGAAGTTCGTATGCTCGATGATATGGAAATAAATTTGAAGCAATTATTTCGCTAGAGATGATACGATACCTAATCAAACTTTCTATATCTGGCTTTTTAAGATATTAAATTTGTTTTTAAGAAAAATACAAAAGGGATGGTGAAATCAGTAATTTGAAATGTATATTTTGATGACATATATGGTTTCTATTTGAAATTTGTTTTTGATACAAATTCTATATATTGATACAATAATGAACCAAGGCTTAGGCTTAGCGCTATTTAATCGGGCTTGTTTGGTTTTATTTATTTATTTATTTATTTTTGTTTTTTTTTTTCCAGAATCTTTTTTTTTCAATTTTTGTACGTGATCGAAAAACAAAAACCAAAAACTAAGACAGATTGAAAAAAAAGGATGTTTGTTCAGGCCTTTAACAGTCGGGTATAGAAAAATATACATCATATCAATATGTTACCCTTGTGGGCTGAAAAATGTGTAAATCATGCTCTCAAAGTGTTAAACATACAAGATTAAAAGGTCTGTTAAAAACAAACAAGTATTTGACCTACACAACCCACGAGGACATGTTTTACATATTTTAATTATTCAAATGTCAAAAAGTAAATATAATTTTTTTTAGGTATGAAAATCATTTTTGCTAACATGTTGTACATACTCGTACCAACAAAGCGTAATTAAATAATTTTTTAATATGTATAGGTATACATAACTCTCATTCAACATGGTTTTTTATCATTTTTATAATTTGTAATGTGCATATTTACATAAATAATTTTGTCAACATTGCTTACATAATTGATGTTTTTAATTCAAATAATTATCTGAAGAAAAAAAAACAACACAAAAACACCTATAGCCAATCACACTCTACAGTTTCATCATATTGGCGTTGATACTACAAAAATTCGTATGTCAGTTTTCTGAGAATTGTGTTTTTATATGTTTTAATAACGTTAGAATAAATAAATAATGTAGCATAATCGTATGGACCTTATTTAAACATAAAAAAATAAATTACAAGCTATAAATATTTATTCTCCTGTAAATTCTCAGAAAAGAGACATACCACTTTTTGCAGTGTCAATGAAGAAATATAACGTAACCATGAGACGTGCGATATGGGGTCGTATAAACCGGCTGAGGTTACATATCAACTTAAAAAAAAAATTGTGCCTAATTTGTAGGATAATCACAGAAGAAAGTTTAATATATCTGAAAGACCATTGCATAGCCATAAAACATCAAATAGTTTCAGTGATTGGTCAGCCCTAAATTTTTACTTGCGATATTAATGTAGGTACTATATGGCGACAATGATAGGAAAGACAAAAAAGTCGGTGTCGCAATTCTTTTTTGTCTTTTCGGCTACAACCTATTGTTTATAGAATCAAAAATAACGGAATCTGCCATACAAACTTTTTTGGAAAATTTATACAAAATCATATTTTTCTCAAAAATGGCACCACAACTTTTCTAAAAAAAAAAACAATCATTACATTTCTTTTAGTAAAAGCTGTTTTTGGGTAGAAAACATTTTTCAATAAACGGTTTTAAAGGTACCTATACCTATCCCAAAGAATTTTTTTTCTTGATTTTCGATTTTCTTGAAAACTGTATGACAGATTTAAATATTTTTTTTTTTATAAAAAAAGCTTCTAAAATTGAAGCGGGCCATTCACGTTAAAACTGTCATAAGGACTGTCCGACAAATTTCAGTCGTATACGACAGGTTCTACCGTAACTGTCCTTGTTGTACATCGGACCGTGCGACTAACCAACCTGTTGGAAGTCCGTTGAAAATTTCAACGAACCTTGCGCCACGACCGAATGGTCGTATAGTGAATGGCAGTTTTTGAGACAGTCCTACCGACCGAACTACTCAGTCTACGAATAATCTTCATAGTTTTTATTTTGTTTCTAGCAGACGAAATAAATAAAAAACTAATTGGAGGAATTTTTGGCACACCGTTCGTTCAACTGGTTCGCAACGTGTGTGCGTACTTTTGACAGTCGTTGCAACAGTCCGATCGACAACCTGTGACAGTCTCAACGTGAATGGTCCGCTTTACAAGTATATTATACCTACTAGTTGGTTGTAAAGCGCCTAAGGCGCCCGTTAAAATTTAATGAATATTACTAACACTTTGACATCTATAAATGAAATATCTATTTAAAAATAATTTCTCTTAAGATTAATTGGCATTTGGAGGCGTTTTCGCAACTTTTATCATGTTCAAAATATTTGTAATTACGAAAAAAAAGTGGAAAAATATGTTCCTAAACAGTGGCAACACTGACATTTTATCCAAAAGTGAGTCAACTCCATACCTATCATTGGCAAGACACGTGTTTGGCATCTAGAGATGTTTCCGAAACTTTTCAATGTTCAAATATTTCACCATTTGACATAAAGATAAATTTATGTTCCCGAAAAGTGGCAACAGTGAAATTTTACCCGAAGGTGCATCTACTCAACACCTATATCTTTTGATACATCAACGGTTACTTTCCCAATACGTGTTGGGCATCTGGAGCTGTTTACAAAGTTTCAAGTTCATCATGTTCAAAATATTTTTTTTTTAAAATGATGGTATCACCAGTTAACATAAAAAAACAGTATTTTCCCGAAATGTGATAAAACTCAAATCTTTCTTGAAAGTGCTTCTACTCAGCATCTATTTTTTAAGATATCTATTTTTTAAGACATCGCGTGTGGCATCTGAAAGCTTATCCGCAACTTCACCTATATTTAAGAACATCAACTGTTTTTTCGCAACACGCGTTTGGTGGAGGCGTTTCCGCAATTTTTTTCGTGTTAAAAAATTAATAACTACCAAAACAGTGGAAAAATCACAATTTTGCATAAAAAGTTTGCTCTCGAAAAGTGGCAACACTGCATTGTCTACTCAACAACTATCTTCTAAGAAATCAACCATTATTCTTCGAACACGCGTTTGGTATTTCTTCGCATTGGCATTTCATTGCACATTAATAAATACTTAAGATTTGTATATCAAAATTGTAAATATATCAAATTTTTTCCTAAAAAATGTTCGAAGAATTGATATTTAAAATTTTTTTTTTTTTAAACCAGTCCAGCAATTTTTACCTCAAACTATTGAAAGAGCTGCGACAAGTCGACTTATTTAAAAATATATAATAACTTTAATAAATTATTAAGAATTTAGGAATTAATGTGGCAACCCTGGAACTACAGCAAACTTAGCAGATGATAATTTTAGATACTTATTAAGTATGCACTCAGCTTGCATAAATTCAAAAACTACTTTTGTAATAGCTGACAGGTTAAGTTAAGCAACTATTTAAAATGTTTCCAAACTCATTTATTATTTAGGTACCAGTTATATATATTACATCGTGTTACAGTTAGCCACGGAGATTGTTATGTGTATTTAGATACATATTTTTAAAATCAATATTCAAAATAGTGATGGAATGCTTGGAATTAAAAAATTTTATTTCTATCAAGACAATGATCCGAAGCACTCGGCTGAAATGACTGTTACACAATTGTCCAAGGGTGATAAAGATTCCACAACCATTCAACGGGTCTTAACATAATTTTCAATTTTTGGCAAAAAATGGAAACGCAAACAAAACCTGTCCGAAATCGTCTTAAATCAGGTATAAGACAAAAACAAAATACTAAACAAGATTTAAACACGCCTTCACTAACTTTCTTATAACTTAAATGCAACTGGACCATTTTTTCTATGAGATGAAAAATTTTATTAACCTTGCTATTTTCAACTATTTTTTTTGATTACAAAATACCAAAAAAGTGGAAATTCCATCCTTCGACATCAGAAAAAGTATGTTCCCGAAAAGTGGCAACGCTGACATTTTACCCAAAGGTGCGTTTTTTTAACACTTACCTTTTAAGACATAAACCGTTATTTTTTCAAGACACATTTGACGCCTAGAGCTGTTTCAACAAAATGTCTCCATCCCTCACGGTCTGCAGCAAAATATTTTAACTGTGGTCACGTCTTACTCTGGGATTCTGCTTCTGCTAAGACAGTTGATTTCCATGTTGTTCTTGATCTTCCAACCCACCGTTCACTATTCAAAGGACTGCTTTTGCGATTTCATCGTTTGATTTCCTTAGTGTGCACCCTGAGGATACCATTCAAAGGACTGCTTTGCGATTTCATCGTTTAGTTTCCTCAGTGTGTGACCAATCCATCGCCATTAACGCTTTTTTATGTCGACGTCCAGCCGCTCTTGACTTGTCCTGCGCCACAATTCCTCGGTTGATATAATTCATGGCCAGCGAATCTTAAGGATGTGGCGAAGACAGCGATTCACAAAAGCCTGCAATTTCTTCGAAATGGTAGACGTGACTTTCCAGGTTTCACAAGCATATAACAGCACGGATTTGACATTGGATTCGAAGAATATCAACTTAGTGCGTAAGGAGATTTGGGGACAGAGTACCGAAGGCAGCACGAGCCTTATTAATTCTAGTTTTAACGTCTAGTTCCGTACCGCTGTTTGTAGAAACAATACTGCCAAAGTAGTTAAACTGTTCGACTTCTTCCACTGGCGTCTCCTGTAGAATAACACGCTGCTGTGTGGAGCGGTCTGTGAGCATTATTTTTGTCTTTTTGTTGTTTATTCTTAGACCACTCGCGTTTCCATAAACTACCCGATCGGACCATATGGTCCTCTACTTTGAGTGTTGTCTCCTAGGCAAGGGCTAACCAGAAATGGCCCGCAAATCTTAGTTTTCTGTTTTCATACAAAAATATTTTCTTTAAGAAAATAATCAAAATGATATTGCTTAAACGCTCTAAAGTCTAAAGTATGGCTAAGCTAGCTGGTAAATCGTTCTTGTTTTCAAATTTTTACAATTGTATTAAAACTACGTTTGGTTTTGTTAATCACCTTTAAAATTCATTGAAATTTTTCTCTATGACGGAATGTGGCCCGGACTTTTTGCAAATGGCCCCCAGAAGGCCATCAGTTTTTTTTTTCATCGTGGTAACGCTGTTTGGCACATCCTGTTCAGCCCACTCATGTAATTTGTTAGTGGACATATTATGTCATCGGCATAGTCTAAATGACTGAGCTTTTCGAACGGTCTCCATTGAATTCCTTGTCGCTCAAATGCACCAACACTGGCCGTCAATACGTCATCCATCGCCAGCAGAAAGAGAATTGGCGATAGAACATCCCCTTGTCTCACACCCTATTGCACTACAAAGGAGTCGGATAGCTGCCCATTGTGTAAAACAAAACACCTATAATGATGGTAATAATTTTTGGGGAAATTCCTCTACCAAGCAACGATCTCCATATACATTCTTAGTTTACTCGATCAAAGGCCTTCTCAAAATCCACGAACATGAGGTAAAGCGGTGATTGAAATTCCATCGACTGTTCAAGGACGATGCGCAGGGTGTTCCTGTTCATATGGTCGACACACGATCGACCACTGCAGAAGCCAGCCTGATGCCTCTTGAGTGTAGACTTGATTCTATCATTTATCCGCTCGAGAATGATGGTTGCCATTAGTTTTGGGAAAACAGACAACACGGTGATACCACGCCAATTGTTGCAATTCTTAAGGTCACCTGGCAGCTTAACAATCACACCATCCTTCCAGTCCTTTGGATAGCTCTCATTTTCCCCAATGATGTTTGTATCAAGGGATGTAGAGTACTGCTGCTATTACGGGATCGGCTTTCAGGAATTCAGCTGGTATTCCTTCAAGCCCACCTGCCTTGTTGTTTTCGAGGAGATTTATTGATGTTTTTTGAATTGACAAAAGGGGGTTCACTGTCGATACCTCTATATGACCTGCACATCTCTTTAAGGTGGGGCACTTAGCACTCTGTCAACGGAATTCTCATTTAGGAGGGCGCAAAAATGGTCTATCGATATTTTCCATTAACAAGTGTTTAAATTAAATGTAATCATTCAACGCTACATAAAATAAAATAACCCTGAAGAAGTTGGAAAAGACCCAATGAAACGTTGGGAAAAGAATGAAATAATTTGTTTTATTTGCATTCAGGAGCAGGGTTGTCAGATGTGGCGATTTGTCGCCAAATTCTGAATTCGATTTGACGACACAAAAATTGGTTTGTTGATGTTGATTTTCTATTGGAATGGATAGTTCAAAAAATTTTACCAAAAAATTTAAGCAGGAAAAGTAAACAAAAACCAACATGAACAAAATTGAAAAATCAAAGACTTTTAAATTTTTTTCTAAATTGCGCATAACTTTTTTCGGAGCAAAGATACGCTCAAGACATTCATAAACAAAGTAAACTGGAGTTTTACGGCTTTAATATGACATGTTAAAAAAGCCATATTATTTAATAATTGACAGAGATATAGCCATTCAAACTTTACCATTTCTTATTTCCGCAGTTTTTGCCCGAAAGCCTATTTTTTGGTACTATATGACAAATTTAACGTTACTAGCACCTACTACCAAATCTTATGTTGATCGGACCAGCCGTTCGGTCTGTAGGTCTGAACGCATTTAAAAACAGCCGAAAAACGAAATTGCGAACTTACATCCTTTTTATAAATTCTCTATAGTTCTAATGTCATATTATATCAAAATTTTGATTTCGAACATTTTTACGAAAGGGAAATTTGCCATATTGTACCGAAAAAGGGACTTTCGGGCCAAAACTGAGAAAAATTATAAGAAATGATAAGGTTTGAATGGGAATATCTCTGTCAATTTTGAACAAATATTAATTTTTGAACATGCCATTTAGTCTCTACTTTTTTTTGTCTGTGCATGTCTTGACCCTATCTTTGCTTCAAAAAAAGTTATGCACAATTTATTAAAAAATTTAGATATCCTTGATTTATCCATTCCAATAGAAAATTTAATTTTGAACAAAAAGTATTATGTGTAAAATTTTCAAATTCGGCTTAGTTTTCGAGTTATACCAAAAATACTGAAAAGTGGCCAGTGTGACCATTCTCTCAGAAACGCATGGGTGAATTTAGTAGCATTTTTGGTTTTAAGCATGCTTATGGGCCAAACAAACATATTCAATAATAAAAACCCTTGCACGTAATTGTTCCTTTATACCTCTCATTTTCCGGTCTATTCAATAGGCTATATTGCTGCTTGGACATTCCCTTTTTTTGGACATCGAAACACTAAATCTGAACGCACCCAAAACTGAAAATTGATTTCTTTCTCATCACATAAATAATTTTATATAAGAAGGTTTTATAATACAAATTCTATATACTACTGAAATATATCAGCCAAGTAGAGGTTAGGTTAGGTAGAAGTGGCTGTCAATACTAAGTACTGACACACTTAGACCAAAATTGGTCCGTTGTAATACCACATGAATCTTAAAAACTACTTCCTTACTCGCTAAAACCACTTTGAGCTCCTGACGAAGCGTGCGAGACTATAAATGTCTGTGTTTGCCAGATCACTAGGATCGTTAAAGAAGTAAGCTCCTAAATGGAGCCTACGTCTGAGGGAAATGGCAGGGCATGTGCAGAGAAGGTGAGGAATCGTTTCCTCTTCCTCCTCGTCCTTGCAGCTTCTGCAGAAATCGTTTGAAGGTACGCCAAGCCGCGCTGCGTGCTTGCCTATTAAACAGTGTCCTGTTATGACACCTACAATAGAGCTAATGTGCATTCTATTTAGAGATATTAAACACTTGGAGCGTTTCAGGTCAAGGTTTGGCTATACTTGTTTTGTCGCCAAACAAGTAGTGATGTTTTCCCACCTTGTGTTTGTTCTCTTCAACGCATCTTGCTTCAGTAAAAGTTTACACGTAGCGATGGGTATACCAATGTTTACCTTTTCAGGTAAAATGGGTAGTAATGTTCCACTTCTAGGGAGTTCATCAGCTTTACAATTACCTGGAATGTCACTATGACCCGGCACCCAACAAAGGTGAATATTAAAGTGTTGCGCCAACTCCAACAGAGATGATCGACAGTTGAGGGCTGTTCTAGAGTTTGTACAGACAGAGTCCAGGGATTTAATTGACTATCAGAGAAGATGCGGATATCCGAGCATGATATCACGTTTTCTTTGAGCCAAGACAGTACTTCTTTTATCGCTAGAAGTTCCGCCTGGAATACGCTACAGTGATTAGGATGACGGAATGAGAGACTTAAATTTAGTCTTTCAGAGTACACTCCCCCACCAACCCCATCTTTGGTCCTCGATCCGTCAGTGTAGAAGTGAATTGGTTGATCTTCTAAGAATTCCACATCCTCCCAGGTGGATCTGGAAGGTATGGTCACTTCAAAATTTTTATCGAAGTTCAATAGTGGGATTGTGTAGTCAGTGTTACTTGGAAGTGTTCCGAATGAATTCAGAATAGCGGAGTGACCAATCTCATTATTGATCCACTGTGAAGAGGCTTTGAGGCGAATGGCTGTGCTCGCAGCCGTTTGTTTGCTGAAAATATCGAGAGTTGTCAGATGGAGAAGATTGTCTAATGCAGCGGAAGGAGTCGACCGAAGTGCTCCAGTAGTACATAGACATGCTGTTCTTTGGACTTTGCTTAGTTTGTCGCGATGTGTCGCTTTATCCAAGGCAGTCCACCATACTGCCACGCCGTAAGTTAGAATCGGTCTAATTACCGAAATGTATAGCCAGTGAGTAATACGAGGTTGAAGGCCCCATTTTTTTTGCAGAAGAAAAGTGCCACTGTGGGTTTTTTCACTCTTTCTTGTATGTTAGGTTTCCAACTTAACTTCTTATCTAAGATGAGACCCAAGTATTTAGCTTCGTCTGAGAATTTTAGTAGAACACCATTAATAATAGGGGGGTCTGTTTGCGGAATTTTGTATTTCCTGGAGAAGAGGACAAGATCTGTTTTATGGGAATTAACTCCAAGTCCGCCAAGTAGAAGACCTAGCAAAAAAACTTCCAGCTTACTGATTAGGAATTCTAATCTTGTTGGATATAGTTTACAGTGGATTTTCGTTGAAAAATTCATGTAAGTTGAACTGAACTTAATATAAATTGCGTATGACAAAGCCCTCACTATGTCACTGATGAGTTCAAGTGAGTAAGCCGAACGAAACGCCAATTTATAGGACTAAAGGCCATAAAAAGCTATTTTGAATCATAAATAATTTTACTACATTTTTTGAGGATTTTTGAATCATTTACCTATGCAGTGAATTACGATATGATTTTTTTCTTAGAATACACTGAAGAATCACACCTTTAAATATTTTTGACAAACTACAGAACATCTTGTATACTTATCTCAAATAAGATTTAACAATATTGCATATCAAATAAAAAAAAAAAAGTTGTTTGAATTTTTTAAAAAAGTTTCAAATTTTATTTTTGAAAATTCGATATCTCCAACGGATTGACATAATTTTTTTAAATTTTATTTTTGTATGCACATAAATTAATACCTACTTAATATTTGAATATAAACATTTTTCCATTAAAACGACTTTTTGAACATGTGATATTAAAGCCTTGAGCTTTTACTTTATCCCGCTTTAACGATAAAAAAAATGAATTCCACACACATTTTTTGAAGATTGTCCTTGTCTGCATCTAGTATGTGTCATCCTACATAATGAATTTCTACTTTCAGTCTATAGAATTTAAAATTAAGAAGAAACAAGAAAAATCCATTATATGTATTGACTCTTCCCAAGTTTGCTCCTATTATACATGTAGTCTGAGGACAAAGTTGATACAAATATGTAGGTAACTTTAAAACTTTTTCCACATTCGCTATTAATAGAATATTTTTTTTTCTATTTTTAGTACCTATTTAATTTTTATCATCGAAACATGAATATAGCTATCTCTTGAACTTTCTTAAAATACCAATAGATACCTACATCGTTTACAAGAAAAAAAACAAACTTAATCCCTTTAACCACACCGGCACGGCACCGTTACCGATTTCAAAAGCTATAATGAGCGTACAAGAACACGAGAGTCCTCTAAGCCAGCGGTTCCTAAACTTTTTAAGCTGTGGAACCCTAAGCAATGCCGAAATTTATGTCGGAACCCCATCCTGATACATAATAGCAAAAAATGAAAAACAACACATTTCAAAATCAATTTTTTTATTTAGTGTGAAGAATGAATTTGTTTCATTGTTAGATTTATAATTGTTTTAAAGTAATTTCTATGTCCGACAGTTGTATTTGCATATCTGGGACAGTGTCCGGCCTCAATCTGAATTTAGTTTTTTAGTAATTATACGCTGAAAATCCTGCTTCACAGCGGTACGTTGTAACAAAAGGTTGCAAATTTAATATAGCTTTCTTGTCAAGCTCAGGGTATTCATTCTTAATAACAATCCAAAATTAGTTTAATGATACAGAATCAAATACAAATTTTGATGAATAGGAGCTCTGCAGATCTATCAGGGATTCGTATTCCTGTATACTCAGGGTCATAGGCTTGATGGTTTTCATTAAAAATGGATTTTGTACCCACTCGATGTTAGTTTTGTATCTGGAAAGTAGTCCAGCATAAATCTTTCAAGACAAACCAAATGGAGAGCAATAAAATTGCTAATATCTGCTCCGAGTTCAAGCATGTTTTCTTGCAAGAAATCATGTAAAACTACGTTGTGAAGTTGGCATAACATTTTTGAGCTAGACCAATGGGACCATGGCAGGAATTTGTAGTTTTGTTGCATTTTTTATGCATTTCTATTCCGGATTTAGCAGTTCACCAAATAGTGGGTGCAACCGACTGACTGCTAACTTTACTGTGAAGTTGCAGTTTTTCATTAACTTCAAGAAAAAGCTATGTTCAAATTTTTAAGTCAAAATTTGATTAAAAAATTGAGAAAATTCACTTTGCACTGTTAACGTCAGTGTGAATTTTCGATTTTTGTTGTCAAATTTGGACTTCAATGTTTGAACGTAATTTTTTCTTGAAGTGCATAAAAAACTACAAATTTAGACCCTAACTGCAATTTTCTAGGTGGCTCAGTTGCTGAGAAAAGGGTATGTACTGCTAAATCCACAGTGAAGTTGACTGTGAAAAATGAATTTATTTGATTTTTTTCAAATTTGGACTTCAAAATTTGGACATTCATTTTTCTTGAACTGCAAATTAAACTGCAAATTTGGAGCCTTACTAATTTCTAAGTTCCACTGGTGCTGAGAAAGGGACTTTTAAGCTAACTTCACAGTGAATTTAGCAGTACAGTCGGTTGCACCCATTATTTGGTGAACTGCAAAATCCGGAATAGGAATGCATACAAAATGCAAAAAAAACTGCAAATTCCTACCATGGTCCCTTTGCTCTAGCTCAAAAATGTTATGCCAACTTCACACACACATTGTAAAACTGGAAAACATTCAAAATTGATCTTTTGTACACATGAACAGATTGGTTTGAAATCCTTGTCGCAAGTCTAGAAAAAAGATAGCCCAATTTATGACAAATAGCCCAATCTGACAACCCTGCACATGAGAGCCAGAAATTAACTTTTCTTTTGAAAACTGCCAGTTTGTCTCTCGCAAAAAATACTGTAGTTGATTTTTTCCTGCAGAGCTGTAGCGGTTTCGTTGATCTTCTCGAAAATGTCTGCAAGATAATCTAGTTTCGTAATCTATTGCTTATCATGCAATACATCAAAGAAGTTTGCAGTTGAAGACATATTTTTTTAAGCCTAAGCACATTCAACTCATCACGAAGTTGAAATAACCTGGATAAAGCTTTCCCTCTGGAAAGCCATCGGATTTCAGGATGAAGAAGAAACGATTCGTACTGACTGCCAATATCTTTACACACTGATTCAAACAATCGCGATGGTGAGGACGACTCCTTACAAAATTTACTTTTTTCACAGCTTCATCGAGAAATTTTTTTAAATCAGTTGGCATTCTTTTCATAGCAAGTGCATAACGATGGAAAATACAATGACTGCTGGTACTTCTAAGGGCATGTTTTTAATTTTTGAAACAACCCCTTTAACCTTTCCCACCATTGCTGCGGCTCCGTCGCTGCATATCAATACATTTTCCCAAATTAATGATGTGTTTACTCTTGAAACAGTCTATGACCTTGAAGTTCACACTTCGATTAAAAAATATAAACTTCAAAAAATATTTTTGTTCAAATTTTTTTTTGTGGAAATTATCAATTTCTTTTTCTTTTATCGTTTGCATTTTACTGTTTATACTTCAAGAAATTTGTGGAACCCTGAAAACTCTCCCGTGGAACCCCAGGGTTCCGCGGAACACACTTTGGGAAACGCTGCTCTAAGCACCTGTCATTTGCAAATTGAACAAGGAAAAAATAAAGTAAGACAATCTCACTTACAGTTGTTGTAGAGTAGTTGGTATCTATAAGTTGAAAAAAGCTTTTCAGCTTGATGTTCTGAAGGACTATAGAAACGTGTCTGGCAGTATTTCAGTCTCATCTCTCAGGTATGAAGTTTTTTTTGTTTTGCGGTATAGTCTCGACTCTTAATTCTTGTGTTTAGGACTATGACACTCAGACGACGGACGACGCTGACGATGATGATGAAAACGGCGACGATGGTGACGTAATGGGAATGAGACACCACAACGATAAAGGATCAGGTGTATAGCTATCCATCATATCTCCACTAAGTCGCCTCCCACAAACGTTTAATATTGTTGATGGGCAAGTTAGTTTAGTCTGCTGTCATATCCACCAGTACCTTCCACTACCAGCTACCAATCCAAAATGATTATCCTTGTTTGATAGATTCTGACACACTTTCCTGTGGTTTTATTCTGTTGCTGCGTTTTATATCTTTTTTTTTTTGTTTTTCTAATCTGCCTTCTGGCAATTAATCTTCCTAGAGTTCGAGTATTCAAAACCCCTTTTTTGATGTTGAAAAGTTGATGATGGGGAGGCGTATTTGAATGAGACAAAAATATCCCTTGGGTGTCTGTAGTGTTTTTAATATAAACGAGACTATGTAATTAAATTTAATAAATTTCAAGAAGATATAAGTAATACTCCTTTTGGGAATTAGATTACTTTAACAATTTTCTTAAATGACTTTTGGCAAAGTTTTAATTGTGCGTTACAGTGTTTATTAAAGAAAACCTATTTTATGAAAGTATCATCACAAAAAGGAATTAGGACGAGAAAGGGTAGCTCTACAATTTTCCAAAGAATGAAATAAATTTTATTTTTGTTTCTTGTTTAATGTTGAAGAAATATTATTTTAAATCTTGGATGGTGGAAAGAAGATATCCCTGAGTCATCTCAAGAAATTCTTGATCACCTTGAAATTTGTTTTATAATATTCCTTATTTTTATCAGAAGGTTATACTTAGTCAACTTGAATTACTTTTAATGACGCTCTCCACCCAGCTCTGTCCCTACAGTATAGACGCGTCCATATACGCACAGCAAGTAGCTTAAAGTCGTTTTCGACTTGTGTGTGCCACCTGTTGGGGGGTCTTCCCCTACTTCGTACATCATCAGGGTTTGATTCGAAGATTCTTCGGGCTGATGCTTTGCTCTCCATGCGCTCCACGTGTCCCAGACACCTCAACCACTGTATTTGCACCTTTTTGTCTGGATGGACATTGTTGCATATCCCGTACAGCTCATCGTTGAATCTTCTTCTTCTCCAGACTCCTTCGATACACCCAGGACCAAAAATCACACGAAAAATCTTCCTCTCAAAGCACCCAAGCAATTTTTTCGATTCTTTCCGGGTCCCGTATAGCAGGACAGGAATGGTTAAGTTCTTATACAAAGTCGCCTTGGTTCTATGAGAGAGGGCCTTACTACTTAAATGCATTCCAAGCTTGAAGAAACAGAGATTGTCAAGATTAATTATTCACTTGATCTCTGTACTATGGTCGTTTTGCGAGGTAATAATGGGTCCAAGTTAGACCAAGTCCTTGACAACTACGAAGTTATATCTATCCATTTGTGACGTTTTGCCCGAGTCGACGATGTTTAAATTCCTTTCTCGTGGATATATTTCGTCTTGTCTTCATTGACAAAAAACCTCACTTTTGCCGGATCCTCCGATGTAATACTGGCTAATGCACCGACCACAGCTCGCTTAGTTCTTCCGATAAAGTCTATGTCATCTGAATAATGCAAGTAGTTGAACGAATTTTTGATAAATTCTACCAGTGGTGTTGACTTGCGATTTGCGTAAATTGCTTAACGTTAAATAGATAATATGACAACATGTTGCCTTGCCTTAGACCTTTTCCAACATCAAAAGTGGTGTTCTTATCGACTTTGATGGAGCAGGGAGATTTCTACATCGTCGTTTGGCAGGGATGCCTAAATAAGACATGGATCTGTATAGGTAATTCGCCTCTATCCACGCTATCAAATGTGACTTTAAAATCGATCAAGAGATGGTTTCCACCGATATGGAATTCCTGTTTTTTTTTTTTCCAAAATCTGTCGAAGTGTTAATGGGGGCTATCGTGAATAAAATTTCCCACAGAATATTTCCCACTGTCGATAACTGGGAACGTGAATTGTGGTCGCAGTTTCTTTCGGAATTTACTGGCATCGAAAATAAATATTCCATGGATTTTGCAACCATAAGACTTATTAAACGAAGATAAGTCAGCGCATATCCTTTTGTGGATGTAGCACACTATGCCAAGGTTCCATTCATCGCGTATACTTTTATCGAACCAAATTTTGCAGATGAGTTGGTGCACGCTCCTTCCCAAGTCACCACCGCTGCTTTGAATAGTTGGGCTTGGAGTCCATCCGCACCGGAAGCCTAGTACGATTTAAGTCTGGAAATCCTCAATAAACTCAACCTCCCGCTCCTCGTGCTCTCTCTTTTCCTTCCTGAGAAGCCGGTGCTTTTCCCTCCTATTTTGTCGTTGAACTCCCGGTCTTTAATTCAAGTTTGCAGCATTGTTTGATAGGCCTCATTCTTATCTGCATGCTCTAGCCAGCACTCTCATCGAAACAGGAGTTTCGTTGTGGTTACCTTGTAAAACCCAGCACATCAGTGGTGGGGTGGCACTTCTGATGGCTTGTTGACAACATCTCCACTGGTCCTCTGTACTTAATGCTGTGAGTGGGCTTGCTGATAGATATAGAAATACGTGGTCGGCAAAAGTTCTGGCAGTCTCTTGCAATTTTAGTTTTTTAGCCATCAAATCTTTTCAAAGCATCTGCTCGGCGGCGTGGTGACTTCGCTATCAACACAGCGAACAATATCAGTGCTGAGATCAAACGAAGAATTACTCTTGACAATCGCTAGTTCTTTGGGCTAAGAAGGTAATTGAGTTGACCTAAAGTATCCCTGTACCAATGCGCTTATCATCCCGGTCCTGATGTATAGTGCAGAAGCATGGACACTATTAACAGTGGATGAGAACACCATAGGCTGTTTTGAGAGGAAAATTCTCCGGAAAGTCTTTGTACCCAACCCCATGGGACGGCGGCGGCGGCGTAGTAGACGAGGACAGGATAAAAGTTAGCGCACCTCAACCAACCTGGCGTGCAAACCTAGAGACAACTAGCTAGAAACCGAGCGGGCTGAAAGAAGCTTGTTGGTTGAAGCCCTGGTTCACTCCGGACTTTAGCGCCACCTTAAGTTAGTAAGAAAACTCAGCATGATTGATATCAGCATACGTACTTGAGATACCACAATTAGTGGTCTGAGTATATGTTTACCCCTCGGAACGTTTAAACATCCAAGATACTGGAATTATGTCTAGCGTCTATCGTGATGTGATCAATTTGGGTGACAGTTTTTTATCACAAAACCGCCAAGTCCCTTTGTGTATATCAACATCAAAGTGGAGGAAACGAGTGCTAGTTATGATGACATTTCGCCCCGTCAAAAATGCCACCGTCCTATGTTCGTTGTCGGAAGTTTCGTCGTGCAGGCTGTGTCCTCTGACTGTCAAACAAAACCAAAGATGCCCTTCTTTCCGAATCTAGGGTTGAAGTCTCCCAGACTAGTCTTGACGTGCGTTGTACCTACTTCAAGCACATATCGTACGTGTTCTCGAAGAGATCGTAGAAAGTTTCTTTGGTTGAGTCTTCTCTCTTTTCCGTGCGTGATGCACGTGATGCTCTTGAATTTAGTTTTGATGAGGATTGTGTCCATTTGCTCGCTTACACTCTCAAAGATCAAGACTTCTTACCTGCCGAATAATTACTGGAGACCCTGGGTAAGCTTAAGGCTGGTGTTATAGCCATCCAGAAAGTGCGATGGGATGGAGAGGACATACCAATGATAAAATCATGTGACTTTGGTGCTATAAGGAGCAGGGTCAGCGCCGATTTGATTGTGGGTTTGTGATAAGAGGAAGACTAAGGCTAGAAACGCACTTGCGGTTTTCTGTCGCGCGATGATTCAGTCGCGAAAAATGGAACTCATGAGTTTAAATGTGCATGCATGTACAAGACACCAACAAACATTACTAAGCTGCGATGACTTTTTAGTCGCTGCGGTAGAAAATCGAAAGTGCGTTCCTAGCCTAAGTCTTCCTCTTATCACAAACCCACAATCAAATCGGCGGTGACGCTGCTCCTTATAGCACTCTCCAAATGTCACATGATTTTATCCTTGGTATGCCCTCTCCATCCCATCGCACTTTCTGGATGGTTGTAACACCAGCCTTAAGCTTACCCAGGGTCTCCAGTAATTGTTCGGCAGGACGTGGTCTGTATAAGGAGAGTACATTGCTCGTGCAGATCCAAAATTCGGTTTCCTGGTTTCGTTTGCTGGGGTCGTCTCGTTAATGTTTTGGAACCTGGAGTTTGTTGGTAGTATGAAAAGGAAGTTACCATGCCGCACAACCCATTCTGGAGGACCCAGACTTTTAAATACCTCGAAGAGTGGAGAACCGGATAAAACCGTTCCTTATATGTAGGCCTGAGCTTCGAATAGTCGGAGTAGCCCATATAAGGTGTTTATCAAGTAGTTCAGCCTTACTAGAACTGTAGACGCTATCGTTGATTCCATCTCAAGAACTCATCCTCTGCCGTCCAATCTTTAGAGTGCCTTGGTGGGAACACTCTTAAGAAGCTTAAATGCTATATTTATATTTTCAGTTCAGCAGTATTCATTTGAGTTCGCTAAAACATCTCCCATGGGGTAAATAGTTACGCAGTTAATTAGACCTTATTTTAAGGCTCTATTCAACGTTGCGTTATTCCTTATTCTATAAAACATTTTCCGAGCCAATTTGATTTATAATTCCCTTAGGCGTGTCTAATAAAGTTTAAAAAAGTGAAATCTACTTCATTTATTAACTAATCTCTAAATGCGTTTTGCTTAAAATCGCTCTATTCAACGTCAAATAAATTTTATGAATAATATATCAGCGTTTAAAGGCATTGTAACTTTACGCAGTCTCTAAAATGTGTTTATTAATAAAATTGTTTCTGTTAAGCTTTTTACTATAACAACTTTAAGTTTTCATGTGTTTCATTGAATGCAAAATTTTACGAAATTTTAAATTCAATAGAAGAATTTTTTTCTTTTTCACCCACACTTTAAACCAACGACATAAGCTTAAAAGTCGTATCTGCATTTTCCATGCACTTCCTTTATATTTGCAACTATATTACCTTGGCGCATGCAATGCCCGGTAATTTTCATCAAATAAAAAGCCGGATACATGTGGTATGCATGTGTCTACTTAGCACCGCATACACACAAAGGTAAATATTTGTAAAAAGAAAAATTGTCAATAAGGCACAGTGCAGTGATGGTTTTGCTGTTCGAGACATTTGGCCAGTGCATATTCCCGACAAGAAGGACTAACATTATTCCTTTTTTGTTATTCAAATCCTAACGATAAACCGCAAAAAAAGCAAACCCAAGTTTTCTGTCCATGTGTGTGTGTTTTTTTGTTTTGGTGTTGATATTGGTCTTTCTGCTTTTTGTGGACCTGTGTAACATAGAAAGGATTTATTTATTTTTTTACAAGTAAAATTTACTTCCTCCGGCATCAGAGTAGATTTTTTTTTAAATGATTCAAGAGGCATGAAGCATGGCTTTGGTCCAATAGAGTATGTCGTACTAGAAAAAAGGTCCAGCAGGTATACTCAGCTATTCGAAAAGGTTTTAATATTGATGGTATTGAAAAATTTTGTTCAAAAATTCTTGGGCTTTGAGTATTCTTTTTGGGAAAGATGTGAGATTGGAAATGGAATATTTCGAGAGGTTGTTATTTGGAGTTGAGATGATGATATCAAAATATTTTTTCGTTTTACTGTACAAAAAATATCAAATTCTTTAAGTGGAGCTTAATACCCAACAAATTCCTTACTTAAGTACGTACAGTCCCTCCGATTCCCGTTAAAATCACATTCTTAAAAGACAAATTGGAAATTATCTCATCTAAGACGAACTTTTTTTTTTAAGAACCACCCTGTACAGTGAAGATATTCATTGATTCCTTTGAAATTTAAAAAAGGCAAAGACTATTAAAAGTTAATCCATATTTATCTTATAATTTGTGGAGTTTTTTGTATGAATAAAATTCAATGAATATGTTTTTTTACGTTTACTCCACTTTTTGTTTGCATTTCGTCCAAGTATTGATTCCTTTGATTAATATTATTATTTCTTTCCTATCAAGAGAGCTGGGATTCCTTAAAAACCAGACTATAAAGCAAGATAAGTACTCTTATTTTTTTTTTCTATTCCAAAGCGATTACATCTGCACACTGAATTGGGGCAAATTGGAAATAATAATTTGCCCCAATTCAGTGTGCAGATTTTATTTCAATCACCAAAATGATAAATTCAATTTGTTCGTTTGATTTTGTGGAAAATTGTTCAAATTGATTTTTAATTAAAATTTAATTACATTTGCAAATCATTTGACCAAATGTAATATACGGCTACATGAAATTTGGCCCCAATGAAAAATGGCCCCAAACAATAAATGAAAAATGGCCCCAAAAATGGGGCCTTTTTTCATAATGAAATATGGCCCCATTTTCAAAAAAGAAAAATGGCCCCAAAATAAATGAAAAAAAGCCCCAAAAAGAAAACGAATGCTCAAACAAAAAATGAAAAATCGCCCCAAAAATTTATATGACAAACAACAACAACTTGAGCTATTTTATTTTTACGGTTTGGGGTGATTTTTCATTTTTTTTGGGGCGTTTTTTCATTTTTAGTTTAGTTTGATTATGAAAAATGGCCCCAAGTTTAAAGAGATTTTTTTAATGAAAAAATTTCCCTAAAAATAATGACAAATATTTTTTAAATCTAAAATCATGTGATTTTTGTACGAACAGGCTTTTGATGCCGATCGCGCAATTTTATTAGATATGTTCATAATATACATTATATCAATTATATCAATATATATTATATCAAATTCTTAAAAGATCATTTTGGGACAGTGATTAATCAAACGTACAGGAAAATCGCACGATTGGCAAAAATATATGCATGTATGTATGTAGAACTTATGCAGTATTTCATTTTATTTTATTTTAAAACCAAAAATCGCGCGATTTTTGGTTTTAAAATAAAATAAAATGAAATACTGCATAAGTTCTACATACATACATGCATATATTTTTGCCAATCGTGCGATTTTCCTGTACGATTATTTGATCAGATATATCAAAAGCTACAAGGATCATTTTGAGACCATGATTAAAAATAATCGTACACGAAAATCGCGTGATTTCCATGGACGATTGTTTAATCACCATCCCAGAGTAACAATTAATTTAAAATAATAGGAAAAAAAAGGCTTGACTCTTATCTACGTCAATTTTTCCAAAAACAACTGGATTTTTTTGTCCGATTTGGAACAAAGCCCATTTTTATTAGTTTTTAATTTAAGATAAGTTTTGGGGCCTTTTTTCATTTAATTTGGGGCTATATTTCCATTTTCAATTTGCGGCAATTTTTCATAATGAAAAATGGCCCCATTTTTTGGGGTTATTTTTCATTTTTGTTTAAGAATGAAAGTGTGGGGCCATTTTTCATAATGAAATTTTACCCCAAATTAAAAATGAAAAATAGCCCCAAAACCATGAACAATCACCCCAATTCACAAAATTTTATTTTATTTTAGTTGTTGTTGCTTCTCATATAAATTTTTGGGGCCATTTTTCATTTTATGTTTGGGGCCATTTTTCATTGGGGCCAAATTTCATGTAGCCGTAATATACACATAGGAACTTCAACCTACGCAAATTTCAAAGCCATATTTTAACTTGAAGTGCGGGAGATTCTGTGTGGGATTGAAGTTTTTTTTTTGTTTTATTTTATTTAAAATGTTAATAGCATTATAACAGGTGCTGGAGGTTATTGCGCTTACAAAATTAGAAGGATGCAACTTTTATTTAGAATTTATGTAACTCAGTAACTGGAAATTAGGTACGAGATGGGATTTTTGGTTGTCAAACGAGAAAGAAGAGCTCTTATTTGTCAACATTTGAATAATTGTTCGGAACATTAATTCTTGAGTTAAAATGTAACAGGTTCTTTTATTCGTGAGATTTATTCACTTTGTGAAAATAAGAATTGGTTTGAAAAAAAAATTATCCCGAAAAGTGACAACACTGACATTTCACAAAAAAAAGTGGGTCTACCTTACACGTATCTTTTAAGGCATCAATCGTTCACGTTAGAAACTACCAACAAAAGATAAAGTCCCACATTTTGTCATACAAAAAAGTATGTTCCTGAAAAGTGGTAATATCGAAATTTCAACCTAAGATACGTCTACTCAGCACTTTTTTGTTTCTTAACACGCGAATGGCATCTAGAGGCGTTTCCGCAACATTTTTTATGTTTAAAATGTTAAAAATGATCAAAAAAGTGGAGGTTGCTAAAAAAGTATCGTCCTGAAAAGTGGCAACACTGAAATTTTACCCGAAGGTGCGCGTACTTTAAACCTTTCTTTTAACACAAAAATCGTTATTTTGGAAATTTTAAAAGTAACTAAGAGTTTTTGTTTAATTTACCATTTTCCACCGATTGGGCGCCATTTTTCCAAGAAACAGGATTACAAAAATGACTCCCAAGCTAAATTATATCCTAAATGTGTAGTTTATCAGTTTTTCCAACTTAATTACTTACTTAAGATTGCGCTACAGTCTGGGGTAGACCAGGGCCTTAACCAACAAGCTTCTTCCAGCCGGCTCGGTTTCTAGCTAGCTGTCTCCAGTTTCGCACGCCAAGTTGGTATAACGCCGCCCACCTCTACTTCAAATTCAAAGACTTTTTGGGCCGTAGCATTGATGTCCCTTCGATCTAGCTGACGCATCCATCTCATTCGTTGGCTTTTTGCCTTTGTGGCTAGGTCAGTGTCGCTGAACAGCCCGTACAGTTCGGTGTTGTATGTTCTTCTTCATTCCCCATCTATGAAGACGGGACCAAAAATCACCTGGAGAATTTTCCCCTCAAAACAGCCTAACGCGTTCTTAACCACCGTTAAGAGTGTCCAATGTCCATGCCTCTGCACCATACATCAGGACTGGAATGGTAAGCGTCTTATACAGTAACAGTTTAGTAACTTGAGAGAGGGCTTTTCTTCTCAATTGCCTTCTTAGCCCAAAGAAACAGCGATTGGGAGGAGTAGTTCTTCATTTGATCTCAGCACTGGTATCGTTCGCTGAGTTTATAGTGGATCCTAGGTTGACATAGGAGTAATTCTTCATTTGATCTGAGCTCTGGTATCGTTCGCTGAGTTTATAGTGGATCCTAGTCTCTGACCACCTCAAAATTGGCTGTCTATAGTGACGTTCTGTCCGAGACGTGTTGGGTGTTCTTTCTTGTTGACACCATATATTTCGTTTTACTTTCATTCACCGTTAAACCCATCTTCTTTTCTTCCTCGTCAATACTCACAAAAGATAGTGCCTCTATAGATTTGACGTGCGAGTTTTGCACTATTCTTTGAAGAACGATGTTGAAGGAGTCGCATGACAGCGCTTCGCCTTGTCTTAAACTTTTTTAGACATCAAAGGTATTGGTGAGGTCTTTGCCGACCTTGTTTGGGAGGGATGCCAAAGCAAGACATTGCTCTATATAGCTCGTCTCTATAGATGGTGTCATACGCGTCCTTGAAATCGATGAAAAGGTGGTGGGTCTGGGTATAGATTTGAAACTCCTCGGTTTTTTCTTAGATGTGCCGCAGTGCGAATATTTGGTCATTGGTGGACTTCCCTGACCTAAATCTAAGGCCACACTGGTATGGACCTATCAGGTTTTTGACGAATGGCTTCAGGTGATATTAGGAAGACTAATGCCTCTGTAATTGGTGCAGTCCAGAGGATCGCTTTTATTGAGGATCAGACAAACAATGCTGAGGCATTCATTGGACATGCTTTCTTCCGCCCATATTTTGCAAATGAGCTGATGCATACTCCTAACCAATTCATCGCAATTTGCAGAAATGATTTTTCCATATCCTCAGCACCGACTGCGATTCTACTACGATATTCCTCTGATCATCCTTGCAGGCTTTAGTGTGAACCCTGGGAGGTTCTTCTTACTTTTTGGTAAAACTTCCGAACTTCATTCTTGCAATGCCATCCCTCTATTTCCTCGATCGCGCGCTTCTCATGCTCTTTCTTTTTCCTTCTTAGAAGCTTGTGTTCCTCCCTCCTCTTCTGCTCTTAGAGCTCGCGAGCAGCTTTGGTTCTTCTATGAAGCGCCGGATTTGTGTGCCTGTTGTTTGGCTGCATGTACTTGGCAGCATTCTTCATCGATGACAACCAGATGTTTCGCTTTGGTGGTTGTGCGAGGCCCAGCATGTCAGAGGCGGCATCTCTGATGGCTTCCTGGCAATGCCGTCTGACGTCGATCTACCTCACAGTATTTCCCTATTTTGGCTTTGGCCTGGACATCCGTTTACCTTGGCTGCAACGAGGTAGTGGTCCGACTCAACGTTGGCTTCTTTGAACGTTCGGACATCCTTGACACTCGAGGAGTGCCTTTCATCGATCGTAATTTGGTCAATCTGGTTGGCAGTTGATTGACCAGGAATTCGCCATGTCCCGTTGTGTATATCGAATTGCGGGAACTGCGTACTAGCTACCACAACGTTTCACCCCGCAGCAAAGTTGATTTACCTAAACCCGTTATGGGAGGTGCCATCGTGCAGGCTATACCTTCCGATTGTGCCACCAGAGACGTCTTCTCTTCCTAGTTTGGCATTAAAATCACCCAAGAAAATCCCCAGGAGCTCATAGAACTCGTCCTTGGTGTCGTCATTTTTCTCCTCTGTGGGAACTACGCTAATATTAGGCTAATGTTGGCGAATTTAGCCTTGATGCGAACTGTCGTAAGGCACTCGTTCACATAGTTGAAACTCAAGATTTCTTCCCTAAGTCTGCCTCAAAAAGACGCTGCCCTTGTTATTAGTGACAGTCACCGTAGTAGATGTTGCAGTCTTTCAGTTTTCTTTTGCCCAGGCCATCCCATCGCACTTCTTAGATGGCGTTGATGTCTGCTTTGTAGCAGTCTAGGGCCTCCGCTAAATGTTCGGCTGCACGTGGTCTATAGAGAGACAGAAAATTCTACGTGCAGATCCGAAGTTCGTTTGCTAGGTTCGTCAGCAGTTAATCCATCCGGCTTGTTGTTGCTTCGTATCTAAAATTGCTTTACGTGGCCGGGAAGTCACCCAGACGGCACGACCCCAAACCTGGAGTACCAGACCCTTACAATATAAATCCAAGAGTGGGGAGCCGGATTAACCGCTCATTATAGCCTTAAGCTTCAAATATGTCGTAGTAGCTCGTATAAGGTCTTCACTTAGTGCTGCACCCTGACTAGAACTGTAGACACTTTTTTTGATTCTATCTGGGGAATTCTTCCGCTGCCGCCTTGATAAAAGGAGAGGTGCCTTAGTGGGCACATTCTCCCCGGTTTCTGTCTTCAAGACTGTTGATGGCACCGTTGATTGTGTATGCTGAAATCATCCGCCGTGCACCATCCTTCTGATAGGCTCGTCCAAGTCTTCAGCCGAATTATACAGCCAGTCATTTCCGACAATATATAATAGTGTTCCTATTTTCGTCTTTTGTTCAATACTCTCGCTTATTAGTTAAGCAAGTCAAGTTCTCCCATCCCAAATTTAGACATGCTTTAGACGTCAAAACAGACTTCCCACTAAAATTCAGCTTTGTCAGAATTTTTTCGAAGTGAAAGTCTAATTATTTTCCTGGGCTACAAATGGTGCACGAAATTTAAATTAATTTATTTTTAAAAAACCATAACTAAAACCTTAAATTCCAAGTAACTTGAACTACTTCTCAAAATTTTATTTTATTTTAATTGCATTTTATAATTCAACAACATTTCCCTTTACAAATAAATATGTGTTGTGTATATGCTTAAAGCTTTTAAAATTCTTGTAATATGCATTAGGCATTTAGCAAAATAGGTAGTAGTTCCTTTAATTTCTCACACCCAGCTGCCGCAGCCAGAAACACAACCCAGACCTATCCTTTTTGAAAGAACAAATGCTTTAGACAGCACATCATTGGATTGTGTACATTGTAGTAGCTAGCATTGGCAAGTAAAGTATATCTGCTTGACATGACAAGTTAACGAACTTTCTATACACTGGAAGTGAAAGCATGTCAATTGAGAACGTTAGCACGGCTGAGTTTCACGTGAATAGATAAATTGTCTACCTACATATATTCGATACCCATACGAGCCCCCCATTTACTCCTTCTCAACACTATATCCTCTGACAATAAAGTGCATATATACATACATTTATATATTTTTATAAAACGGAAACAAAAATGCAGGTCAACACCAGCAGCAGCGCAGTGAATTTTCAATGTGGTAGAGTTTCATTCATTTTTTGTATGTGGCAATTTTTTTTTTCCTCTCTTACTGGCCTAATTGCAATTTTAAGAATAGAAAGCTTTTCATAGCTGGCGTAGTCAGAAAGCCTCTTAATATAAGTTTTTGAAGGATTTGGTTTTTTCTGTTGGTCGTATTCTCATATAGAAAATAGAATACCCAAAGAAGCTGCTGAATGAAATTTCACAGTTTTGGTCGGAGATTCTTTTTTTTTTTTTTTTTTTTTTGAGTGGGACCATTTTACTTCCTTTTGGATGTGGGGCTTTCTTTGTGGTAGATTTGCATGGATACATTTTTCTTCATTTTTGTGGTTTTCTTTTTTCATTTTTGTGTTTCTTATTCCTTCTATGGTTTTATTTCAATTAGCAAATGAAAATCTTCCTTTTTCTTTTAGGAGGTATTTATCTTTTTTTCCTGCAAAAAAAAAAAAAGATGAAACAATTGAGATTAGGGTCTATGAAAAAGAAATAAATATTAGAAAACGCTGATTGGGGTAAAACATAATTTAAGTAGGGTTTATTTGGTATTTAATGTGAAAGCATTGAACAAATTTTTCCCTGAGCAAAGAGGCTACTTATTTTTTTGTTTATGGTTTCCATGATTTAATCTTTAATGATGTTTAATTAAGTGTTAAAAGAGTGAGCGAGATTTATCCATCTTCAAAATTTGAATATTCACTATGATTTCTCATGCGAAAAAATTCTAAATAGGTATTGTTTTTTTTGGTTATGGAAATTTCTCAAACTACAATAATATTCTATATATCCAACGAAAAATACCTGTTTCAATTTCTAACTAAACTTTGAATAAAATTTTTAAAATATCAATTTTTCAAAGAAGATCAAAATGAACACTCAAGTCTTCACCATCATAAATAGAAATAAATAAACGAAATAAATAAATTTCAATGCTTATTACTATGAAATGGTTTTCAATAGCAAAATTGTATAAACCAGAAATTGAATAGAAAATGCAGTGATTGGTCATAATAGTCAATATAACTAGGTACCTACATAAAATAAATACCTCTTATTAATAAATAACGGGTGATTTTTTAAGAGGTTTAGAACTTAAAAAAAAAAAAAAAACAAAAAATTCGAAAAAATGAATGAAATATTTATTTGAATCGATAGTTTGAACCTTGCGATTTAATGTTTAAAGATAATTTCATGCAAATGTTGACCGCGGCTGCGTCTCAGGTAGCCCATCCGCTGAGTCCAATTTTGGCATACTCTTTCACACATATCGGCCGGTATCTCACGAATGAATGCATGGATGTTGGCTTCCAGTGCGTCAATCGAAGCGGGCTTGTCCCTATAGACATTAGCCTTGACATACCCCCACAAAAAATAATCTAATGGTGTCAAATCGCACGATCTAGGCGGCCAATTGACCGGCCCGAAACGTGAAATTAACTGTTCACCAAACTCGCCTCGCAATTGCGCCATTGTTTCGCGTGCTGTGTGGCATGTGGCACCGTCTTGTTGAAACCACATATCATGCAAGTCAAGAACTTCCATTTCGGGCAAAAAAAAGTTTGTTATCATCGCTCGGTAGCGTTCACCATTGACAGTAACGCTGCGATTCGCATCATCTTTGAAGAAATATGGCCCAATAATGCCGCCGGCCCATAAACCGCACCAAACAGTGGCTTTTTCGGGATGCATTGGTAGCTGTTGCAATGCTTCTGGCTGATCTTCACTCCAAATGCGGCAATTATGCTTATTTACGTACCCATTCAACCAAAAATGAGCCTCATCGCTGAACACAATAAAATGGAAGCAGCGCGCGATGAACATTTCGAACCGAGCACGAATTTTGATAGTAAAATTCAATAATTTACAAGCGTTGTGCATTTGTAAGACGATCCATGGTTAAATTGCAAACCAAACTGAAGCTGTTTGACAGTGACACAAGGTACTAAACACACGTCAGCTGTCAAAACCAGTGTTGCCAAAACCAAACCAGCTAAAAAATCACCCGTTACAAGTATTCATGCCTCAACTTTAAATGTGTATACATACATAAATAACGGCATCAGAAGAACTCAATTGAATATTCATAATGTAAATGGGAAAATAACACTAAACTGAATGTAATTATATGTCGAACTGTATACAAATCTAAAAATCAATAAAACTGGGAATTATTGTAGAATGGAATTAAGTTTTCAATGGAAGTCTTATAACTTTGAAATTGAAAATGGGATATTTAATGTGAATTCATACAATAATAATTAAAAGAAGACTTTGATACATAAGCAGGTATATATGATTGGTTGCCTTGAGAAATGTATGGTGTATGAAAACCAAACACTTGTGAAATGGCTTCTTTTCAGTTTGAAGATCCTGATTACTTTCTACGTTTCTACTGTCAGTTCCTCTTTGATCGACAGCGCTTCTGTTTGCAGGCAGTTTAAACGTGTAGTGTCCAGTCGCAGCGATTCCCAAACTTTTTGAGCAATGGAACCCTTAAGAAGGTCAAAATATATTTTGGAATTCCAATACAAATACTTAACGATAGCCAAAAATAAAAACAAAAAATTTCAAAATCTGTTTATAGCCTATTGAATAGACCGGAAAATGATGAGTATAAAGGAACAATTACGTGCAAGGGTTTTTATTATTAAATATGTTTGTTTGGCCCATAAGCATGCTTAAACCCGAAAATGCTACTAAATTCTGAGAGAGAATGGTCACCTGGCTACTTTTCAATATTTTTGGTGTAACTTGAAAACTAAGCCGAATTTGACAATTTTACTATAAGAATTTTTTTTCAAAATTAAGTTTTCTATTGGAATGGATAGTTCAAAAAATTTTACGAAAAAATTTAAGCAGGGAAATTTAACAAAAACCAACCTTAAAAAAAATAAAAAATCAAAGATATCTAAATTTGTTAATGAATTATGAATAACTTTTTTTGAAGCAAAGATAGGTTCAGGACATGCACGGACAAAATGAAGAAGAGACTATAGGCTTTAATATGGTATGTTCAAAAATTAATATTTGTTCAAGATTGAAAAAGATCTTTCGATTCAAACCTTATCATCTCTTATAATTTTTCGCAGTTTTGGCCCGAAGTCCCTTTTTCAGTACAATATGGCAAATTTCACGTTCGTAAAAATGTTCGAATCAAAATGTTGATATAATATGACATTCAAACTATAGAGAATTTATAAAAAGGATGTAAGTTCGCAATTTCGTTTTTCGGCTGTTTCTAAATGCTTTCAGACCTACAGACCGAACGGCTGGTCCGATTAACATAAGATGTGGTACTTGGTGCTAGGAACGTTAAATTTGTCATAAAGTCATTGTATATAAATTCTATAGTATTCTCATGAAGAAAAAAAGCTCGTGGCCATCTAGTGTCCAAATGTAATCCTAATTTTTGTTAAGGGATCTCGGTAAGGCGATCACAGCGAACCTATCAACCAAATGTCAACCTACAAAATCTTGTTTCATGAGAATACTATAGAGTAGATATACAATGATAAAGTACCAAAAAAAATAGGCTTTCGGGCAAAAACTGCGAAAAATGATAAGAAATGGTAAAGTTTGAATGGCTATATCTCTGTCAGTTTTCAAATAATATGGCTTTTTTAACATGTCATATAAAGGCCTTAAGACTACAGTTTACTTTGTTCATGCATGTCTTGAGCGTATCTTTGCTCCGAAAAAAGTTATGCGCAATTTAGAAAAAAATTTTAAAATCTTTG
The DNA here is from genome assembly GCA_963921185.1 of Dasysyrphus tricinctus. Lineage (NCBI taxonomy): Eukaryota > Metazoa > Arthropoda > Insecta > Diptera > Syrphidae > Dasysyrphus > Dasysyrphus tricinctus. Next base: position 40,481,410 of record OY992532.1, on the reverse strand, counting down.
ATTTTTCGATTTTTTATGTTCGTTTTTGTTTACTTTTCTGGATAAATTTTTTAAGAATTTTTCCAAACTATCCATTTCGATAGAAAATTTAATTTTGAACAAAAAGTATTAAATGTAAAATTTTCAAATTCGGCTTAGTTTTCGAGTTATACCAAAAATACTGAAAAGTGGCCAGTGTGACCATTCTCTCATAAACGCATGGGTGAGTTTAGTAGAATTTTCGGTTTTATCTACAACGCTACCAGAGATGCGTTTTCCTGTATGCTTAGCGTCATAGAATGAGTTTTCATTATTAATGGATTTTGTACCCATGCAAAATTAGTACCTGGAAAGTAATCTTCCCAAGATCTTTGCGAATGTCAGCTCTGAACTTCACCGTGATTCCCTGCGAAAATTCTTTTAAGACTTAGCTATTTAACAACAATTTTTTTTTTTAATTTCAAAAATTTTAAAACCAAAAAAAAACCTTGGATCTGCATTGCATTGAATTTAAATGGATTTTGTCCGATTCGATTGCGGTCGTGATTTTGAAAAATCAAGAAAGCTGGAGACAAAAGTTAAAAATAGACCAACTCGTCCATGTTGCGGCTACAGCATTTTTTGTTAAATTTTCTCAAAAACGAATCCAACGAATTTGATTTAACCTCATTGCTGTAGCTTCCCAAGTCAATGGTAACAAAACAGCATTTGTGAGTTTTGGCTATAAATTCTCATAACAGCAATAGCATTTGTAGGTTTTTTGAAAAAGTTGTCTAATTTTTGTGTTATTTCCATATGTTTCGTTCAAGCTCATTAAATTCTGTTTAAATTTCGCAAAGAGTAACACTCATAAAAAAAGAGCTGAAATCAAGAAAAACAGTGTTAAGACAAGCCCATTCGTTGACAAAAGTCTATTAAACTCACAATCCGTTTCAAAACAGCTTCGAGATTATTTTAAGAATGAGCGAGCTTAAATTGAGCCGAAAAGAAAATGACTTGCATTTGTAGGGTTTTATTACAATGTAATTTTATTACTTTTTCATTTTATTTTGTAATTTTTTGGGTTTTGTTGCTGATTTAGGGACAAGACAAGCATGCACAAAATAAAGCAGAGACTAAAAACTTTAATATGGCATGTTTAAAAGTAATATTTGTTCAAAATTGTCAGGGATATGCCCCTTCAAACTTAGCCATTTCTTATAATTTTTCGCAGTTTTGTCCCAAAAGCCCATTTTTCTGTACAATATTGCTAATTTCACATTTGTAAACATGTTCGAAATCAATATTTTGGTATAATATGGACATTACGACTATAGAGAATATTTAAAAAGTATGTAAGTTCCCAATTTTGTTTTTTGGCTGTTCTTTAAATGCTTTCTGACCTACAGACCAAACGGCTGGTTCGATTATTAAAAGTTGTGGTACTTGGTGCTAGGAATGTAAAAATTGTAATAAAGTACACAAAAATGGGCTTTCGGCAAAAAACTGCGAAAAATGATAAGAAATAGTAAGTTTGAATCTCTATATCTCTGTCAGTTTTCAAATATTATGGTTTTCAACATGTCATATTGAGGCCTTAAAACTCTACTTTACTTTAAAAAGTTATGTGCTATTTAGAAATAAAATTTAAATAAACAATGGTTTTTCGAATTCTTATGTTGCTTTTGTTAACTTTTCCTGTTAAATTTTTTTTATGAAATATTCTAAGCTATCCATTTCGATAGCAAATTTAATTTTGAACAAACATTTTTAAATGTAAAATTGTCAAATTCGGCTTAGTTTCCGAATTATACCAAAAATAGTGAAAAGTGGCCAGTGTGACTTCTAGCAGAAGCAGACTCCCAGAGAAAGACGTGGCCACATTTAAAATATTTATCTGCAGACCGTGAAGGATGGAAACGATTTGTTGGCGCCCTATGCCCCAACCGGGGTTACAGGACTTGATGATGTGACTATTCTCTCAGAAACGCATGGGTGAATTTTGTAGCATTTTTTGTTGTAGGCATTTATCCTCGAGATAAATATTCTGCCATGTTAAGAAGAAAAAACGTTACTGTCATTTTGGCTGTTTTGAGTTAGGGCCAGTTTTGACATCTTTAATATTTTTGCTATTTTATTCTTCAAAAATAAAAGCCTTAACTTGCTTTTGTAATGGTCTAAAACGCTCCAGAAAAAAGAAAAATTGCCATTTTAGCACTTATTTTAATAAAAAAAGGACTACCATACAAGCATTTGTACATCTTAGAAATAATCTAACCAAAAAAAAATAATTTATTTGTAAATATGACAGAACAACAAAACAAAAAAGATAGAGATAAAAACAGAAAACATTATCTTGAAATGTCAAAAATACAGATACGTTTTTTCTTCTTAACTCGGCAGTATTGGGATATGTACCTATTACCTATACGATATAATTTTTTTAAGTTGCTCTTATATTTGAAAGTTTAAATTATTGGAGAATAAGACTCTTAATTCGTAGGACTTCTAGCTTTTATGAAATCATGTTTTTACATTTACCACCGAATTTTATTTAGAAAATAGCAAGAATTGCTATGGAAAAGTGAACCTCAGTTCCAATAATGGCCATAGAACACGATTAAAGGAGAATGGGCAAATTGGTCTACCTACTCAACAGAGATGTGTCATACATCAATGAAAAGGTCATTGCAAATACTTCATTTTATTATATGGCCGTTAAGTTGTAAACCATGGGGTTCAAAAGATATTCGACTTTAAAGCACCAAAAACAATAATAATGCATTTCTTAATTGGTACTCGGATGACCTGCTCAACATTTATGTGTTATATATCGTTGGAAAGGTTATTGCATGTACTACGTTTTTGTATATGGCCGTTAAGCCGTAGACCCAAGGATTCAAGAGCTACATGGACATGAAAAACTCCAAATATAACAATAATGCAGTTCTTGATTGGCACTTGGTCTACCAAATCAACAGAAATGTGTCATACGTCATTGGAAAGGTCAATGAGAGTACTTCATTTTCTTATATGGCAATCAAGCTCCAAACCATGGGGTTCAAAAGATATTCGGCTTTGAAGCAGCAAAAACAACTAAAATGCATTCTTAATGTGGTAACTGGTTGCACAACTCAACAGTAATGTGTCAGGTATCGTTGAAAAGGTTAACTTATGTGCTTTATTTTTTTATTTGGGCGTTATACGCTCAACCATGGGATTCAAAAAATATTTGGGAAAAATTCAGAAAAGAGCAATAATGCATTTCTTCATTGGAGCGTGGTCTTCTTACTCAACAGCGATGTGCCATACATTTTTGAATAGGTAATAATATGTTCTTCAATCATTTGTTTTTCTATCAGCTGTTGACATTGGGGTTTAAGGATATTCATATTCAAGCTGAGCGTATATATGTATCAATGGATGAGTTTTAAAAATAAGTAATAGAGATATTCATAGAAAATGTATTCATATATTTTTTTTTTTAATATTTAAATAATAGCGTCATCCAATATGACATTGCTGAGGTGAGCTGTAGGAGGCGTAAATCCATTTTGATGCCGGCCAAAACACAAATACCACAAAATTGATATAACATGCGCACATGTGCCGACCGTGCATATTATTATTACCTTTTCAAAAAACTATGGCACATCGCTGTTGAGTAAGAAGACCACGCTCCATAATGCATTATTGCTCTTTTCTGCATTTTTCCCAAATATCTTTTGAATCCCATGGTTGAGCGTATAACGACCATATAAAAAAATAAAGCACATGAGTTAACCTTTTCAACGATACCTGACACATTACTGTTGAGTTGTGCAACCAGTTACCATATTAAGAATGCATTTTAGTTGTTTTTGCTGCTTGAAAGCCGAATATCTTTTGAACCCCATGGTTTGGAGCTTAGCTGCCATATAAGAAAATGAAGTACTCTCATTGACCTTTCCAATGACGTATGACACATTTCTGTTGAGTTGGTAGACCAAGTGCCAATCAAGAACTGCATTATTGTTATATTTGGAGTTTTTCATGTCCATGTAGCTCTTGAACCCCGGGGTCTACGGCTTAACGGCCATATACAAAAACGTAGTACATGCAATAACCTTTCCAACTATATATAACACATAAATGTTGAGCAGGTCATCCGAGTACCAATTAAGAAATGCATTATTATTGTTTTTGGTGCTTTAAAGCCGAATATCTTTTGAACCCCATGGTTAACAACTTAACGGTCATATAATAAAATGAAGTATTTGCAATGCCCTTTTCATTGATGTATGACACATGTCTGTTGAGTAGGTAGACCAGATCCCATACATTTTTGTCCATTCTCCTTTTGCCAAATTTATAAGAATTAACTTAAAATTAATTCAAATAAAATGTTTGACGAAGAGAAAGAAACAAGTTATGCATTCGTAAGCAAAATTGAACTTCAGATTCTATCAGACTTGTCAATACGATGATAGAAAAGATGAAAAAAATGGGTCTCACAATTCTGTCTGTCAGTCTGTTCGTCTGCAGCCATAGCGGCTGAATGGATTTTCTTAAAACTTGGTACATAGTGGTTTTTTGGTAATTCTGCCCATACAATTTTTTAACTTTTTTCTTAGGACCATAAATAACGGTACCTGCCATACAATTTGTTTGGCAATTTTACTTAATATTTTTTTTGTCAAAAACGACTCCACTACTTTTCTTAAAAAAGAAAATCAACAAATTACTTTTAGTAAGGGCTACCTTAGGGTGGGTAACCATTTTTCAAAAATGGTTATTAATGGTACCTTTCAAAGAACTATTTTTTAATTTTCGATTTCCTTCAAAACGTTATGACTGATTTCAATATTTTTTTAAACAGAAGCTTCAAATAATATAAATAATATTGTGAACCAAAATTTTCAACAAATAATTTTTTAGTTTTTAAATTATGTTTCATTTTTTCATGATCGACTGCGTTGAAGCTTGATACTTTATAGTTTTTAACACTTTCTAAAATAATTTAAGAACAAATTTTACTTTTATGCGAAAATAACGGTACCTTCCATACAAAAGTTAAAAACCCGGTAAGGACAATATTTTTTTCTTCAAAAACGGCTCCTACGATTTTGATTAAGCTTTTTCCTCATGCTAAAAATAGTGCAATCTACTACCGAAAATTTAAAATTTTATATATTTTTTTTTATTTAGAATTTTCTTGTTATCAGCTGACTTGATTTCTTTAAATATAAATCTAAATTATTTCAAATATTATTGTATATCAAAATTTTTAGAAAACATATTTTTAATTTTTTAAAAAAGGTTTCAAATTTTTTTTTTTTTGAAAATTCGATATCTCAAAAACGGGGTGACAATTTTGTTTGAAATTTTATTTTACTCTGCACATAAGTAAATACTTAAGATTAGCATACCAAAATGTTTCCTTAAAAATGTTATAATGGTTTTATATAATACATAAAACGATTTTATATTTTGTCTGCATATATTCATATCTTTTCAAGTATTTAACGGATTGTTTATACATTTAATAGAACGATTTTAAATGCTTTTTTTATACTTATTCTATAATTACTTGCATATTTTAAAAGCTCTTAAGTTCCAAGCTGCGGCAACATAAGAGAAAGTATATGCGATCCAGTCGTGCAATATATTTTTTTTTGTAAACCTAATAGCGCTTGGTGTTCGCAAAAAAAATATATCGATACCTTCCCGTAAGAATTTATTAAGCGACATTTTCAAAATTTTAAATAAAATTTTTAAAATACCTCTTATTCAGTTATTTATTTGGGAATTTTGTTGTAATAAACAGATTTTTAGAAGTATTTTGAGTTGAAAATCCCGTTCCAAATCTTTTTATTTTTTTAAATACATAAATAAATAACTGGACCAAAGGTTTTTTTCGATGCCTTTAAATTTTTTGAAATGTCGCTTAATACATTCTTACGGGAAGGTATCGTTATTAACTCTCGGCATGGGAAAAATTAAAAGCTATCCGCCATATTGTCTTATTGATAACCGGTTTTAAAGATCTGCTAATAGAATAGGTATACAACTAACCAAAAATACAACCTGAAAAGTGTATTTTATAACCAAAACAACCATGAAATGCTTGTCGAACCAGTCGATTTGTATCTTGTTTTTCAATAGCCCCCATGAGAGAGGTAATTTTACGATCGCTTTCCAGACAATCACTCCGGTCTACCTCAGGGAAGTCATCTGGGCCCATTTCTATTTAATCTCGCGATGACAGCTATGATTTCTGATCATAAAGGCCAATCATCCAACTCAATAAATTTGTTTTCCTAAAATATCATTCATCTGATGTCAGAGGTCAGAGTTAAGAAACAAGTCTGGAAAGCTTTAAACGTCAGATTTTAGAGTTGGAACGTCATCAAGCTTAGTTATTTGGTTTAAAACAACCAATACTCCAAGACTTACTTTCCTTTCAGATGTTTTATCATAAATAAAAATGCACCTTTATAACCTTCGCAATTCGTTCTACATAAAATACTAAAGATATAATTCGGATCCACCTGAAAAAGTAATAAATGAACCAGATTTTCTTCCAAGCAACTTTTACCGAGATCGACAACAAACAGACACAAAAAAAAAAAAAAAAATAAACAAAAACAAAAACAAAATTTCGTGCGTCAGTCATATCGGACGTACTAAATTAAATCAAATATATAATTTTAAATTTTAATGAAATCTTTCGTTTCCATCAAAAACACCCCAATTCTTCTTACTCCCAAACATAATATCCTCATAAAAAAAGAGGAATATAATAATAATCAATAAAAACATCAGTAAATTCCTGTTAGCTTTTATGTTTGGCAAAGAGGTTATACCTATACTGGGATTCCCAGAACTACAAATACATTTATATATATAAATACTCGTGTATATGTATGTAACTTTACATTGAAAAATAAACAACAAAATAATAAAGCTTTTGTGTCACATGCCTCTTGGTTATTAAAGTTCAAATGAAATTCTGTCAAATTTTATGAATTCCCTTTATCCTACTTCTCGAATCTATACTATAGTACTTCCTACACAAAGCACAAATACCTTCAAACATTACAACAGACAGGAATTTAAAATTTTGAAAATCGAAAATAATCTTCATTGAGCAGGTGAAGCAGTGGGGAGAGGCCCGCTTTTAATATAGAGTTCATCCCGGTTTCCAATGAATGAAAACCTTACAGTTTTTTTTCAGCATCCCTAACGTTTAACGAAATCTTTTTTTTTTGTCATTCAGCCGGAAGTTGTGTATAATCCTTTTTTGTCTTTTTTTTTTCATTTCTTTGTTCTCAAAAAGAAAACTTTTATTGAGAAAATTGTCAATTTAAAAAACCTGTCAATAGAAATGTTTAAGCCACAATAAGAGTCTTAATAAGGAAAGAGTCGTTATCCCTTCTTAAAAAACACAAACTCAAGGTACTTTCCACCTAATGGTAAAAGCCAACAAGTATAATAATAACATAAATTTGAATTATTAAACCGAGATCCAGGCAATTTAGGCAAAAAAAAAATAACAACTACCAGAAGAGGGCAGAAATGACACATTTAAGGGTTTTTCAAACTCCCACCGCGCGCCGCTGCTCGCCCACTATCAATAATAACACAACAACTGTCTCGTTATCGTCTTCGGTCGGTCGTTGGTCGTGAACAAGAAAAGGAACGTCCAATTGTTCTATGCCATTTGTTTAATCAACCAAATCGACCTAATTCGCTGATTGCTGAATATAGAAGAGTAAGAACAAGAATAAGGACTACGGACTAACGAGTAATGTTGATGGTAAGAGAAGAGGGCTGTTTTCTTTGTTTCGCTGTGAAAGTGCTGTTTTAACCGCACAGTGGTACTGCAATCGTTCAAAATGACTGAGTAAACATAATAGAATTTTAATTCATAATGCGGGGTTTCATGGAAATACTCATTATAATGTATTGCTGGGAGCATTTTTATATGATTAACCGGTGTGGTGACTCTAGAGTGGCTTAGATTTGCATTGCCTTTTTATTTATTTGAAATGGGGTTAGGTAGCAAATATTCAGGATCAGGGATCATACTAATTGGTTTCACCCAAGAAATTCATTCTTTTACAGGGATAAAACCAAAGAATCTCAGAATAAATAATCTCCACTCTATCATCCCTTAAAATTCTTACCATCCATAATTAACCTCTCAAGAGATAAACAAAATTATTCTGATAATTTTTGTATTTAAAAAATTGCTTTGTCGCCAAAAATCACTACACTAGTTAACAAAATTTTTGGTCATTGTGGGGTCCTTAGAAAAACATATTTTCTAGACTAATTTTGTGTCGCTGAAAACGAAAACCAAACTATTTTTTTTTTTTCAAAAAAGTGTTTTGAGATATACGCACAAATCATTCTAGCAGGAGAAGTAATTTTCTAAAAAAAAATTAATTAAAACAGAGAAAAACATTTTAAAAACTACGGCAACACTTGCAACACTTCTGCGCAACAGCTCGTTGAGAACCAGGGCCTTTGTGCGTGTTGTTGGCAGGAATAGAGGGTACCTACAATTTTTTCTGAGTCTAAAGAAGCAATTATTATGACATGTAAACTCTTGGAGGATTTGTCAGATCCTTACAAGAGGCAGTACCTCTAGCTAAACAGAACCCGGACCTTCTGGGAGAAAGCTACTCCTGTGGGAAAGAGCAGGGCATGTACAGAGAAGACGAGGAATCGTTTTTTCCTCGTCCTTCTTCTTCAGCAAATATTTAAATTTGAAAATACGCCAAGCCAAGCAAAAAGTTCCCACGGTCAAGTCTCTCCATACCTACTCACGTTGTGTGCTGGTCTATGAAACAGTGTCTTATTTTAACAACTGCTGATGCGCAAGATGTCCAGGTTTTGTCAGATTTGCTTTGTCTCCAAAGTGGTGATATTACATACTGTTCCACCTAAGGTTTGTTCTCTCGAAAGCATTTTTTTTTTTTATAAATTCATTAAAAATATCTTAAAGCTAGATGAAAATTCATAAAAACTAGCCTACTTTTCAATATCTTATAACTTACTTAATGGCCCCAATCGTACGCTCTAAGTTAAACTTAATTTTTTTAATTTTTTTTTAACGCCTTTCGGCCTAAGAACTCTTTTAATACTAGAATTCATATCTTTCTCGGTATCTTTATCTTAACTTTTTGGTTTTATATAAAACTTACAAACTACATTTGTATAACTTAATTAAAGATAGTTGAAACTACTATAAAAGTACTTAAGACTACTTACAAACTACTTACGAGCTAGAACAGCCCAAGCAAGCAATTTTTCGAGTTTTTATCATTTTTGTTTGTGTTTTTTTTGGTTTTATAATATTTTTGTGTTTCTATTGCTTTTTTTTTGTGCTACCCTGACTGTCCCTGCTTAAAACTAAATACCTAAACCTATTTAAGTCGGCCATGGCATAGAAAAATGCAAAGTCAACTTTTATATTCATAACTGAAGGAACTTCATTCTCATGTTTTAACCACCAGAACTGGTTCTCCTGCTTTACCCTATTTCTTCGGTCCCGATCGGACACATTCCTACTGAACTGGAGGTGCTCAGCTCCGTCTTGTGCGAGGACGTCTCGACTGTAAAGAATTCGCCAATCCACAGTTCTACGGCCGACGACGTGGTAGATTAGCGGAACCGCCCTGCTCTATCCTGGATCAGCTCTCGACTATCTAAATAGAGGAATGCATCGGGTGGAATAAAGCCGCCTGGACGCACACTCTCGTAGTATTCGTTCTAAGGGTAGACCCCAAAAATTAAGCTGTTTGTCGAGGACATAGCTCTCGTAATGTGACCTCGAATAAGCTTCAACAAGAAATTATCCCTCATGTTTATGTTGGCGCCGTTGTATAGAACCAGGTTGGAATAATAATGTTTGTGCTCCGTTTCTGGTGTTCTGTGCAATCCACGGCAGCGTCTAAGACACTGTCTCTCAAACACCAGAATCTTTTCCATTTGAGATGGGGAAACGTTGAACCAAACCGGGCACCTATAGGCAATCATCGGCCGGATGAGGGCCATGTAGCAAATCACCTTCACCCTGCTGTCAAGCCGGCTGCTATAAAACAACTGTTTTGTCAGAGCAAAAGCTCCCCTAGCCCTGGTCAGAGCAGCATTTTTATGTCTGTCGAAATACAAGAACTGATCCATCCAGATGCCAAGGTACTTTACTACACTTTTAATCGCCAGTGGCTGTCCATTTGGCCCTACAATCACCAGCTTGTGCCAGTTCTTTCTCGTATCCCTTGTGGCTCTACGAACGGAGTCTAAACAAGATAGTTTATGATTTCTGAAAGTTGATTTTCAACTTCCAGTCATCGCAATATTGCTGCATCTTCTCAAAGTCACACTTCAAAAGAATTCTGATGTCCTCGACATTTGGAGCATACACAATTGCCTGAATCAGACTACTTATCTAAATGCTGAATAGAATTGGCGCGTTGACCACTCCCTGCTGAAGACCATTTTTAGTATTAAAGGTCTAAAGCATCTTGCTTCAGCAAATACTTACACCTTGCGATGGGTTATTATTATTACCAATATTTAGTTTTTCAGTCCAAATGAGTAGTATTGTTCCACTTCTAGCGAGTTCGTCAGCTTTTCCTACCTGGGATGCCACTTTGACCTGGTGAGCGCCCAACAGAGTTGAATATTTAGCTGTTGCGCCATCTCCAACAGGGCTGCCGTTTGAGGCGAAGGGCTGTGCTCGCGGCTGAAAATATCGAGAGGCTTCAGATGGAGTAGAGTGTCTCTGTCTATTGTAGTGGAGGGAGTCGATAGAAGTGCTCCGCTTAAACATAGTCATGCCATTTTTTGGACTTTGTTAGTTTATTGCAGCATACTGCAAGCCGATAGAATTGGTCTAATAAAGGAAATGTATAGCCAATAAGTAAGGCGTGATTGAAGTCTCCATTGGCTATCAATGGTTTTTTTGCTAGAGAAAAGTGTCATTATGACCTTCTTGACTCTTTGTTGTATGTCATGTTTTAAGCTTAACTTCTTACCTTAAATGAAACCCAAGTACCAAGCTTCGTCTGAGAATGTTAGTGGTTGATAGAAAGGGAGATTTATCTGCGGAATTTCGTATTTCGTGGAAAAGGGGACAAGATCTGTTTTATGGGGGTTAGTTCCCAATCTAGACCGATCTGCCCAGCGTGTAAGCCTCTACAGAGCATTTTGCTTTCCTCATACTGCTATAGCCATGCGCGTCGTCATCGTCTGCAAAGGCAATCATTCTGTAGTTCTCCACTTTTAAGCAAGTCAGCACAGCTCGTTAACTACCAAGTTCTAAGAAAGGGGGGAAAGAACGCCCTTGCGGTGTACCCCTACTGACATCTTTTCGTTGAAAAACTGCTCAGTTTTGAATTGATAATTCTGTTTCTTAGCAATTGATTAATCAATTGACTAAGTGACCCATCAAAATTCAAAGATGCTAGTTAAGATGTGTCCACGTTATTGAAAGGCTCTTCTATATCTAACAAAGCAACCATTAACACTCTTTATTGTGGAGGAAATATTCGATGGTATACGTACTAATGTGTGCTTCCACTGCTTTACCTTGACAAATAAGCATGTTGATGCGTAGACAGAAGTCTCGTATTAATGCTTGATCGTACATAGTTGTGATATTAACCAGTAGTCGTTCAAAAGTTTTTAGAAGGAACGATGATTGACTAATAGGTCTTAGATCTTTCGGATTTACGTGGGAACATTTACCATCTTAAGGTATAAACACAACTTTGACTTCTCTCCATAGCAGTGGCGTATGAACCAGGCTCAAGCAACCATTGGAGATGGCCTCTAGAATCAGGAGAATTGCATCTGAATTAATCTGCAGTTCAGCTTGAATGTTGCTGTCCGGTCCTGCTGACCTGTCTGGTTTAAAGCTTGTGGAAAAGTTAAATTACTACTTATCCTATGTAGAACAGTACTATTAAAAGTTCCTCAGCTGTCTAGACAGTGAGCAACCAGTAGCAAATCGAGCGATTATTCGCAAGAGTTGGGCCAGGAACCAGAAGCATTATTATATTAAAACATGTGGATGGATTTGGCAAGATGCTTGGATGATCCGATGATAAGACTTAAGACTTTAGCCCTAATTAAGAATATAAAATGCAGAACCTTTTAACTAATTTGACAATACAAAAGTTCACATACACATACCTAATCACCCAACCCCTCTTAATACCTAAGTGAGCCAAGTTCAAAACAGTTTAATTTGTTTTGAGGTGAAGACTTTTTTCCGTCGTTGACTGGACTCAAAAGTAACTATTTGTAATTTTTAAATTACAATAAAAAATGCTCAACAGGAAACTTCCATGCAAAGTCAAAACAAAAAGCTAGAGCATGTAGGTACATATGAAGTTGAGTCCAAACAAAAATTAAATGGCGGTTCTGTTTCCCCCGTTAAAAGGGAAAAAGTAATTTTCTAAAAAAAATATTAAAAATGGAAAAATATTATTAAAAAACAACAGCAAAAACTTTTATGTCACAAATTTTGCTCATAACAGATTTCCCTTAAACTAGACTAAAGTTCATGAAAAATTAACCAAAATCGCATACATTTCTCTTTGTGATTTTATAATATTCGCAATATACCTCTACTGTGCATAGCAAAGAGAACCATTCCCCAAAATGACTAATCTCTCTTTTCACAAAGTTTTCAAGTTTTGCTTATTCTGTCCACAAAATCTCCGTTAATATTTGATGTAATCTCAAAAAAGTACCCATTTCAAGGCAGATTGATGTGGTCATTCTAAGAAAATTGTTTGCCTTAACACCTTATCCCTGACACATCATAAAATGGTCTTTGGGTTGCCAAAAACAAAACCTTAGTGGAGACACTAAATGACACTTAGGCTTAAGGAGAAAATATAACAACAAAAAAAATCACGAAGCGGAAATTGCAATCCCCACAAAGTTGAGTGATTTCCTCCTCTTTTTTTCTGGGATAATGGTTAAGCCCTGAGGGGATTTTTTGGGTTTTCCGAAAATTAACTGATTCTTTTATCTCTCCCTAAACACTCCTCCTCTCTGTCCTCTTAAAAAAAAAGAAAAAATAATTTTCCGAAAAAATTATTTTTCAAAAGTATAAAAAACACATCATCCGTTTGCCCTTTCATCTTCACAAAATATCAATCAGACGATCAAAAATATAAAACGCAACGATGATGTTAGCGGGAAATCATTCCTACTTTGATATTATTGAAACTGTTTTCTGTTTTCATGGTGAATGAGCGCATAAAAGCCCAACTAAGCAGGCAATAACGATTCGATACCTTTATGGATGATATTAACTATTAAGTACCTGACATTGGGTGGTAAACCAGAAATCAATGATGATTTTGATATCCTTTTCCAATAAATTTCCAGGAATCGAATTGTGTCGTCGTCATCGTCGTCCTTCGATTTATCTTGTTTTTGTTTGTATCAACAGTGCGTATATAGAGAGTTAGTTGGTTATTGGATATTTTTTTTTTTTTGGCTGCAATTTCCTCTATAGGAAATAATATTGATATTCGAAACAATTCGTGTGGTTTCGAGATAGTAACGAAATATGTACAAAAAAACAACAACTTTTAGAACCCTTATTGTTAAACAGACACAAAAGCACGCGATTTATGTTTTAAATAAAACTTTGTACGTAATATCAAGCCTCAGTACATAAAACCAAGAAGCTTAAAGTATGGCTTGGACAAAAAACTAAAGTATTACGTGAAGAACGAGGTCTAGAATTTTAAAAATCTTAAACAAGCAAACACGTGACATACGCCATATGCAGGTATACACAAAAGTTCAAAGTTTCAAAAAAACTAAAAATTAAGAATAATTATTGTATTGGTGCGATTTCGTTATACAGTCCATCAGCCATTAAAGCTTTTTGCTTCGGAAAAGATTGCGGAAAGCTAAATTTTGGTATAAAGCCTCATCATGGTATTCTAAGAAAACTGTTAAAAGTCCCCATCGTTATGAGCGCCGCTTACAATTTTACGGGGGGTCTAAGGCCCCCCGAAAGGCTTTTAATGAATATCTCCCGAGCGGTAACTTTTACTTAAAAAATGTTTAGGACTAGACTGTCATCATCATCATCGTGTCCTGTAACCCCGGCTGGGGCATAGGGCGTCAACAAAACGTCTCCATCCTTCACGGTCTGCTGCAAGGTACTTAAGCTGTGGCCACGTCTTTCTCTGGGATTCTGCTTCCGCTAAGACAGTTGATTTCCATGTTGTTCTTGGTCTTCCAACCCGCCGTGCACCCTGAGGATTCCATTCAAAGGACTGCTTTGCAATTTCATCGTTTGGTTTCCTCAGTGTGTGACCAATCCAACGCCATTTACGCTTTCTTATGTCGACGTCCAGCCGCTCTTGACTTGTCCTGCGCCACAATTCCTCATTTGATATTATTTGTGGCCAGCGAATCTTTAGGATGTGGCGAAGACAGCGATTCACAAAAGCCTGCAATTTCTTCGAAATGGTAGACGTGACTTTCCAGGTTTCACAAGCATATAACAGCACGGATTTGACATTGGATTCGAAGAATCTCAACTTAGTGCGTAAGGAGATTTGACTGGATTTCCAAATTGGGGACAGAGTACCGAAGGCAGCACGAGCTTTATTTATTCTACTTTTAACGTCCAGATCCGTACCACCGTTTGCAGAAACAATACTGCCAAGGTAGTTAAATTTTTCCACTACTTCAACTGGCGTCTCCTGTAGAATAATACGCTGCTGTGTGGAGTGGCCTGTGAGCATTATTTTTGTCTTTTTGCTGTTAATTCTTAGACCACTCGACTCTCCCTTCACTTGCAGTGTTTGCACATCCCGTTCAGCCCACTGATGTTATTTGCCAGTAGACATATGTCATCGGCATAGTCTAAATGACTGAGCCTTTCGAACGGTCTCCATTGAATGCCCTGTCGCTCAGCTGTACCAACACTGGCCGTCAATACGTCGTCCATCGCCAGCAGGAAGAGAATTGGCGATAGAACATCCCCTTGTCTCACACCCTGTTGCACTACGAAGGAGTCGGATAGCTGCCCATTGTGCAAAACAAAACACCTCGCGTTGTTGTAGGACTCTTTAATAATGGCAACAATTTTTTTGGAATTCCTCTACCAAGCAACGATCTCCATATACATTCTCGGTTAACTCGATCAAAGGCCTTTTCAAAATCCACGAACATGAGGTAAAGCGGTGATTGATATTCCATCGACTGCTCGAGGACGATACGCAGGGTGTTGATATGGTCGACACACGATCGACCACTGCGGAAGCCAGCTTGATGCCTCTTGAGTGTAGACTCAATTCTATCCTTTATTCGCTCGAGTATGATTGTTGCCATTAGCTTTGGGAAAACGGACAAAACGGTGATACCACGCCAATTGTTGCAATTCTTTAAGTCACCTTTCTTTGGCAACTTAACAATCACACCATCCTTCCAGTCCCTGGGATAGCTTTCGTTTTCCCAAATGTTTTGTATCAGCGGATGTAAAATACTAGCCGCAGCTACGGGATCGGCTTTCAGGAATTCAGCTGGTATTCCGTCCAGTCCAGCTGCCTTGTTGTTTTTGAGGAGATTTATTGATGTACGAATTTCCGATTCTGACGGGGGTTCGATGTCAATACCCCTATAGGACCTGCGCATCTCGTTTAGTTGGGGCACTTCAGCACTCTGCTCAACTGAATCCTCATTTAGCAGGGCACAAAAATGGTCCTTCCATCTACGAAGCTGATCCTCAATTGATACCAAAAGTGTGCCATCCACCATCCATTACAGGATGATTGGTGTGGCTTTTTTTCCCGATAACATCTTTGGCTATTTGGTACAATTCCCGGATATTTCCTCTTCTGGCAGCGCTTTCCGCATTATCTGCGAGTCCATCCAACTTCACCCTCTTGTCACGTCTCACACAGTGGTAGACCATCTTATGTGCAATGCGGTACTCTCTTCGCAAGTCAGCCTTTCGTTGAACATCAGCTTCGGCATTTATTTGGATTTTCAACGATTTGCGAAGTTCGATCTTATCCCAGGTGTCTTGGGATATCGAAGAGTCTCTACGTCTCGTTCGCTTGGGTACAGTTTCGGATCCAGCCTCCATAAAAACACTTTTAATTTCACCCCACATCTCATCAATTGTTGAATTCTGGATTCCATTTAATGACGAGGCTCTGTCGTTAAGGGTGGTGACATAGTTTCGACATATGTTGGGGTCATTTAAAGCATTAGTAATGAATTTTGTGCTCCTTGCTGCATCCTGCGCTGGTTTTTGTACGGCAGCGGTTCGTAGTTTGAGACTCATCAGAACCAAATGGTGGTCGCTTCCCACATCGGCATTTCTTATACTCCGGACATCACACATAGACTTCCTCCATCGCTGCTGAATCATGATATGATCAATTTGGTTTTCGGTTTGACCATCCGGATGCACCCAGGTAATTTTGTTGCACGTCTTATGCTTAAATACAGTCCCACCTATCACAAGACATAAACTCTGTCGAGTCTTTAGTTTCAAGGACTTGGGTGTTAACTTTAGCTCAAATTTAGAATTCACTGAACACATTAATTACATCGTTAATAAAGCAAGCTCCATGCTTGGATTTATAAAACGTTGGGCTAAGGAATTTAGTGATCCATATGTTACCCTTTCCTTATACAATTGTTATGTACGACCTCATCTAGAGTACGCCTCGCAAATATGGTCTCCCTTTTATGAAATTCATAAAAGTCGTATTGAATCAATACAGCACAAATTCATTCGCTTTGCTTTGAAGGGTCTTCCTTGGGCTGATCCGTACAACCTTCCACCATATGAACATCGGATCCAGCTACTGCAGGTCCAAACCTTATATCAAAGGCGTGTTAATAATGATTTACTATTTCTTCACCAACTTTTAAATGGCCAAATAGATGCTCCTGATTTGTTAGCCTGTATAGGCATAAATTACCTCGGAGGATCTCACCACCTGCGAAGATTTGAACTATTACACGTTAATTTCCATAGAACTAACTATGGTAAACATGAGCCTCTTAACCGCATGTGCAAGATTTTTAATTTAAATAGCTCCTCTGTTGATTTTAACATTAGTAAGATGGGATTAAAGAAAATATTTCGAACCAGTGCTCCACGGTCGTGATTGTTCTTATTTTTTGTTACTACGAGTATGACTTAAATATTTTGTATATTGTTTAATTATGTATGTATATTGATTTTTTGTTTAATTTTGTTAATGTATTAGTATTTTATTATGCATGTGTTAGATTGCCTTATTTTACTAACCACTAACACATGCACTTATGATGAGCCTCTGATTGTAGGTTGCAGCTTGCTCTAAGCTCACTACAACTAAGAATCTGAAGTGTAAAAAAAAAAAAAAAAAAAAAAACGATTCGCGTTACAAAAGTCGACAAGCAAGTCACCATTTTCATTCCGTGACCCCACGCCATTTCTTCCCATCACGCGTTCCAGTCCGTAATTGTCTGAACCGACTTGGGCATTAAGGTCTCCCATAACGACTATGATGTCGGCTCTCGGAACACTACTGTAAACCGAGTTAAGATGAGTGTAGAACGCGGTTTTGTCTTCCTCGGTCGCTTCATTTGTGGGGGCGTAGCACTGAATAATTGTGACGTTACGAATTTTTGAACGAAACCTTGCTGTCATTAATCTCGCAGAAATGGGCGCCCATGAGATCAAACTACGCCTCGCTTCTTCGTTCAACATAATTCCGACACCATGCAGTCTTTGGCCACCCTCTCTTTCATCTTCGCCGGAATACAGCATTCTCGTCTGTCCAGTGTCTGATCTGTATTCAGCTCTTCCTCTCCACTTAGTTTCGCTTATGCCCAGGATACTGATCTTTAGGCGAAGCATTTCACGCTCAACCTGCTCGTATCTACCATCGCTGTACAAGGATCGAACGTTCCATGCTCCGATTTTCGTACGTATGCGGTAGCCAAAAGTAACATTTGCGCTTCTTGAAAGACTTCTTCTATTTGTCAACGATTCATTTATTATTATGGCGTCTTGATTGACGCTCGTACATGAAGGATGCCGCACCCCCAAATCCGATGTGCGGTTTACTGCAGCCGAAGCTACAGAAGGATTTTCTATAAAAAGATTACCTCTTGGGGACTCATTTCCATTTGTTGTCATAATTCATGTATTTGCATATATCCTTCCACCATGGTGTTTTCCGAGATATGATTAATAACATACATAAGCTCAGATTTGACAGGCACACCCGCCTTTTGTATGGTCAAACACATAACTCTACCACAGGGAGGTGTGCATAGGGATTTTCCTATCATTGAGCCTAGGGCCATATGGCGTCCTAGCACTCTCAAGTACTTTTAGAGGGCTAACAATTTTTGCTCATACTTAAAAACAAACCCTTAAAATTTCATGGAAATCCTTCGAGTAGTTTCTGAGAAACAAGGAAATAAGAAATGTGGGCGTGGCAGTGGGCGGATTTTACTTAAACAATTTTCTTAATTTTTTCTTTGATCATATTAACAAATTATGAAAATTCCATCCGTATCGGTTGAGCCGTTTCTTCATAAACCATGATTGCAGAAAAGTGGGCGTGGCAACGCCCGCTTTTGCAAGGGGTAGGAGGTCGCCAACTTAGATTTAAGTTGTATACCTACCCCCAAAACGACCTGCAAAATTTCAGCCTGTCGCTATTTTTTTCCATTTGGTCAGTAGTAAAATTTCTATATTTACTGGACTAAATGGGTAGTTAAAGTTCCTGAAGAAATCGTTGAGACCGTTCTAGTTGTTGGCTTTCTCATACTGCTAAACGGTTCTTTTAAGTTTTTTTTAACTTGATTCTTTGGCATGAGGCGATAACACACTTATAGTGTATTTATTAAAATCAGAGGTAAGGAACAAGCCAGGGGCCCTATACTCTGTATTTCGTTCCGAGAATTAATCCTATTTGAAAGTGCTTTCCGTTTCACTTTTAAATTGGTACTCTGTAAAACTATCAAAAAAAGAATAGTACTTTATACTTTTCCCTTTCTATTTAGACTTAGGAGTAACGAATTTTTTCTTTTGAGATCCGTCAAAGGCTAACAAAAATAAATACGTTATTTTAAATACATATGTAATTCTTCATAGATTTTTTTTTTAGTGGTGGGTCCGAAGGAGATTCTGAAGGTGAGTCTGGAACTAGGACAAAGGAACAATTTTTTGCTAAAATAACTTTTTCAAGAATTTCTTTTGGTAGTGGGTTTGATGGAGTAGGGTCTGCTGGAGGAGATTTTGCAGGTGGGTCTGGTTCCTTTGTCCCAGTTCCAGACCAACCTCCAGAGCCTCCTCCCTCAGACCATACTCCATTAGACCCACCACCAAAAAAAACCTATGAAAGTTATTTGAAAAAGGTGTTCGTTAGTCCCAGTTATAGACCCACCTCCAGGGTTTTCTCTGTCAGATTCTACATTTTCTTATAAAACTTTAATTTTAAGACATTCCTTGTTCGTTCCTTTGGACATACGAAAACGTATTCCAAGGTACAAAAATTCCACTTTCGTTATGAATCCGAGATTAATTGATTTCATTCTGTTTTAAAAATAGAAAGACTTAAGGAGCGAAATAGGGCCCCAGAATAGTGTAGCCATTAAAAATTGTGAACATTAAAACCGCCGGATAAGGACAACAATTCTCTGGATGGAGTCTGAAAGCGCATCGAATTCATTAGAATTATCGAATTATTATCCAAACTAGGGCTACGATAAATCAAGCATATAAGAATGCTGTTAAGGTTGTAGTAACATATATTTCAATTCTAGTTTAATCTGCATCTGCACATTTATTGTATAGAAAAGGGAGCTGCGAACACTCTGAAACTCCCAAAATGGTCTACCGGAGTCATTATATTTATACTTTCTAGCTGCGATGTAGTTTTTTTTTCCTCACATCAGCAGATAAAAATGGCATAATGCCCTGAAAGAATTAAAGATTAAGAATAATTTTAAAGCTTTTTTCAATAAAGGTCCCTTAAGTCCTACCAGAAACATTTCATTACATTATTCATACCATGTATATCATTATTGATGTATGTATAGGTAGACAAATGTATTAAAACTTTTCCTGATATCAAACATTTTGTCTTCACTCTTCAAAGCACATACGCACTTTTAACCCCCATCAGCAAAAGCCATATATGTACATATTTTTAATTAAATTTTAATACAAGAGTTAAAATTATTAATTTATTATGTAGGTAGAGATACATGGCCTTAGGGGCATAAGCAAAGACGTAATATTTCCATACAGAAACTCAAAAAGGATTTTTCTCATCTTATGCTTCTTATATCTCAAACAGTAGGTATGGAGTGTATTTAATTATAATAATTGATTGACATTCACAAAGTTCGAAGCTTGTTAAACCAATTAAGGTTTCATACTTTTATATTTCAAGTTTTTTTTTATAAAGAATGTTTACAAGACGCTGAAAAGAAATATTAAAAAAAAAAAACGACATGAAACTCATGAAAGAATTTTCGTTCTTAAGAAAAGTTCGAAAATGCTGAATAGGTAGCCAACCCTTTTTCTTTCATCCCAATTATTGGATAATGATTACCTACTTATGGCTGTCATCAGACTTCTCTTCAGTGAATAAAACCATCACAAAGCTGTATCACTATTATCGAAACTTTTTACGAAAATAATTATCCTCTTCAACATAATTTTATCTAATCTTCTTTTATTAAGGACTTTTTCTCTCTGTGTATATGTAAAGCCTTATGAACTAATGTAAAGAAAGTTTCTTAATTTTCTATCATCCTAATCAAATTTACTTGCCTGAATGGTTTCGTTTTCATTTTAAATTAAGCCAACCACTTGGATAGAGAATGAAGGTAATGCGAGGATAACACTTGTACCCAATTTCGAGGTTTTTTCTTCAAAGAGGAACAACTCTCAAGATGCGAGCCAAGGACTTAAATGTTCAAGTATAGGGACTACCTATGTGTATACTTGTGTGAAAATTGTTAAAGGAAAATTGATGAGACTGTAATTGCAATATCGGCTTCGACATGCCTTTCCATCATCTCAGAAATAGAAATTCAATCTCCGGCAACAAGGACATGTTATTTTTTTGTTTTGTTATTTTGGATCCGGTATGAAATTTACTATACATCAGAGACAGATACGTTCAGCAAATTTCTTAGAAGTTCTAAAATATCCCCTCGAACTTAAATACCTGGGGTTCTCTTTTAACTTGAAATGAATGTGTTCTTCTGTCTCTCAAAGGTGACACAGAGAAAGAGACAAGAAACAAAAAAGTAAAAGAAAAAAAATCAGTGAAATGGAAACATTCCTTCTTACACAATGCAAAATAGTCGTTAAATTCAAATCAGCTGTCGTTAATGTTACTTTGGCTCGTTATACTTGTATACACTCTGTGCAAGTGATGTCTTAAGGGCTTTCGAGCATCAAAATGGGAAATCAAAAGATTTTATTTTTTTTTGGGGGGAAATAGAGGGTTTGGAATGACAAGAGTAGAATATAATCGACGATGTGTAGATTTATTTTTCATTGAAACGTTTACATGGACGATTAAGTGTAAATTTACCATTGACGATATATATCTTTTGGTAATCAATAGTTCCTGTGAAGGGAGTCTTTTTGTATAGTTTCTACTTCTTGGTTATGTAAAGTGGAAAAGGTTCTTTCAAGCTTAAAGGCGTTAAAGTATTTGAAATTTGGAAATAATTTCTAAGCTTAATGGTGAAGACTTTTAACTGAAATTGATTTAAATTTACCAAGACTTCAAAGATTTGGGTTTCGATCGCAAGAGAAAGTATTTATTATTTTAAAGATTGATCTTAGATTACTTACTTTACTTAATGTAGCGCTACAATCCGGGGTGGACCAGGGCCTCAACCAACAAGCGTCTTCCAGCCGGCTCGGTTTCTAGCTATAGGTGTCTCCGCTTTCGCACGCCAAGTTGGTTGATGTCCTTTTCCACTTGCATGAGCCACCTGTTACGCTGTCCTCCCCTACTGCGCCATCCCACGGGGTTGGATTCAAAGACTTTCCGGGCCGGAGCATTGGTGTCCATTCGCTCTAGGTGACCCAGCCATCTCAGCCGTTGGCTTTTCACTTTTGTGGCTAGGTCGGTGTCGCTGTACAACCCGTAATGTTCGTTGTTGTATCTTCTTCTCCATTCTCCATCTATGCAGACGGGACCTAAAATCACCCGGAGAATTTTCGTCTGAAAACAGCCTAACGCGTTCTCATCCACTGTTAACAGTGTCCATGCCTCTGCACCATACATCAGGACCGGGATAATAAGCGTCGTAGTTTAGTTGCTCGAGAGAGGGCTTTGCTTCTCAATTGCCTTCTTAGCTCAAAGAAACAGCGATTGGCAGTAGTAATTCTTCGTTTGATCTCAGCACTGGTATCTTTAGCTGAGTTTATAGCGGAGCCTGGCTAGACAAAGTCTCTGACCACTTCAAAATTAAAGCTGTTTATAGTGACGTTCTGTCGGTGTTGGGGGTCCTTTCTTGTTGACAGCATATACTTGGTCTTGCCTCCATTCACCGATAACCCCATATTCTTGGCTTCCTCCTCAATACTCACGAAAGCACCACTTACATCACGCTTTGTTCGTCCTACTATGTCAATGTCGTCGGCGTAAGCGAGTAATTGGACGGACTTTTGAAAGATTGTGCCTCTAGTGTTGACGTGAGAGTTTTGCACTATTCTTTCAAGAACGATGTTGAAGAAGTCGCATGACAGTGCGTCGCCTAAAACTTTTTTTGAAATCAAAGGTGTTGGTGAGGTCTTTGCCGGCATTGATGGAGTAGCGTACATTCTCCATAGTCATCCTCCACCAACAAACGAGTTTTGGAGGGATTCTCAAACTAGACATTGCTCTATGTAGCCCGTTTCTATAGATGCTGCCATACGTGGCCTTGAAATCGATAAAAAGGTGGTGGGTATCGATTTGAAACTCTTGGGCTTTCTCCAAGATCTGCCGTAGTGCGAATATTTGGTCGATGGTGGACTTCTCTGGCCTAAGGCCACACTGATATGGACCTATCAGGTTGTTGACGAATGGCTTCAGACGTTCACATAGTACGGCAGAGAAGATCTGGTAGGCGATATTAAGAAGACTGATGCCTCTGTAGTTGGTGCAGTCCAGAGAACCGTTTTTCTTGAGGATCCGGCAAACAATGCTGAGGTTCCATTTATCGGGCATGCTTTCCTCCGACCATATTTTGCAGATGAGCTGGTGCATACTTCTAACAAATTTATCGAAAGCTGCTTTGTATAGCTCTGCCACAAGCCACCAGCGCCATAAGCTTTATCTTTACTTCGTCGGGATCGGGTGACCGGGATTGTTGGCCTACATCGTCAAGGTTGAATAATGCAATCTGCATGGTAGCGAAATTCGCTGCAGGAATGATTTTTCCATGTCCTGAGTACCGACTTCGATTCTACTACGATGGTCTCCAGATTGTCCTTGATGCAGGCTTCGGTTTAGGTCTTGTAATGCTGGGAGTTAATTTTTACATTTTGGTGAAACCTCATTCCTGCGATGGCATCCCTCTACTTCCTCGATCGCATGCTTCTCATGCTCTTTTTTAGTTTTCCTTCTGCCGGTGTTCCTTTCTCCTGTTCTGCTTGTGGAACTCGCGAGCAGCTCTGGTCCTTCTATGTAGCATCGCTTTGTATGTCTGTTGCTTGGCGGCATGTACTTCCCGACATTCTTCAACGAACCAAGGGTTTCACTGTGGTGTTCGGGCGAGGCCCAGCACGTCAGAGGTGGCATCGACTTGTCCTTGTTGTCATCATCTGTCTCCTCTGTGGGGACATGCTTGCATATGAGGCTGATGTTGGCGAATTTAGCCTTGATGCTAATTGTCGTGAGGCGGTCGTTCAAATAATTGAAACTCAATACTTCTTTCCTAAGTCTCCCTCTAGCTATGAATCCACGCCCAAAATCTAAGGCCTCCACTGTATGTTCGGACTTATTGCAAAACCGACATTTTAAAAAGTCACAAATTTGTCTGTCGACTTTGTCAAAATCGATCTTATGGAGTCGATATTTAAAAGTTTATTGGAAAATTGCTCAGTCCAAGTGTTTGCTTCATTGACTCAATATTTCAAGGTCTGTAGAGCAGACTATTTCTTCAAAATTGGCCCACAGCTTGTTATTAATCAAATTAAGAAGGCTTGCTGCAATGACTCAATATTTTGCTTTCAGTATAGAGTCAATTTTTTCATCAAAACTGGTCCACAGCTTGTAATTCATCAAGTTTAGGTCTCCAATGCCAATCATCTGGCATTTTGTTTTCGAAAACCTCTTAAGTGCTTTTCAGTTATGGGCTGCAGCTGGATCCTTTTGGAATGTCTACTGCTTGCTGGCAAATTTTGTTTACTTACTTATTCGTCTCCCGATCTATGAAGTGTCTCAGCTTGAGTCATGGTTGCGTTCAATCGATTACACTATCCCGAGCACGCTGCTTCCACACCTACCAACTCACACCCTGGGGAGTGCAATGGATCCACAGAAAGCTGAATAAGATGATGCGGCTTGTCAGCCCTCCTAACTTAACCTAACCTAACGCTGCTTTCAGCCATCACGACCAAACCCTCTGGTATTCGCCGTGGCTTGGTCTTTAAACCGGTGTGGTGTGGCCTTCTTCTTTACTTCGAACCTGGGGGCTGGGATTCGAAGACTCTTTTCTGGAGCATCACTGCGCATTCACCAATATAGTCGAGGAGTATTGAGTTTCTGGACTTCATCTACATGCAGAATTGGCAATAAAAGTGTTTTATGCAGCGTGCACCTGGTCTTACGTGTGAAGAGGTTTGAACCAATTTGTTTCTCCAATGTTTTCTCCGAGATATAGCTCATTTTCTAATGCACGCGACATAACCCGATTAGTTTTCCGGGGATCCCAAGCTCAACCATCACCGTATATGTAGAACTCCAGCTCCACATGATGAATGCTATCATATGCGGCTTTGAAGTCGACGAATAGATGGTGAGTCTCGACTTGAAATTCTTTGGTTTTTTCCAGTGAATATCTCTACTTTATAGTTGATCGCTGTTACTTGCCGATTATAGTGTTGCAGAATGGATTAAGAAGCTCATACAATGCGTTGAATAGGGTCTTGCCTTGTATGCGACGTTTATCGGGAAATACCTCGATAATTCCTGCGTAGGACATGGATAGCTCTTCTTGTAGATCACACCAGCTTATAAACCAGGGCATGCTTCCATCCACCTTAACTTTGTTGATAATTTGATGCATGTACCCTTTCAATACCTCTGCTTCGTATTTACAGTACAGAGCTCCACTATCACATCCGGTGGAATTGTTGTTCTTAAACATATTTATGCTATGTCTACCCTACATCTCTAATACTGGGTAGTGGAACTCGATCTGCATTAAATGGAGGTGGGTTCTCTTCTTGCTCTATGCTTGATCCCCATTCAGTAGCAGCTGCAAGTGCATCTTCCATTCCCTGTTCTTCAGTGATTTAGCTGTTTTGAGCATACACTCCGGGCTCAAAACTAGCAGACAGTTTCCAGGCGCTTTTTTTTATAAAACTTCCAGGGGCAAAAATTGTTTGGTTGAACTTTCGATGCAAACTTGTTCCGTCGCTACCAAAAAAGAAGGTTTGTTATGCCATGACAGCTGATCTCAACTGTTAAGTGTGCGATCAAATAAACAAAACCAAACAATCACGTTCGCGGTTACAATCAGACTCACCTCTGGTTCTGGCGACCTACCTGGAACTTCTTGGTTTAACTTCCAAAATGCATTACTCAGCTTTGACCTACTGAGTTGCATTCTGGAAGTTGACTTGTCCCACTAAGCCATTGCGTCACAATAAGTGTGAAACCAAAACTGTCACTATGCATAATAGTTAATTGTTATGCATTCTGACTCAGTGGGTT
Source organism: Dasysyrphus tricinctus (assembly GCA_963921185.1). Lineage (NCBI taxonomy): Eukaryota > Metazoa > Arthropoda > Insecta > Diptera > Syrphidae > Dasysyrphus > Dasysyrphus tricinctus. Next base: position 40,455,509 of record OY992532.1, on the reverse strand, counting down.
AGGAGGTGAGACATTTAAAGTTAGTAAATATACGTATGTATAACATCCCTCCCCCCTTAGGGAGTTCAAGCCAGGTCCCCAGAAATAGGTTCGTCTTTCTTTATTAAATAAATACTAAATGTTAATACTAAATTTTACATAGGTACATATATTTGAATTAGTTAAATTTGTATCATATTTTCATAAGTTTAATTTTTTTTTCTTTTTTTTTTTTTTTTTTTTTTTTTATTTCTATAATACTTTTTAATCTTTTTTTTTTACTAGCATTTTTTTGTGTTTTATTTATTTGACTTTAATTCATTTCTTTTAACTACAAACTTTATTTTCAATAATATTATCTACATAATTATATTAAAATTAATTTGCTATTACAATTTTAAAGTTTCAATATTTTCTTATTTTTTTTTATTGTTATATAAATATTAATTTAAAATATACTTGTTTACACCCGGGCAGAGGTGACGCTGAAACTCGCTATGTCTGCTTTAGGCTGTGGCGTTGATGGTGCACGTTTCCTTGGCGTTCGGTTGACTGTCAGCTCACGGAGTGGTAGAATAGTTGATGGTGCTTTGGCTCGGATGGAACGAATGGTTTGTGTTTGTGCTCTGGATCGGAGACATCGGACTAGACAAATGACAATAACCGCTACCGCTGCTAAGGTGACTAAGGTCAACATGGAGTAGCGATGTAGCGACAACTCCCATTCATGATCTGTCACTTTTCGCTCTGCATTCATAAGGTTCCATTCTTGTTCAAGCTCTTCCATACTTTTTTTCCCAACATTAAGTTCGTTGGCAAAATGCTTGTGGTTGCCAATAAGTATGGGAAGAAGTTTTGGTGTGGGTGCTTGTTTAACTGGGATGGAATTGGCTTGAAGTGCTTTCACAAGTTCTGAGTGGTCCACCATTGGTTGTTTGTATTCAGTAGAAACCTCAGAGTGAAATTCGTACAGTAGCTTAAATCCCTTGGCACTGGCTTCGCAGGGCTGCTCCATCTTAAGGATTCCTGAACCGTTGAGGGTGGCTGTATATTGTTGGTCAGCACACTTCAAGTTCAAAACGAAGGAATCCTTTACTTTGAAAAGCCACTCGTTCGGTGCCGTCATCTTCAGGAATATTCCTTTGCTTGCTGGAACCGCAGTGTATTTACACGAATCTTTTGATGAAGCTGCGTGTTGTAAGAGTTCTACTAAGCATTCATTTGATCCAGATGTGAATACCGGGGTCTCGTATCGGCATACCGCAATGTCTTTTTTAGCATCTCTTATTGCAATATGTGAGCATCGGGAATACTGTTCCTCATTCAGCATTACGAAAAGGTCGTGGTTATCAGATTCTGCGATGTATTCATACTTTGTATCGATAACCAGATCCCATCGTTCCTCTAATACTGTTGGTAAGGCGTACACTTTATGGATGTCAAAATGCAAGGAGTCTGGAAGTGGAAGCGTTACCTTAACAAACAGGTTTCCCTCATTTGCAAAGACTGCTGTTCTGGCCGCTGAATTAATGATGCCAAGGTTCTCGAATGAGAATCCTCCTTTGACCGATTTCTTAAGCAGGTCAGTAATGTTTCCTACGTCCAGGATGAAAGGGTGGAGTTTGTTTTGGTTAAGGTCATCAAGTATGGAAAGCTCCAGGGTTTGCCGGTTTTGGACCTCCATTATTTTTGCGGTGATCACTGATATCATTGCACTCGCTTCGCTTCTCATCTTAAGCATCGAAACTTCCTTGTTTGTGAATTGGCTGTAATTTAGGAAAGATTCACTTAGATTTCCCACACCTGCAGTCACGTTTTCCATTTCCTCCGCTAGTTGTGAAATTGGCTTAGTCAATGTATCGAAATTTGATTTCATGACAGATAGTTGTCGGTGCATTAATTGGAACGAATCCTCATCCCGTTTATGGAGGAATTCCAACTGATGGTAGACCTTTCTAGCATCTTCGCTGTCCATCGTTCCGAAGGCCCATTTGGAAAATCCTCCGATAAACTCTAGTGCACGCTTTTGACGCTTCGAGTGTATCAATTGCCTCATACGATTTGCAGTTTGTCGTAAGTTTACGATGTTTGTCTCTGTCTCCTGGGCGACCAAATGGCAATGGCGTTGAAAGTCATCGTCCTCAATGCTTCTGCACATGGTTTCTAGCCTATTGTCACATTTTTGCACCATCTGAATTACCATTTCGTAGTCCATTGGTGTGAACTTCGTCAAAATTGTCCACGTATCACTGTACGGCTTGTTCTACCGTTTCGAACACTACTGGTGATGTTTTTTGTAATGACTGGATCTTGTATGGTTTCTCATTTTGTGTCTGCCCGGGATAGAAGTTAATAACTATTTGTACAGTTAATGCAAAACACCGTAGGTTGAACATTTTCTTTTCAACTCGATAACTAACTATGTATGTGTTTAAGAAGTATTTTTAAGCAAAAAACAAAAATTAATTATAGTCAAAGGCTCTATGTATTCTTAAAAATTTTATATAATACTAGATTGATTATATATATTATGTAAATAATATGAATGTAATGTTCCAAATTATAGAAATAATATGAATGTAATATGTATAGGCAATTAATGACCTTTCCTTTTGACTTCACTTTGTTTTTCCTTTGTAAATACTGAAAAGAGAAAAAAAATTAGTTAGGCGAACTAAATTAAGCATATTAGGACTTTTCCGTTCCCTTTTAAATTTCCTATATTTAAGGCAGTGGGTAAAGTTTAAGTAGTTTTAATTAATTAATATAAAAAAAAAATTTCCGGTCCTATCTATACCTGTTAGCGTCGAAGGTTAGTGAGTGTAATTATTAGTGTGAAAAAGCTATAGTTTAGGATATTATTCATAGTATGTGTTTAAATTTAACTATCATTAACTTGATTGTGATAAGCCTTAAGTTGGTTGTTGTGTACTCGTTTTATTTTTCCACCTACTCGGATATTAGTATTTACAGAATCATTCACGGACACCACCTTATAGGGTCCCAACCAAATAGGTGAAAACTTATTCTTTCTAGTAGGATTTTTAAGCAAGACTTTTTCCCCAACCGCAAACGAGGCAGGATTGGTATGATGGTCATATTGTTGTTTTGATTTTTGTTTTGCCAGTTCCAAATTTTTTCTCGCTAGTTCGTGCGTCTTCTGTAGCTGATGCTGAAGGATTTTTGGATAATCTTCCGCATTATACAGAGGTGTAGCTGTTCTTTTTAAATTTGTTGGCATTTCGAATTCAAAACCATACAAACTCTTCGTTGGTGTCAGTTTAGTAGCTGTATGCACGGTGTTATTGTGGACATGCATCGCCTGTCTCAACCATTGGTCCCAGCACCGATCGTCATTGTCAACAAAACTCCTTAGGTATTCCGCTAAGGGTCTGTGACTGCGTTCGAGTGAACCATTAGCTTGTGGATGATATGCGGTAATGTGAACTTTTTTAACTCCTAGAAGCTTACAAGTTTCTGAAAAAAGTTTCGAAGTAAAATTAGTTCCATTATCTGTGACGAGTGTTTTAGGTATGCAGAACCTTGTAACAATCTCCTCGTAAAAGGCTCTTGCTACCGTAGATGCTTCAGCATCTGGAATGGCCACACAAGTCATATACTTTGTCAGGTCGTCCTGGAATGTTAAAATATACCGGTTACCGGAATACGTCAACGGAAGAACACCGACCATGTCCATGTATACCTTATCGAATGGGAGGCATGGGGTGTCTGTCAAAACCATTGGCATTTTGGTTAGTTTGCCTGACTTATTCTTTTGACATTTTTCACAGTTCCTGATATAATTTGCAATGTCCTTTTGCATATTTTTCCATCTAAACTGACGACGAATTCGTGCATAGGTCTTCGCCATTCCCTGATGTCCTCCAAGTACGGATTTGTGGAAATCGCGAAGAACTGTTTGTATGTCTTCTGGATTTCTTAGAACCTGAAAGTCATCTCTACTTGCTTGCTTGTTGCTATTTTTTTCAGTAGTTTGTTTATTATTCTTTTCAGTATCCAAATTTTGCTTATTTTTTTGAGTCTTACTTCTTGTCTGTACAATTTTAATATTATCATTTTCTTTATGTATCCTGCTTAACGCATCTGCATTGCAGTTGGTTTTGCCAGGTTTATAAATGATTTTATAATCGTATTCAGACAACTTGTGATGGAATCGAACAAGTCTCGTGGTTGGATCCCTTACATTAAATACTCCTATAAGAGGACGATGGTCTGTAAAAATTGTAAATGGTCGACCTAAAAGATATGTTCGGAAGTGCTTACACGCCCAAACTACGGCAAGCAATTCCTTTTCTATCGTAGAGTAATTTTTTTCAGAATTGTTCAGCGAACGGCTAGCATAAGCAATAGGCTTATCCTCACCCATTTTGCCCTGAGACAAAACGGCTCCCAGAGCTTCGTTGCTGGCATCGGTAGTCAGGATAAATGGTTGTGTGAAATCTGGATAGATAAGAACAGGCGGTGAGGAAATCGCTTTCTTAAGGAATTTAAATGATTTCTCACAATCTGGGGACCATTCGAAAATATTATCTTTTCTCAATAGCTTTGTGATTGGGGCAGCTATCTTAGAGAAATTAGGTATAAATTTTCTATAATAATTCGTGAGTCCCAGAAATGATTGTACCTGTTTTATTGTTGTGGGTCTGGGAAAATCTGAAACACATTGGGTCTTAGTTGGGTCGGGTGAAGCTCCGGCTTCAGAGCATACATGCCCCAAATACGTTACTTCACGACGTAGGAGATTACATTTCTCAGTATTCAACTTGAGATTGTGCTGCCTAAGTTTAGTTAAGACCTTTGAGAGTTTTTGATTATGTTGTTCCAGATTTTTTCCATAGATAACAATATCATCCAGATATACGAAGCAATCAATACCATGCAACCCAGTCAAGATGTGATTCATAATCCGTTGGAATGTTGCCGGAGCACCGGTTAAACCAAAGGGCATTCTATTGAACTCGTAATGTCCTGTACTGGTGCTAAACGCAGTTTTTGCTCTATCGGCTGGATCGATCAACACCTGATGATAGCCGCTTGCCAAATCTAATGTGGTAAAAAACTGACAATGTCCCAACTGATCAAGAATTTCTTCGATTCTAGGTAGGGGGAATGCGTCTTTAATTGTTACTTCATTCAGTTTTCTAAAATCTACAACCACCCTCCACCGTTTTTTACCTTCAACCGATTTTTTGGGTACAATAAGCAAAGGCGAATTCCAAGGAGATTTGCTTTCCGAAATTATGTTTTGATCAAGCATCTCTTTTACTTGCTTCTCAATTTCTTTTTTATGGATCTCTGGCGTTCTATATTGCTTTGTGTTGATCGGTGCTTGGTCAGATTTGGTGGGAATGCTGTGGGACAAAACGGGTGTATAACTTAAATTATCACCTTCTAATAGAAAGACATCAGAAAACTGAATGCATAACTCCTCTACCGATTTTTTTTCCTCCTTGGTTAGGTTTTCATCTATTTTAATGGAGCTTAGAAGGCTCTTTATCCTTTCATTGCTGGATTCCTTTTTAAAATTTGTTAATATTTTACCTCCGTATTCATTGTTTTCAATAATTTTGTAGTTTTTGAAATTTGAATAGGTAGGCATAAAATTTGTGTCCATGACATAGTCCTCTGTTGTGCAGTTTAAAACAGGGACATGGACGTAATCGTTATTTGCCTTAACAATTGTGTTTCCCAAATAAATTCCATTATCAATTTCCTGCGAATGTATAAGCAGTTCATTTGATTTTGAATTTGGGATTTGGATCTTCACAATTGTCCGTGTCCGAGCCCCAATTTTGCACTGCACAACTTTTTCGTTCAGTGAAGACATGGTAGCTAGACTCGAAGGCAAACATTTGAGAGGTAAATCAATTAAAACTTCCCTTTTCCCATCTAAAAACGTTATTCGTTTTGAAACTGCGTCGATGATCGTGTGATTCCATAGGATGTCACGACCTAATATACCATCCGCAGGTATATCATCGTCATCGACTATGTTCCATTTAGTCGAAAATTTTTTTGGGAAAAGTAAATTAGTCTTAATTGTACCCAATGTTGTGCCTACACCACCAAAAACACCACCCAGTTGCTTTGTTTCTCGGGTGTTTATATTGCTAGCATTTTCTAGAGAACTTCGTTTAAGTAAGCTCGAGTCTGCCCCTGTATCAACAAGAAGAAGTACTTTTCCGTACTTAGCTAATGATGTGGGCAACTCGACGAACACATCGTGCTTACGAATGTTCTTAAATGTATACAATATTTTCTTCTGTTTGGTTTTTTTTTTCGTCATAGCGAACTGGTTCAAATACTTACAACAAATACTAAAAATAAAGTTCTTAAACGTATTCGCCAAAAAGACAAAAAATTTATTAAACATTACGCGACACTTAATCACAACCAAGCAAATATTCGCAATCAATAACCATAAATTTACTTGACCTAGGACAACTTTTGCCCCAGATACAGGTTCTATAGGTTTTTGCTTCGTTTTGCTTACCGACTGAAAAGTAAGGAAATTTAACTCTTTTGAGTAAGTCTTCCGATTTATTTTTATTTTTTGTTGTTTTTTGTGCTGTAATGACTTTTTTTTTTCTTTTATTTTTAAAGTGTCTTCAAATTGCCTTTTTGATGTCATAGGTGGTGTTTGGCTGCCTAGCTCTGATGACATTATTTTTTTATTTGAAGAGGAGTTTTTTGGCGGTGTTTTGTTTGTGGAGAGTAAATTTGGTGGGGCACAGTTTATTGAATTAAACTGGCCCCCGGGCCGTTTCCCGATTGTTCCTTCAGATAATTCCTTTTGGAGAAACAATCCTCCTCCACATGCCCCATCCTAGAACACCACTTGCATTTTATTCTGGGCTTTTGTGATGTTACTCGTGTAACACGTATTTGTGCACGTTGGCAACTGTTTTGATTATGCCCATAATCTTCGCAAGAATCACAGTATGGTGTTCTTTTTCGTATTTGACACTCGGCATAAGTGTGATTTTGTTTTCCACAAAATCCACATTTTGTAACAGGATTTGCCGTTCTATTTACGTGTCTAGTACTTGGATGGGGGGAGTCTAGATTTACCAGGTTATTTGATTGATGTAATTGATTGTTGGATGGTTGGAAGTGATTATGATATTGTGGTGTGTATGAGTTTTGAAAACTATGTATATTTGTATGTGGGTATGTTGGCTGCGGTGGAAGTTGCTGAGGCCAGGTGGGTGGGTAAGCACATGGTGAGATAGCACTGAACACATTTGATTGAACTCCCCAGTTGTTTTGAGTTCCCATTAAAAGGGATGTTCTCTGTGCCAAATCAGCCAACTTTGATAAGTCAGTTTCAGCGGTTGTCAGCATAAACTGACGCAAAGCAGGATCATACAATCCCATTTTAAAAACCTTAACTAAACTATTATTAAGTTCAGCCACCAACGCTATTGATTGAGCTTCACTGTAACGTGAATCAATAATCTCTTTCGCTTTCATTTTCAGCGTGAGTAAGCGTCGAGCGAATGACTGGAAATCTTCATTCATCATTTGGTGTGATTGATTAATTTCAAGCATCACACTGTCCAGAGTTATAATTGCCAGATACGCTGTTTTTATAACTGACTCCAGTTCTGCTAAGGTTTTGGGAGGATTAGATCTAATTAGTTCAAATGCATCCCCGGTTAGCCTTGTGGAAATGCAGGCCACATACAAGTCTTCGGCTTCACCTGCCTCTAGGCATTTCAACCCTAAATGGCAAGCGTTTATAAACTCGTATACTTTGCTTGACAAGTCCGGTGTCCTTTGCCCTGAAAATAGGGGTATGACACGGGAAACAATCTTTGTCACCTTTTCGTATGACATGTTGTATATTTGACTGCTAATTGGTTGTACCTCCACCAATTCTTGTCTTAAGTTAATATGGGGATTTTGAGATGTCTCCACTAATTCTTGTCCTAAATTAATATGGTGTTTTTCGATACCTGTGACAGGAGTCTGAACACCCTTATTTACAAGATTTTTAGTGACAGGGGTTTTTGGAGACGATGTAAAAAACAGGGGTAAAAGATTTTTTGAAGCTGAAGCTGATTTTGAATTTTTTCTTTGCAACTCCTTTTGGGCTGACAAGCTTTTATTCAACTCACTTGTTAGTTGGTCAAGTTGTTCGTCAGCTTCGTCTGCTACTTGCTGGAGTTGCTTTTCAGCCTCCTTACGCAATTTCTCGCTTTTTGCAAGTTGCTTGACTAGCTGTTCTGTCTCCTTAGTGTGTCTATTTCTTATATTCTGTACGGCCTTAATATATTCCGTCAGAATAGCGTCTGTCGTTTCAATACGCTGAAATTGACCCCACTGAGAGCTAAGCTGAGACTTGACCAAACTAAAAACCTCGGGATTTAAAATATCCTTAAGTTCTGAAAGGAGTACCTCGTTGAGTTCTTTAAGTTGTCGCCGTTGCTCTTTTTTCTCTTTTTTAAGAGTTTCTAGTTCCTCTATTAAATCATTAAGTTGGGCCTCAATTTCTCTCTTGGCCATTAACTTTATAGATCTTTACAAGGAACTTCGAGCTTCAACCCAAACTCAACCCAAAAACACAATCAAACTAGTCTTATTAATATTTAAAAAAATAAAGTTTCTTTAAAGAAAAGGAGGGGAGGGTTGTGTAAATTATTTTAAAGTCAATTATATGAAAAAAATGTTAAAATTATATTAAACTTAATAATATATTAAAAAAAAAAAAAAAAAAATCAACACAATATAAACATCAAAATTCTTACCAGACCTTCTATTAGTTTTGTTTTTACCTCACTTGATCGACTGCACTTTTTCATTTATGTATACTTGTAGTATGAACATATATGTTATGTTTTGTTAATTTTCCTTTTTTTTTTTTAGTTCACTTTGGGAGAAAATTAATTTATTTCACTTTCAAACTGTTATTTTTTTTCGATTCACTTTTCTCGTATGTATTTATGTATATTTTTTTTACTATAAATTCATTTATTTCACTTTACGAAATTTTTTTTTTAAAGGTTCGCGTATCGGCTGCGCCAATGTTAAGTGTGCGATCAAATAAACAAAACCAAACAATCACGTTCGCGGTTACAATCAGACTCACCTCTGGTTCTGGCGACCTACCTGGAACTTCTTGGTTTAACTTCCAAAATGCATTACTCAGCTTTGACCTACTGAGTTGCATTCTGGAAGTTGACTTGTCCCACTAAGCCATTGCGTCACAATAAGTGTGAAACCAAAACTGTCACTATGCATAATAGTTAATTGTTATGCATTCTGACTCAGTGGGTTAGGAGGTGAGACATTTAAAGTTAGTAAATATACGTATGTATAACACAACCAAACCACATAATTTGCTGGATGGTGTTACTTTTAACGTCGGATTAAGTTCTAATACCTACTTATAGTTTTACTTAAATCAAACTGTTCTGACATATTCCCTTTAAAAGTCTCAATCCAAAAGTGCATGTCTAAGAGATGTTGAACTCAAAGGAAGACTTAAATCTAAATTATAACATTTACGCTTTCACACAAATAAGCGTTTTCTATTCATCACAAACGCAATATTATGTTTTCATTATAATTCTTCGTCGAATCAGTCTATCGCAGTTTGGATCAAAGTCTTAATTCTAGATATTTCATTGAAATCGTTATCATTTGAATCTTTCGCATCAAAACACAAACACAATTTCATTTGAGAATAACATACACTTCCCTATTTCTACACTAATGTTATATCTCTCGACTAATCATTGAAACAAGACTGATGCATAAACCAATATTAATATTTCCTCAAGCGATTGCGATTCACATGTTTTCTCTATTAAATCCCTCATCAAGGAAAGCCTCTTCCACATCGCGCGCTAGATACAGCATGATTGCATTTATAGGAAACATGCATCGTAATCGCTTGGAAGCCCATCAAAAAGCTTGTGTATCACATTAAATTTGATGCATCAATGGCACTGGAATATATCCGCTAAGAAGACAATGGAGGGAGCACCGGAAATAGAGTACACTTCACTGGATAAAACTTCTTATGCTCACATACATCTATCTGTCGAGGCGGAAGCGCGGCAACGATGGTTTTCAAATTTCCAACTACCAACGACGCAACGCGTATTGTAAACTATTACGGCTCACATCAATTCAACAGCCTGTCAAACAGAAACTGTAAATGGAAACTATATCTCTCCATTTTCTATTAGCTTTTGAAATTTCTTCACTGTTGAATAAAACATAGATAAACATGGTTGCCAGAGATTAAGGACAACACAAGAATATAAATTTTAGGGCAACAGGACTTTGTGTTGAAGTTGAAAACCTTCAACCATTCCTTGTTGCTTGTTTGTGTCCTTGTTTACAAAACTAAACCAAACTTGGAATTTTCAAAATTAATTTAACAAACAATATTAGATTTTTGATACTCTGCGAACAGAGATACATTATTTGCGGATAGAACTTAGATAAGAATGAGACATTGTGGTGGCATATTATTTTGTTACGATGTTTTTTTAAGCTGATACAAATTTGTGAATTATTTAACAAATACAAAAAAATGAACTAAGCTGTTGGTACATTGTATTTTTTGTGCTTGCTTTTTGTATTTATAAATAATCAAAACATCATCATCAGGCAGACATACACAGCTGTTACACATCAAGGGCGAGTTTGAACATTGTCTGCAAATAAAGTGAACAAAGGAACAATGCAAAGGACGTACCTATATAGGCCTCCAGGGTGACATAGAAAAAAAAAGCTTTTAATTTAATTGAAAGGGCAAACATGAAGCCAATTATGTGTTTTTTGATAGTGATTCCTGTAGATAAGGCTTTTCATATAAAAATAAATTATTGGTTGTTAAATTATTTCGCAGGGTTAGATTTTTTTTTTGTATTGTCTGAACGACAGCATAAAAAAAAGACAATTTTGCAATAATGTTGGTATCTATAAATAAACGATTTTGAAAATGTAAAATATAAATAAGAACTTCGATAATAAATTGTGCAGAAGGTAGGGTCAACATTAATTTTTGTGGATCAACTAGAGTTCCCGCCCAAGTTCTGGCACTACAACTTTTTTTTAGGAACTAAATTAGATCAGGCAGCCTCCGGCCCCCTTTTTAACTTCAGTACCTTCTAAGAACTAATCCAGTTAGTGGTTTTTGTATATATTTTCTACTTTAAAAAATGTTTTATTTTTTAAGAACAGAATTTCTATTTATTGTATGTAAATAGTTCGAAAGATTTTATTGTTGACTATAAATGTAACTGAGCTACGATAGACAATGTTTATATCAAAAGTTTTGCAGTTGGACAACTACTGTCTAAAGTTAAACTTGTATTTTACCTCTACTGCTTTTGTTCAAGTTGTTTCCAAATTTGTCGTCACCAACCGACACGAGCTTCAGTGTAGAAAAATCAACCCATATGACCGGTTTAGAGAAAATTCATAACTTTGGTTCTATCTGTCGAATCTTCGAGCCTACGAACTAACTCCCAAATGAATTAACTCCCAATGAACTTACTCCAAAAATAGTGGGACTTAGTTCATATGTACTAACTCCAGTTTTTTTTTGGGAACTAAATCCCAACCGTGAAACGAACTTAGTCCCAAAATGAAAAGAATTAGGTCCCAACAGGGGGACTTTTTTCATTATGAACTAAGTCCCAACCGAACAAACTCCCAATTCTTTTGAAAATGGAACATAAATAAACCGTATCAAAGGAAATAAGCCCCAAAGATCAGTGGGATGGGGTAACTCTGGCGCGGGTTTCGCGTACGTGGGTGCACGGGCTACGCGTGCGGGCGCGGGCGAGTGCGGGTGTTTATTTATTAATCTTGGAGTTATAAAAATGGGTCAAATTTTAGTTTGTGATTTTGTCTTGTAAAGGGATAAAGTTCAGTTTTTTTTTGTAATTGCAGTCGACTGCATTTAAGTCGAATTTTCACGGGATATCAATATTAGTTCCAGCAGTTAGAGAGAGTATACAAAAATATGACGAATAGATTTGAGTTACTAGGAAATTCTACTTAGAGGAAGTTCGACTTAGTGGGAGTCGACTGTATAATCTCAAAAACTTTATTTTTGTTTTTTAAATTTGCAAGTTATTATAATAGCTTATAAATACGTTACACTTTTTTTCATAGGACCAACCAATCATCATATATATAAAATCGTAACTCACTATTCACGTTGTCCTCTCATCACGCAAAAACTATTGGGTATATTGAAATGCGGTTTTTCATAAATTGTTTTTATTAGCTCTGTGGTCATTATAGGATATATTTTGATAAAAATTAAGCACAAGAAGGAACTTAAATGCAATATTATGATGAAATATTCACTCTACAAAAAATATAAAAATAAATAGTTTTTGCTACATTGTGAGTTCTTTATACATATGAATTTAAGTTTTGAGAATTTTAAATTTCAAAATGTCAGAGCAGCTAAAAGAGCTGCAGATTATCGATCTGATACTTAATACCATAGATGATTTCCTTGACTGTGGTCTGGAATCAGAAGTCCAAGCAATTACTCCTGTAAATGAGGCAACCATTAAAGGCACTCTCTTTGGAGGTCCAGCGGACCAGATAAGGTATTTCATTTTATACTAAAATTCTAATTGAAAAGAACATCAAGGCGCATGAATAGAAGAAGGCCAAAAAACAAGAAAAAAAGAATGAAGATAGATCCTTGCCTCATTATCTTCAGGATCATTGTATTGTATCCATAATCCAGCGCCAAAAGTACTCCCAAAGATTATCAAACAGAAAAGGAAGGAAAAGACTGGTAAATGGGATCTTAATATGCCAAAATGTCAAGCCCGGTCTGACGTTGAAGTATTCCTGAACTGAAGGCAACATTTCACCTATCCACCATTGAAGTCAAAAACACAACTTGGTGTATTGACCAAGGGAACTGTGATCGAGGTCAAAATTTCCAAGCTGAGTTGGTGACACAAACAGGTAAGGTTGGTCGGGGTAAATATGCCCAAGTGACGAACAACCCTGATAACTATGGAATTGTCAATGCAGTTTAAGTAAGTTTAAGCTTCTATTCTATTATAAAATCATGTTAGTATATCGCTCGCTACTCTGTTTGGGAAAAATTGGCTTAAGGATGAGGTTATAAACACATCATGTTGTTCAAGATTAATGCATTCGAGATTTTTTGGTTTTGATTATTGTAATTCGAGATATGTATGCAGCTGTCAAAAATTTTTGAATTATTTGTTTTTTCTTCGAGATTTTTACTTTGTAGGTTTTTGTTTCATACAGATTATTAATTTCTAGATATCGTGGTAGGACCGCGGAAAATATATTGATCAAGTGGAAGAGTTGCACTAGGAAAAAAGAATAGTACATTTATAATTACATATTTTGATTTTATCAAAAAGTAAACGCGGACAAAGTCGCGGGCATCAGCTAGTTTTCAAATAAACCTGCAAAAGCGTTATTATATATAGTGAGGCTAGGAAACCAAAGCCCGTCCGTTCTTTATCGGAGTAAGAGAAAAGATACAACCGCAAGTCCCACCCTTTGACATAAAAATAAGTATGTTCCTGAAAAGTGGCAACATTTAAATTTTAATCGAAGGACACCTATTTTTGAGATATAAATTGTTATATCCCAACACGCGTTTTTCATTTGGAGGCGTTTCCACCATTTTATTTTAATGTTCAAAATATTAAAAATTATCAAAAAAATGGAGTTTCGACCCGTTGACAAAGACTTAAGAAAAAGTATGTTGCCGAAAAGTGGCAACACTGAAATTTTACCCGAAGGTGCGTCTACTCAACACCTTTCACAAACACCGTGACACGAGATTTTTATGTTTTAGAAAAAATAGAAACTTAAATCCAAAAATTGTCCCTTCTTTCCAACGGGGGGAAATATAAACACCCTACCCTAGAATTTTTTTCTTGTCTACTTTTATTCTACATGCTCGAATTACTTGGGAGATTTTATGCGAATCTCTTAGTATGCAAAGATAAAAATAGGCTTAGTTAAATTAACCTCTACAGCGACGGGATGAAAATAAAAATCTGAAAAAATTAGGGAATTTTTATTTCTATATTTAGAACCTTAGGCCCATGATTTGGTTTTTGATCGAAATGAAAAACATTGATACAAAACTGCAGAATTTTGAAAAACAATATTTTACAAAAATATTGCCCAAATTGTCCTCTTCAAAAATGAAAGTACTTAAGTTTTCTATAGCTCTTGAGGCAACTGGAGAGACGGCAGTCGATTTTTCACCAAATCAAATTTAACTTTTAAGAAAATAAAAAAAAAGAAACTAGTAAGTAGAGTGATAGTTTGTCTTAATTGAATTTTAATGGTTGGATCTTCAAGATTAAGATATTTAAAGAAAAGTCGAATGTCACAAACGAATATAAAAATCCATTTTAAGGTGAATTGGTTCTGATTCAAGATTAGAATGTTTAAATCAGTTATTAGTTGCACTTGAAATTTCATATCAGATTCCATATAAATATTTTCAATTCAGATTTTTCTGGTTGAATATAAACATTTTTTAGAATAATTAGACACAAATTTACAATGACATTTACATATATTTTAATGGTTTTTTTTGGTTTTATTTAAACTGGGTTCTAAGGGGGCCAACGTCCAATTTGTTAGTTTTTGAGAAATGGACATTTTCTTTTTACCCATTACTTTTGAAAATTTAACTTTCTATCACCATAGGTATTTTGTTAAGAAACAATTGGAGCCCATTGGCCCTTATTAGAGTCGTATAAAACACCTTCTGCTGAGTCAAATAGTGTACTTAAGGCAATATGGTAAAAACTGTACATTGACCCTTTTAGAACCTATTAAAAAAATTGCTCGAGAAACGTATGTTGATTCCACAAAGTTGGAAGGGGTTTTAAAGGCACCATATTCATTCCCCGGGGAATAATGGTGTTTATTGCAAGAAAATGGCAATATACAAAATATTAGAAAAAAGGTGATTGTCCATATTTTTTTTTTTCAACAATAACTTCATAATATGCATAAATAAAGGAGATCAACAAATTTAAGCTATTTTGGCAAAACATTAAAAATTAAACAAAGTGAACAAAAAAGTTTTATTATTTCGCTTGGACATAATAATATGGTAAGGTACTGTTACTGTATATCATGGTTTGATTGATTTAACACAAACAAATTATTGAGTAAAGGTGGAGAATGGGTGGTGGTAAAGCTCTTGGGGCGGTTTAGTGCCCGCGAATTCATAGGTTTCGTGATCAAGAACAACTAATGGGACATAAAGTTTCTGAAAAAAAACAGAATTAATTTATAATTATCTGAGAAATAGAACAAAAAGATGGTTTAAATATGACAGAATACAAAAAAACCTGCTACCTCTGCAAGTGGAATATAAAAAATTATTAGTATTGCGTCTAAAGTAAAACAAAAACATTTGATGAAAAAATAAAAATTAAACTCTTGGCATTTCCTCAGAATTAAAATTGAATTGAATTGAAAGCATTTATTAAAAATAAAATATTATCTCCATAATATTTGCCTTCTACCAGGTACATGATGGATAATATAATAAAATTCAAGATCAAAAATGCTTTTGAACTCTGAATTCATGGTGAAATCCAAGTAGGTACGTATATGTTTTTTTTCCCAAATTATAATTCTGATAGTTCCGGATAAAAACCATATACAATGAGAATTTTTGTTTTAAATATTCATTATGCAAGTAATTATACTAAGAACAATATAAAATCATCCTATACAGCCTTGTATATAATTATTATTAGAATGTGAAATTTTCTTATCTGATTAGATATATTACTCCTGAGAGAATTAAAACAACATACACGCTTCCTTACTATTTTTTTTAATTAAAATAGAAACTATTTTGTCATAAAACTATGGCATAAGAATCTTACCCGTGTGGCTTAAGCAATTTGAATACAATACTTTCAGGCTAGGATGGACATTCACATTGGCAATATCATTTCAATTGTCCCCTAGAGACAAATGTATGATGGATTTTTCATGTGAAAACGTGAACATTAGCTAAATGGACAGAGTTTATTAAGGAATTTGCATTAAGTGTTGAGGTAAAACGAAATGTTAGATGGAATTAATTCTATTCTGTTAAAATGATAAAATTAGTTATAGAAACTATTTAAACAACAAGCTTTAGAAATAATTTTCGATTCATTTTGAAACTATGGGTTATTTGAGGAAATGCATAAATACATACTATTCCTCTGATGTGGTTTCAGGAAAAAACTGATTGACAATTTTGTTTGAAAACATTTTTTTTAAAGGAATTTTGTATTCAAAAGGAAACGCTAAAACGAATGTTTACAATAGCCAGAAATGTGAAAAAATTGCAATTTCCAACTTTAATTTTGATGCAAGAAGCATCACTTTATTCGAATCTTAATTGATTTATAACGTTTCTGAGAAGAACAAAGACGGGAGGGGGTTAAGTGGAATATCTGGTATGGATGCCTCTCCTTGAACCATCATGACTTTTATATTTGTTCGTTTAAAATAAAAGTGAACGAAAGAAACTCCATCACCAGCTTCTTCTATGATTAGTGGTCCAATATCTTCTTAGTTCATGGGCGGTCAAGTTTGTCGCTGTAAAATAAATGGAATTCTTGATTCTTGGTGTCTTCATTAGTTAAAATTTTTTTTTGACGGAAAAAAAAGTTGAATATCTATTATTTGTTGCTTTTACCTCATTTCAACCTTTTAACAGCTCAATTTTACAAACACTCAGCCACTGGGTATAACCTTTCAAATACAAAAAGGAACGTTTAAAAACGGATCCCATATTTTTTTTACCCCATTTCACCCTATAAATATCTAAATTTTAAAAAGTATTGAGCCCTTAAGCTTTCCACAAAGAATGTGAATGACCCTATCAACATAAAAATTATATAAAATCATTGTCCCATTTTTTCATTTCCACTCCATTTCACCCTATTAATGAAGCTAAATTTTGAAAATTTTCTAGCTCTAGAACCAACCTGTCCATCATATATGTATAACTTTGAGAACAAACAGAATTTATAAAATGGAATACTCTTTTTACCAATTTCACACTATAGATATAAAGCTAAATCTTGAAAAAATATCTAGCCCTAAGGCCCAGCTCTAAATATAACCTTTCAAACATTAAAGTATTTGCTTGAATCGGAACAGCTTAATAATAATATCAAGCTAGTGATTTAGTCTTTATTCTAAATATAACTTTCCAAGCACAAAAAGGGTGTTTTAAATCGAATACTGTATTTGTGTACCCGATAAAAATCTAGAAAAATATCTTGCCCTTAAGTATGTAAGATTGATTCGAAATCTCAAGCTCATAATTTTTCAGAATCCATCTTCTGTATTTGTATCCATCCTTTGATTATAATTTTTCAAACACAAAACGAGTTTTTAAAATCTGATTCCCCTTCCTTTGTGTTTCCAAAAAAAATGGAGCTTAAGTTTAAAAAATACTTAGCATTTGTATGTAACAAAAATTAAGTCGAAAATGAAAAATTACGTTAAGTATGTCGCAGGAACTGTTGATAATAGTTATTGTTATTGTTTTTTGGTTACCAAAAAGTATATTATGCCAACAATAATCACCGAATTTCTTTTTACTAAAATCGTAAGAATTGTTTTCGAGATAAATCTGCTTTTGCTAAGTGGTTGTTTCGGAAGAAAGTACCGTGATAATTTGAGCTAGATACACGTTTTAATTCCTCCTCTAAAAATCAAGCTCTGTTTTAGATGACTCAAGGATCTAGAGCTGTGTAAATTGTTCATTTCAAATGATCGAATCGTTCAAGAATCGATCACCAAGATAATTCGATCATCAATCAATCTTTCGATCATTTTCATTTCACTGAATTTATTACCGATTCAATTTTTATTTAGATTTCTATAGAATTAAATCTCTCCGATTTTAACGAATTCTGTACCCATTTTGATAGACTCCAAAACAATTCTATTTTGATGGATTAAAAAAGCTCAAACAAATATGGAATTTTCCCATTTTTTACTGTTCCGGATTTTGTGCCAATTGGTTGAAATTTGGATCTTAACATACTTTTTATGTGAAAATATAGTTCAGCCCCTTTCATTTAGACATCGATTGTCAAATTCCATTGACGGGTGGCTACGATGTCGATGCATAAGAAAACCTCTAAGCAATCTAAATTTTTTGATGAATTTTTAGTGCTCCATAAAAAGGTGATTTAAGGGCAATTGGATGATATATGGATCGAAATATACTTTTTCTGTCAAAATTTAGTTGTTCGTCTCCTATATTACAAGCCATCAACCATCAAATTCTATTGACGGATGCCTACGATGTCGATGGATTAAAAAACATCTAAAAAATCACAAGTTTTAGAAGAGAATATCGAGATTCATCGAAATGATTGAGATTGGGATGTAAAATCGAGAATAATTGAAATGATTGTGATTGGGATGGACAATGAAGAATCATCGAAATGATTAAAATTGGGATGGAAAATCGAGAATCATCGAATTGATTGAAATGAAAGTTTGTGATTTCAATTACCTATCAATACTTTTCGATGATCGGGTCAAAAAAATCTAATCGTTCTTGATTGACACATCCCTACTAGGATCTTGGCACCTTACAGTATGTTATCTACTTGCTCAGCTATTGGCAAAAAAAGTTCAACTCAATTCAATGTTTTTTGCCATAATTTCGGTTTTGGTTAGATTTTCTTCTTCCACACGAGTCATTCTGCGTTTTCTAGAGCTTTCAGTTTTGCGCGCTTTCTCCAGCTCCTGTTTCAGAAGCCTCCTCTTTTTTACCCGAATGCTTCTTCCCAGTTTTTAAATCTTCATAGTCACCATATACGTCTCCATCATCATTGAGTCACGGCATCTTCTGACGCCTTCCATTCTTCTACCGAGTTGAGCGAAATATTACACAGTTTTTATAAATTCTTAAAAAATTTATTTCTGACCAATTACTGAAACAAGTTAACCTTTATGACCAATTACTGCCCAAGAATATAAAAAAGGATACTTTTTTTTAAATAACCCAAATGAGTTGCAATGTTCGTTGTTGAATAACTCAATCGACAGACTGACTTAGTAGTACTAATACTAGACTTAGTAGGTACTATGTATTTAATTAGACTTGTTGGATACATTTCACACAGGTTTCTCGTCAAAAAAATCCATGCAAGATGAACTTAGATAAGCCCTCATTGATCGAAATGCCTATTTTAATGGACTAAAGGTAATTAAAAGTTATTTTGAGCAGACAATGCAACTATTTCGAAGGCTCGTATGATGTCTTATGTCGCTAAGCGAGGATATCTGCGGAATAACAACAAATTAAAGCTTTCCAATACCTATGTTATGTCGTCGATTTCATATACAAAAGTTTAACAATTTCTACTTCTCAGCTGATCTGGCTGTATCTATCTAATTTATAAAGACTAAATTCCTCCAAAGCTTTGGGTACCATAACAATATTTGGCAATTCTTTTTTGACTAACTTCATTTTGAAACATTTTAAAATATGCATCTTTCGAACTACTATCATATATCGTCTCTCATTTTATAGGAATAATGTGGGACGTTTTATCCGATGCCTGTATTACATAAAGGGTGTTTTTCAATCTGGCAATACTTTTTTCGGAGTTGGTTTTTTTGACAACTGTCACTTGATTTATGGTCAGTTTGGTTTGCCATTTCATAATGAATAGACTTACTCCTGAACAAAGTTTCGGCTCGTTCGCTGCGATGAAAAATGATGAAAACTGAAGGCGACCATAATAAGTCTTATGATGAGTTTCGGCCGGAAAATATTTCACCCGAAAAATTTTTGTTCCCCCGGAATTTTTAAAGCTATTATGAGTTTCGCCCGAACTTCTCTTGGCTTAAAATTCACAAAAAACTTGCGCAAAGGGCACCAGCATCACTTGTTTACCTTTTGTTCACCTTCAAAAAATAAGCAATAATTTAATATCTTAATTACGATTCATTTCGCTCGAAATGAGTAATAAAAAAAAAGGGAAATTTTCATTTTTCGGGTGAAACTCACAATAGGCGAAAAGTGAAATATCAATTTTTCCGGGTGGAATGTTGTTCACGCGAAGCTCATAATAAGGCTGAATGTTACAGTCAATGGGGAACGCTATATAGCCATGATTAATGACTTTTTCGTTCCTGAATTGGAGGATGTTGAAGTTGACGACCTTTGGTGCCAGCAAGAACGCGGCGTTCCTACATGCCATACAGCCAACAAAACAATCAGCAACGTGTTATTGTTGACATACGGGCCGTATTGCCGCAAAAAATGGTCGAAAATTAGGCCTCGGCTGGAATTTATTCGAGCCAGCCGCAGTGGCTACTTGCCTGAAGTCTTTTCTAAAACATAATGGCAAACCCTTATCTTTATAATAAAGCTAAATTCTTGGCCTGGCATTAAATTATATGCGTTTTATTTCTTCTTGAAAACCACACGTCTAAAAAAAAACACCCTTTATTTGTGCTTCAGAGTATTCAAAGCTCCAAAACCAATGCTTTGTGATTATTAGCCAAACCCACTTTAGGTATACGAAAACTAGTAGGGTTTTTATAAATGACACAATCAGTGCGAACTCCAATTTTTATACCATACTTGTCCAAAGTCAATAAACGTCAACGAAGAAAAATTTTCTAAAGGATAAAAATAAAATTCTCTCGTTGAACCTGCATTTCACGGGAATTTATATCCTTAAACACTATCAGAGATGACATTGTTCATTTTCTTTACCCCTACAATTCCAAGATTAATTTGCTTGTATGTGTATGTGTATACACTGCCTACATACATATGCACTGTACATCCATACATATGTAAGTATATCATTTGACCGAATAACCTATAACTATCACTTAATCCTGGATATTTTATTTTCTGAGAAAACAATCATCATCCTCTCCTGATGATGACCACATGAATCCTTCGACAAAAAAAAACATTCCATTGGTCATATATGTGTGGGAAAATGGTGTGGTGGGCATAGTCAACGTTTTATAGTTACATCCGGTTAAGTGCATCTATACATGATTCATATAAAATTATTTCTAATTAAAATTTAAGATTTTGTTTCATATTCATAAAGTTTTGTCAGCAAAATAATTAAAATGTCACCTGAAATATCGGGAGTCTTAAAATTTCATGAAAATCTTAGTTACGATCTAAGACATCAGTCTCTTTTGTCATGAATAAATTATTAGCCTTTTTGAATTCGGCATAAATTAAGTAGTTATTCTATATTTCTACCAACTCACAAGAATGGTTGAGAATTGTTAAGTCACTATAGGATTTTGTTCTCCACGAGCTGTCAACCCACCAAATTTATTTGATTTAAAGCTAATTAGGTGCTACTGTATTTACAGGTAGAAACCTACATACAACCAAACCAAAAATCTGTGTGAATTCTTCGGTTTTGTGTTACGGTTAGAAGTCTCCAAGTAAATAGCAGCCCAATTTTTGTTACCAACATATCCTTTCATTTAAAGAGTGACGATGCGATATAGTTTGATACATAACTATAACGATGTCCTGTCTGTTCTAAGTTCATTGATAATGAAAACGGGTATGTGCTCTGTAGTGTACACGTGGCATAAGATGCGGGTATCTGCTAAAATTCATTTATGCTCCTAATTCCATTTACACATTGTACAGAGTATATAGCGCATAGAAGGATATAGGAACTGAAGCTGTTATCTTGTTCCTGTTACAGTTGCCTTGAATAAAAATATGGATAAACTGTGCACGTACGAGATAAATAGCAGCCAGTTACTTTCGGGGGGATAGATTTTAAATGATTGAAATAGACCACTAAGCTTATGATGGCCATGAATAAATTCAAGAGATGAAATGGTGCTAGTTGCTGGGTTCGGCTGTCTAGTGCTGTTGGTCGTTGTTAATCATCGTTGAGCAAGGAACAGCAGGATAATGTTATAAGTGAATTATTGTAGATAGTCAGTATTAGTATTTTTTTATTCTTTCTTTTTACGAAATCCTTTTGACACTCTATTTTTAAATCTTAAAAAATGTTGGAGATATGATCAAGTAGAAAAAAAAAAATAAACAAAGGACAATTTAAAGAATCTTGTGGAAGTACTAGCGGAGAACATATCTCAGAACTATTTTAAATTATGGATGTTAATTCCCTTAAAAATGTTCCCATTTAAGACCGTCGACGCACTATGCGAGGATTAATAAATTAACTTCTAAAACTTAATCAATTTGTTATTGTCAATCTTAATCTTAATCTGTCGTAAGTGGCTCATTAATTTTCAATGCGATTAATTGAAAAAAAAGTTATAACACAACAAAACAAACCAAAATCAAAAACAGTAATCAATTATGCAAAAATAATTCCTCTCTATTTCAATTATTTTTATGGACATAGAAGTGTTCTCGAAATTACCTATAGAAAGTTTTCAAGTCTAGAATGACATTTATTTATTAACCTAATTGTGGTTTTCATGTAATTTCCGAAAACTTTTTGTTCAGTTAATTTTTTACTTGGCGATTTCGTTAAAAAATAGTATTTTTACTTTACTTTCTAGTTCTTGATCCTTTCAATACATAAATTATTGAATGTGAAATGCCAAAACGTTTTCTTTTCATTTAGACAGATTGATATTGTGAATAAAAAATAAAACAAAGAATACACTGGTCGAATTTTTTTTTACCGATAACTATTTTCAATACCTAAGGACATTTTGACAGCGATGTGGTTTGTGCGGAGTTTGTCGTCTGTTGTCAATTATTCAGTTACTGATGCCAAATGACCATGGCAAGTTACACGATTGAGTAACACAACACGTACAGATGATTGAACTTTACTATAAAAATGGGTGTTCACGGGTTGGGTACGAAATCTCGCAGATTAAAATCTCGCAATTACAAAATCCCGCTTTTCATAATCTCGCATTATGCAAATCCCGTTTTAAAAATCTCGCAATAACGAAATCCCTAAAACTTAAATCTCACTAATCAAAATTTACATTATCAAGATATTGATTTGCGAGATTTTAAATTGCGAAATTTCATTTTGCGAGATTTTGATTGAAACTTGCGAGATTTTTCGGTGCGTGATTGTTAAAAGCGAGAGTTTGACCAGGATTTATAATTTGCGAGATTTCATAATTGGAGATTTTGGTTTGCGGGATATCATGCGCTGCAGGTGTTCTTTTGTGGTAATGATTCGCACCTATTTGGCTTTCTTTCCAATAGATTATTCACTATGTATCACACAGCGGAAGCCATAAAGGGCATTCTTCATGAATCTGACGGAGATGACGTGAATTGGTCACCAAGATCTTGGGATCTTAACCCTTTAGACTTTTTCTTATGGGATTTTCGATACCCTCAAAGTCAACATAATCCAAGCCATGCATCGTTCGAATTCAGCTGGTTCTATGCGGTGGATTCGTTGAAAATTGGACTTCTCGGCAGCGCAGCCGTAGTGGACATTTACCAAATGTCATATTTCATACACAATGGCATACATTCTCCTTTCAAATAAAAATAAGAATTTCGTCAAAACCTCACACACTGCTTGTTTTAATCCATTTTAACATTTTTCCGACAGAAGACACGTCTCTAAAATTTTAAACGTTCGTTCTTTTTGAGGGGTAAACGTCGACTCTGACCGATTCTTTGTTGTGGCAATGTTAAGAACTCGACTGTCAAATGGAAAGGAACTACGAACCACCTAAGAGAAAGAAATTTGACGTTCGTTGGTCGTCTTAGCATACCTGGAATCACCAGAGCCTTTAGTGAGCACCTGGACGTGAAGTACTCCGCTGTGTATTCAACTACCATCGAACGTCAACAACCAGTTGTCCCAATAACGGGATTTCTTCAAAGAGGCAGCGGAGACTACAGGCCTTGGTATGATGATGAATGCCCTGGTACCTAAGGCTGAAAAAGCTGACAAAAAGTGCACATGCGAATATGCCGGTGCGTAAAACAAGATCAGCGAAAGAAGAGTATCGAGCAAGGAGAAGAGAGGAGAACGAACGCAACCTCCCAGCTTAAGGAAATCGAAGAGTCTTGCGGTCGAAAAAACACCCAGAAGTTTTATAAAAAAGCCAATCAACTGGCTGATGGCTCTTAAACTTGAATGCAGGTTCTTCAAAACAGCGAAGGTAACCTACATAGTCACCGAAGCACAGAGAAGAGAAGATGTATTCAAGCAGCATTTCCGGCAGCTGCTAAAAGGGCATCAATTATTGCGAGATAGGACAAGAAGAGAACCCACCTCGGTGTACGTCGTACATTGGACTGTCATGCCGAAGGTCTCACAAAGACTGTTATTTTTCAATGTACCGCATCCTGCGAGGAACTGACAGATCTTCTAAGAGTATTTGTTGTCATGAATAAGTGCTTCGCATCTAGCCGTTCGACTTGGTAGAATGTTCCCTTCCATTCCAAGGAAAGGTAGCTATAAAGAAGCTTAAGGCCCTTATTTTGACTCGAACATTCGACTTTTCAAAAATAAAAACTTCAATTTTATTGAAAGTCACCAAGAATTACAGTTCGACATCGACGATAGAGGCGAATGTTTGCTAGAAGTATTGAGTGACATTCAAATTTCCCAAACTTTATTCAGGCGAGTCGCAAATGGCAAATCCACAAAGCCACATTCGAACGTTTGACTCGGTGAATCGCAAGTCATAAAAGGTGCCTATAAGAACAACAAGCCCACCGGGTCTGATGGTTTACCAGCGGAGGTCTTCAATATCGGAGGCGATGTTGTGAAATGGTGCATGCATCAACTCATCAACTACGATTGGATGGAAGGAAGCATGATCAGTGAATGGTCTATCAGCTCCATATGTCCCATCTACAAAAACGACGATCCTGTATCCTGCTAGATCTATCGAGGCATATTCCTGATAAACGTCGCCTACAAGATCCTATTCAACGGACTGTGTGAGTATCTTAAGCCGTTCTGCAACACTACCATGGGCTGTCGGTCAGGCAGATCGACGATTGACGATATTTTCACTCTCAGGCAAATCCTGGAAGAGACCAATGAGTTTCAAATCGATTCTCACTATCTATTCATTGATTTCAAAGTCGCATGTCCGACAGCGATTATCGTCAGGAGCTCTATGTGATGACGGCTGATCTTGAGATTCCGGGAAAACTGATCCAGTTGTGAAAATCGCGATACAATGTACAACTGGGAAAAATCTCCCTTGAACAGTTTCAAACATGTACAGCGTTTTGACAAGGAGATGTGCCATCATGTGATTTCTTTACTTTCATTCTGGAGCAATTAGTGTGCACGGCAGGAGTTAACATTGAAGACACTGTTTACAACAGATCTGTCCAACTTCTAGGGTATGCTTCCCGATTATATCAAAATCATCGGCTCCTCCCAACAAGCCATTATAGAGTCTTTGAAGGTAATTAAAGAACAGGCGAAACTTGTTGGTCTTAAATTAAACGAGGACAAAACCAACTGCATGCTTTGAACAAACAATCGAATATCTTTCAACCGGCTAGGACAAAACGGAACTGTTGATAGTACGAATTTCGAATTAGTTGAGGAGTTTATCTACCTCGGAGTAAACATTAATCCCACAAAGACATCTTAGTGGAGATCCGACGAAGAATTATCAACAAGGAGTTCAAAATTCTTCACACGAAAGATCAAGTAAATGTTCTATAAAAGCCTTATACTACTAGTCCAACCTTACGACGCCCGCAGAAATGGAGGGCTGATACTGAACTCTTTCGAGAAAAAAAATTCTTTGACGGATATTTGTTCCGTTGTTCGAGGAAGGCGAATGGAGGAAAAAATACAACCGCGAACTCTATGAGCAGAATCAAGATTTCTATGTGTCTCAGTAAATCAAAACACCTCGACTACATTGGCTCGGTCACATTGAGCGAATGAACAATAATGCTTCAGATACGAGAGTCTTTGAATCCCAGCCCCCAGGTTCGAAAGAACGAAGGAGACCGAACATCCTTAGGTTTAAAGCAATCAAGGTTCGCGGATACCAGAAAGCTAGGACTGACTAGATGACTGGAATCAGCGTGCTCAGGATCATGGAGGATGGAAGGCTACCGTGTCTTAAGGGTCGACCCTTCATGGATTGGGAACCAGATGAGTAAGCAAGTAATTAAAAAACCTCTTAGATTCATAGTCCTTTAATATGTTCCTATTAGTTGAGTTGCAACTAATTTTGGAAAAAATATCTCTTAAAAACATTTTTCACGAAATTGATTTGAAATTCTAATAAATCATTTTTTAAAAACTGCAACGAAATATAAAAATAATTAATTCATTTGAAATTTGTGAAGAGCTCTTTTCATTCTCTCAATTTATTCCGAATTAAACAACTTCCATGATTAGGTTTGGTATAAAGTTCAGCAAACGGGCAAACGCCCCACAGTCGTTAGCATAATTTCCTAAGCAGAAGCCTGTTTCCAGAATAACCATCAACCAATTAAAAAATATTACTCACACTAATTACCTTTTAATGCTATTCACTATTAAGTCATTTATCTATTTCTCTACATCTACATATGTACCAAAGTACCATCATCTAAATTATAACCTCGTTACTATATGTCCAGATGGGAGCATCAAATGCGCAATCCCTAATAAGTTTTTGGAAATTTCATTTTTATTGTAAATCACTGTTGATTTATCTCCAACAATTCCTCATCATTGCCTTAATTCTAACGCCATCCTCATTCAAATATGTCCGGATCCGGTGCTTTCATTGCAATACGAATACTAATTTTCTACACACTTGTTTACTCAGCATTTCAGGTGAGTACATGCTTGTAATGTATTTCCCTTCGAAAAGTTTGGTTTTTGATTAGCTAATTTAATTAGTAGTTTTGTTTGTTTCTCTTTATTGGTTTTCAATAGAATTGCTTCAAAATGAAACTCCTAACGGTTAAATCAACCGACACCAAGTTCTACCGGATTCGTGTAAAAATTCTCAGCAACAACACAGTGGACTCATTAACTGAAGTCCTACAAAAGGTCCATACGCCGATATGGAGTTTCAAAATTTTACAAACCGGAGAGCGATATAAGAAAATACATTACAACGGTTTGCTTAAGGCTTGTGAACTGGATAATTACATAAAACGTGTGCGATTTCTTCGGGACATGGCTTCGACATTTTTCAAACCCGACAAAGGCAATATGACCTTGAAATGTCCAATGCCAGTGGGAACGTATGTTATGAAAAATCTATTCATACCACCTGAATCGAGTTTTATGAGGTTCTTTTATATGCCTAATACAATATTAACGCTGCGAGGTGCAATTAGTGCATTGAAGCCTAATAATAAATTGGAAAAATTATGTACGTTTGAATTTAATGGCACTATTTTAAGGATGTGTTAGTAAGTGCGATGTAACAATATGTCAATTGAATAAAAGTTTTATGTAGAAATCATTAATGTTGTTTACATTGAAGTGAGGCAGTTAATTGAAAATAAATTGAATTCAATGAAGTGAAAAAAAAACAATACTAGAATACACAATAGGGTCGCATGAACTTGCTCGTATAGTTTGAATGACTTAGAATGTTCAAGATTATTTGGAGAAGCCTACACTTTTTACTTGCGATTATAGGTACTATAAGGCAAGTTTTGGATTCGTGCAAAAAAAATAAAATGCACGACTGGGTCGCACGTACTTGCTCTTATGTTCAAGACACTGCGAGTTTAAGAAAATTGTATGTAAAAACATGGAAATTATGAGAGAAAAATGTAGAGAAGCATGAAATACGACATTTAAATTAGCTAAAACAACTCTTTTGACAGTTTGAGGTGAAAAAAAGTATGCCGTCTTAATTCATGATGGAATATGATTGTATGGGAAAAAAAATTTAAAATCGTTGGAGCGGTTTTTTTTTAAATTAATTTTGTATATATAAAATTCTTAAAACATTTTTAAGAACAAATTTTGGTATGCAGATTTAAACTATATATTTATGTGTATATAAAAACAAAATTTGAAAAAAAATTGTCAACCCGTTTTTGAGATATCGAATTTTCAAAAAAAAGTTTGAAACTCTTTTTAAAAATCCAAAAACATTTTTTTTGAAAATTTTGATATGCAATATTATTTGATTTTATCTGAAATTTGTACATAAAAAAAATCATCTAAATCTGTTCAGCCGATAACGAGAAAATTCAAAACAAAAAAATACGTTCTATGACAGGTACTATTAATAGTTGCAAAGTGTAAAATTTTATAATTTTTGGCAGTAAAACGTACTAATTTTAGTATATACAAAAAGTTTAATCAAAATCGTAGGAGTCATTTTTAAGCAAAAAAATATTTTCCTTTGCGGTTTTTTAACTTTTGTATGGAAGGTACCGTTATTTTTTCATAAATGTAAATTTTTTTCTAAAAATATTTTAGAAAGTACTAAAAAAGTCTTAAATATCAAGTTTCAAATAAATCTATAATGTTGTTTTCGAAATATTTGATTTTCCAAAAAAAAATTTGAAACATTTTTTAAAAATCCAATAAACATTTTTTCAAAAATTTTGGTACACAAAACTATTTATATTTTTTGGCAGCTTCTGTGTAAAAAAAATAATTGAAATCGGTCGTACCGTTTTGAAGAAAATCAAAAATCAAAAAAATGGTTCCTTGGGAGGTACCATTAATAACCATTTTTGAAAAATGGTTTTCCACCCAAAGAAAGCCTTTACTAAAATAAATTTATTGAATTTTTTTTAAGAAAAGTTGTCGAGCCGTTTTTGAGAAAAATACGGTTATGTAAAAATGTTAAAAAAATTGTATGGCAGGTACCGTTATTTTTGGTTCTAAAAATAAAAATTAAAAAACGTGTGGGCATAATCACCAAAAACCACTATGTACCAAGTTTGAACAAAATCGATCAAGCCGTTTAGGCTGTAGACGAACAGACAGACAGACAGACAGACAGAATTGTGCCACCCACTTTTTGGTGTTCTCTATCATCGTAATATCATGTTTGATTGTTATCTCAATTTTTTTTTTGCACGAATCCAAAACTTGCCTTATAGTACCTATAATCGCAAGTAAAAATGAACGAATTGGGACCATTACCTTTCGTTTAGTTTTTTAATTGGTATGAATATTTTTTTAAGACCAGTTTTTACAATTTTCCGGAAGAAGAGATGAAGAATTCACCCCACTTAGCAAATACCGAACCATAAGGTATCAAACGAAAACTTCTTTATCTATTTAAGTTTATAGAATTCTACCTTACTTACAGCAAATAGTGAGCAAAATGGTTCGGAAAGGTACTTAGTGGAACGCGGCCACGAGCATTACTCTCGCTCGGTGAACCAATTATCCTTTGAGGATCATCTTTCGTGCCCGACTTTTACAACAACAAAATCAGACTAGGCAGCTTCTCGCTTTATTCAAAGCACGAATAATGGTCCCCGAGGGGTTGCATGACTGGATGCGACATAACTGTGAGCCTCCGTCTGCTCACTCCGCATTACGTGAGGTTCCCAGCGAAGGTCACCAACTACACACGAAACCAGATATACTCCTTGATTTGAATTATAACGGATGTGTCAATAGGGTGTGTTGTGAGCCGACACATTACGACAGGAGGTGGGTCAAAACTCAAAAGACACTCATGCAATTGGGTTGCATCCCGCCCCGAGGTCAACTACATTATACCAAGCAAGGCAGATAGCAGAATGGCACTGAAGCGCAAACGAACCAACTGTGTGATCCTAAGGTCATTGAGCACCACGTTACCCTACAGATACCCGAACTCCGATGGCTCACGGTCTTGGGAGTCTATACACTGGAACATGATACAGAAGCAACCAATTTCGTCTTAGATCCATGTAGTCGCGATGAAGAAATAGATCAAATCTCTGATCTTCACTTAGGAAAGTTCGTTTAGGTTGTCAAGAAAAGCCAAACCAAACGATTGTGCTCTCATTCTGGCCAGAGCAGGACATTTACAAAGAAAATGAACGACTGTTTTCTTTTCTTGATTGTCCCCACAGCTACGACAGTGAGTATTGTACGGAATACCCAGTCTCGCCGCATGCTCTCTTACTGGCCAGTGCCCAATACAAGTTGCAACGACCCTCACTATGTCTTGCCTAGGTCTACAAATCAGATCAATTGTTCGGGATTTATTATAGGCGGGCCAGATTTTCCTGGATATTTTGCAATTGGTTAAACTGTTCCACCTACGATTGGATTCACTTAGGAAAATTGAGAATATATTGCCCTTCACAATTCCAAGGGGAATATTGACTCTTTCCGCAAGTGAGGTATGAAGGGCTGATCCTTGCCTGGCAAGCTCATCTGCCCGTTAATTTCCCTCAATACCACTGTGACCAGGAACCTAGATCAGAGTGACCTTGAGATCAATATTTAGGCTTGCGAGCTCATCACGGCATTGTTGGACCAATTTATAGAGGATGCTGTAGTCGAAACAATGGCTTCAATAGCTGCCAAACTGTCTGTAAGGATAGCTGTATTACGATTTTGGTTTGGGTCTAGTTTAAGTATCTTGCTTGCCTCCCCAATTGCATGTAATTCCGCTTGTGATACACTTGAAAAATTGGGTAACCGAAAGAACCTAGTGATGTTTAGAGTCTCTGAGAAGATTCCTGAAGCAATACCGCACTCCATCTTTGAGCCATCAGTATAAATAGTTGTGTCGAAATCTCTCATTACGGCGTCATCCTACCAGTCTTTTCTGGATGGGAAAATAACTCTAAAATCTCTACTGAGGCTCACTGAAGGGGCGGGCGCAGCAGTCAGTGGGAGCCGAAAAGATTTCAGTGGGAATCAAATTGGTAATATTGCTGTGACCATAAGGTTGGACATCCGATTTCAATTGCAATTTGATTCCTTGAGTCTTAGTGCACTGCAGATACTAGATATTTAATATGTAGATCAAGTGGTAAAATGTGCATCCGTTGGACAAGATCGAAGAGCCCCTGTGGTACCAACGCTAGCTGTTCTTTGAACCTTTTTAAGTTTATCGATGTTATATGCTTTTTTAAGTGCGGGCCACCAGACAATCGAACCATAAGTTAGAAGAATCGGCCGTACCACGGCTGTGTACGTCCATAAGATCATCTTTGATTGAAGGCCCCAATTTTTACCAAAGGTTTTGCTACAGGCGTAGAAAGCTATGCAGGCCTTCCTGATCCGTTCTTCAATATTTTGTCTCCAGTTTAATTTAGGGTGGGATAACGCCTAGATATTTTGTACTGGAGGATAACGAGAGTGATTGACCGTTAAGTCGGGGTAGAGTGAAGGGCTGTATTTTAGTTTTGGTCGAAAGTAGCATTTATTCAGTTTTGCTTTGGTTAACTTCTAGACCTAACGACTTTCAATTTTACCATACTGAGAACTAAAATGTTTGGAGTTAAAAGCCTAGTTTACAATTCCCGTGCACAAAAAAAAAAATCTATGCAAATATTCTCGCATGTCAAAAATAATTGAGGTGAAATGTAAAATTAATTGTTTGCGTGATTGGTTTACAGTTTCATGCAAAAAAAAAAGTATGTTGTCATGGAATGTCATGCAAAACAATGGACCGGCCGGCAATTGATTTGCATGCGAAAAAAAGTGTGGTGAATAAAATATTTTTTTTTTTTGATGGTCGGTTTATACTTCCGAAAAAAAAATATATTCACCTCAAGGCATTATTTGCATGCAAATGGTTTTCGCATCAAAAAATAATTATTTTCCATTTTAAGGCCTGTAGCTTGTCAATTAAGGGTAAATTAATGACTCAATGGGTGGTTTAGGCCAAAGCAAACGTTTTTCGCCTTGAATATTATTCAACTTGGTGCGCAGAATAGGTAGAAAATCGTTTTGAAAATTTTGATTTTTTTTTCGCATCGGAACTGTAAACTATGTATGCTAAACTCGCAAGTGGACACCGACACAATAATGAAATAAGCTCACAAACGGGTAGACAGTTATCGAGAGTTTTTTAGTGAAAGAATTCTAAAATGGAAGCGCACCTTCAGCTTCAAATGTACTGAATGCGCTAGACAAGTTTCGGTTCAATCGAGCACTGTAAATGTTTAGCTATCGTGAACGTGACAGCCAATTTTCAAATTGAAGTTTTTAATAAGGTGCTTAGTAAATCGAGGACGTCACTCCTTTGATTTGGATATTTTTTCTCCGATTGTGCTTGCTCACCCGTGAATGAAGAACGAAGGTGTTCAGATTACTCTACAGATTTTTTTGTTTTCCTATTTGTGATATTTATCGTAATTTCGAAATGGAAGACGCTATTCGATTGGTTGGATTTGATGAACACAAAAGAGAACATCAATTTTTTTCACAAAATATTTTCAAATTATTACAATTTTTCATCCCCCTCCCAAGTTACTCCAATCACCATCACTATAATCGAAGAAAATGCTTGAATTTCATTTGGATATATCTTTATTTTTCCAATGATTGTAAATACCGATATATATATCTGCACAAGAAATTTTAAGATACATTATGAATCAGTTTTTTTAACCAATTACTTAAGACCTTTAATGCCCTAACAAATTAATACAGGAGCGAAGGGGTTCATTATAAGAGCAGAATGTTACAATTTTTCTCCGAAAACAGTAAAAAAAATGATATTTTGGCACATTTTTCATAATGCTAAAGAGAAGTTAGGAAAAGGTTGGAATAAGCAAATTATATTTTCTGACGTAATTAAATGTTTAGTTGGAGTTGTATTGTATAGAGAGTATAGACACAAAGGTTGCCAAAAACATCTTTAGTGCGCGCAAAATTAAAAAAAAGCAAACGGCCGAATTATTTCTATTGAATTATTTTAAATGATTCACTTTTTCTTACAACGATAAATGATTTATAAATAAATTGTCTGTTGATCAAAATATTTTCTTATTTAAGTACCTGCCTCAATTAGCGTTTCTACAAATCATTAAAAAACAAATAGAAACGACCAACGACCGGATCCTCCTTTCGCATAATATTTACCTTTTTCCTTTGTTGCAAAAAAAAAAGAGAAAAAGTAGATGTAATTTACCATGCCAAAGTGATTAGGTCAATATTATTTATCACTCAGCCAATTCCTACCCTAATAAAGAAACAATTCTTTATTTAATGATAAATAACCATGAAACTTCAATTTATTTTGCCAAATATTTTAGTAAAATCCAAATAACAAAAAGAAAAACCTACAAAAACAAAAGGAAACGGAAACATTTCAAATAAACCACCATTAAGGCTGAGAAAACTTTTCTTTTTTATCAATTAACATTGAGGAAATGACGATGACGATGACTATGGCGACTTCCAAAACACATACAACAACACAAAAATATACTACCAAAATTATAACACATAATTAATTACTCATTCTAAATAGCCTTCTAGAGTTTTGTCTTGAATTTCATTAAAATCCAAAGCATGAAACACACCAGCAACCAGAGGAGGATGAAGGAGGCATCACATTTAGTTGCTCTATTTTCATAGAAACAATGAATTTCTTTTTTGAGTGAAACAATGAAATTATACACCTTCTCTTTAGGGGGTGGGAAAAAGCTATTTTATTGGCGGGATGGGATTTTTGCTTCATCAGTCATCACGCACTAGAAGAATTTTTTCTTTGTTGAAGTTTTTATGCATAACGATTAATTTAATTGATAAAATAAATTAATGCAAGTAATGAATTAAATTTTACTACGAGGAATTCAAAATATTCAAGAAAATCAAAAGTGATGGGGAGAAGTAAAACAAAAACAATTAATTCTGATTCATTGATAAAAGTTTATTTTTTGTGGAAGCTTTTATTAATTTATTTAATTGACATTTTGAAAATTTAATTTTTTGTCAAAAAGTAACTGAGAGGAATTGGTTAATTAAACACGGTTAAAAATAGCAAAATAAATGTTATATATCTACCAAGCAGATCGACTAAAACTAACACATTAATTAAGTTTTGTAGGTTAGGTTAGGTTAGGTTAAGGTGGCTGCCAGGAAAACTACTGACACACTTAGGCCAGAATAGGCCCATTGTGATACCACGCATAAAGACTGCGAGATGACCCTCGCTAATTAAACCAATTGGAGCTTTAAATAAAGCGATGGAGACTGTGAATGTCGATTTTATTTAAATCACTGGGATCGTCAAAGAAAAAATTTCCTAAGTATATTTTACGTCTTTGAGAAAAAACAGGGCATGAACAAAGAAGGTGTGGGATAGTTTCTTCCTCCTCCTCGTCCATGCAGCTTCTGCAGAAGTCATTTGAAAGAACGCCTAGTCTATTGGCGTGTTTGCCTATGAGGCAGTGTCCAGTTATGACACCAATTGTGGAGCTAATATGCAATCTACTAAGAGATAACAAACATTTCGATCGCTTCGGATCCAGTGTTGGCCAGATCCGTTTTGTCGCCAGACAAGTAGTGATACCTGTCCATCTGCTGTTTGTCATCAACATGGAATCTTGCTTAAGCATAAGTTTACAAGTAGCGATTGGTATTCCAATATTCACCCTGTCAGGTAATATTGGTGTAGTAGTTCCCTTCCTGGCGAGTTCATCGGCTTTACAGTTTCCTGGAATATCTCTGTGTCCCGGCACCCAGAAAAGGTGAATGTTGAACTGTTCTGCCATCTCCATTAGAGACGATCGACAATTTCGGGCAGTTACGGAGTTTGTAGAAACAGAGCCTAGTGATTTAAGGGCCGCTTGGCTATCTGAGAAGATACGGATATTTAAAGTAGATATTACGTTTTCTTTGAGCCAAGATAAAACTTCTTTTATCGCCAGGATTTCCGCTTGGAACACGCTACAATGATCAGGGAGACGGAAAGAGAGACTAATGTTTAGTCGTTCTGAGTACACGCCACCACCCACCCCCTCTTCAGTTTTTGAGCCATCCGTGTAGAAATGAATTGCTTCATCTCTCAAGAATTCCTCATCATCCCAAGTGGATCTTGTTGGAATTGTGACTTGGAAATTTTTGCCAAAAATCGGCTGAGGGATGGTGTAGTCGGAGTGTTTAGGGATTGATTCGAATTTGTTCAGAATGATAGTATGGCCAATAGAGTTATTGGACCATTGAGAGATGGCTCTGAGACGAATAGCTGTGCTCGCTGCCACTTGTTTAGTGTATATATCGAGGGGTGTAATGTTAAGCAGTATATCTAAGGCAGCGGAAGGTGTCGAACGGAGAGCTCCGCTGATACACATGCAAGCCGATCTCTGCACCTTGCTTAACTTATCACGATAAGTTATTTTATCTAAAGCAGTCCACCATACTGCCACCCCATAAGTGAGTATCGGTCTGATGACCGCTGTGTATAGCCAGTGGGTGATATATGGGGACAAGCCCCATTTGGTTCCAATAGCTTTTTTACAGGAAAAGTGCCACTGTGGCCTTTCTGACTCTTTCTTGTATATTTGGTTTCCAACTCAACTTTTTGTCTAAAATCAGACCTAGATATTTAGCTTCATCTGAGAAGTTAAGTGGGATACCATTTATTGATGGAGGGTCTATATTCGGAATTTTATATTTCCTTGTAAAGAGGACAAGTTCAGTTTTGTGGGGATTTACACCTAGTCCACATTTGTCTGTCCATTTAAGTAGTTTGTTGAGAGCGGTTTGCATTAATTCTATAATGATTTGAAGATGCTTTCCTGATATTGCAATGGCAACATCATCAGCATATGCAATTACTTTGAAACCATCCGCTTCTAAATTAACTAATAGTTCGTTGAAAAGTTTTGTAACTCTGTTAAATTTAAAGAAATTACTTGATTCAAAACAAACTAGTAACTTGTGTCTTTTTAACTCATTAATTGCTTACTATTAATTGATTCCCTCATGAAAATTTAAACAAGTGACAAAATGGTTGAAATCTCACAAGCATTACTGTAAATAACAACCAACCAAGGTCATTTAAATACAGCAATACACTTGTTTCATTGTACCCGCCTTACTCGGGAAAATTTAAACTAGTTCATATGAGTCGAAATTTCACAAGTACTTTGTTAATAACACACAACCAGGGTCGTTTAAATACAGCAATACACTTGTTTCAGCGGAGAAGGTTGGTAAGTATTAACCGTGTAGGTTGGCTAATATTAACCGAGTTGGTTGGTTAGTATTAACCTTGTAGGCTGGCTAATATTAACCGAGTTGGTTGGCTATCTTCGAAATTAATATTGGTTAAGTTTACCAAGTAGGTTGGGTAATTTCAACAGAGAAGGTTGGTTGAAAAAACCAAGTAGGTTCGTTGGTATACGCTGAGTATGTTAGCGAATATTTACCGAGTTTTTTGGCCTATTTCAACAAAGAAGGTTGGTTAGTTTTAACCTTGTAGGTTGGCTAATGTTAACCGAGTTGGTTGGCTAATTCCGAAATTAATATTGGTTAAATTTACCAAGTAGGTTGGGCAATTTCAACAGAGGAGGTTCGTTAATATTTACCGTGTAGGTTGGCTAATATTAACCGAGTTGGTGGGCTTATTTCGATATTAATATTGGTTAAATTTACCAAGTAGGTTGGACAATTTCAATTGAGGAGGTTGGTTGAAAAAACCAAGTAGGAACTGAGTTGGTTGGCTTATTTCAACAGTTGGCTAGTATTAAGCTAGATATGTTGGTTATTGAAAACCGAGTAGGTTTGCTTATATTAGCCAAGTTAGTCGGCTAATTTAATTTCATGTGTTGGTTACATTTACCTTGTAGGTTGGGTAATTTCTTCAGAGATTGTTGGCTTCTTTCAACAGAGAAGTTTGGTTAATTTTAACGGTGTGGGTTTGTTGAATCCAACCAAGTAAGTTGTTGGCTGAAAACAACGGAGTAAATGCCCTGAATCTAACCTAGCAACTCGGCTAAATAACAGCTCATTGCTTCTGCGTACATCTACTCTATGGTAATTAATTCATGCATGTAGAATTAAGGGTATTTGCCAACCTTCTTTTCTAAAAATTTAGAAATATCAACCCAAAAGGAAGAAGATTTGCGACTTGAGTTCAAAATAAATTAAACAAGTAGCTCTTACACTTTTACTGAGTTTATTCGTGTGAAGTCGTTTAAATGAAGGATTTTCGAAGAAGAATAATATCTTCAGCAACCAAATTTCTTAAATTAAATGACCTTATCAACACTTTGCACCTTCCAGAGTGAAAGACCAAATTGCAAGATTTATTAGCTAAAAAACTTTTCAAAAAAAAAAATCCAACAATATCTTCATGCTCTATCTATAGCTTAAGTCTTCTTCTGGTAGATATGGGGGTGGGTATAAGCACTAAAGAACTCACTTTGAACACAAAAAGTTTGCCTATATATCGCATAATGAACAATGTGTACAATTAAGTTTAAAATATTTTAAACTTTTGTAGAATCCAAGAATGTTAAGGGGCGGAGATGTGGCTGGAACATAAGCGAATTTTCCCATCAAGCTCAATAGAAAATTTAAATTTATAAGAAAGTTTTACAAAATTCCATGTCACGACTTTAGATTTCTTAACTAAGGTTATTTTGTGTGTATTAAATGTGCGTGTGCGTGTGTGCTTTGAAGAACTTTATTCTTGACTAAAATATTCATATTTTTTTCACATGAAAACTAACTTTTATCTAAATGCAGTGTACTGCATCTAGGAATTGGTACGATACGCCTTCTTTAAAATTTGCTAGTGAAATACCATAACAAAAAAAAAAAATCTTCTCTTTTTAAATCATTTATACAGATTTAAGTTTAGCCCTTACATAAAGTTTTTTTGTTTATTGACGAGTATTACCCACATTTTAATAAAGGACTATTCATTCTAAGAAATAACTTTGTGTTTTCCCTCGTCACGTTTACAGAAAATAAGTAGGTACCTTCCTACATAATTCGTTAAGGAAATTATGTATGAACATAGTTTTTATAAATTTTCTAGAAACTTTTAGACAAGTTATCCTCAGCCTCTGGTTTGGTTTCAAAAGAGAAGTCAGTTCACATACACTGAAAATTTTATAGATACATTTCTTAAATTGTTCATGTTCAGTTAGTATATTTGAGTCTTCATAGCCACAGCTAAACTATTTAATCTGATAGTTAGAAATGCTATTTTGGCAATAATAACTATTTCCTTATTAAATGTGATTTTTGATTTGATAATTACGAGTACATACGAGTATGTATACCTTTAAAATAAATTTGAGAAAATTTCGTTATTTGAAAAAAAAATCTAGATCATTACAGCTGACAGTTTAGAATAAGAAACAACTTCAACTTCTTTAAGCTTCCATTAAGACTTCTTAACTGCTTATAACAATTCTTATTTTAGTAACTGCTTCAATAGGCCGTTTGATATAAAAAAAAATATAACTTTTAGAAAATGCCAGACTTGTATTTTTAATAAACACTAACAAAATCGGTTTTAGGATTTTTAATAATATTCTTTTTAAGACCTTTATGGAGATGAACATTTTCGTAAATTTGAATTTAATTTATTTTTTGGGTGATCATTTAATGAATTTAGTTGACATTTTTTGACTAATTACTAGTATGCTTTTTTTTGTATATATCCCAAATATGAGGTGCTAAATTTCGGAGTCAACAATATGAGGAGAACCAAATTGATAATATTCAGCACTGCAAAGGCTTAAGTTACAATACTTTTAAGAGTGCTCTCCCTCAATTGAGATTTTTGGGAGATCTAACATACATGTTTTGTCAAGCTTTAGAAAATATGAAACCGCATGAAAAATTTGGAAAAAGACATTAACGAAACTTTGGAGAAAAAGCAAATACTTTGCAATTTTTTTGTTTATTGTTTAAAAAAATATTTATTTTTTAAGTAATCACCTAAGTACTGAAACTTATCCACACCAAAAAATACACTTTTTGCTCTCAAAAATCATTTTTAAATTTTTTTTAAATTATGGATTCATCTCAAAACTGCTGAAACGGAGCTGATGCAAACTATTTCATATGTTAACATTTAGATGAAGATACAACGAGTGTACCTATAATCCAATTTTTGCTTTAAAAAAAATTATTTCCCTAAAGCTTCCCTTAACTGTCTTGTAACTGCTCCATTTCCTACAATGAAACGAAAATAAAACGAGTTTAATGCTACATTTCCACCTAACGCTAATCTGAGATTTAATAAGAGATTTAATAAGATTTACCTCAAATCTTCTTTAAATCTTGAAGATTTACCATACAAATATATTTCGTAAATCTTGGAGATTAGAAATTAATCTTGCTAAATCTTCTTAGGGCAAATAGTTTTACAAATCGAACTAACCTGTTTTTGCATGGTGCTAAACGATTCATTCGAGACTCGATTCAGTTCTTCATTGTTTGATGCGAATCAAACATTCTGTCTCTTTCGCACTTCATAAGAAAAATTCAAACGCCATTTGCATTTTTGAAGGTGCTGTCGGATTTAATCTTTTTTAAATCTTTTTGTGCGGTGGAAACACCAAAAAGATTTATTTAATCTAAACTGAGATAATCCTTTGGTGGAAACATAGCATAAGATCTGAGTATCTTATATACCTTGCCGTTGGATACCCTTGAAGTTGGAGGAAAAATTCTATTATCGCAAGAACTTTTCTCTCTTTAACGAAGTTTTAAAGAGAATAGTTTTCCATAAAACTTCCCTATGAGTTTGTATTTTAATAAAAATCATGTTTATTGCTGCTCTGTTTGTAAGCGATAAGATATAAAGCCTGAACCTCTATTGAATGTCGTGTGAGGTCTTTCATTACATTAAGTAATGATTAAGTTCGTTCCAGTTGGAACGTTATAAACGTAACAAGTCTTGAAGAAAACTATTTTCCACAAAGCTTCTTTTGAGTCTGACTTGAATAAAAAGAATCGATGCACCCGCTCGATTGTCTGAGCTTCTTTGAACGTCGGTTATTTTACTAACCCTTTCCCT
Source organism: Dasysyrphus tricinctus (assembly GCA_963921185.1). NCBI lineage: Eukaryota > Metazoa > Arthropoda > Insecta > Diptera > Syrphidae > Dasysyrphus > Dasysyrphus tricinctus. The sequence continues at coordinate 40,415,609 of OY992532.1, read as the reverse complement.
TTCAAATTGACTTTTAATAAAAAACCCTATTAGTACAGGTAAAATAGTACAGAAAGGCATTCGAATAAAAAAAAAAATTGGTACCACCATGAAACTTGGTGAAAACGTTTCATATACTATAAGAATGAAGAATCAAAAGAGTCTATAAAAATATTTCATATGGAAGGGTGTTTTTTGGAGGGGGGAGGGGCATAAGTTGTGGTGTATCAAACGGAAAAATTTACTTTGATGCAACCTAAGCATATCGATACCTTCCCGTAAGAATGTATTAAGCGACATTCCAAAAATTTTAAAGGCATCGTAAAAAACCTCTGGTCCAGTTATTTATTTATGTATTTAAAAATATAAAAAGATTTGGAACGGGATTTTCAACTCAAAATGCCTCTAAAAATCTGTTTATTACAATAATATACCCAAATAAATATCTCAATTAGAGGTATTTTAAAAATTTAATTTAAAATTTTGAAAATGTCGCTTAATACATTCTTACGGGAAGGTATCGATATGACACATGTTTTCAAGGTAGTTTTAAATGCTGAATCAAATGACACCAAAACCAAGTCGGTAAGACCTCCATGAAAAAATTTATTGGCATTTTTGTGTTAGGATGACTATTTTCAGTATAAAAGTCAAATATTACCGAAAACTAGTTGAAAATGGTGGTCCATCGAAGAAACTTGGTGTAAATGGTTCATTTGTCATGAAAAGCAATCAAAAGAAGAGTCTATAAAAATATCTGTGGTTAAAGGGTGTTTTTTTTGATGGTTGGGGTGATGATTGGGGTTATGGTGGGATTATTACCATAAAACCTGTGACAAAAATAGTACCCTCATGAAACTTTATAAAAATGTGTTATGAACTACCAGAATGAAGAATCAAAAGAGTCTTTAAAATTATCTTTAGGTAGTATGATGTTTTTTATGGGTGAAGGAAAGCATAATACTTTTTCCAAAATCAAACATTGATCCCAAAAACAAATAACACCCTATACTCAAACCCACAAAAACAAATTTTCCCCCTTGATATTTTGGTTAATTCCTATGATTCTTCATTCTCGTAGTAAATGAAACACTCTTTACCAAGTTTGTTGGGGGTACCCTCTTTTTCAATTTTTCTTTTTAAATAACCACACACTTCCTCCTATCGTCAAAAGCGAACCCTCCCATGTGAAATAATTCTATAGACTCTTTTGATTCTTCATTCTTATAGTATATGAAACGTTTTCACCAAGTTTCATGGTGGTGCCAATTTTGTTGTTTTATTTATCCTATTTTACCTGTACTATATGGGTAAGGACATAATTTGTTTCGTTTGCAAGTATTAAGATGAAAATTAAATGAGTTTAAAGTCTGGGCTCAACGTCGGTTCTGTTTCTAAAAATTGGGACTTTATAAAAATGAAAAATCTAGGGGAGGTTTTGAAAACAAATTGTTTTCTGTAAAGCTTCCCCAAGAGTTTGAATTTCAATAAAAAATAATATTGTTATATCTCTAGTTACATAGATAAGATATAAGATGAAGATAAAACAAAAAGTCGGCGCCGTATTCTTCACTGATAGTTAAAACCCATGAGAAACTTTTTACGAGGTTTTCAAGAAACCTTTTCTCCGTAAATTTCCTTTTGTTTTAACTTTTAATAAAAAAAAAAAAAAACATTTCTATTTACGAAGAAAATCTTTAACGAAGCTTTAAAAGACAAATTATTTCTTTTAAAGTTTCTTTTTGGGTTTTTACTTTAAATAAAAAGACCTATGTCTTGCTGTTCCATTAGAAAGCCTTAGATGAAAGTGGGATGAGCTTAAGATGTAAGATCCTGTTCTACGTCGCCCAGTGGCCCAGTGGCCCGTTTGTTGAATTTTGGTGAAAATAATTTCCCACGCCAATTCTGTTAACAAATTAATGAAATTTGGTTTACTTTGGGCTATTTGCTGATACGAAACTTAAATATTTAAGTTCAACATTACATAAGAGCTTTTTTGACAGTTTACGCTGAGGAATAAGTCGAACATAAGCGTTTAAGTTGAACATAAATATTTAAGTTTCGTATCAGCAAATGGGCCTTAATGATTTGGAGAAGTCGAATTCAGTGGTACTGTCTATTTAAAACAGTAGTTTAACAACTTGAGTCAGAACATGGTTGAATGTTTCCTTTCAAATAAAAGTGACATAAATACAGAAATGTTCCCAAGGGATAATAACTTATTTTAGTATTAGCTTAAAAAAAATTTGTATTTGAAATTATTTTTAGACCTTATCTGATCGAATCTGAAAGAAATCTGACAATTTTGACAGGTGAAAGTTGCCAATCAAATTTTAGGTCAACAAAAGCTCGAAATATTCAAAAATAATCTAGAGTCATAGTTTTAATAATGTTTATATTTGTTCTGGTTGCATAATTTAATTTTGACTAAGAATTCTGATAGTTGATAGTTGGAAATGACCGTAAAATTGCCATTATTTTTTTTTTAATATTAAAAATTTTAACTGCCTCATTAATAATGGTAGTTAGTTCGTTCAATTGTCAAATATCATTATTTCGCTGCCTGAACAGAATGCAAGATAGAGTTGGAATACTTGTCAAAAATGCTGCAGCCGGTGCTGCGAGAATTGAACAATTTTTAACTTTTACTGCAGCTTTTTGACATCTATTCCAGCTCTGTCGCATATTCTGTGCAGGCAGTAAGCCTATCGTCAGATGTGAGATATTAAACTAAAATTTGGAATTCTATAAATGTTTCAATATTTTAAAAGACATTTATACAAAATAAGTTGGTTTTAAAACTGAAGTTCCTCAAAGGGAGAAGTTTATGGGAAGACATTCGTTAAAATGTATTTTAGGAAGATTTACTTTCCGTAAGGCTTCCATTAAACTTCCAAATGAAATTCTGAACAGAACTACTGCCTTTTCAAGGTGACTTGGAATTCGAAATAGATTTTTTGACAAAACAACATTTTTGTTAAAAAATAATTTAAGAGTTAATGAAATTTAAAAAACAATTGAAGTCCTATAAAGGATTTGAAATTTTTTTAATTTTTATTTCGTTCATATGCGACATGAAAAGTACATTGATAATTGTAAAATAATAATATGTGGGTAGAAAACAATTACTTGCATTCAAGACATTAAGATCCATTATTTGGTCTTATTCCGGGTTAAAGAAAAACACAACTTCTATAATGTTTCTTTTAGGCTATGATCTATCGATGAAAGTAAAAAACAAAAAATATTTGTGGGTTAGACCGTGAAGATCCAAAGCCTACTGACATATAATCTCAAGTATTAAGCGTGTTATAAGTCGGCAGATATCAATGTGGCCTAAAGTTTTATGCTAAATCAAAATGCTCAAATGAGAGGCAATTCATTAAGACAAAAAATACTCTTGGAAGATTCTTGACTTTCAGAAGAAATTAACAATATTTAGTTTCCAGAGTCCAATTATTTATTATTTAGTCCTATTCCGTTTTAAAGGAAGAGACAACTTCTATAATGCTTCTATAAGGCTATGAAAGTTTAAAAAAAAAATATTTGGGAGCTAGTGCGTAGAGATCCGGTGTTTCGTGACTTTTAATCTCCAAGTCTTAACCACTTCTGTGGACGTGTTGTTAGTTAGCAGAAACATTCTTGTACTCGTATTCGTCCTTAAACCTTCCCTTTGGCGTGATAGGTGAAAGGTCCAAAAGCATTATTAGGTATCATTACACAAAAGAGTAGATAAGGCTTTAAGAGCTTTAGATAAAAAAGTGTTTCATCTGGAACATTATTAATTCAAAATTTATTGAAACTTTTACTTAAAATTTTCCCAGTTTTATTAAAAAAATAAAAAAAAACACAAAAATTGTCAATAAATTAAAAAAATATTTTGTTTCAGTGTACGCAAAATGTTTCTGCTTCCACACAAAACTTAGAAAAACCCTGGTGAAAAGTTAAGGATAAAAAAATGAAAACCTCCACCTACAAAACATCACTCCATTGAAAAGAAAAAAAAAAATAAGGGACATTTTCTGGTCGTTTTAGAGACGAAGCCAAGTAACATTACCATATGGCTAGATGATTTTTGTTATGATTTTTCTGAATGAATATCCTGCAGATGATGTAAAAGTTTAGCTAAGTGTATGTGTAGTGTATATGTATGTATGTGTGTGTGAATGTATACCCACATTGTGTATTGTTCAAATAGGATGCGTATTTTATGCATTTGCATATTTGCATGTCTTATACATTTTATCCGAATGCATTTTGATGCTTTTGTGATGTGTAGGAGGTTTTTAAGAAAAAATGTTATACCTACGCAGAGGAATAAAGTTTCACCTGATTTTACAAAAAAAAAACAATGAAAAGCCAATTGTTATGACGTGAAACGTAAAGAATGGTCTTCACTTCCATGGACCTAACACAAATATATATATTTTTTTTTTTTAAGTCCAAGCCTTTCGTTCTTATTTGCTTTTATCTGCTGCTACTTTTGCATGCATCAAGAATTTCCACTCGACTTTCTTTTTCTTGTTTTTTTACAATAAACATAAGCTACTTTCCCTAAGCAGGTTAAGTTGTATGGAAATGAAGGTGAATGTTAAGAGCTATTCGACTTGGTTTTAAATTTAAATACAGTGCCTTTTTGGCTTGTTTCGAAGTCATTTTGTTAAATAGGTTTCAAAGGTAGGAGAAGTACTTCTATCTAATAACCATCACTGATTTAAATGGAAGAAGAACATTAGTCTACAGTTAAAGAAGTTTAGTTCCTTCCTTACTTTCTTAAAAATAAAAATAAATTTGGTAGCGTGGAGAACCAGGGCCTAGTAACTTAAAACTCGCAACCATTCCCCTGTGCGTGTTCTTCGCAGGTATGAAGGAGACCTAAAATTTTTTGCCGAGTCCTAACGGCTAGATGAGAAGCACTTATTCTTGACAATAAACATTTTTCGAGAATTTGTCAGTTCCTCGCAAGAGGTAGTACCTTGGACAAAAAATGTTATTTGTTCTTAGGTGGTAGCGGCTGGGAATCGAACCCAGACCTTTGGCATGACAGCCCAACGACTAACCACTATGCCATGAGATACTACTTATCCTGCTCCCAATCCATGAACGGTTCCAGCATGAGAACACGTTGGCCTCTACGATCCTGTGCACGCTGCTTCCAGTCATCTATAGACCAAACCTTCTGGCATCCACTTAGCCCTTAAAGCGGAGGTTCGCTTTTCTTCATTCTCTCGAACCTGGGTGATAGGATTTAAAGACTCCCTTGGCATTGAGACATTATCGTCCATTCGCTTGATGTGGGCGAGCCAATGTATTCGAGGTGTTTTGATTTCCTGGACTACATCCACTTCCACATCTTTACAGATTCCGCTGTTGTATCTTCTTCTCCATTCACCCTCCTCGCACCCAGGACCAAATATCCCTCGAAGATATTTTCTTCGAAAGAAACCATTATCAGTTCTACCTTTCTGCAGGGGTTTAAAGAGTGTGTACTTCGTCTTTTGTGTGAGGAGTTTAGAACCCACCTGTTGCGCCAAACCACAATAGCGCTGGTTTGATAGGGTAATTCTTCATCGGATCTCCCCTAACATGTCGTTCGTTTGATTATGTTTACTTCAAAGTAGATGAACTCCTTATCCTTTACTCCTGACGTCCTATAGCTGGCTGACAGGTCTTTGATATATCTGTGTTTGTTGATGTCGATATTATCGGCGTACCCTAGAAGTTGACAGATCTGTTGAGAATAGTACCTACAGTGTTAACACCTGCCCTATGCTCCTATGCACTATTTGCTCTAGAACGAGATTGAAGAAATCACGTGATAGTACATCTCAGTGCAGAAACCCTCTGCATGTTTGGAATAGTTCAGAGCAGCTTGTTTCCTAGTTGCACATTGCATCGCGTATTTTTCAATGGCACGTGACACATTTGGATCAGTTCAGCCATCGCAATATAGACCTCCTGAGTATTGACGATGAATGCTATCTTATATGCGGCTTTGAAGTCGATAAATGAATGGTGAGTCTTGACTTGAAAGTCACTGGTCTTTTCCAGGAATTGCCTGAGAGTGACTAACTATTTGGTCTATGATCGATTTGCTTGGGTGGAAGTCACTCTGGTACTTGCCAATTTAAGTGTTGCAAAACGCCTTAAGACTCTCACACATTAAGTTGGATAAAATCTTGTATGCGACTGTATGCCTTCATAATTCTTGTAGAATATAGGATCACCTTTTTTAGATAGATAGATAGATACAATTTTTATTTCTTATAAATTCATAATAACAATATAATAAAATATTTATACAATGTAATAAAACATATAAATAAGAAAAATCGTGACATTCTGTATCGAATATACAAGGTATATTAAATAGTGTTGAATGACACATCAAAAAAGCAATACAAAAATTGAGAATTTATAGATGGGTGGGGTGACCCTTTATAAAAAATTACAATAATAAAAAATAGCTAATTATTTCATAAAAAAGAGAAAGCTAGGAAATTTAAATAAGAAACGTACTTCAAAAATAAAAAATAAATACATTATTAACAGGCTTCATATTTTTAAAATGCAATGAAGAGATGCAATAAAGAACAAAAAAAATAAAAATATTTATATAAATATGCAAATAAACTGAATTAAACCAGAGTGTCAGAAATGAACGATTCCAAATTCGAATAATTAAAACTAAAAATCCAAATTTTCAAATGTCTTATAAACAATCCAAATGATGATAATGCTCTAATAGATTGAGGAAGCTTGTTAAATAAGCGAACAGAGAAAATTGAATAAAAGTTTCGAAATGCAGTAGTACGAAAAAAAGGTACTGTGTACATGTTCAAAGAGTTTCCACGCAAACTGTGACTAGATATTAAACGAAAATTACGGTTGCCAGACTTCATAAAGAAAGTTTTTAGCACCTTAAAGCAATACAAATGGCGCACAGGAAGAATTTTTAGGCCACAAAATAAAGGGAAACTCGGATGTCTACTCGCTTTACCACAAATTTTTCTTACAACGTATTTTTGCAAGACTAACAAAGGTTGAATTTTGTTTAAGTATGCACCACCCCAACAAGCAATTCCATATTGCAGCTTGGACTGAAAAATTCCATAATAGTTTTTAAAAGATCGGTTGAAACGATATTACGCAAATAATAAAAATGTCTTAGTGTGCATCGAAAATACTGTCTCAAATTACTCGTGTGAATTAAAAAATTCATTCTAGAATCAATAGTGAGCCCTAAATATTTAAATTCATCAACTTTTTCAATCAAAAAGCACTTAGAACTGCAGTTAATGTTGTCAAAATAAGAAGGAGAACAATTATCATGCACACAGTTACAGCTCGGCAGTTTATATCTTCGACATTCAGGAGCATGAAAATAGGTATTTATATTAAAGTTTTGTAAGGAAGACAAACTAAAAAACATAATTTTAGTTTTGGAACTAATAACCAAATTATGTTCCGCAAACCAAATTCTCAATAACTCAAGATCACAGTTAATATCGGAAAACAGATCCAAGCAACTGTTTGAACCATACGAAAAGGCAATGTCATCTGCAAATGCAGTTGGTTTACCCCGAAAATCAAGTGCAAATAGTGAATTGATGTAAATCAGGAACAAAATTGGTCCCAAAACGGAACCTTGCGGTACGCCTAAGTTTAGGAACTTAATTTCACTCCTAATCTCGTCCATTTTCACCCTTTGTGACCTATTCTCAAGATATGACTCAAAAAAGCTGAGCATAAAGCCACGAAAGCCAGCCTTTTCCAATTTTCTCAACAGATAGTTATAGTTATAGCTTTGGTGATGTCAATAAATAAACCAGCTGTATACTTTTTCTTGTCAAGATTTGACATTATTTGATCACAAAATTCAAAAAGTGCATCTTCAGTCGATTTTTCTTTTTGAAAGCCAAATTGTAAAGGATTAAAAAACTTTGTTTTAACTAAAAAATTTAATATTCTGGTCTTAACAAGTTTTTCAAAAATTTTGCTGAAAACTGAAAGAAGAGAAATAGGTCTATAATTGCATACATCACCAGCAGAACCTTTTTTAAAAAGTGGTATGACATCAGCACATTTAAGGGCAGTTGGAAAAACCCCAGCAAAAATACATCGATTAAAGATATAAGCTAAGGCATCTACAACATAACACCCAATTTTTTTTAGAATTATATTAGATATACCATCAGCTCCACAAGAATGAGAATTTTTTAAACTACCAATAACTTTAAGTATTTCAAAAGAAGTTATGGGTTCAAAAACAAAACTGTTTATTTGCAATGGCTCAACACATCTGCACACAGACTCACATAGATTACAACTAGGATTAAAGGGACATGGTTGCAAACTATTGGCAATATTGGAAAAAAAACTATTAAAAGCATTAGCAATGGTGAGTTTGTCCGTTACCTCGCACCTATTGATAGAAATACTTTTAGGATTTTTTGAAACAGAAGGTTTATTTAGTATGGTGTTAACGATTTTCCATTCATCTTTTAGATTTCCTTTTGCAGAATTGAATTGGGAACGATAAAAATTATCCCGGCAGATTGGGATTTCTTTTTTAAGTTCGGCACAAAGTTTCTTATATTTTCTCTTTAGAGTTAAATCGTTAGGGTATTTATAGCACCTTAATCTTAACTTATTCTTACCTCTAACTTTATTGATTAAGTAATTAGAAATCCAAGGTTTAAGTTTTTTAACTATTTTTTTCGATGGCAATACCAAGGAGCAACTAAGAATGTGATTTTTTAGCGTATTAATAAAGATAGAATAAGAAGATGAAGTATCATCACAAGAATAAACGTTTTCCCAAAACTCGTACAAAAGAGCATTTTTAAGCATGCAAAAATCTATTTTCATAAAATTATTTAAAACTTGAGAGCCATTACAACTTTTGTTTTTAGCAATATTTAATAAAAGGGCTGTCATAGAGTGATCAGTGATCATTAAATTAAGCCCACAACTTTCGCAGTCTCAAATGTAAACATTGTTAAAACGTCCATAAATGTGATCTAAGCAGCTACCAGATTCATTTCTTGTTGGCTCATTGATAAATGATACTAGACCATGCGATGCTAATAGTGCCAAATAACTCGAAACGATTTCATTATTATCCATTATATTAAGATTAAAGTCCCCTAAAATAATTAAATTTTTTGAGTTTTCCTTTTCTAAGAGACCAGAAAATTCATTAACAAACAACGAAATATTAAATGAATGCAGTCTATAGACACATAAAAAAACATAAACATCACGATTTATTTCAATGGAAACCCTTAAAACATCTGCACATCCAAAAACGACACAAGTGACATCAATGATTTTGTAATCATCTTTCACAAAACAACCAACGCCACCAGCAGCGTAATTCTCATTAGTATTGGCCACAAAATTAAAGCCTGGCAAAAAATAATCACCTTTTTCAAAACTATATATCCAAATTTCGGACACAAAAATAACATCTGGAATGCATACAAAAGATTCAATATGAGTAACAAATTCCGCAAAATTAGCTCTTAAACTTCTGACATTTTGGTGTACAATAAATATTTTGTTATGGCAAAAAGAACTATTTGTAAAAACATTATCAAAGCTATAATTACTGGGATTGGGGTTGGAAAAGTCATCTAACAAATAATCATAATCGTTCATAGAAATAACGAAAAAAGAAAAGAAAAACACTAAATAAGTGCAAGATCATTAAATGATCTAATAGAGATGACATTTCCACCCACAACCTTTCTCACTAGCATTTGATTATTTTTATACCAAACAAATTTCACACCTTTCTGTTTAATTGTCTCTTTTGCTTTCATTAGTAGAGCCTGCATATACTTCGTAAGAGAATCATTAATATAAATTCCCGTATCGGTATTTTTGTTACTGCTGCTGTTGTTGTTGTTGCTGCTGCCGCTGCTGCTGCTACTGACGAGGCCACAAACATGTGTATTCAGATTTTTTTTGTTCTTTGCTTTCGCATCCATTATTCGCTGCTTAGTGGATAGATCAGAGAATCGTACACAGATGATCGCTTTTGATTTCGAAGAAGAGGAACCACCATTGATTACATTTTTTCCATGCACCTTCTTAACATAACATTTTGCAAAGTTTTTGTCAGAGAGGTCAATAGACAAAGCTTTGTTGAAGATTTCCATAGCCTTACTTACAACGTTAGATTCGTTGACATCAGGTACTCCAGCTATTTCAATGTCATTGCTAAGAAGGTGCTGTTGATGCCAATTAAGTTTACTCTCCAGATTCATTACTTTCGATTTGAGCTCAGCATTTTCCGTACGTAACTCATTAATCTGTTGTAAGAAGCGTAGATTAGTATTCTCCAAGCTTGTTAGTTTAAGATACACCATTTGTAGAGTACAATGGTTCTCGCTGTTGGTGACGATCGTAGGTGAACCATTCTCTTTGTGATGAACTTGACAACTTCCCTCTACGTCTTTGATGGCATTGAGCGAAGAGAGTGAAATATTGTTGTTGGAAGCATTGTGTAAAGTCTCGTGAAGGGAACGACGTCTGAGCACTTTACATTTGTCACAACGAAATGGAGTCGCACTGGATTTATAAAAATCAAAATCTTCTTTTTTAATGTTTACGCAAGAAAAATGAAAGACATTTTTGCAATCACTGCATTCGATAATTGACGATGAATTGCGATCAATATTTTGCGAACACACGAAACAAATCATGATTGATGTATTAATTATTACTTTTTATATACATATAAAGGTAGATAAAGAAAGTTTCTTTGAGATGCGCACCCCACGACAAACCAGAGAGAACTCCTTTTCTCGATGTTACGTATGGAGGTGATAAATCAGTTATCGAGCATGCTTCCATCCATCCAAACATGATTGATGATTTGATGCATGCTCCTTTTCAACACATCCCCTCCGTGATTGAAGAGCTCCGCTAGTAAACCATCAAATCTGGCGGTCTGTCTGTTCTGGTGAGTTTCTTTATAGCAATTTGTCTGCCTCTTCGATACTGAGTTGTGGAGCTGGGTCTCTATTGACTGGGGAGTGGGATCTCTTCTTGTCCTATTTCTCACTCTACCTGATGCCCATCCCGGCTCTAGATCTCTTTGAGCTGGGGAACTGCCTCTTATTTCTACGCAGGGTCTTCTTCTCCTCCCCTCTTCTTGCTCGATACTACTCTCTCGCTGCTCCTGTGCCGAGATTCAGCTATTTCAGCGAGTGAGATGAGATGACTCGCCTTACTCGCCGACTCATCTCACTTCACTCGCAAAAGCGATTCAGCTATTTAAGTGAAATGAGTAAGTTCGAATCTAGTTTCGAACATGAGACAAAGAATAAATATAAAATAGCTTATTTCTACCTCCTTGTCACACTCGTTACGCAAAACGAAATGAAACAAAAAATATAACAATGTAAACATTGGAATCTTTAATAATGGAGTTTGGAGTATCTTTTATTTCAATTATTTTTTTTTTGTCATAATTAAAGTTTAATGTGAGTTTCACCCTTGAGAAATAAAAAGATAAAAAGTGTTGAAAGTGAATAGAATATACATTTATTCAATATATATATGTGCATATGATAATAAAATAAAATTAAAGAATCAATAAAAGGGTAATTGTTTTCATCTACGTTGTTGTTTTTTTATTTCGTTTCCTATTCATGAATAGGAATTCTTGTGAAAAGCACACATACCTATCCAAAACTGGAAATTTACCAACAAATACACCAAGTCACTGCGGAAATATCTGGCGAGTAATCTGACATTTCATTTCACTCGCTCACTCACTCCCTTTTGCTAACTGAATCGATTTTCGACGAAAAGTGACTCATCTCACTCACTCCCTGCGGCTTCGAATTAGCTGAATCTCGGCACTGTTTTCTGCTGCAGTATATTTGGTGGCGCACACTAGCTAGAAACCGAGCAGGCTGATAGAAGCTTGTTAATCGAGGCCCTGGTCCACCCCAGACTATAGCGCCACCTTAAGTAAGTATTCATCATCAGACCACGTGTTCTTTTTCAGGGGTGGTTGGTATCCTATTGTGGGCTTGACTGCCTCTTTGATGATGAAATTGCGATTCCAATTGTTGGCGTCTTTGGAGGTGAATTCAAAGCAGAGATGTTCCCGTTCAAGTGCTCTCTAGATTCTAACGACTCCAGGTATGGTAAGGCGACCAACGTCGAATTTCTTCTTAAGGGTGGTTCGTAGTCTCTTTTCATTTGACAGTCTGGTATTTTCTTTTCATTTGACAGCCGAGCTCTAAAACGACGTCAACGTTTGCCCTCCAAAAAGTATGCACGTGTAAGAGGCGTGCCTTCCGTCGATTAGCACATGGTTGATTTGGTTGGCGTATCGACCATTTAAAAAGCGTCAGATTCTTTTGTAGATTCTTAGCCTTGAAAACCTAGTGCTATTTTTCACCGTATTACGGAGCTTCTTAAAAGTCTATTAGTCAGAGGCCATTATCATTTGTTTTTTCATATAGAGGCTGTGCCTACCAAATAGTCTGCCGAAGGTGTCTTCCTTTCCAATTTGAGTGTTGAAACGTCTAAACTGCCACACAAAAGGAGCGTGTAAACCCCCATCAGAGTTCACACCCTGAACGTTCCTGTCGTCTATTCCTGTTGCTGTCACTTGCCAAACTTCAATCATTTTCATATTTGTCAAAGTCGTGTTTAAATTTTTGTTATTCCATTGGTTTTGTATTGTTAAATGTCCAATAAGTCAAATAAAGTGTACGGTCATATTGAATAAAAACATTTCATTCTACGAGTAATCAGCAACCAAACAACTTCGTCTTTCATTGTTAATCTTTTATTGGAAAGAACATTGAGCAATTCGGTCACGAGCAGGATTTTTAAAGTCTACTCCGGGCAAGTTGTTTAGGTTGCCTTAACCTCATGAACTTCATCATAATGTGATGCCCCAGGCCCTGTGGAGCCAACTTTTTTCATGCATTAAGCTCGCATATAGCGAAAATACTTTTTTTTACTACAAGATGAGATTATCTCGAAAACCTGAGCAAATTGCGTTAATCTGAGATTGGACCCGCCTTAAAACCATAAACGTTTCTCAAGACACTTTCATAAAGGGACTGTGATACCTTCTTTTAAGCTTTTAAAGTGTGTGTCCATTTGAGAGTGCTTTTCCTACAAAATTGTCGATAGTGACTCCCGGATATTTGTCTACCCCTTTGTGAGCTGATTTCATAACTGTGTCCATTACTTGCAAGTTTTATAATCAACAGCTGCTTTACAGCTGCTCACAGTATATTTACTCTCAAATGGATAAGCACCATTATATTCCTACACTCTTTGATTCTAACTAGCAATTTTCAGCCTTAATTAATATGCAAGTAAAGCATGTATCCGTATGTTCACACATTTTTAATAGGTTTTTGATGATTGCTCCATTGCTACTCATTAAACATTAAAATGGATAAAATTTCATAATTAACCACAAACTCATTCAATGATTGAGTACACCTTTCAAAAAGCTATCTACCAGCAAAGTGGCAATAAGTAATTAATAAACTATACCACTTTTTCTTTCCCATCATCATTTATACGCCCATCACCTCCACAAACCCCACAATCATAAATCACTTGATTAAATACGCATTAAATAATATGAATTTCAAATTGAGCATGTATACAATCAAGAATTCTATATACAGTTTGTAATTTTATTGACACAAAATTGAAAATGCATTCATTTATCCCCCCCCCCCGCCTCGGGGGGCAAAATCGAATGAATTATCTAAATATCTGCGTGTGTCTCATTTGCCGTTGAGATATTTTTAAATGATTGAATTTCAAATGATTTTAAACTTTCATGGTTAATTAATAAACTATATCCCTGAAGGGGAGACATTTTAGTTTTTAGTCATTTATAGGGGTATGAAAGGCGGACATTTTATAAAATGTTGTTGTTGCTGAATAAATCAGCTATCGGTTATTTATTTGATATAAATGTTGATATTTTCCACCTCCAATCGCAGTTAAGACCCAGTTCCAGCACCCAGTATTGAAGAGGTGGTAGAATTTGATATAGAAAGGCAGATTTTGTTTCTTTAGCCGCACTGCACGAATTTGAAATTTGTAAGCATCTTTCTCTTCAATCAATTTAGGCATCCTAAACTATTGGTTTCCTTAAAATCCATTCCTAGTCCTCTAACACTTGCTTTTTCATTATCACATTAAAGGTAGTCGTAAACAATTCACTGCATGTACATTATATACAACTGCAAACTTCATCAAAAAACAATAATAAACATCCCTTTTGATCAAAGCATGAGTGATTTATTGAAATTTATTAAATAATTAACTAACCACAAACGAGCGAGCCTACCTTGCTAATATATATGCCAATCAATTTGTGCTAACGAGAATTTTAATTTAATTTACAATATTTATTTAATTATAAAATTTACTAAGGTAATATTATAATATGTATTTATTTTCATTTGTTTTCATCAAGCTCTCTCTATAAATTTAATCATATTCTGGATATTACAACGTCCAAAACACTCAATTAACTATAATTATGAAGTTTATTTAAAACAAACAATTTGAAATTCAAATTACCATCATAATTTTACACATAGTTTCGTATCATAAACAGAACCACTAATTATCTTCATCAAATAATGAACACGTCAAAAAACTTTGATTGAAATTTAAATTAAAATTTCAAATAGGGTAAATAGCTCAATTGATGGCACCCCTACCCGAATGATTGGCATATAGAGGTTAAATAACATGAGTTTTTAGATAGTATTTTCTACTTAATTTAACTTACATATTTCTTTAATTGGATTTTAAGAAATATAAAATTAAGAATTCATTCATTAAAATTTGTTGAAAATAGTTTTTTTCAAGAATGTTTGCTTAAAATATTTATGCGTGGTTTGGCATCATTGTTTTGTTTGTAGAATAAGGCCGCTCCCTTACTTCTCGGTGCGGTATTGATATTGTCAGTTTGCTGGGTATACAATCGGTACAGATATCTCACTGAATACATACATTTCAATGAGGACCTCCTGACTTGTGCGGTATGTGTGGAATCGGTACGGTAAGAGAACGGCATTCCGAGTCTCGGTACGAAGAATCAGTAGTGATTCGGTATTTACCGCGTGAATTTGACGATATATGTACAAATGGCAAGCAATGAAATATTTTACTGATGACGACATTTTTGTTTGTGGAGACGTCAAAAACTAATTCTGTATGATGCTCTTTAGATTGGGAAGGCTGAGACCGGTCTCACGGCAGTTTCTGGACAAGAGAAGTGGGGGGTCAGGGATGTCGTGAGGCATGAAGAAAACATAAACATCTGACTCATGAGTCTCATTTGTTGTTGTTTCAATGCGCAAAACGTTGAAGTTGTTTTTGTTTCTATGTGTTTTGAGGCGCCTCAAATTTTCTAATGTAGACACAATGAGACTCACGAGACCGGACTCACTTTTCCCAATCTAAACAGGCTCTATGATACTGCATTTAAAATATACCGACAAGTGAGGAGTTGAACACGACATCGGTATTGGTTCGGTAAGGCGGTAAATACCGATTACAGATACCGCACCGACAAATCAGGGAGCGGCCTAACTGGCTGAACAAAATGGAGACGGAGCTGCAACTGGAGCTGATGCAGCTGGGAAAGCTGTCAAAATGTTAGATACACACAAATTCAATTATACGAACACAACACGGCGCAGTGCAGCTGCAGACGCAGCTGATGGACAAGATGGCAAACTTTTAACTTTTGCTTGCAGCTTTTTTAGGCTATTGATTACGTCATATAAAAAGGAACTTAGACGTTCATGGAATTTTATTGTAAAAATCATTCAAGGGGTCATTGAAGATGAGAAAACCGCGGAGTGCTATTAAATTGGAGGGTGTATATTTTAGAGGGGGGTGCAAAAGTACCTACCCTTTTTAGTTTTTGCATATAACTCGAAAATTAAGCAACATTTCGAGATAATTCTGAAAAACTTTTTTGTGGAGAATACAATTTATTATCGAAATGGATTCCTGGAAAAAAATCAAAAATTTTTAGTTAGCAAAATTTTAAAAAAATCATTGTAAAAAATGTGAAAAATCGCATTTTTTTGTTATTTACTTATAACTTTTTTACCAGCAGAGATAGGTATAGGCATTGCCTTAAACAAAACGAAAATAATTAAATTTCCTTTAAAATGAATTATTTAAAACACGGTTTGAATAGAAATCGACCGACAAATAGGCGTTCATACTAGGCTGATTTTAAGTTTTTAAAGCTTTAGAAATGGCATTTTTGGCTATTTTGATGCACTTGTTAGATGTTACGCTCAAACTGGGTGTGGGTGGAAAATAAAAGTCAAGTTTCAAATTTTTCGCAGTTTTAGGGTTCCCATATAATTTTTCAATATTTAAAATAATTTCCAAAATCAACACACTTGCTCTTACAAAGACGTGTTTTGAGCCGGGTTGGAGGTTGAATTTGAATTTGAATTGAATTTTCTTTCATTATTACTTCAAAAGTTTTCAGAAGTTGTTGTGTTTTTCTTCGAATTGATTTTTTTTTTAAATATTTAATCAAAATAATTTGAATTCTCTTTTATTTAAGAATCAAAAATCTTTTCCTTAATAAACCAATGATTTTACTTTTTTTTCCAATGAAGAAAAAAAGGAAATTAATAATCATGAACTATTGTGCCATATCCTTGCATTTTCCATTTAAAAAGAGAAAAACTCCATTAAAATATTTATTCTTCAACAAAAAACAGCTGCAACGGAAATACTGTTTCAATTTTTTTTTCTCTTAATCGATGTTGATCAGTGATGCCAGATGAGATTTCTAGAATCCCACTAAATTCCAATAAAAATCCCACCATTTTTGTACTAGAAGGAAAAAAAAACCACCATAACCTTTTCTGCTACAAATATTTCCTAGATATATAAAAAAAGAAGAATGTTGGCTCTCTGCACTCTTGGTACTTCATATTCGCAAAAAAAGTATGTCATCTAATTGGTCAGTATAATTGGTGAAGAAAATTAACTTGTCCTAGAAATTAGTCATACCTAGAAAACTTGTAATCAAGACTTAAAGTTTCTTAACGTCACGTTTCTCGGCATCTTTGATGAAATTTTGTGTTTGTTTTGATTTCGAATAATTAAATCATGAATTTTTGAAGAGTATTTTTTCAGGGGTGCGGATAGTAGCTCAAATGTTTCGGTGAAGATGGTATGACCGGAAGCTGGTCATCAACACTATTAGAGGAAATCCGAGAATCGCCAAAGGATTTCTTGGTTGGGTGGGTTGGCTTCACTGCATCACAACCAACAGTGCCCGTTAAGTAGTGATTGTCCATCCGTGGTCTTTCGTTTTTGTATGTTTTCAAGACTTAAAGTTTCTTAAGGTCATGTACGATTTTTGCCACCTCATTTGTGGAACATTCACAAAAAATGTATACCGATCCGAAAGATCACTAGATCATGATAAGATCAACTATTTTCAATAATTGGTCAGCCAAAGTTTTTCTTATAAATTTTTTAAAGTTCGTTTCAAGGTTACAAAAAAATGTTGGTATCTCACTTGAAAGGTCACTTAAAGGTCGTAAAAGTTCAGCTTGTAAGTTTCAGTAATTGGTCAGCTATTGGTTCTTATGAATTTTTAAATATTTTAAAATTTTTTCAAGGTCAGTGATTTTGGTACCTCATTTGTGTGGTATTCACAAAAAAAATTATTTTTTAAAGTTTCTGTTTTTTTTGTGCCAAATCATTATAGGTCCTTCGGCAGGTAAAGTGAACTGCGGTTTTTCCCACCAAAAAAGGGACCATTGAAATATTTTCCCACCATAAATCCCACTATGAATATTTTCCCACCATTTTTCCCACCAAAGGCATATTTTCCAACCATTTTGGTTGGAAAAACCACCAATCTGGGAACACTGATGTTGATATTATTTTCATATTCCCTCCATTAGATGGGAATATAGTAATAATTGAATATTAATGTCTTTCACATTCCATCAGGAAACTGGAATTCATCGACGCATTGCATCTCGTTGTATATACATGATATGAATTTTCAATACATATGTATTTATTTATTTTTGTTTTTGTTCAAAATGAAATACAAAATTTAAATTCATGCTATTTATCAACCCACCCCAAGAGGATGTTGTTTATTTAAATCTTTTAGCAACTAAAGAAAACTATGCCTTCGTGGAAAAAATAGTGCAGGCATTATTTGTTTGTGAATTAAAAATATGTCTCTCCTTTTCGTGGATTGTTAAATTGACCTTTTGTGATGATTGTTTTGTCTCTTCTTTGATATGATGCAAATTCTCTCAAAGTTGTATGATTTTGAGAATGAAAAAGTTAACAACTTCAGCAATGATGTTTTTTTGGAGAGCAACAAGATGACGGTCTCTAACGTTTACTTCGCTAAACGCTACCTCAAGTAGGTACTTGACCAAGAAATATTTTAAGGAGAACAGCTTGAGTGATTCGATCCGTGTGATTGCCAATGAAAAGGATTCGTAAGAGCTTCGTTACATCAGAATAAGTTCCCATGACGATGAAGAAGAAGACGCAGAGTAGCGGGGGTACATTGAGTTGGTATTTTTTACTTGCGTATACTATAGGGCAAGTTTTGGATTCGTGCAAAAAACAAATTTGAGATAACAATCAAACATGATATTACGATGACAGAGAACGCCAAAAAAGTGGGTGGCACAATTATGTCTGTCTTTCTGTTCGTCTACAGCCTAAACGGCTCGATCGATTTTCTTCAAACTTGGTACATAGTGGTTTTTGGTGATTCTGCCGACACTTTTTTTTCCATTGTTTTTCTTAGAACCAAAAATAACGGTACCTGCCATACAAATTCTCCAAGCAATTTTACATAATCGCATTTTTCCGTTTTGAGAAAAACGACAACTTTTCTTAAAAAAAATCAATAAATTTATTTTAGTAAAGGCTTCCTTTGGGTGGAAAACCATTTTTCAAAATGGTTATTAATGGTACCTCCCAAAGAACCATTTTTTAAATTTTGGATTTTCTTCAAAATGGTACGACCGATTTCAATGATTGTTTGTACACAGAAGCTTATAAATAGTTTTGTATACCAAAAGTTTTGAAAAAATATTTTTTTGGATTTCTAAAAAATGTTTCAAAACTTTTTTTTGGAAAATCAAATATTTTGAAAACGACATAATAAATATTTTTGAAACTCGATACTTAAGAGTTTTTTAGTACTCTCTAAAATATTTTTAGACAAAATTTTACATTTATGAAAAAATAACGGTACCTTCCATACAAAAGTTAAAAAACCGCAAAGGAAACAATTTTTTTCTCAAAAACGACTCCTACGATTTTGATAAAAATTTTTCTATATACTAAAATTAGTACGATCTACTACCAAAAATTATAAAATTTTACACTTAGCAACTATTAATAGCTATTAATAGTACCTGTCATAGAACGTATTTTTTTATTTTGAATTTTCTCACTATCGGCTAGACGGATTTAGATTATTTTTGTATACACAAATTTCAGATAAAATTAAATAATATTGCATATCAAAATTTTCAAAATAAAAGTTTGGATTTTTAAAAAAAGTTTCAATTTTTTTTTTTGAAAATTCGGTATCTCAAAAACGAGTTGACAATTTTTTTTCCAATTTTGTTTTTATGTACACATACATATATACTTTAGATTTGCATACCAAAAATTGTTCTTAAAAATGTTTTAAGAATTTTATATATAAAAAATTATTTTTTTAAAAAACCGCTCCAATGATTTTATTTTTTTTCCCATACAATTATATTGGATCAAGAATTAAGATGGGATTCTTTTTTCCACCTCAAACTGTCAAAAGAGTTGTTTTAGCTAATTTAAATGTCGTACTTCATGCTTCTCTACATTTTTCTCTCATATTTTTCATGTTTTTATATATGCAATTTTCTTAAATCCGCAGTGTCTTGAACATAAGAGCAAGTACGTGCGACCCAGTCGTGCATTTTTTTCTAATTTCTTAGGGCCAGTTTTTCAGTGCGAGATCATCCTAGTCTCGGGGTTAAACCTGAGTTAACTCCAGAAACATGTTTTTCAGTCAGTTAAAATCCTAAGTTAACTCTGAGTTAATTCACCTAATTTGGTGAGTTAACTCTGGGACCAAATTCGGGGCCTTTTCAGTTGTGGCGCCATCTCGATTTCGATATTGAAAGTTATTGCCAGTGCAGTTCCGTTGTGGCGCCATCTCTATTCCGATGCGCAAAAGGCATAAAAAGGTAATATCCATAGTGTCGCACATCGTTGGCCCTAGAACTTTGACAGCTGAAAGATAAAGTTAATCCTCAACTGAAAAACTGTTCCTGAGTTAGCTCAGGGTTAATTTATTTTGAGGATTAGCTAACTCTGATTTAACTCAGAGTAAACATTGAACTGAAAAACTGGCCATAAAGGATTTTGACAGCGTAGCCATCCTTTAATGGAATTTTACAGTCGATAGGTTGGCAACTTCGAGCGAACTATATTTTGACGAAAAAAGTGTATTTCGATCCAAATGTCACACAATTGTTCTAAAATTGGGTTAATTTTCTCAATTAGAATGTATGTTTAAAACTTTTATAATAGATACAAAGTGAGAATCTATAACTTCAACTTTATTTAGGACTTCAACTTTAAGAACTTTTAACATTAAGGGCCAGTTTTTCAGTGCGAGATCTACATAGTCTCGATGTTAAACCTGAGTTAACTCCAGAAACGTGTGTTTCAGTCAATTGAAAACCTAAATTAACTCCAAATTTAGGACCTTTTCCGTTGTGGTGCCATTTCGATTTTGATACTGAAAGTTGTTGACTCAGGAACAGCTTTTTAGTTGACGATTAACTCCATCTTTCTGCCAACTTTCTACTCTAAAAATGGAGATGGCGCCACAATGGAAAGTAGAAAGTTGACTGAAAGATGGAGTTAATCCTCAAATGAAAAACTGTTCCTGAGTCAACTCGGGGTTTATTTATTTTTAGGATTAGCTAACTCTGATTTAACTTAAGAGTTAACCCTGCACTGTAAAACTGGCCTTAAAAGTTCTTAATTGCAGCTTGAGAGAATATATATTTACTGTACATCACCATCTTAGTTATTTTTAAAAATTCAAAGGGTTCTATTTTAAGAAATATTTCCAGAAAATTTGTTTGTTATTTAAATTCAAAGAATTCATTCCACTTCAAAACAAACAGAAGAAAACATCTGCATGTGATTTATTTTAAAATTTCTCATTTCAATATAGAAATGAAAACTTTTCTTCAGGCATTTCTTTTTTTAAATTCCTTAAAGTTTTCAAGATCTCTCCATGTAAGATTTTTCTGAGGAAAAACTTTGTTTCTAACTTAAGACAACTAAAACAAAATCCTTTCTCACAAACATAATTATATTCGTTTCGAATCGAAATTATATTTATCTCTTCTATTGGGATGCTGTATAAAAAGGCTTTTTTTTTAAATGACATATCAATAATTCCCTTATTCAATCTTCATTCAAAATGAAAAGAATAATCTTCAAAACTTGTACGGATGATTAGATTAACATTGAATAAAAAAATATTATGCAATCGTCAAAAAAAAATATATAAACCATTCCTGTGTGAGATCAATCATCTGTTGAGCCCATTCCGAATGAATTAACAATTGTTCATAATTCCTTAAAACTTTTATCCATTTTATACTCTGCCCTTTGCCTCCCCCACCCCCCACACGCCCAACAACAAAGCAAATCCATTTGATTCGTTTATAATGTATGAGAATATGACACTAAGCTCCTTTACTGTCCTTAAGAACCAACTATAACTCAAAATATGCTTTCCCAGCAACTTTTCTCTCTCTCATCTTTCTTTTGACAGAAATTATGACAGATGCCACAGAGAAATACAATTATTTAATCCAACTTTAATCATTCGAAAGAAAAAAAAATTCCAATGACCAGATGTTTTTTTTTTTTTGTTCTGACAAAAACCCTTGGGCTAACTTCGCTCTATTGGATGGAAAATTTAGAACGAAAAATAAAAGTAAAAACCTATTAAATGATGAATGAGCATCCCAGCCATCAGAACCACTTATAACTTTGACCCTCATTTGCATAAAGCCATCAGGATGAAATATTAAAGTTTAAAAAGTCAAAGAAGAAGAAATTTGTATGTATTTTACAGGATGCTGTTTTGTAAAGGGATATTTACAAAGTTAATTACATAGTAAACTATTTTCCTAGAGCAGAACTCTAGCCTTTAAGCTAAACAGCTTTGTTTAATTTGATTAAAACAACAAAAGACACTGTAACTGGGTTGTATGTTTGTGCTCGTAAATCACAAAAGTTTGAGAGCTCTATGGAAATATTTTAAATAGTTTGAAACTTCTTTTATTTGAAAGAATTTTTTTTAAGTTTATTAAAAAAATATTTCTAAAATGTTCATTTAAATAAAATTTTTCGAACCTATTTGCCTAATTTTTTTGCAAAATTATTAGCTTCTAACTGATTCCAACGAATAACCTTAAACAAAAGCCTAATTTAAATTCCAAACTTTAATAATTTTGTTCTAAGTCTCCTTTGAACCGATTAATACATATTAAGGAGTTAGTTTTTCTTTTTTTTTTCACAATTCCAGAACTTTACCTTTAAAGTACATTCATCGTAAATACATAGAAGAAAAACCTGCTTGTAAAAATTAATTCTTTGTGTCGCTGTGGCACTGTCGAGGACTTTAAACCATGATAGCTATGGCATATAATCGGCAGAGGACTTGGGAAAATTATTATAGAAAATGTTTAGCCTCTGAGGCTTAATGTTTTGTTTATACCGACAAGACGTTTTGAAGTCAAAGGCAACTAAGTGGAAATAACAACTCTTGTTTTGTAATTTTACAAGAGTTCAGTTGGTTGAGAGAATTTTTCTTTTTGTTGTTGTTTTTCTATATTTTGTGAAATGTTTTTAAGTCCTTTCTTTTTTGTTATTATTTTTTTTTTCTATTATTTATAAAAAAGGTGATTTGTGAAAAATAGTTAAATAGTTGTATTTTTGTGTGCATCACATTTTACTATCTTAACGAATATAATTGTGTATTTCTTATATTTAAGTTTTCTGTAAGCTTATTTGTGAGCTAATTAACCTATTATATGGCTTTAAATGATGATAATGATAATGTTACCTGTGAATTTTAAATATTCATTTAAATCTTGTACAATTTTTGCTATTCTTTTCAATGAACTAAATTGAAGACGTTGGTTTTTAACTGATTTTGAAAGTGAGATTTCTTTTGAATTTTGTCCACTTTAAGCCTTCCGGTTCTCGTGCGCAAAAAAATGTCTGCAAATATTATTGCATATCAAAAACAATTGAGGTGAAATGCAATATTAACTGTTTGCATGATTGATTTACAGTTTCATGAAAAAAACATGGCTGTCATGGAAAACAATAGACTGGCAATTGTTTTGCATGCCAAAAAAAGTGTGGTGAATAAAATATTTTTTTGGCATGGTCGGTTTACACTGAAAAAAAAAATATTCACCTCAAGGCATTATTTGCATGCAAATGGTTTTTGCATCCAAAAATAATTATTTACCATTTTTAGGCCAATAGTTTATGAATTAAGGGTAAATTAATGACTCAATAAATTAATGACCCAGCTAACGTTTTTCGCCTTAAATATTATTCAATTTGGTGCACTGAATAGATGAAAATCGTTTTGAAAATTTTATTTTGTTCGCATGGAAACTGTAAACTATGCTTTAAGCCTAGTTTACAGTTCCCGTGCGCAAAAAAAAAATCTATGCAAATATTCTCGCATGTCAAAAATAATTGAGGTGAAATGTAAAATTAATTTTTTGCATGATATGATTGGTTTACAGTTTCATGCAAAAAAAAAAACTAAGCTGTCATGGAATGTCATGCAAAACAATGGACTGGCAATTGATTTGCATGCGAAAAAAAGTGTGGTGAATAAAATATTTTTTTTTTTTTTTATGGTCGGTTTATACTTCCAAAAAAAAATATATATATTCACCCCAAAGCATTATTTGCAGGCAAATGGTTTTCGCATCCAAAAATAATAATTTTCCATTTTTAGGCCTATAGTTTGTCAATTAAGGGTAAATTAATGACTCAATGAGTGGTTTAGGACAAGGCAAACGTTTTTCGCCTTGAATATTATGCAACTTGGTGCGCAGAATTGGTGGAAAATCGTTTTGAAAATTTTGATTTTTTTTGTCGCATCGGAACTGTAAACTATGCTTTATCCGAAAATGTTCTTCAAACAAAAAGAAAAAACAAACCAAAAAATTATGATGGCTCATTTTAATAGCTTTCACAAAAATTCAATCAAAAAAATAATAGATCTGATCCTTTACTTTGGCTTTCTGTGATTTTTAGCCCAAACTTCTGTCAACAAATTTTTTGTATATGAATTTTGACAGAACTTTAGACTAAAATGCACAGAAGTGCATAGAAAATCACAAAAATTCCAAGTAAAGGAACAGATCTATTTAATTAAATAGGTGGTATACAATGACTATGCACATGTTTAAGTGTGTAACAAAACTTTGATTTTAGGCTTCAGATAATAAAGTGCCAGTTGACTCGTTTCCCCCCAACTGAGGGACCGCCTTCCAAAACTCTTCTCAACCGTCAGGTTCTAATACAGAAAAATTAATCCGGCTCCAAATTAACAAACTTCAGGAACCCTTAAGTCAGCCTACAGTCGCCTAGGTTGTATGGAAATGAAGTCAAAGCGATGAGCTTCAATCGCTCGCATCGCTTGTTGATAGCGCTACCAAAATGTGTGTCCTGTTACCGAACGCGCCTTAGTAATACTGTGCGTGGTAAGTAAACTATAAATCTAAGGAAATTACAATTCTAAAATCCCATCTCAATTGCATTGAATCTATTTTTGGAGCAATCCCAACATTTATCTCATAAAATTAGGATTAAATAAGCTTCATTTATGATATTTATTTTCCTTGAAATCCGTTGCATTGTAGTGCGATCAAAAACAAACTCGTTTGATTTTTAGCGATGAAACAACTTCTTGTAGCGTTGTTCGCGCAATTCAGTTCCTAATAAGGCCATTTCTCTTTAGGTATTGAGTTTGATCTTCGAAAGCGAAAGTGAGAAATATCTTGAGCGATCTCAAAAAAAACATGTGCGACTGTTGTACGTCATCGTTCTACCGCGTTTATATTCTAAATAAGGACACATCTATTGATTTATTTAAGTTTGATATTTTGATTGTCCGATACAGCGATCATCGCTTGTTGCTCAGTTGTGATGGGTGCCAATAAGAACATAGCCATGCAATGCACAGTTTACGAGATACATGTTTGATAAAATGCGTTTTCCAAGACGGTGGCTGACGACCGCGCTCCCCATAATCCCGCCAACTTGGATTTATATTCGAAGGATTCGCCTGAACATATTCCATCAAGAAAATCAGTTCAGGAATAAATTGCATTATGAACCTACTTTTTTTTACTCTGATGGCTTATGTAGAAAATTTGTAACGAAGTGTTACACTTTTCACTCCTCCACACCGACCGACCGACAGTTAATCACTGACCCTTCAACGTCTTTTTATAATAGAAAACACCCACCGCCAACATCCACCAGCACCATACGTCACCATTAAATCACCTTAGATCAGTTATTAATATAAACCACCACCCTGCACAACCAAATCACCAAATATCTTCCTACATACACCCGCCACCACATACCGAAAAGCAACAACAACACCGCACCGCACTTCGTAGAGTCGTACCATTTAAAGACAATCTTTTTAGCTCCGCCGATAATAACAAAGTAATCTTCCCTTGGGATAGGCTTTTGGGCTAGAATAAGATTCCTATACTGTTAACTCCCTTCTTGCTTATTCTGAGTAAGAGCTTCAATCAAGCAATGTTATTCTTCCTTGGGTAAGGCTTGGGTTGGAACCAGATTCCTATACCGTAAACTCCCTTCTTGCTCTTTCTGAGTGAGAGCTTGGGCAAACAAAGTAATTCTCCTTTCTGTTAGCCTTGGGCTGGAATCAGACTCCTACACAATATTCTCCTTGGTTCACTTTTATAATTGAATAGTGTGGGCCGTGTCTACTTATGTAGCTCTACCGAACCAAGCTTATTTGTATGTGAATTACCGCATTATTGTAGTTCTTTACGGCCGCTACGGACATCTACTTATGGTTTAGGTATTTTTACCAATTTGCACGAAAAATTAACAAAAGTGGACAAATTTGATCACGACAAACAACGAAACTAGTTTTATGTTCAAAACTTGATCAATGTTTGAAAACCTAAACAAGTTTTATCTCAAAAAGTTAACATTACTAATTTTTTCTGAAAACAAGTTTCAATTCTAGTTTCTTTATAAGTTTTATGAAAAGGAAATAATATGGCTGTATGTACATTAGGGGTGTCGGAATTTTATATTCAAAATGGGTATGGTGGATCTTGTTAAGACGTTAGAAAGATAAAATTTTTGCTCTGGGACATTTTCCAAAATGGAATTTTGAGACCCCGCGGCCGATTTTAAGTTAGAAACAGCACAATTCGAAAAAATGATCAGGAAAACCAATTAAATTTGCGTCGATATTTTCTCGAAATTACTTTTAATGTTTTATTTTGGCTTTCTTTTCTCATTTGAAAATGCTGTTTAGTGTTAGAAAAGCAAGTTTCAGCCAATTCGAGCATTCCATTTAGAAAAAATTATCAAAAACATCTAGAAAATAGATCTTTTTTTCGGGAGAATTTAATGTAAAAAGTTATGTCATGATATTTTGCAAACAGATTTTAAATAAAAGATATTATTTTGAATAACTTAAAAACACTTATTTTATTTATTTAAATGCATTTCGGAAGCAATGCTTCCATCGTCAGTAAGTTTTATATAAATAATAATAATTATTAATAAAGTTTCTTCTTGCAGGCTTCCAGGTCAAAGTTTAACTTTATTTATAAACGAAAGGTCACTTAAATCATCAAAGAATAATTATTATTTATATAAAACATACTGACGATGGAAGCATTGCTTCCGAAATGCATTTAAGTAAATAAATAAATAAAATAAGTGTTTTTAAGTTATTCAAAATAATATCTTTTATTTATTTCATGAAAAAAACACGTTGAAAATCTCCAATATCAAATCAATTTAAACAGATTTTATTGCTATTTTCTTAGCAACAGGTAACAAAAGCAAAACAAATCATTATAAGTTACTGTGACCTCATAATATTGGTTTTTCAGACCGCTTTTTCGAATTGAGGTTTTTTAACCTAAAAAGGACCGCGGGGTCTCAAAATTCAATTTTGCCAAATGTCCAAGAACAAAAATTACTTCTTTCTAAACCGTTTACTAGATTCACAATAGCCATTATGAATATAAAAAATGTACATACATACATATGTATATGTATTTTCCTGATTTGTAACTTTAGATGCTTAATTTTGACTGCGTGAAATTTTGATAATAATTCCATTATATAATGTAAAATTATTAATACATTTGGTGGCACAATAGCTCGTGGAGAACCAGATCCTAGTGACTTACAACTCCCAACCATTCCTATGTGCGTGTTGTTTACAGGTATGGAGGGTACCTAAATTTTGTGCCGAGTCCGAACGTCACACAAATTAAGTCCACTACTGGGTCGCACGCACTTACTTTTAAAGAGCTTATACTTCCGTCGAATTTTTGTAGTTAATATCGTCATCTGATTGCAAGAACCCGGTAACTCAATTTCATAAATTTTGGAGATACCAGCCTTTAAAGAAACATAGCATCTGGAGAACGATGGAAAGTTTAATTTGTATGTTCCTGAAACTTCGCAAATATCCTATATTTGCCTGTGATAGAAAAAGATAAGACAAAAAGCCTTTAAAACTGTAGAAAATAATACCGTTTTTGCCGATATATTATTAAAATATAAAATTGAGTTACCTAGTTCTTGCAATCAGGGGACGATATTTTAAAATATTTCCATTATTGAAAAAATATGATTTTTAACGAACATATTTGACCTGAAAAGCAATTACGAATACTATATGGTTTTTGGTTTTTAAACTTATCAAAAGTGACCTTGTTCATTAGGTACATCTTAGCCCAATTAATTATGAAATCTCTCATTTTAATGTTTTACGAATTCATCAAAAAACTTTCCGTTAAGTGATTCAATGAATATTTTTCACTAACGCGCATCCTTAACTCTTATTGCAAGCAAAAATAATAAGAAAAGGAATTTAAATTTACGCAAAAATATCCTGCACAACCGGCTACTGTAAGGCTAGGAACGTACTTGCGATTTTCTGTCACGCGATTATTCAATCGCGAATAAAAGAACACATGAGTTTTAATAACGCACATGACACCATAAAAGTCCCACTATGCTGTGGATCGCTTTTTTTAGTCGCTGCTATAGAAAATCGCAAGTGCGTTCCTAGCCTTAGATCTATAAGAGAGATCTAGAAAAGTAGTTGACAAGCAAAAATAATGGCATTGCCATGTTAAAATATTTATTTGTTAAGATTTTATAAGAACTATCTGAAAACTGCCTCGATTCGCAGTGCCAACTTTAAACCGTTGCTTAGACAACTTTTCAAACATGTCCCACCAGTAAATGTGTCAAACAGAGCCCATGTTTTCGTAAAATAAGAAAAACAATAAGATATAAGAAAAAGGGGCGTGGCTAACTTAGTTTAACTTTTCAGTACTAAAAATTAAGAAATTTTCGAAAGGAAAATTTATTTTTGGCTAGAATTTTTTCCTACTTTTCCACTTTACCACGGTTCTCAAAATACAAGAAAAACTGAAAAAAGAAAAAACTTTTGGGCGCTTATTGAATCACTAAATTCGAGAATGTCTGATGATAGTTCTTTAGAATTAATGTGAATGAGTATTGCAAACAAGAATATTGCACGTCTTTTTATTTGGAAAACAATACAAAAAAAAAAATACCAAATCTTATGACTCGAAAACTAAAAAAAAGAAAATTGATTGGCTCGAGAAGGTCTTAAATGTTGTTTCAAGTCACACCTACTTTGCTTACATTTGAGTTTTTTCTTATTATACGTACCTTTTTTCAACATTTCGAGTTTCAAAATTAATTTTTCAAAAACAATTCATTCAAACATCTTTATATAAAACTAAAATAAAAGAAGAGTTGGCTGTACAAAAAGCATGGCACTGTCAGTGTTACCGTTGTTTTTAATATTTTTTTCTGCTTTAAGTATTTTTTTTAGAAAAAAACGGCAAAACGGGGGAGAATAGAAGTCCCCTCGTATACGATTTTTTTTTTCTTTTCTTAACTCCCGCTCTAGCTTTTTGTCACATTTTATGCGGATCACCCTGCATAAACGAAATACCATGTTTTGTGACCGTCGACCCCGTATGATTAGTGTAGTGGAGCCCGCATCGATGGGGAACTTTCCCAAAACCTTCAAATAAATTCCTGTACCTATATATTTTTTAGAACAGTTTTCTTATTTTCCTGGGGTATAATACCACGCAAGAAAAACTCACCTTTTACTCAACCTAAAAGGTGGTGTAAGAGTACATTTTATACAGAAACATAAAATCCGTAACTCTACCAATTGAATTATCTAAAAAACGGATAATTATATGAAAAAAAGGTACTTAACATTTTTTGTGGGAAATTTTCTAAACTACAAACTAGTCCTTAACATTTTTTCTGTCAGTGTTACCGTTCGGGAGATATTCTTTAAAACCTGTTTTGGGGGGCCTTGATCCCCCGTAAAATTGTTAGCGTTACTCATATCGATGGGGACTTTTACATTTTATTAGAATGCAATGGGTGTTTTCTCCGTTATTTGACTGATGTTTTGGCTAATATGACTGGACTATAGGAAGGAATTCAATTGCACTTACATAAAATTAAAACAAAATATTTTAAATTATTATGAGTTGAAAAGCCCACGAGTGTTTGAACTTAACCAAGGCCAGTGCCTGCTTTCAAATCCTTATAAGCTACTTAAATCAAATTTAAAAGCTTGCATAAAACACTTATTCAACTCAAAATTGAACGAATAAATCCTTTGAGTGGCACACCCTACAACACATTCACATATTCATGAGTACGAAAAAACAAAAACAAAAACAAATAAGCATGTGAATTATAACGTGTTGCGTAAATTGAATTTTGCTATAAATTTGTACACATTATGTTCACTTGCACTCACACCCAAACAATAAAAACAACAAATTTTAGTATTTGTTTTCCCAATCTTTCATGTTTAATTCAAAGCTCTGGTTCATTTTTTCGAGATCCTGAAAACCCTCTACACCTACCTTTACTGTAATTTTATCATCAGAAGTATAAACAAATCCTACACACAACTTGTTAATATGCGAAAAAAAAAATATTTAACAACTTGCCTTGGTATTGTAAATACATAAAATAAATACATAAATAAATATCCTCTTAGTCCTGGATTCATGTAAATACCTTTAGAGTGCATCCTTTAACCATCGACTATATACCCATCACCCGATATGATGATACCAAAAATTTTAACACACTCATATTCTCTCTTGCCAAATACTGAGAGCACTTTAACTGGATTTGACAGGAAATTGTGCACAAGTCAAAATGTAAATGTTATCCTCATTTACATAAAATAAAACAAGAACAATGTATACATAAAGGACCGAAGGATGCGGAATAAAGGGTACTTTCAGGGCAGAGACCTTTAAAGCCAGACCAGACATGTACGTACACTACAATTCACTTGGTTAGTTACATCTTTATTTTTGTTGTCCCTTTTAATTTAGTTTTAAGGTTTGAAAAATATTGGTATTGCACTGAAAGCCTCATTAATACTCTTAGATATACATGCATATAGGTATGCAACATGTACTTGAATAATATATTTTTTTTTTAATAAGTCTAACCAAGTCATCTGCAGTGTTTTGAACCTCTATGAGGGGGATGGTTATTTTTATCGAACAAGAATATTAAAGCACATTCGTCGTCTTTCGATTCAGCTTTTATAAAACTCATCTAAATATTCCTTTTTGTTGTCTTTGGTTGATCCTTTTTAGTTTATTATTTCTGTAATTCATTAAAAGTTCCTCTTAGCGTGTATCCAACAATAATACATATTTCAATGTTGTACTTTTCTTCTTCTTCATCTTATTGGGCTTCTCTGATTGTGTTGTTGTTTTTATTTTCTACTTTAGAAACAACAGCAAGGATTTTCAACTAAATATTTTTGCTATTACAACATCAACTCTAACAACTGGCTTAAGAGAAAAGATTTTGAAATAATTTTAATTGGATTCATCTCCTATTGCAAGTGGAAATGTGAAAAATGGATTGGAAAACAAGATGGAGACGATGGGGTTGCATGTAGCCTTCACCACCTTCATTTGAGGGTGGGGAGGGCATCCAAACAACAAACACTACTACTACCCGCCATCGTATCCGAGAACAACAAGGATCAAGATTTATAAAAGAAGTACGAAACAGAAACAACAACAACATCAGCAGCAGCAGAGTAACAAATGGTTGTGGAATAGCCACATTTAGCTGGAAGAATGCACCGTTTGCGTACTACCTTTACAAGGTCACGTACACCAACTGGGGCCGAAATGAAAACTCAAAATAGTCTCGAAGTACCCAAGCAGGTCTGAACAATTTAAAAAAAAAACTTTAAACTTCTCAACTTCTATTTTTCTGAAATAGTTTTTCTTCTTGCATTGTTTTAAAAGCGCACAAAAAAAGACCCTTCTTGATCTTTGAATCTTTAATTTTTTTTAATAAACTTTCTTGTTTTGATGGATTTAGTCGTTTTTTGACATTTTTGTTCACGTTCACTTTAATCCGAAACACATTATAAATCTAAGATTTTTTACGGGCACAAATTTTCTTTATATGCATGTGAAAAATTCTGTTTAAATAATTTTACTTTTAATTGTTAACAAATTCTTTCAAAAATTTATAAATACAAACTAAAGCAAAGTTTGCATCCACCATTTTAAAAAAAGCCAGTAAATTGTAAAAAAGGATACCATTTCACTGAAAACTAATTCAAATATTAAAATCTCAGAAAATTGATAATTTTCGCTCAATCCGTTTAACTGGTATAAACAAACTGTTCTTGTGTCAAAAATATATTCTTTTGGAAGATTCATATTTGATTATTTTGAAGTGGTAGCTGCAATGTTTTGTGAACAAACTAACATATTTTTAATTTTTTGTGCTGATTGGTATAAATTGGTTTAATATCATCTGCGTGCTTAGTTTTAATAATGAGTCGAGAAAAATAATACAAATTGTAAGGGTAACTAGAAAAAATGAAGTCATCAAATTTGAATGTTGGTATAAGAAATGCAGGACTGAACCCTCTACAGCATACTGCATACACAAAGTCTCCCAAAAAACGAGCATTGGCTTTTTTATAGACGTATTAAAAGACGAATAAAAAGTAGAGCCAGTATAAAATTAGATAGCTCCGGAAAATTTCATTAGTGTAAGAATTTTTTGTGGGTTAGTTATCCCACACTTGCCCCTCCCCTAAAAAAAAACCCTTCAACAAAAATTTTTCGAAACTCTTTTGATTCTTGGTTCTTTGACGAAACAAACACTTATTCCAAGTTTCATTATTCGTTTATGTGCCTAGATTGTACCATAATTTATATTTCAAAAAACCGATTTATATTTAAAAACTAATGCGTGAATTATGTATGCTGTAAACAGAGGGTGGTGCAATTCTGCGTCGATACCAATCACTTAGACATTTTATAAATTATTTTTAAAATCTCATGAAATTTTCTTTATTCGCTTAACTGGTATAAGCTGGTATAGTTTGAAAATCAATTAAATTTAAGCCTCAAAATCTTTATTTCTCGTCCTTAAACTGAATGAAGTAAACACACTCATGAAATAACTCTATTCGTTTAACTGGTATAAGCTGGTCTAGTATGCAAATCAATCATATTTCAACCTCAGAACCTATTTTTCTCGTCCTTAAACCGAGTGATGTAAACAAACTCATGAAATTTACTCTTTTTGCTTAACTGGTATAAACTGGTCTAGTTAGAAAATCAATGAAATTTCAACCTTAGAAACTTTTTTTTCTCGTCCTAACACTGAATGAAGTAAACAAACTCATGAAATTTAATTTATTCGCTTAACTGGTATTAACTGGTCTAGTTCGTAAATCAATCAGATTTCATCGTCAGAACCTATTTTTCTCGTCCTAAGACTGAATGAAGTAAACAAACTCATTAAATTTACTCTATTCGCTTAACTGGTATAAACTGGTCTAGTACGCAAATCAATCGAATTTCAACCATAGAAACTATGTTTTACGACATTAATCTGAGTGAGTAAACAAACTCAATCGATCAACTGGTATAAACTGGTCTAGTTTGCAAATGAGTTGGAATGTCTACACTCATAATGTTGTATATCAGAGAATAAAACATAGTGAAGCAAGACATCTCATGAGACTTGCACTATTTGTGGCATCCGTTCGAATGGTATAAATACATGATAATATAAAGAAAAACTGATCATTTATCTGCAGCTTTTGTGTCAAAAGTACATTATTTAAAAAAAGCCGTGAAAATAGCTTGCTTTTGTTCCATTGACTGGTATAAAATGATCTTATGATGAATATC
Organism: Dasysyrphus tricinctus; assembly: GCA_963921185.1. Taxonomy (NCBI): domain Eukaryota; kingdom Metazoa; phylum Arthropoda; class Insecta; order Diptera; family Syrphidae; genus Dasysyrphus; species Dasysyrphus tricinctus. The sequence continues at coordinate 40,381,965 of OY992532.1, read as the reverse complement.
AACTAGAGTTCCTTCACTAATGTCGGAGCATTAATTGTTGTGTTTAAGTATGAGAAACTAGGTTACAAAAAAACCATACTCGTTATAAGATTCTACCATTTGACTGGTATAAATACAAGAAATTAAATTCACTTGGCAAGTTTAAAGTGCTATAATGTTTCAAGTTAAACAATAGACATATGTGTTTATTATTAATTTGTTTATATGAAATTATTTTTGACCAAGTTGAATGTTATATTTATAACTGAGATTATTTTAAATTATTTGTTTCTCATCGGCTTTTTTGGTCGTGTTGATTGCTAAATGAAATATTATTTCATTTCCTTTTTCCCAACGTTTAGACGGTGGTTGCCGTCTTCTTCAGAGGAAATCTTTATTTAAAAAAAAGAAGTTATTGCACATTATATTTGACAATCATCACGACTAAAAAAGCCGATGAGAAACAAATTATTTAAGATAATCTCAGTTATAAATATATTATTAATTTGTTCACCTTTGACTGGTATAAATTGATATAATCCGCAAGTTGAATGAAGAGCCTATGGTGACGTTGAAATATAATTTTCGGTATCAGAATTGAATATAGATCAACTGTTGGCTAAAAGTATAAGTGTTGGTAATTTCCATAAGGCCTTCTTATCTATTAGTATTCTACATTCTTGTTGTGAAGCGAGAAAGTATGTCTCTAAAGCTATCAAAGGCACATATAAATTGAAAAAAATCTTGAAAGTTAAAGGAGCCTGCTTTCTGTTTCTAATGTATTCAACGACAAATTTTTGAGTTCTTGCCCGTTAAATTTTAACAACTGTAGAAAATAACTATATTTCATGCAATAATATTATTTTTTGCACGGTGCTTGTATACAAGACGAAAATTTAAGTCACTTTGTTTTCTTTCGCTCATTGTTCTGCTGATTGGTATAAATTGGTCTAAGATTCATAGCGATAGTAATACCTGCTCTTGTATGCTGTACAATTTGAATGAAAATACTTGGATTTTGTAACTTAACCCGATTTGAGGCACTGTTTCCTTTTAAAATGATAGATTTCTTTAAAATCGTTTGTAAACGAAGACAAGAAAAAATAATATTCTATCCTTTTCAATCCGATAAGTGGTTATTGTTCCCAGAAGTAAATCTTGACATTAAGATATCAAATCAGTTCCGCCCAGGAAATTATAAAATTAGACCATAATTTCCTGAACAGATTAGCACAAAGCTTATGCCAGAATAAGAAAGATATATGCTGTGAGACTCGGATTCGGATTATTCTTTGTTTCAAAAGTGAAATTGATGTTAATGTTCTTACTTTGTTCGTTTTATACCATTTACTTATTTTTCTTCAAAAATTATCATATTTACATGTACCACTGTTCTTTAATGGTCAAAATGATTCCCATCATGGCGTCGTAAAATAAAACTGTTCACATTCGTGCAACAACAATTTTTTTTTTTTTTTGAAAATATGCAAATATTTATGCCTACTTTTTGACGTTTTTTCTATTAAATTGTGGTTTAGAAATTGTTTAATATCTGTATATTTGTTAATTTATGTTGATTTTCCTAATAAGCTATTTGATGATTGATTGCTTGCCTTTTTTATTTACATTTTGGGGAATTTGTTATTTTATTTTTTTGTAAAAAAGGGTGAGTCGTCATTTTGTCTGGAAATTCATATACAAATCTATGTTGGATGTTATTTGTATCCTTTCAGGCTTGAATTGCTCATATCAATACCAAAACAATCCATAGACCAACAACTAGTTTAAATAAAAACTGACTGGCTAACTGACCGCACAAATGTCGATAGTAAATATTATTTGCATAATTAATTTGAATATGTTCTAATGTGTGCTTAGCTATGTGAATTGTGAATAGTTTAAGTAAACATTACCAATTTTTTTGTTTATTTAACAACTAACGGAATATAAACTAGTCTAACGTAAATGTCAAATAGAATGTGTATTATATTGAGTTCCTTTATCAGGAAATACTTAGTTATGGTTGATGAAATTTGTCCTCTCAAGCTTGATTTGCTATGAATCAATGAACAATAAATAAAATAATATTTAATTTTCTCGTTATGTGTTTGTGACTGGTATCACAAACAATATGTAAGTCGAAAATAAATACTTCTTGCATGGATAGTTTCCACACGTCTATCAAAATTTTGAAGTAAACAGTAAAAGAAAACACTATTTGGATTTTTATTATTTATCTAAATACTAATTGATATAAAATGGTCTAAAACTCCAGAAAAAAATATTTTGTATGTCATTACATTCTTAATCACCAAGAAATATAAGAGACACTTGTTCAATTCCCGTTTAGGGTACGAAATAGCGCAAACCAAAATCTCGAAACTTCTTTCCCAGGAATTATTTCCGAATGTCTCATTTCAGGCTTGGAACTTGAAGAAATATTTGTCCATAATTCTCTATTTAAGTATGACTGGTATAAAATTAAATTATTTTGTTCATAAACGTGAAAAGAAAATATACTTTGCAATAGATTATGTGATTTTGCTCACATGTTAAGACCTTGGTAATAAAAAGCTATAGAATATCTTTTTTGAATTATTGTTAATTTCCCTTTTGATTGGTATAAGATAACATAAGCACATTTCAAAAATGTTGCATCATCATCGTGTCCTGTAACCCCGTCTGGGGCATAGGGCATAGTTAACAAATGTTGCATTATTTAATTGTTAAAGTCCTTAAATATAAAATATTTACGATGATAATTTTTCACATTAATGCTTTTTCTGATTCATCAATTAAAAAACTGGAAACATCTGCTACATTTTGTCTATGTTCGTATGACTGGTATACAAAATGACTTCTTTCGTCAAAAACTTTCAAGATAAATATGTTTTGAATACATTCTTAAACTTTTCCACATATTTGCGAGGGCGTTTTATTATATATTAAACAAAAATGACAAAAGAAATTTGTACTTATTTCCCTCCTGATTGGTATAAGATTGTCTAAAACACATAAATAACAAATTTTTTGTGGTTTTGAACTCCTTACTAAGCTAAGCTTGTTCTTTTACATTCAATAATACTTTAAATACTACTTATTTAACAATTCTCTATATTAACATATGACTGGTATAAAAACAAAAAATTATTGCATTCACCCAAAAATTGAAAATAAAAAATCTGTTAACACATAATTTGTTTTTCCAAATAGAAAGAAGACAAATCTCATTTTCCTTTGCATTTGCTTATTGGTATAAAATGAGCTAATGCGTATATTTTCTTGTTATTAATTTGTGGCCGCAATTTATTCTTTTAATTATGACGTATTTATGACTGGTTGAAAAATTCATCAGTTAAATGTCATAATAAATACGTTTGACTGGTATAAAAATAAATAAACTCATATCTTTCATCACAAATATCGAAATTGTTAAGCACTTACACAATAAACGTTTTCTAAAAAGAAAAATAGATAGGAATACAATATACAATTTTAATATTTGATTATTCGCTAATTGGTATAGAATGGGCTACCGCACATATTTTTGTTTTGTGGTAAAATTCCTAGCGTGATATATATATTTGTATGGCTGTTGTTTTTCGCTTTGAGCTAGCCAGATAAAACATTCGTACTTAATGTGCTAATGACTGGTATAAACAAAGATCCGACGTATGCCTTAAAAATCTCCAATTACTGTATTTCATTTTTTAATTATTCTCAAACTCTCCATATGTTTATTGTTTGTTTTTTTTATGTTTTTGTGGTTTAAACTTAATAATAACCGCTTCAATTAATATTAATAACTTGCTCAAAGAATCAATTAAAAAATAGCAATCTGTGTGCTTTATATCCATTTAACTAACAATTAGAGTGGAAATAAATAATACATTTATATATATGTGTAAGTATGTAGGTTGAAGGCATATAAAAAAGAAGAGAAATATGAGCAAATTATAACAACGATAACATACAAACAAAATAATACCACAAGGATAATTTTTCCATAATTCCATAAATTTCCACTCACTGCACATTGTACATTGTACAATTATTCTATCCGGCAACGGCCATCAATCAGTCAAAAGTTTTTTATTCGTATTTTCAACAGAGTGTGCTGTTCGTCTCTGTTCGTTTGTTTATCACTGATGGTCATATATGAGTCATGCATGGCTCACAAAACCACAATAAACATTAACATTACACTCGCATATATGCAAATATTAAGTAGCCTTACGCTGTGTGTCCCGTTTGCATTGGCTTAAAAATGTGGTTTTGACTCCTGCTGCTGCGAAGTGCGAAGTGGGTTTTATAGTAAAAAGGGTGTTTTTTGTCTTGCATACAAATTTTAAAATTTCATAATACTCTATTTGCATAGCAAAAAGCTCTGAAGAAAATAAACTCCAATAAATAACCTAGAAGTTTGGATTAGGCAGAAGATTTTACGTCCCTCCTTCCAACCGACTATCTTTACGCACACAGAAATGGTTCAGAATTGTAAGTCGATACATTCTCGTTTTTCACGAGAATCTGCAACAAAAGATATATTTGAATTTTCTCTTTTTTATTATTTATATGATAATGTGTTAAAAAAACATTGATTTGGCTAAAAATTATTTGACTGCAGTACTTTTTGACTGGTTTTAGCCTTTAAGTAAGTCAAAAGTTTTCAGTCCTGCTTATAGATTATGATTTTAGTCCATAAATCTATTAACTGCTGTTAATTAACTTATTTTTATATTTTAACTGCAAATAATAATCGCAGTCAATTGACTTTCAATTAGTCAACTGCAGTAATCTGTGATTGGTTTTCTCTTATAGTTAGTTGAAAGTCTTCAATGATGCATTGGTTTTGATTTTAGCCAGTGAATCTTTTGACTGCAGATTATTAACTGTAAGTCTTTTAACTGTAGTACTTTTTGATATACCTATCAAGTCTCTTTAAGTCTTTAATAATGCTATTGTTTTGGTTTTGATTTAAGTCGATTAATCTCTTAACTGCAGTTAATACAGCCTGTATGTCTTTTAGCTGCAATTAAAAATGTAGTTAGCTTAGTAACAGTTTATTAACTGCAGTTCTTTTTGAGTGATCGTAGTCTTTAAGTCAGTAGAAAGAATTAAGTACTGCGGCTAATTAAGTGCAATATTTGATAGGTTTTAATCTCTAAGTCTTCAATACTACTCTGTTTTTATTTAAAGTCGATCAAACTTTTAACTGCAGTCAATAGCTTATAAGCATTTAAGCTGCAATTCCAAAATACAGTTTGCTTAGTAACAGGTTATTAACTGCAGTACTTTTTGACTGATCATAGCCTTTAAGTCCAGACAAATACGTAACAACAACACTGAAAGAGGAACCGTCATCATCGAACTTCCAACAGCGGCGATCACTGAAAAACTTATTACCGCCGCGCACACGCTCAAAGGCTCCGGAATAAGTATATTTCGCGAGCAATCACTTCTATCAAGGAAAAAAAGAAAAACACTAGTAGAAACAAAAAACAAACTGCTGCAGATAAATCCAAACGCCAGAATTTTCGTTAAAGGAGACAACAAATTGCAAATCAACAATCAAGTTTTTGTTTACCAAATTTCACGAGGTTTAGTTGTCAAATCAGCAGCGGACATGTCAGTCATTAGTGAACTATTTGGTGACAGTTGTCACGATTACTTTGACTGCAGCGAGGGAGCGAAGTTAGCCGTGGTTCCAAACTCCTCTTCCGCTTTTGGCCACCAACCGCAGCGAGCGCCATCTGGAAATCGAAGTCCACACCATGTTAGGGATGAAACACAATAGGTAAATTCTGTCGTCTGCCATAACACAATTATTTTTCAAAAATTAAATATATGTTCGTATAATATAACTGGTCTCAAAAGTAAGCTTTTACATTCCGATTTTTTTAAATATTTACAACAATTTGATGTTATAATTCTTATAGAAACTTTTATTGAAGAGAAGAATCAAAATGAATTTCTGAAATATTTCAAAGACTTTAAAGTAATGTTTACACCCGCGATAAGATCAAATTTGCATGGAAGAGCCAGTGGGGGTATTTTATATGGGATTAAAAAATCTTTATGGGGTAATCTTATTAATTTTAAAATTATTGAATCTAAAATTATTTTTCATATGGTTAGCAACAACTTAAACTATTATATTGTTCCGATTTATTTAAATTGCAATGTTTGGTTAAGCGATTTCGATGAACTAGTGGAATTTATGAATAACACTTCTCTTGACAATGTGTTAATCGTCGGTGATTTAAATGCTAGGATTGGTGAATATCAAAATTCTTCTGCTAATATTTTACGAGCACGAGTTGCACTGGCCGAGGGTAGATGTTCTAAGGATAAAATTTATAACCGCAACGGGCGGAGTTTAACAGAATTTTTTGAAGTTTTCGGTCTATTCATTTTAAATGGGTCTTCTAATAGCGATGCATGTGGCGAATTCACTTTTGTAAGCGGGCAGGGACAATCCGTGATTGACTTTGCTGCGATTTCAGGGGACTGGCTGAACATTATCGATGACTTTGAAGTTGCACTAGTCAACTATTCGGCTCATTTTCCTATTATAATTAAAATTCAGTTAACGGAGTTAAACCAGCAAGCTACACCTTCTAGTTTTAATAAGCTGAAGTGGTCGGAGAACAATGCAACCCTCTATAGAAGCCTCCTTTCTCGGCACTTACCATCTCTGCCCCAACAATCCGCAGTCTCGTCTGAAGTGGTGTGTGAAAGTATAGAACGGGTTATAAAGACCGCAGCCCCTTTCGCGTTGAAGAGTACACACACTTTTGTAGCTAAAAATGTATGGTTTGATGAGGATTGCAGAAATCTCCGTAAACTTTCGTTTGTTTACTTAAAACTGTTTAGAACGACCAATTCTCAATTTTTCAAAAACATCTATCTTCGCGTTAATAATGATTTTAAAAAAATGTGCTCACTTAAGAAAATCACCTATTTAAAAAACGTGGCTAAGAAATTGGAAAACTGCACAAACTCAAAGATATTTTGGGAGACAGTGCGCGAACTTGGTGGGCGCAATCAGGGTATGAGGTTCTCTTTAGAAGCTGAGACGTTAGCAGCTCATTTTAAAACTCTACTCTCAGCTGATGAAGACCTTCATACCTTTGATTACGCGCTACCTGATACTAGAGTCAACGAGCTGGATTTAGAATTCTCATTGCCCGAATTGGAAGTAACGCTCCAAAAAATGAAAAACAGCAAGGCTCCTGGCCTAGACGGCATACCAGTCGAGTTTTATAAAAACAGCAATATTGATTTCAAAAACTACCTCGTGTCTTTTTATAACAAATTGTACAATGATGGTTGTGTCCCTATCAGTTTCAACGAATCTGTATTTTTTGCAATTTTTAAAAAAGGTGATGCTAACGCTGCGGAAAATTATAGAGGTATTTCAATTTTAAATTCAATAAGAAAAACTTTTACTGCAATCCTGTATGAAAGGCTCACTAAATGGATTGAGGATAACAGTCTTTTGAGCATCTTTCAAGCCGGTTTCCGCCCAGGGTTTTCAACCGTGGATCATATCTTTGCCATTTCAAGCATTGCTCAACAATTTATAGATAGGAAAAAGAAACTATACACTTGCTTTGTTGATTTTAAAGCTGCATTTGATAAAGTCAATAGACAAGCTTTAATATACAAACTCTCTTGTATTGGTTTGTCACGAAAGTTTCTCCAAGTGTATGCAAGTTTTATTTCGTCAACAAATGCAAGGGTATGGGACGGTATCACATTTTCAAATCGATTTGAAACAACTTCAGGTGTTCCTCAAGGTTGTATCCTCAGCCCATTATTATTTTCCCTGTTCATAGATGATGTCTGCGATCTTCTTCCGGGTGGTGTTAATTTTGCTAACATTTTAATCAAAGTCCTGTTGTACGCGGACGATCTAGTTATGCTTGCTGATAATCCTTTCACGCTACAAATGCAAATAAACCGTCTAAGTTCATTTTGCGAGTCTTGGGGCTTGCAAATTAATACCCAAAAAACTAAGATTGTTATTTTTGAAAAGAGACATTCAAGAAGGCGAGCGGAAGAAAAATGGTCTCTAAACAATACCCACATTGAGGTTGTACAGGAGTTTAAATATTTGGGTGTCCTCTTGACCTACAATTTAAGCTATCTAAAGCACTCGAAAGAAAAAAGCAACGAAGCTAAATTGGCACTTAATATAATGTGGCCAAAGTTTTTTTCGAACCAAAATGTGGATTTAACGTCCAAGTACAAAGTTTTCAACGCTACAGTAAATGCATGCATGGCATATGGCGTTCAAGTCTTCGGATACACACACTTCGAAGCTTTTGAATCTGTACAAAGGAACTTTTTTAAGAGGTTATTTCGTTTGCCTAATTCAACACCCAACTACGCCATATATGTAGAGTCAGGAATAGTCCCTATATATATACAAAATTTGAAGGCAAGTGCGAACTTCATTACTAGAGTGATGAAAAGAAGTGAAACTTGTCTTCACAAAATCATTCTAAGAAAATTACTACGAGTGAATGCTTCCCCGTTTAAAGACTGGAACGAATTAGCTTACTCTTATGAAACAAGTTTAAACTTTACAGAAACTAATGTGACCGATTGGCAGGCTCAGTTCGATGATGTGATTGCTAAGGTGGATCACAATATGTTTCTGGATAATCTTTCCAGAGCATCTTCATCTACTTCAAGAGCTATTTATAGTCATTTAAACCACCAACTGCCTTCGGAAGTCTCTTACTTTAGTAATGAATTTTCAGCCTCGGTTATAAGTATTATTTTTAGAGCAAGAGTTGAAATTTTAAATTTAAACTTTGTACCTCATCGATCAGACTTGCCCCAGCTATGTGATCTATGTAACGGAAGAGTGAATGAAGATATTTACCATTTCGTTGCTGCTTGTCCTATTCTACAAGAAATTCGTCGGTTGCATTTTCGGGAAAGTTTTATATCTTTGGAAAAACTTTTTGAAATTTTAAATGGAGCAACGGGCTGGCTCAGCCTCTTTAAATATTGCCAACATGCTCTTTCTTACCGTAACAGTTTCACATATTAAACTTAGTCGATTACCCGCTTATTGCAGTTTGATCCAATTTGTATACCTAACAATTAATTGTTTTGTTGCTGATCATATAAAAAAAAAAAAAAAAAAAAAAAAATTTGATAATATTTCTTTTGTGTTTCAAATCACGTTAAAATTGATAATATTTTATAAACAGCTAATTATAACCGAATTATGTATTATTTTGTGTTTCAAATCACGTTAAAATTGATAAAAATGTTTTTTAACAGCTAATCAAATTAACCAAATTGTGTAATATTTTGTGTTTCAAATCACGTTAAAATTGATATCATAGATTTATATAAAAATATTTCTTCATATCTTTTGTTATTTATTTATTTTTATATATTGAAATTTTTGCTTTTTTATTATTTCTTTTATTTTTAAATCATATTATGAAATGTCATCTCAGGCAGACGGCAGTATTGCCATGTCCTTATTCTTAAGTATAAAAATTTGTAAACTTTATGATGAAAAAATAAAGAATCTATCTAATCTAATCTAATCTAGCCTTTAAGTCAGTTGAAAGATTTAAGTACTGCTCTGGTTTCGTTTTCTTATCAGTAATTCTTTTAACTGCAATTAATTAAGTGTAATTCTTTTAGCTGCAAATAACAATACAGTTAATTGACTTAATCTTAATATGAATTAACTGCATAAATTTTTGAATGGTTTTAGTCTTTAAGTTAGTTGAAAGCCTTCAACTCAGCCCTAGTTAATCTTTTTACTGCAGTTAATTAGCTGTAAGCCTTTTAACTGCTAATAACAAAAGCAGTAAAATGACCTTAAAATTATTTACTGATGTACTTTTTGATTGGTTGTATTCTTGCTTTGGTTTAAGTAAGTTAGATGTTTAACTGCAGCTAAGAAGTTATAACTGCAGTAACTTGCTCTTGTTAACTGCACAGTCACAATACAGTCACTCCCTCCTAACTTTTTATCTTTCAGTTACAGTACATATTTACAGAATTGACTTGCATTTAATTAACTGTGACTTTACTGACTGCATTACCAAAATACTGCATTCCCTTACAGCTATGTTGTTTTCTTATTCTGAGATTTATTTTATTACAGTCTAGGTGAAGTCTAGAGCTCCTTAAAAAACACCCTTTAATTAGAAAAAGTATTTAATTAATACCTTCCATCCCTTCTCATCGTTCTACTTAAGCCCTTTATGTTTTGTTCTTTACTTCCTCTAGCCCAAGCGCACTATACTCGTACTTTATTTTTGTCACTCGTGTTTACCTTTCGTAGTTTTTGTTGACTGAATTATTATCCTATTCGTGACAGTGTGTATGTGTGTAATCTGAGAAAATAAAGATTTATAATATAAAGTCTCGTGACAACATTTTGCATTAAGTAATGTGTACCTTTTGGATTTATTATGCGTAATTTTCCATTTTCCAAAAACAGATTGGCTATATACACATTTTCTTGAAATTTGTATGTTTATACCTTTAACACGTGCTGGACATGAAAATGCATGATAAAATATCATGTTAAATGATTTTCATTGTTCTTTTGTGAAACATAGTTTATATTAATGGTAACATTATTTGACTGCAGGTTCAATTTAAGGACAACATTATCTACTTATACTTCCTTGAAAATAATTTTCTCATTGTGTGCCATGTTGAAATAATTGAAATGTTTTGAAAGTTGTACGACGTGATTAAAAAAATGTGTAGCCAAGAACATTTCCTGCAACAAAAAAAAAAATTATAAGACTTTTCTCTGCACGAGTGATAGTTAAGGAGATAATTTAATTCTAAGAACTTAAAAGCATTGTTATAAGTTCTATAAATCAGATATAAAAACGAGTTTCAAGAATATCTAGTTAAGGTTAAGTCAAGTCTAATAAGGTAGGGAAGTTTCCTTAGAAATTTACTCAAGTTTTTCATCCATTTAACTGGAACACTCTCTGTGCTTCTTATTGGTATAATCAATAAAACGACTGTATTTACCTTGGGTTTTCAAAAGAAATAATAATCCAAGTGACAACTTACATAATTTTTAATAGCTGGTGCTATAAAGTGAGTGATATAGGCACGAAAGTCTTATGCAATAGCTTTTTCCCTGATTGGTATAAACTGGTTAAACAAAACATTAATTTTGCCTTTGCTGTGCATATTTTTATTTTTCTAGAAATACTCTAACTTTGGATGGTACTCTCAGATATTTCTTCTTTAATTGCTCACCACGAATGTGGAATGCTTTGTTTTACATTTTTTCCGCTCATTGTATCATTTATAAAATTACTTATTCGGTGTAGCAGGACCTTCTTTTAAATGGTTTCCTCACGATAGAAATTTTTATAAAATTTTATAAGTGATTAAAATCAACTGAGAACATGTTATGAAAAAATGTATGAAATGCAGCATAGAATATCTAAGGAAAACTGGCGCCCAACATGAAGCCATTTTCAACTCCTTATACAAAATATTCTACTTCTAAGGATGTAACTTTCAATTTTCAGATAAACCTTCTTTAACAGCACAACACAAATGTAGAATGCTTTATATTCCATCGTTACATTCCATTGATTAATTTATACAATAATTACAATTCCGTGTATAGGTTCGATTTCTTCCTTTAAATGATTTCCTCACGATAGAAATGTAATTATCATTTAATAGGTGATGAAAATCCATTGAGTATCTTCTCTAAATGCTATAAAAAAAGTATAATACATATCAAAAAAAAACTCTAAGAAAAAGAAAAACTGGCGCCCAACCTGGGACCATCAAGGATTTCGTATAGAAAGTGTGCCTTGCAAATAACCACTAATTAATTCAGATGGCTTCCTGGCATGTTATTTTCCTCTTAAATTTTTTATTTGCTCATTTTCTTTTGTGATTAGGAACCAATTACTGGCAATTTTGTTTTGTTTCTTTTTTATTCTCTGATTCCACATAAACTCAGCTTTGCATGCGATTTTTCCACGCAATATTATTTTTTTTCCTCCTCCAGATCTTCTTTGAGAATGAATAAAAAAATTTATAGAAAATAAAATTTCTATAATTCATTTAATACAGGTACGTTCGGCATCGTTCGATGAAATGCAACTCGAAGCTCAACGCACCACTTCCCATCTGCTGAAACAACAATCATCCTCGTCGGCCGATGAACGTTCATCGGACACGGGTCTTCTTCAAGTGCCTCAGCCACAGTCACAGCGGTCAAGAAGTTTCGATTCAGCGGGCAGCGATGATTCGGGGACATTTTTGGATGTCCCGCGTCGCATGCGGGCGCGAAGGTCTTCGAATACTAAAACTCCGCCACCCTGCTATCACTGTCTGTATTTGGAGGAATATGAGAAGCAGGTTAGTGCTGAGCAGCGATTCTTCATTGACCACAGGGAGTTGAAGTCGCTGAGTTATAGTACGAGTGGCAGTGAGGATGAGGAGGACAACCAGCAGAGGACTCCCTCAGCGACAACCAGCGAAGACGAGGGCATGGACGATGGCAGTCCTCAGTTTGGCAATACCCTTGTGCCGCCCCCACCAACCACACCGTGCAATATTACCTTCACCCTATCGCCCACAAATGGGGACTTTGCGCCACATGAATTTCCCTTTGAACACGGATCGCCACCTGTTTCGCTTATGTCTTCAATGTACCTGTCTGCCACACCACCGCAATCGCCCTCAATTGAATTCATGCCCCATTCACCGTCAATAGAACTCCCGCCCCCGGAACCATGTATTTCAGTGGTGCCAGACGACGAGGAATCCATGTCAGTGCCTCCAGTTCAAATGCGACCACGTCGTCGTTCGATATCGCGTCAGGAGGCAATATTTGTTGAACCCACGGGTAATTCCCTGGAGAATGTCTCCCAGGAAGAAGCACAGCAACAACCAACTGAAGCCTCAGCATCATCCTCAACAGCAGCACCCACACTTGTCGTTCGTGATATTTATTTGGCCGTGCCCGACCTCAAGCGGGACCGTGCCGCATCAGTGGACTCGTGCTTTTCGAAGGTTTCATCGACTGGTAAAACCGAAGAACTGCAGCCCAGTGAGGACGGATGTTTTCTAACAGTGCCCAATATCAATGCAACGAGGTCGCGTTCTGTTGACATCGTCCTGCCGACAGATGAACAGGCTCGTTACAAGGCTCTGGCGTTGACTGGCTCATCCGGGATCTATTCTGATGGGTATGTTCCATATCATTGTTGATATTGTTGTCGTTGTTGTTCTTTTTTTCGTATGTGTGTGTGTGTGTGTGTTATTTTTGGTTTCCTTTCTGTTTCGATGCTGATTGATATGTCATTTGTCCTTGTACGTCGTCGTCCTGTGGCTCTTCTTTTTGTTGGACACAGAGTCAGAGTCAGGGTAAGTTTTTGCAAATGACGTGTATTTGGGGAATGCTGTAAACTAAACTATTTTCCTATTCCCACGCGGAGAACAGTTTTAAGCCCTAATCCAGTTCAAGAGTTAGGCCAATCTCGTCATCCGTCGTCCGTCGTCGTCGCATCCCTAGCAGGATGAGATGTTTATAGCAAGTGATGTATGTCGTGTGTCCCTATGTGAATTTTACATCCCACCGTGAGTGTTGTACGGATATGGGTTAACAAAAATGACATGACAATGGACATAAATCTTTTGACTGTGCTACCCACGCCAGGACTACAACAACAACAACAACAACAACTCAAAAAAATATATTCAAAGGGGAAATAATGTGTCTCGTATGGGAATTTAATGGAAAAAGGATTTTCGTTTCAGTGGTATGACAACAAGCCCTAACGACAACAAAGGGCAAGTGAGGGGGGATTTGCTGAGAGGTTATTGTATATTGGATGGGATTTATATTCACAGACCCGGCAACTTGGTAATAGACTCCCTTGCTCTCTGTTGAAATTCGATTCCATTACCGGAGTTCAATAAGAAAAGACTTTTTTGTTTATTTATCAAGGTAGGAAAAATAATACCTACAGATTGTTGTTGTTGTTTTTTTTTCAGACAAACAAGAAGATATTTTTTATTTTTTTTTTCTGCAAGAGTCAATGTACTATGAAATAGATCTCAGCTAGAAAGGTAAACAGTTTCGAGAATCAAAGAAAAGATGATTATCTTCCAGCGGGCTTTAGGTCAATAATTGAGTTTCTATTTTTTTCGAATGTGATTTCATATAAAAAGAAAAGTTACGATAAAAAGAAAAATTTAGGGTCAAGAATCTGATTTCAAGGTGGCAGATGGAGATAGGGGAATGAAACTGTCAGTTTATGATAAATGCTTTGACATGGTGGCACTGCTTTTAATAAATTTATTTAATACTAATTTAGGAATTTGGCTGTATTAATTAAATGTAGTTAAAACTGATTTAGAATTTATGGCTTCAAAGTCAGCTAAGCTTAGCTTAATTCTTCTTCCTTATATGCAATTCAAACAAACCAAAAGCTTGTAAGATGTATTCAGTCTTGACATTCCGAACATAAATATCTTTTTTCGACATTGAACGTGTTTCACAAGCGTCCAGTTTATTGGAAAACCTTCAGACTCCAAAATCTTTAAGAAAAACAAACTGACAAAAATCCAAAAAGTGACGTGTTAAGGTTTGATATTATTTTCGACAGAAAGGCTAACGATTGTGTGTTTGAGAGATCTGTCATTCAAATAGCTGTGGTATCTACTATTAAAAAACACATTATAAAGTTAGACAAATACTAGAAATGTTAAACCATACAAAATTCGAAAATAGTTTTTCACTTTTTTTAACATATTTGATGAACTTAAAGAAGAAAAAATCCTATTACTTTGAGGTACTCCTAGTTTTATGCCAAAGGTTTGAAAAAGTCTGATGAACGTACCGTTATGGTATTTAAAAAAATTTTTATTGAAATGCCACGGATCTCTCCAAGTTTGTCATTTAATTAAGTAACCTTTGGAAATTCGACTTGGGAAGTTGCCATACCAATATGAGGCCATTCCAATGTAAATATGTATGTCAAATTTGACATTTTCATCGTAAGAATACGCGTTTCTAATGGAAATCATACTCAGAACGTATTGTCATACGAATGCAAATAATATTAAACATTCATCTTGGACAAAAAATGCAATTGAATCGTAAAGGAAGAATTTCGTCAAGGTCGCCAAAAGTTGGTTGCAGTGCCAGAAAAATCGACGCTGTGCTTTGTCCTTTAGCTGATCTTTAAAGATATACCGTGAGATTGAGGCATGCTTGGGCATTAGTTATTCAATATTGCATGCACATTTGGCCGTCAAAAAGACTTGTTCGCGTTGATTACCGCATAGTTTGACAATCGCTCAAAAAAGGTTGGTATTGATTGGTGCCAAGAAATGTTGAAAACATTCAAGACATTTAAAAGATCGCGACAGGCGGCTAGTCATGGATCTATGCATATATCGCGAACAGTGTTGTAAAAGAATACAATCTTTTGGAATGCATTCTTTTGTGACTTTAATAAAAAGATTGTATTCATTGACTTCACTTTGGGATTGCGACTTCCAATTCAGCAGTTACCATTCATTTGCCTTAAAAAGATTGCAATCATTTCTTCATCCAATCATTTTACAGCAATCAATTGAATGCAATCATTTGAGAATGTATGCGTTCTTTGTATTCTTTTGAATTCTTTGTATTCATTTTACAATCTTTGAATTCTTTGCATTCATTTTGATTTGTTGTACTCACTTGAACTCTTTAGCATTCTTTGCATTCGTTAACATGGTTTTACATTATGTTGCCCTCTTTTAAATTGCATTAAATTTTTCACTGGACAATTCAAGTGAATGCAAAAAATCCAAATGAATGCAAGGACTGCAAAGAAATGCAAATGAATGCAAAGAATTCTAAGATTCTTTTATTAATGCAAAGAATGGAAGTGAATGCAAAGAATGTATGCATTCTCAAATGATTGCATTCAATTGATTATTTTAAAATGATTGGAATAAAGGCAAATGAATGGTGATTACAGAATTTGAAGTCGCAGCCTCAAAGTGAAATCAATGAATGCAATCTTTCAATTGAATTCCATAAATGATTGTTTATGATTGCATTCTTTTACAACCCAAACCGAAAACTGAACAACAATTGACTGTATGGGTTTTTCAAGACGAGCCAAATCAAACCAAAGTTGTTCGCGCACGAAGAACTTCGAAGCATATTATGGCTGTCTGTTTTTTTCGGAATGTTTGCCACTGTGCCATTAGATATTAGAGCAACATAGAACGGTCAGTTGTACGCCACCATTTACTTGCGAGGAGTGTTTAAAAAAATAAGGGACACCAATTGCAGAAGACGAATCATTCTCCACCACTATACTGGAAGCTCTCACACATCGGCTCCAGTAAGTAAATTTTTGACCATTCAAACATTCAAAACATCAGCCACCGTACAGTCCTGATTCCCTACCCATTCTTATTCCCGCAGTTCAAACATAAAATGTGATCTCGACGGCTGAAGTATCGATCCCTCAATCAGAGTGGAAAAAAATACTTCGAAAATTGTTTCAAACCCATGCAAAAGTGTATTCATCTTTATGGAGAATGTTTTGAAAAACAGTTCGACTATTTTTGATTATGTATACTTATTTTTGCCTTTCTATCTTAAAAGTTGAATATTAACCTTCGTATTAGACTAAAATTGAACAATCTAGATTCTAGAACGAACCATTCAATATTTTGCACTTTGCCAGGATTTATCAATTCTAAAATTGGTGGCCTTTCCACATGAAGATTTAACCTAGAAGAGGTACACTGCAATTTGGTGTTTTATCTCCACTTCTGTAGAACTTGGTAATAAACTAGATGCCGATATGTGTGGAAGCAGAGAGCTAAATACAGAGTAATTGCCTATGCCATTTTTCTGTAAAATTATCAAGAAAACATAAATAGCAGTGATGAAAAGTTGCAAACTTTTTCCTGTTCAAAATACTAAAATTAACAAAACCATGGAAATCCCTCCCTTTGACATACAAAAAGTACTAATGTTTCCGAAAAGTGGCAACAATGACATTTTTACCGAAGGTGCTACTCAACACCTATGTTTTGCGATGTCAGCCGCTAGGAGGTGTTTCCCCAACTTTTTTCATGTTCAAAATAGTAAAAATTACCAAAAAAAAAGGAAGTTCTGACCTTTGATACACAGACAAGTACATATGTTCCCGAAAAATGGCAGCACTGAAAATTAACCCAATATTAAAAAATACCAAAAAAGTGGAAGTCCCACCCTTTGATATGAACAAGAGTATGTTCCCGAAAAGTGGCAACACTAATATTTTAACTTAACACTTATCTTTTAAGACATGAATCGTTATTTTTCCAAGACACGTTTGACGTCCAGAGGCGTTTCTGCAACATTTTTACGTTAAAAACTACCAAAACAAGAAAAAGTATTTTACGGAAAAGTGGAAACATTGAAATTTCAACCGAAAGTGCATCTGCTGAACACCTATTTCTAAAATATCAATTTTTATTTCCCGACTCGCGTTTGGCATCTAAGGACGTTTCCGCAAATTTCTCATTTTTAATATATTTAAAATGATCAACAATGTGGAGGCTCCACCCGATAACATAAAAAAAAAGTGTGTTCCCGAAAAGTGAAAACACTGAAATTTGACCCGAAGCTGCGTCTACTCAAAACCTTTCTTTTAAGACATAAATCGTTATTTTGAAAAATGTTTCCTCACCTTCTCTGTAGATGACCTGCTATATCCAAAATAAAAAAAGCATCCATTTAGGAGACGTCTACTCATATGATCCTAGTAGTCTAATAAACACAGTCATAATGTACTTTGCATATAGCATATAGACATAAAGTCCCCCCCCCCAGTCTGATATTTTCACCTGCAATCATGCTTTAGGCAATAGCCATAGCAAAATTTTCCTGGTTTTCCACAAAATTGAAATCAAACAAGAATTATTATGGTTGCGTTTGTTTCATTTAAAATTCGAACACAAAATAGTTTGCATAGTTCTTTTTCCTTTGTTTCTCCCTCTTGTAGGTACTGCATTTATTTTTCTCCTTTCTCCATGATTCTCTCATTCAAATCTTCTAGCAGAGGTATGCACATTCGAACTAGATACTGTCGTCGTTGAACAACTTACGCTCATACAGTTTTCTAATATAAATATTTTCCATTTGTTGTAGATTAAATACTTGTACATATAATATGCATTAGGGTGGTCCTTATTTTGGGTTTTTTTGAAAATCCAACTTGGATAGGCATCAAATGACTCTAAATGGAGAAAAAAAAATTTCATAATTTTTTCAGATTTTTATTCCACCCCCCTGGTCTCCCTTTTTTCACTTCAAGGTACAAATAATGGAGTTAGGGTGATTCTTATAAAACGCAAAAAAAAAGTCAGAACTTATAGATTAGATTAAGATGAAAAAAAAATCGTATCGGAGGGGGGTCTATTTCCCCCCGTTCAGGCGGGAGGGGTAATTTTTTAAAAATTTGATCAAAAATAGAAAAAAAAATATTAAAAAACAACGGGACCACTTACAATGGCATGCTATAGCTTTTTTTAAAGCCATGAATCCAGTCTCTAATATATTTTTTAAATCAAGTTTTTATTGTAATAGTTTCTGAAAAAAATAATTTTCAAACGTAAAA
The DNA here is from genome assembly GCA_963921185.1 of Dasysyrphus tricinctus. Taxonomy (NCBI): domain Eukaryota; kingdom Metazoa; phylum Arthropoda; class Insecta; order Diptera; family Syrphidae; genus Dasysyrphus; species Dasysyrphus tricinctus. Next base: position 40,363,327 of record OY992532.1, on the reverse strand, counting down.
AACTATTATTTTTGTTTTTATTTTTAAGGTTTGAAAATTATTTTTTCAAAAACTATTTACAATAAAAACTTGATTTAAAAAATATATTAAAGACTGGATTCATGGCTTTTAAAAAAAGCTATAGCATGCCATTGTAGGTGACCCCGTTGTTTTTTAATAATTTTTTTAAATTTTTGGTCAAATTTTTAGAAAATTACCCCTCCTGCCTGAACGGGGGGGAATAGACCGCCCCTCCAATACGATGTTTTTTTCGTCTGAATCTAATCTATAAGTTCCGACTTTTTTTTTGCGTGTTATAAGAATCACCCTAACTCCATTACTTGTACCTTGAAGTGAAAAAAGGGAGACCAGGGGGGTGAAATAAAAATCTGAAAAAATTAGGGAAATTGTTTTTTAATGTTTTGAATCGAATGAGGGCTATCCAAGGCAATGTCCAATTTAAGGACCACCCTAATATGCATATGTACATGTGAACTGTAATTTTTATAAACTATTTATTTTGGAATTTTAAACGAACAATATATTCAAATATGAACCCATATTGTGTTTTCAAACATTTAAATTTATAAGCCTTTCCTTGGTAGACATATATAATCGCCACTAACTCACCTTCTATAGATATTTATCTGTTCAAAATAAAAACTCTAAAATCTATAAATTTCACATATATTACCCACATTTACTTTGGTTAAGTTACAGATTTCCATATTTATTTCAAGCGTTGGGCGCCACTTAGTTAACTTCAAAAGTGCATAGACAAATTCTCTCAGTTTTTCCTTTAGCATTGACATTTAAATTTTAATTGAGTTATTCCACACTGACCTTAACACCATGTGGTTTGTTTTTCTCTACGCAATAATACGTATTCCCAGTTAAAAACACTCTTGCTTTATCTGACCATAAATTAAGACGTACCCCAGTAGCAACGAAGCTTAATTTTTGAAATAAAAATAAAGAAAAACAAAACCTAACATCTAATCAAGTTTTTGTTGTTATATTTAGTTGTTATGGTTTTTTCCTCAACTACCAGCATAACCTCAACTTTATTTGTAACTATTTTTTTTTTTTTTTTTTGTATCTATATAGATTCCAATCATTGCTAATGAAGTTCTGCACTCTTAACTTTGGTTCATAAATATTATTTTCTTTATTATTATAAAACTCTCTCGTGCTGCTGTGTTATTTATATTTTTGATCTGACACAAAAGTTTTTGTAATAAAATACAGTTTTTGGTATAATAACATAGAATGAAGTATTTTCGGTCACTTGCTATGAATATTTTTTTGTGAGGAGTGATGAAAGAAATATTGAAATTACAAATTTTCATGCTTCCTTTTTGGGGCAAACTGATTTTAATTAAAATTAAGTTTTTGTTTTTTTGTTCCATGTGTTTCAGTTCTTATTTTCTTTTTTGTTTATTATTAAAATGAAAATATTTTAATGAGAAAAATAAACTACTCAATGCATCTTAAATATTCGCCAAATATATCATCAGCTTTTGTGAAGTGTTTTGATTGAAATTTATTTCAGTTTAATTTTTTCTGATGTTTTTTTATGAAAAGATTTAGTTCACCTAAATTTCAAAGGAAAATTGGCATAATAATTGTATTAGTTGCGTCCCATCGTTGTAACACTTTATGACTTTTATCATTGGGAAGGTCTCAATGAGTACTAATTTTCTTTGTACGGGCCTAGACTGTATCTCGTGGAAGGAAAGTCTTATAGCCCAATAACTGTTGCACCGAACTATAGCTCTTTCCCTGCACGAATTGCATTCCAAGTATTGTAACACTTTCTTATCTGTTGCAACACTTTCTTTCTTATACGTTTATAATTGGAAAGGTTTCAACAAATTCTAATTTTTGTTATATGTGCATAGGTCTGTATCTCATGCAGGGAACGTGTAAGAGCCCATTACAACTGTTGTACTGCACTTTAACTCTTTCTTTGCACAGGTTGCGTGCCAAGTGTTGTAACACCTTCCGACTTTTTTCAATGGAAAAGTCTCTGTGAGTTCTTAGCGCTTTAACTGTTTCACTGGATAAGTTGCGTCCTAAGTGTTGCAACACCTTCATACATATATCAATGGTCTCAATGAGTGCTATTTTTTCTTTTATGGTCATAAGTCTGGAGCTCGTACAGGGAAAGTGTAACTGCCCATAATAACTGCTGCACTGCACTTAATTCTTTCTCCCTGTGCAAGTTGTGTCCCCAGTGTTGTAACACCTTCTGACCTATGGCTTGGCAAAGGTTTTAATAAGTGCTATATTTTTTTTTTTTGTATTAGCATATTCACATTTTGGTTCATCTCGAACAATTCACGATTGAATCTTCTCCTCCAATCGCCCTCTTCGAATATAGGACTAAATATCCGCCGAAGAATTTTTCTCTGGAAAGTGCCCAGTATCAATTCCCTTTTTTTACTTGTCGTCCAGCATTTGGCGTCGCGCGCTGTAGCGTTTTGTATAGCTAGCACTTTGTATTTCGAGAAAGGAGTTTTTAACCCATTTGTTTGGCCAAACCGAAGTAGCAGCGGTTCGCTAAGGTAATTCTTCGTCGGATTTCCACTAAGGTGTCGTTCAAGGAATTGATGTTCGTTCCGAGGCAGGTGAACTCCTTGAGTACCTCGAAATTACTGCTACAAACAGTGACGCTTTGTCCTAGGCGATGGACAGATGAGGCTTTGTTTGTTGATAGCATTTACTTTGTTTTGTCCTCATTCAATTCAAGACCAACGCAATTCGCCTGTTCATCAAAAGCTATGAATGCTTCAAGTACACCTCGCTTGGAGCGGCCGATGATGTCGATGTCGTCCGCATAGCCAAGCAGTTGAATAGACCTGTTGAAGATAGTGCCTTCCGTGCTAACACTACTCTTGCGCACTATCTGCTCCAGGACTAGGTTAAAGAAATCACATGATAGCGTATCTCCTTGTCTGAACCCTGTACATTTGCATGTTGCACCGCGTATTTTGTAACGTCATGCGGCATAGCTGAATCAGTTTTTTCGGGATCCCGAGTTCCGACAGTGCAAATAGAAGCTCTTGGCGACTTATGCTATCATATGCGGCTTTGAAGTCGATGAAAAGTTGGTGAGTATCGACTTGAAATTCGTTGGTCGTTTCCAGGATTTGCCTCAATGTGAAGATTTGGTATATGATTGATCTGCCTGGCCTGAAATCACACTGGTACGTGCTGATCACAAAGTTGCGGAATGGTTTTAGACGCTCTCATAGTACGTTTGATAGGATCTTGTAGGCAACATTAAGCCGGGATATACCTCTGTAGTTCTTGCAGGACAAAGGATCGCCTTTTTTGTAGATTCGGCATATGGAGCTATATGACCAGTCGTCAGGCATACTTTCCTCCTCTCACGCTTGGTTGATGAGCTGGCTCATGCACCCTGCCAGGACATCTCCTCCATACTTGAAGAGTTCCGCAGGTAGGAAATCCGACTCAGCGGATTTGTTGTTCTTAAGCTTGTGGATGGCTTTCTGAATCTCTTCAGTACTGGGCGCCTCTACATAATGTCGACTAAGCAGTTGCTGGAAATGCTGCTCAAACACGTCTGCAATTCTCTGTGCTTCGGTGACTAGGTTCACTTCGCTATTTCGAAGAGCTTGCGTGCCAGTCCTATAACCAGATGCCAGTTTCTTGGCTGTTTTGGAGAACCGGCGGGTGTTCGTGGCGGTGCTAGACTCTCCGAGATACTTGAGCTGAGAGGATGCAATGCTGATGCTTTTTCCTTTCTGCGCAGGGTGTTTTCTCTTTCCTTCTCTTTTCACAGTATTCCTTTCTTGCTGCTCTTGTTTTCCGTTGCAGCATTTGCATTCTTGCATTTTCCGTCTCCTGCTTCAATACCGCGCATTCATCATCATACCACGGGTTCATTTTTTTGGGTGGTTGATAGCCAATGGTGGCTCCTTAATGATGTCGCGATACTGATTCCACTGGCTTGTGACTAGCGCGGCAGAGAGTTTCGCGGTCAATTGCTCACTGTAGTCTCTGGCTTTCTCAGATGTGCTAAGGCATGCAATGTGGAATTTCTTTCTTAGGATGGTCTTCGTTTTCTTTTCGTTGAACAGTCGAGCTCTGAACTTTGTCACAACAAAAAAGTGGTCAGAGTCCACGTTTGCACCTCGGAAAGTTCGCACGTCCAAGATGTTCGATGCGTGCCTTACGCCAGTTAGCACGTGGTCGATTTGGTTGGCGGTTCGACCATCTGGAGATCGCCAGGTTGCTGTGTGTATCCTTCCCCTGGGGTACCTAGTGCTACTTACCACCGTATTACGAGCTGCAGCCGATTAGTCGGAAGTCGTTATCTGTTGTCGTTTTGTGGAGGCTGTGCTTTCCAACTAATCCGCCAAAGATGTTTTCCTTTTCAACTTTAGCATAGAAGTCTCCGAGGATGACTTTGACATCGTTCTCCGGACAGGCTCCGTACAGGAGGTCGTAATACTCCTCCTTGTCAGATTCCTCAGCTTTATCGGAAGGGGCGTGTGCACATATTAGGCTGTTGTTTTGGAAGGTATCTTTGATGCGGATCACGGACAGGCGATCGCTAATCGGCTTAAAATCGATGACTTTCGATCTTAGTCGATTTCCCAAGGTGAAGCCGCATCCTAGCATGTGCAGTCTCTGATGACAGCAATCTTTTCTTTTCGTTAATCCTGATCCTATCAAACGTATCTCCTGGCTCGCGGTAATGTGTGCCTTGAACCGTGAGAGGCCAGATTCAAGTTGTTGAGTAGCATCTGGCGTATAGAGTGTCCTTATATTCCAGTCGCATACTCGTAGGTCTTAGTTCATTTTCGTTCCAGGTCTGGTTGCCATTTGAGGGGGTCGTTATCCGAGGCTTCACGCGTCTCTCTTTTAACAATGGGTTTTTTTTTACTGTAGTTGGGTCATCAGCCCAGCACACTTACCTCCAATCTGTAGGGCCATGGGTTTAATGCTGCAATTCTTTCCTTGAGCACTTACAAGTTTAGCAAGTCATGACATAAAGACCAGTATCCGACGGCTAATGTAAGCACTTGATATGTAGGAAAAGATACAGCTTGAGGCACCCATTTCCTACAACATTCAACCACCTGGCAATCATAATAGAAAAGTATATTTTATTCATAGCCTTAAATGGCGCCCAACAAATGCCAAGAAATAATAATGTAGCTAAATTTATTGAAATAAAAGCGAACAGCACTTGGTTATGTTTAATTGGTAGCTTTTGTTTTTCCTTTGTTGTTTTACTTAAATCTTATCATAGCAATTCAAGATAAATATAAAATGGCGCCCAACGTTGGTTATATCATTGCTAATATAATTAAACACCCAACTGTATTTGATAAGAATTATTATTAAAGACAGCTCAGAATGTTTCAAGCTTATTTTGCTATAGATTTTTCACATTAGATTACATTTTACTTTAATATATCGTTATAAAAGATCAAGTGGGAAAATTAGAAACGTTCTACTGTACAATCTTCGTTGTTTTTAGAACTGCATTTGAAACAGTGATCAGACAATCTTTTTGGCTACCCTTAGAGAATCGTATAAGTAATTAGTGTTCACCTTCAATTTTGTATTGACATCATGTCCAAAGGTATGGAATGAGTTCAAGTTACCAGAGCGGTTCAGAAGTCTGCATTTCTCTCACAGGGATAATTTATAAGTCTAGTTTTCACTGATAATATCAAGCCCCAAACGCCATTTTATCGTTTAAGAGGCAAAATATAAATATTAAAGAAGATTCAGTTTTTTTTCCCCCTAACCAGCTGTCTATATATCAATTTAGGAGTCAACACCTGATGCATATGTGCTACGAAGTACCACCTCGCCTTAGGTTGACTTGTTTCGAAGAATTTGAAGCTATGCGAAGAGTTTCTTTCAACCATTTTTTTTTCGACTTCCAAATTTATCACCCACCGATACCATTCACATATGCTATCTATATTATCACCTTTAAATATTAGATTCCTCAAACTCTAACGAAGGATTACAAATATCATTTTTAAACCTTATGTGAATGCAATGTGTTTCACTACTTCACCTTTGATGTACAAACAAAAAAATGCACTTTATAGCAAACTCCCAACATAAACCCACTTTAAAGCAATTTGAACACCCCAAACTGTTGCAGTTAACAACATCAACCCAGAAAATATTGCTTACTCGACATTGTTATCCAGCTTCACTTATTTCTGAAAAAAAAAAAAAAAATTCCAACTGACTCTTGTTCTATGAATATTTATAGAAATCTAAAGTAAGCCAACGTGAAAAACTGTAGAGGAATATCCAGAGACAGCAAAATCCGCGATGGGATGAACTTTTCTATGGATGAAGTTATGGGTTCGGATCTTTTTCCAATAGGAGTAAATCTATGTATGCATTTTGTTTCTTTAAAACTTGGGCTAGCCACGATACGAGAAAAGTCTTGTTCTCATTAAGTATTGGTATCGGAAACCGAAACGATACCAAGCCAATACTAGCTCCAAAGCATGCAAAACGATTCGTAAACGATACCGAGCCGATAACGTCCTTTTTGGACCGAAACTAACCGATATTCACGGTAGTATCGTTTGGTATTGGTAGATTATTATCATAAAAGCAAACAATTCTTATATTTGGTTTCTCGTTAACGGTTCTAAAGCTTCAAACGAAATTTTCACAGTTTTTTTTTCTCTTTTGCAGGGAGTAAAGAATTAGGAATTGGTTTAAGCAAAAACTGCCCACTGCCACGCTCGTTTTACTTATGCTTGGTTTCTCGGAAACCGTAACGATATGAATGAAATTTTCAGATTTCGTTCTTTTTAGCTAGAGAAAATGACTGCGGTAATACCCACCCACTTTCACGCCTACATTTTCGTATATCTTGGTTTCTCGGAATTGGCTTCAATGATTTTTGTAATAATTTGACCAATTCAATTATTGTTTCAATAACCCAATTATACCGATAGAACCGTTTTTTTTCTCGATTTGTTCATTAATGGCTTAACTGATTTGGATCTTGGACTTTTTATACGGTTTACGGTATAAAATGTCTGACTAAAGTTCTGATAAGCTATTTAACGCATAAATTTGGTTTTGAGTCAGGATCATTGTCCAGAAGTAAAAAATAAAATATTCTTGGATTTACAACCCATTCATTGGTCCATAAAATAGATGTGAATTGTTTTCCTGTGAATTTATGACCCTGCGTTTATATTTATGTGTAGTGATGAATTACAGTGTATAACTATTTTACTTACAAATTCGTTTAAATACTTAAACTTTTTTCACAAATATCAATTATTCCAATTTCCGATCCGAACCCTTTGAAATAATACACTGGCATGAAACTGTGCAAGGTCCATGACACTAGTTTTTAAGGTTAATTTTATTCCAAACGGCATAAACTATCTCAACAAATTTTTGTTAAGTGAAAACATACGCTAGCTTTTTCAATAGAAAAAGCCAGACGAAAAATTATACCGACTTGATCCTTGAGTGAATCCTTTTGCTTAGGTCAGGCATAACTTTGAAATGAATTGCCATTTCCATTTTTTCCTTCAATAATTTTTTTTGTTCGCATAGCATCTACAGTTGGCCTAGATAATAATATAGTCATCGCATAGGTTCATTCTCAAATATTATTACTTGATCTCTTACCTCAGAGGATGGAATTTCTCGAATTCCTAAACCCCTTCCACTGAATATAGATTTATGAGGAAAAATACATATATCCACTTGTAATTCTCAGAACCGCATGTGAAGATTTTTTTTTTTTTGTTATTATGTATTCATTAGAGTTGTAAGTCCTTGAGATATATTTTATCCGACACGAATAACACACACTCCGACTATTGCCAGGAAGGATTAAGTCCTTATACGCCAAAGCGAATGAATGAAGAAATAAAAAATAAAATAAAAGAAAAATAAAACTTTGGAATGACGAAAAGTGAAAGGATTTTTTTTTTATTTCAGAAAATAAAATAAAACACACACACATGTTGACATCTACAATAGGATTTGTATTCTATATTGAAAATGTATTTTTATAGGGTTTGAATTGAAAGTAATCCCATGATTTGAACCAAAGAATTGCAAAGATAAATGATGCGACTAGATTTTATTTTTCAAGACAAAAAAGGATTTTAACAAAGTAACAATGCAATATTCATAAACAGGTAATCCATAGAGATTTAAATTTCAAAATAATATCAATGTTTACTTTTACAAGATGTTTCTGTTTTGAGAGGTTTGTTTTCAAGAGAACAATATCTATTCCACAGTTAGCTTATTTTTGCTCTGATTGATTTGGCTACTATGAATACGACAGAGTCCGGGTACTGTTTTTAAATGGTGCTAATTTATTTTAAAAATGTAGGGTCAGTTTGAGAATGTCTCATACGTTTCGTTAATTTTAGTGTTCAGTGATTAGGTTACGTCAACAGGCGATGCATCCAATCCTAAATTGGAATATTTAAAAAAAAATCAATAAAAAAGTCCCCAAAATAAAGTCGAAAACGAATCGTCGAATCGTTGAAAAAAAAATTAATTGAAGTGCGGTTGTAACCCTGATACAACAATTGGAAAACTGCTACTTTCAACCTCTCGTCCATACAAAGTCTGACAGAATTTTTTCGGCTCGTGGAAAAAATCCTGCCTTACTTTTGTATTCGATGTCAATATGCATGCACCTGCATACCCTTCTCTGTTATGCATTCACCCCCAAAATTTGCAGCGACTTAAAGGGAGGTATCATTAGAAAACCTTATCTTATACTATTAGAATATATTTGCACACACTGACACCACGCTTAGTTTTTAAAAGATTTCATATAATTTTCAAATTGATAAAAATAAGAGGTTGTATGTTATTTCTTGTAATTTTTCCAGACAAAATATTTTTTCTCTTTTTATAGGCGTTTTTGTTTTTAAGATCAATTTCAAAGAAAACAAAAATAATTGTCCTTATATGTACTGAAAAAAGAAGTTTCATGCTAAGAATTTGCCTAATTTTGAGAAAGTTTTTGCCTTAAGTCCTTTCCAAAAATGAAAAAAAAATTTATTAAATATGTAAGAATTGCTTTTTTAAAACCAATCCATACCTACAACATTTTTATTTTTTGTCAAGTATTGGAAAAAATAATTTTAATAAGAGTTTTTTATAAAATGCTTTTTTTCTACATAGATTTAAAAACTATGATTAATTTGTATATGAAAGTGCAGAAAAGAAAATAAAGTAGTGTATTTGTTCTTTTTTTTTTACTATAAAATACTTTTGGCTAACTAAGAATCAAACGAGCCATCAGAAATAAATTTGTTAGTGATATTGAATAATCCAAAAAATATGTTTTTGAAAATTTTCGGTAAGAAACTATTTATATATTTTAGAAGCTTCTCTATAAAAAAAAAAATCGAAAATTGAAAAATAATGGTCCTTTGGGAGATACCATTAATAACCATTTTGTTGCTGCTCAATATTGTGTTGTTCTGCCGCTCCGCAGCTCACTGCGGGTCCTAGTCCTTAGCATTTAGCAAAAGAAACTAATTGAATTTTTGTTTAAAAAGTTGTAGAGCCGTTTATGAGAAAAATAAGATTTTTTTTTAAATTAATTGTATGGCAGGTACCGTTATTTTTGGTTCTAAAAAAAATGAAAAACTTTGTAGAGGATATAACGAAAAACCACTATGAACCAAGTACATACTACAAAAATCGATCCAGCCGTTTAGGCTGTAGCCGAACAGAAAGACAGACAGACTTGTGAGACGCACTTTTTTTCGTCTTCCCTAACATCGTAATGACAAGTCTGATCGAAATCTCGAATTCAATTTTTTTTAACGAATGCGTCACCTGCTATGTATACAGGGTGTCCCGCACCTGAGTGGAAGTATCTTAGGGTGTGGTTCCTGGGTATATTCTAAGAAAAAAATTGTTTGGGGGGAAAGTTGTATCTCCCCTCCCTGAGGCAGGGGGGGCAGTTTATGAAAAATTGAGTTAAAATGCCAAAAAAAAACATTCAACATCAACGAAAACACATCTAATAATATAATTCTATAATTTTTTTGAAAGCTAATACTGCATTCTTACATTTAGTTTTTAAATCAAGTTGTTAAAGCGAATAGTTTTTGAGAAATTAAATTTCAAAGTCAAATTTGTTTAAAAAAATTGTGATTTTTTTTTTTAAGTCGATGTTTTTCAAAATTTTACGTAATTAAGTGCCTTTTTTGTGTACAATATTCATTGCCCTCATTTATTTTTAGTCCATTACCGAAAACCAAACGTAAAAATCTATCTTAGTTTTTGAGAAGTTAAGAAACAACGAAAGGTACTTTTACCAAAAAAGCCCCAAAAAGGGTTAAATTATGGATAATTCATGAATAAATTAATTTTTTCGGGCTTTCTTGGGAAAAATACCTTTTGTTTTTTCTTTTCTTCTTTCAAGGAGGGGAGATACAACTTTCCCTCCATACAATTTTCGCAAATAAAAAGTAAGCTTGGAAGTAGTCGTGCCTTAATTTTAATGATTTCATATCTCATTCAATGTCATGTTTTGAAAATTTTATCAAAATCGCTAAAGTGGTTCCGCTTTCATGGAGTTTTGTTGACTCTTCCAAAAACAAAACAAACAAAGTACATCACTCTGTGCTGGCTGGGTAACGTCTACGAAAAGTCACTGTTGGATGTGACTATAACAGTACATGGGCTAGTTTCTTCTAAAATGTTTCGACTTCACTCAATTGACATAAGCTCAGGGTTTTGAAAAATTTCTAAGCTCAGACTTGAAAGTCAAAAAAATTTGTTCTTGTCAATTTTTGACTTAAGAGCAAGAGTATTCGATTCGTTTCGAAAAACCTCGAGTCCTTTATAAAATGTATCCTTACGATTATAGAATTCCAAGAAATTGGTTTTGGCATATCGTCCGTCTGTTCATCCGTGCGTATGTACATCGAGCTAAATCCTAAACATATAAACGGATTACCTACATACACTTTTGTATGATTCCTTATTAGGCTATTGAATATACATTAGGGTGGTCCTTATTTTAAAAACTTTTGAGCACCCGTTTTTTTTGTTCATTGACATCTTAAAACACTACCCTATTTTTTTTTATTTTCTTAAATCATGTTAACACGTGCCGCATTGAGCTTAAAGTTCATGCCCCTGTGAGAGTTAGGGATTATTTAAATACTGTTTTAGCTCCAAAAATAACGGTACTTGCTACACACCCGGTATGAAAAACCTTATATATCTTTAAACAGCTCAAAAGATTTCGATAATAATTTTAAAAATGTTTGTATAGTTACTGGAATATTTTTTAAAATTCTTAATTTCCAAGCTAATTGAACTTTTTGAGCAAGAACGTGCGACCCAGTCGTCCTTTTATTTTTTTTTATTTTGAGGCAAGAGTAGGTAACAGATTTGAAAGTGCACTTTATTAACTCTGCAAATCAAATTTTTAATAGCACCCGGTTTTGGTCGGTTTTATGAAAATTCAAATTTTCAAACTCATTGCGGCACGTGTTAATACAATCCGATTAGCATGACATTTTTTTGGTACACGTTTTTAATGTTGAAGAACAGAAAAAAATGGTGCTCAGTAAAAACAAACAATTTTTTTTTCCTCCATACAAATAAGGACCACCCTAATATACATATGTAAGAACCGGAAAATGAGAGGTATGCAGGAACAACGTTCAAGGGCTTTTAAAATTTCATACATATTATGTTTGTTTGTATGGCGGTAGTACCAAAAAAGAGGTTTTCGGTCCAAAACTATACTTAAAAATTGCAAAGTTTGATTGGGTAAGTGTATCTCTGTCAGTTTTTAATAAAAACGACATGTAATATTAAAGCCTCTACTTTATTTTGTTTCAGAATATTTGCTCTAAAAAACGTTATTGGAAATTTATCAAAAAACAATAAGAATTTGTTTGGCTGGTTTTTGTTTACTTTTCCTGCTAACCGGAATTGAAAACGTCAAACAAAAACATGGCTGATCGTGCATCAGCTAGTTTTACCGAACTTCTATGAATCATTGATGTTCGGCAAAACGAATGGATCAACAATCCGTCATATTTTTGTTGGCCGTTTTCAATCCTTGCGGATTCAATTTGACCAAATATCTGAATAAAGATATTATTATGTGAACACCAATTAGAAAAAGTATTTATGTAATTTTGAGGAGAAATAGAATCTGACTCATTTCTGATGATTTTAAATAACTTAATATCATCAGCGTAGATAAAAACCTTACAGGATCTTACCATCGAAAAAATGTCATTGATAGATATTATAAAGAATAATGGACCAAGGTGACTACCTTGCGGTACCCCAGAGTCTGCGTTTATATGATCAGAAACTACTCCTCTGAAAAGAACTTGGTTTGTCCTGCCCTTCACATACAACTCAATCCATTAAATAAAAGCTGGAGGGAAACCCATACATGAAAGTTTAAATAGATTAAGACAATAAGACAACTTGTCGAAGGCTTTACTGAAGCCCGAGTAGATATAGTCAACTTGGTGGCCATTCTCAATACTTTTACTAGCAAAAGATGTGAACTCAAAAAGACACAGTAGATTTCTTTTTCATAAACCTATTAAGTCTGCCAGAGTGTTGGAACAGTATTCAGAATTCCGTCAGGTCCACTGGAAGTGTCGTTGTCGACTCCCTCCAGATGTATTCTAACGTCTTCAACTGTTATTAAAATATTATTCATTGAGCTTTGAGAAAAGCTATTCAATTGATTAAAATTGCTTACCTATACATGGTACAAAATCATCATCAAAAAAGGAAAGTTTAAAGAAGGATGAAACCATGTTGAAAACAACAAGAGGGTCGTTGCTAGTCTCTTCCAAGTATTTCAAAGCAGGTGGATATCCGTCAGATTTTCTGTTACTATTAAGCTGTCGGATGAATTTTGCTCCATTAATCGGATGGAAATCACCTTACCAGTCCTGACGAAGTTTACCTATATCCGTCCATTTTCATACATTTGCTGCAGGCAAATGTACTATATACTCTATTTTTTCCAAGCTTTGCATATATCAGTCAGAGATGATTTGAGGGCAAATTAATAACAAGAAGTATAAGACTAATTATGTTTGTTTCCCACCAACTGGGGGAGGAAGTTACAAGCACAATGTGTCCTTGATTCGAATAATTTCGGTGACATACTCGTTCTAATGAAACTCACTAACAACTAAACTTTTTTCAAAGAACTTTGTTATTTCAAAATTCCTACTTGAATGTAGAATGCATCTCTACAAGTTTATAAAAATCACCTTTTTCATTTTTAATTAATTCTCTCTTGTATTCTGAAGACTTTTAAAATTCTTTTAACTTAAATATTTTGTTGTATTTTGTAAGCTTAATGTTAAATAATATTATTCATGAAAAATTCTCTCTAGCGAAAATTTAAATAAATAATTTATTCAGTGAAACTCCGAAAACTCTTTTTCCTGAAATTCTTCTGCTGAACAAAAGGAAATAAAGTAAACACAAAAATATTATACAGAACATAAGAACAAACAGAAAAAGAGCGAATAGGTAAGATTTACCTTTAGGAAGGGAAATTTGTTAATTTCAGGATTTAATATCCTTTTTGCTAAAGATATTGGGCTTCGGCCATCTATCAGCAGGAGCACCCGTGCCGTAAGTAGGTACTTGAGCTAACCTTGATTGAAAGAAGCATTTCATTATTATAATGCTCTCTTTGTGTACGTACGTAGTACTCAACCTGGATCTACTTAATGTAGGTACATTATTTGGAGGCAAGGCAAAAACACAGAGTTGCAATGAATAGATTTTGGAAATGAACGGAGACAGAGAGTATGTACTCGTAAATTGTAATCAAAGAGAGGTAAGACTGGACATGATTCCTGGTTCAATCAAAGGGATTGAATTTCTAATTATATTCAATTTTTCTTTGCCTTGAAAGGTGTATTGAAGTTCTGTATACTTAGTGCGCTATTGAGTTTACTTTCATTAAGAGTGCTGAAGTATGTATGAATTTACAAAGCGAGTATTTTTTGTACCTATGTAATTGAATTTGAAGATTGAAACATCTGAGGAATAAACTACTGTAGCATCGACCTATTTTTTGGATGAGATTCTCAGAAGTATGAACTTAAGGTTTGCTTTTTTTCTTAATTAATCCTTGGTTTTTTATGCAGGTATTAAGATTGCATCAGGAGCTGTATAAAATAATTTCTAAAGCTCTTCGATTCGATACATATTCAATCAAAGTGTGTTTGATTTTTATTCCATACATTTTTTGAGAAATATGTGGTTAGAATCATATCTCCTCGATATATATGTGAATTTGTACGAAAAAGAGATTTTAGAAGATGTTCCAACAAGAGGTTTCATATTGAATTATTAAAAAGATGCAATATGATAGGTTATATTTTTTTTTTATCTAAAGTACAAACTCTACGTTTAATAATGGAATGCAATATTTGCTGAATGACAGCCTTTTTTTTAATGCAATTTTGTATTTTTCGCACAATTGTGGCTTTATTTTGTGCATAACAGCTCTGATGATTTCCTTAGGTTTTAAATTTTTGGTGGGGTATTGGTGTAAATTTAATCTTTAACATAACCTCAAAGAAAAAAAATCCAACGTTTTCATTTGAGAAATCACTCGTCCAGGCAATTTGGCACGCAATAGAGCCTATGTTTCATTAGCTGTGTGGCATGTTCAAGGTCTGCTGGCTTCAACTCTTGTTATTTTGGTAACTTTTCTTAACTTTTTCCTCACTTCCAAAATAAAACCTCTTGTTTCTTCAAGACTCACAGTAGAAGTGCCCTTCTTTTGTCAACTCCCCAGAACTTTCAGCCAATCAGCGGTCGTGGTTTTCGGTCGCGTCATCATTCAGCTACTATCCGCCATCTTTGCTGAAGAGAACCAACGCAGTTGAAAAATCGAAGGTCCTGCTTACTCGCACTATCTCCCTGGCTTTTGCAATGTCTTCATGGAAATCACCGATCGCGTTTAACGTTTTATCTTATAAAGGGTGTTTTTTTTTAGACTTGTGGCTTTCAAGAAGAAATAAAACGCATATAATTTAATGTTATGGCTAAGAATTTAGCTTTATTATAATCATAAGGGTTTGTCATTAAATTTTAAAAATTATTTCGGGTAAGGGGCCGCCGTGGCTGGCTCGAATAAATTGCAGCCGAGAGGCCCAACTTTTGACCACTTTTTGCAGCAATTGGGGCCGTATGTCAGTAATAACGCGTTGTTGATTGTTTCGTTGGCTATATGGCTTGCAGCACCGTCTTGCTTGAAACAAAGGTCGTTAACATCAACATACTCCAATTCAGGCACGAAAAAGTCATTAATCGTGGCTCTATAGCGTTCACCATTGACTGTAACATTATGGCCAGCTTCATTTTTCACCGCAGCGCACGAACGGAATCATTATTTTGGTAATTAATTTGCACGATCTGCAAACTTTGTTCAGGATTAAGTCTATTCATTATGAAATGAAAAACCAAACTGAGCATAAATCAAATGACAGCTGTCAAAAAGACCAACTCCGAAAAAAAGTATTGCCAGATTGAAAACCACACATCTAAAAAAAACACCCTTTACAAAGATAATTTATGCAAATATGCTGGGCACTCGGCCATTCTCAAAATGAGTGACTTCTAGCAGACGGGAACCAAATGCCACCCGTGCTTCTTTATGGTATTGGATTTGAACAGACCGCCCGGTCCGTCTGTCATTCATAACGGCGCTTGGGGACCAACTGTCACCCATGCCTCTTATTGATATTGGATTTGGACTCTTACAGACCACCCGGCCATCTATTGATCATGAAGTTAGTCTATCATTGCGCTCTTTGACTTAAAGCGCTAGTTACATCGATTTTTGTTTCTTCAATATACTACAAGAGCGTACCAATGACTGATGGTCCATGGTTGCCCTATACTCTCTCCCAGTAAATTGAAGGAAACACCTGCAGAAAAAGGGAGGAATAGAATGACAGGAACCAGGATTCAGAATATGAAAAGAATAGTTTTTGTCACAATACATTTTTGCCGTAACAATTTGATATCTAGAATAATTCCGAATTTGGGGAATGACAGTATATAAAATGTTGTTCAAAACAAAATTTCAATACTTGTAGCTTAGGGAAAATGTACGAAAAAAAGTAGATTGCGGAATAAAACCATGTGAAGATTTTTAAATACAATTATCTCATTTTTGACCCACCGAAAAGTCAGCGGATCAAAAGTTTTGCAAAGTTCAAATGTCAGAAAAATTGTTTTTTTCAGAATATAACGTTAAACGCGATTGAAAAATATTTTTTTAAAACTTGTAGATCATGCAATTTTCTACAGAAAATTTATAAAAAAAAAAGAAAATTGTCTAGAACTCAAAAATACTGGTTGTTTGTTCTTTGCTCCTAAATGGCGAAGTTGTCAAAACAAATATATGTGTTTTATGTTTAGGATATAGGTAGTAATATTTTCTAAAAGAAGTTTGATGATATTTTTCCAAACGAGCACTCAATTTTTAAGATATTGCGACTTTTAAAATTATCAAATCTTGAAAGTACTGGCTTTATCGTGAGCATTAATCTGTGTACCACGCCGCAAGGAAGTCTATTTTTTAATTTTATTTTCCAATAAAGTTATTTTTCATAACAGTTTTTGAAATAAAAATTCAAAATCAAAATTTTGGGAAGGAAACAGCTATATGCCCCCGAAAAATCGGTATTTTTTAAATTTGACCATTTCTGAATTGAGCATTGTTGGTATGGAAAAAATTGTCATGTCTTATCGTAAAAGTTAAATTTTGTATTGCAACTTTTGAGCCTGTAAACCGCGAAAATGCATGGTTCTTTTGTGGTATTTCCCAAAATCTGGCGCTTACGAAAATCCAAAATTATGGGATGCGTTATTTTGTGGATATACGACAAAATGCATACTAATTATCTCAGTAACGGTTCATGATGGACCAAATCGGATTGGAACTTTTCGGTTAGTGTTAAAAAATAAAGACAACTGCATTTAAAAACCTTCGCTTGGATTTTGTCCGCTGTAAAAATACTTTTTGTCTGGGCTACTTGGGCTTATACGAACAAAAATGATGATGCTAAAATTAAGTGCCTGTAAAATTGATTCGCTAATTCAGCAAACCACTGTTTGACCTGAGTCCTAAGCCTGAAAACATTTTCAGCAAAACTTTATAAGAATGATTCATTTTGGTGGACATATCTTACTACATCAAACAATCCTCGAGTAGTCCAGTCAACTCAAATAGAAATCCTATAAGACAGAGGGCTTCTATATCCATTCATTTCAATATTCGGATAAGCCTAATCCCTCGTATATAGCCAACAACAATAAAACAAACGTAATTTACGACATTGAACTTTACTCATAGAAATGACTAGTTACCTACTTTGTCCTTGTTTCGAAAGAAAAAGTTTATCTCTTAGCCATCTGTTGTTGGTATAATATACTCGTAAGATATAAAGTCCTCGCGGGAAATGATAACTCAACTTCGTACACAGAATCCATTACACGTTGGTATAATCAGGAGTATTTACTTTTTGTTTGCTCCGCCAAGAGTTCGACTAAGAAGAGGATTTTGTTTAACTAAAAATATTTGTGTTGACGTAAGAAAGTTTATTGTTCTCCATAAGACATGCGGGTCCTTGCTCTTTCAGAACATACATATGTATATAAACTCCTAAGATGATTTAAGATAGTTCGATGGCCTGAACTGAACAGATGTCTTTAAGGATATTGATCTATGTACATTTTTTGTCTCTGTGTTGTCCTTTGAATGGGGGTTTCTGTCTGCACAAACACATCGAACAAAAAAATAATAAAATTCCGCATTCGTAATTTGTTTTTAGATTTGTAACTGTCATTGTGTGTTCAAATGAAAGTAATTCAATGAGAATACATGAGTATCAGGACAGATATGTATGAAAGTGCTTTGTATTTATGTTCTTCCTCAATCATCCTGGAGATAAAGTTGCATTTAAAGATGTTAATTTACAATCTGTCAATAGTTCGCTTAGAGTTTGGTGAACTGATAAGATAAGGAGGAAAAGTGGTTGTAGATAGAATGCCAACATTTTGTACTGACGGTTTTTGTGATGAATATAGCGATTAATATAAGTTCTTGGAAAAACTTTTTGACTGAACTCATTGTAATAAAAATTCGTCATAATTTATGTATAAATAATTTTTTTGATACGAGAATTTCCACAAATTTTTAAATTTGAGTACTATTTGGTACTCACCGCTTAAGGGGTGAGTACCAAAGTGAACTCTTTAAACTTTTATAACGTGGCTAATCCGAAAAATAGACAAGAAAAAATCCCACGGGAGGGGGGTAGTATTGTCCCCCGCTTAGACAGGAGGGGCAATTTTATACAAATAAAATAAAAATAAATGTTTTTTTTTCAAAATTTTAAGTTTGAAAATATTTTTTGCTGAACCTATTTACTGACAGGACTTTGCTTATACCTGCGAACAGTGTTGCCAGAACAGGGTTTTTATAACCAATTAAGCTACTCTAACTTTTCATTCGCTCTTTCAAATTTCCATTTCACCCAAATTGGGATAGTTGGTTTCAAAATTGGGTGATATCAGGCTCCTTAAAAATTGAGACATTTCAACAAAGAATCATCATTATTCATGTATTTCGATTGGATCAAAACCTTACATTTTTGAAAAATCTATTTTGATTGAACCTACTTCCATTTTTTACTCTCAGCACTTAATTATCCAATTTTAAGTTTAAAAGTTCTAACAAACGCAAAACATTCGCTATCGTTGTAAGTAAATGTTTCAACCCAAAGAATTATTTGTTTTTTCTTCATTTTTGTGCATCATTAACGAATGAGTTTATTTTGCGCTCCAAGATTTTCTAAATTTGGCTCCTGTTCTCTTAGAAAATTTGGCAACACTGCCTTCAAAACTTCAAAAATACCGAGGTTATGCCTTAATACCCCCGAAAATGAAAACTTTTGAATAATGCTCTTTTTGTTGGGATACCAAATCCTAATGTACTCAATCAGCAGGTACACCACGCCCTAGTCGGCAGTAATCAGTAGGAATTACGTCCCTGGTCAGAAGGTAATAGGGTCCTGGTGGCTCTTGCTCTGGTAGATCAGCATGTACCGAAGCTTCTGGTGGCAGTTTGAACGTTTGTCTTCAAACCTGAAAAGAAAGAGCTGGACAATCTCTCCTACCTTAAATGGTCTTTTAAGCTTCTAAGCACTTGTAAAAGAAAGCTAAGAGACAGCCAAAAATTTAAAAAAAAGATTCAAATTTCAAGCATTATACACGGTTTACCAATTAGGGAGGACAGGTCGACTTTAAAATGGAATAAAACAAGCTGTGTGTGTGGTATTAACGAAATTCTTATTATTTTGTGAAGGGTCTATAATGTATGTATAATATCGACACCTTCCCGTAAGAATGTATCAAGCGACATTTTAAAAATTTTAAAGGCATCGAAAAAACCTCTGGTCCAGTTATTTATTTATGTATTTAAAAAAAAATAAAAAAATGGAATGGGATTGTCAACTCAAAATGCCTCTAAAAATCTGTTTATTACAGCAAAATACTCAAATAAGTAACTGAATAAGAGGTATTTTAAAAATTAAAATTTAAATTTTTCTAGTATCGCTTATACATTCTTACGGGAAGGTATCGATATGGAATATGACATTGCTCAAAATATCTGCCACAGCTTCGCACGGTGACATGGATCTGAGGCGTCGAAATTTGAATGCCTTTGCCGCATAGTTCGGACTGAATTTGAACGATGCACAGTGTGGCCGATGGTATGAAAAGTTGGCAAAAATAATGTTTGTATATTTTTATGTTGTTTTTAGGTAAATAAATCCAAATAAAAGAAAAATTGAGCCAATTGCTTTGATTTAAATGAAATTTGCAGAGATAATTTATGAATAAACACAAAATTAGCTTGATACCTCTGCATTTCCAAAAAAAAACTCCTGACAGTATTTCCATCATTACTATTGCCATAGCCAGGCTTGGGCTTGTCCACAGTCAAACCAAGTTCGGATTTAAAATGTATATAACAAATGGTGAATTTCAACAGTTCGTCCTTCAATTTCATAAAACGTTGGTACTAAGGTGTGAATTTGGCTTTCTATAAAATCTCTTTCTCTTGTGGCAAGGATATCTGTTTCATGAGCAAACTGAAATCTAATTGGGCGGCAATATCTTACTGATGAAGTTCTTGAGTTGTTGCAAGTACAAGCTGTTGTTTTATTGGCCCTTCAGGATCACTATGTTTATGCCTTAATGGTACTAGAGAAGACTGAAAAATACTTGAGTCACTAGCTGACTCATTTGAAAAAATCTGTTTGTATTCTGAATGGCCTGATGAATCATTGAACCCCCATTTAGTAATTAAAATTAATTTGTTCAAATTTTTAACACTATTCTTATCACTTCATGTTGAACAACATGTTGTCAAGCAGTGCTTGGAGCTGGATCTCTGATGTGATTGCAATAAATGTGTCGTTTGTGTAGCAATCCTTTTTGCTCGTTGAATGCATTTATATGAAGTAAATCTTGCCTGGTCCTTACTTCTAATAATATTATACTAGTCTCGTCTCCACCCCCTGTTGAAATTCGACACCATTAAAAAAATGGAGGCTAGATATGTATGTATAAAATATTTGAAAATTGAAGCAAAAAACAATTTTTGTTTTTTAAATTTAATTTGTTTGTAAAAATGGTACTTAGCTTAAATGGACCCGCAGTATTTAATTTTGTGATTCGCACACCCCCCGCCACTATAGCTTTCCAACTACATAAAAATTATCCAAATCGGTCCAACACTTTTTGAGAAAATGGTAGGTACCATAAAATTTATTTAAGCCTATTTATTTTACCCCTGCGGGTTAGGGGCAAGAATATACCCGAGGTAGGCATGCCTGTCGTAAGAGGCGACTAAAATCCAAACTCCGTATACTGAGATTGATGTATACAAAACTATGCAATGAGCAAAACAATAAGATATAGTACCCCAGGTGGCAGTCCAGGTTCACTGGAAAATCCACCCTCTTCGGAGGTCGGCTCTATGGATTCTGGGGAGAGCCAATTATTGCATTTAATAAATCCCTTCCTAAAAAGTGCAAGGGTATCTCGATCACCACCATCTAAATCGAGTATAAAACAATCTAAATTCGGGCAAAAGAGTCCACCCGTCACGCCAGCGCGCGCCAAAAAAGACTCAGATAAAACAGAAAATCTTGAAAAAGATAATAACGAACTTCGACGAAGACTTGATGAAGTAATGGAACTTTATCAAGAGCTAAAGAAAGAAGTCGATCTTCTTCGAAAAGAAAATGAGATGTTGAAAGGCAAACATTCTCCAATAAACTCCAAAGCTAGCTTGCCACAAGTCAATAATTCTAGATATGAAACAGACGAAGAAGAGCTAGCACGTGAAACGGAAAAGTCCTCAAAGAAACGATTAAGTAAAAAGCGTAAAGCTGGCTCTTCACCTGAGGCAGCCTCGTCCTTTGAAATAATAGTCTCACCAAAACATGCGACAGTAAAAGAAAAACCTGTTAAGGAGCGGCCCCCGCCACCGATAAATGTTATCGGTATTGCGGAGTATAACAAGTTGCAAACCATATTAAAGGCATTACTACCATCGTCTTTTAAAGTTATTTCGCTCAATAACAACAAATGGAAAGTATGTGTACAAGACCCTGAAAGTTATCGTCTTCTGTCACGAAAACTAAACGAAGAAAAAGTAGAATGGTATACCTATGAAAATAAGTCAGAAAGACCCTTACGTGTTGTGGCGAGAGGTTTACACGCATCATGTTCAAAAGACGATATCATTAGTGATCTAAAAGAGCGCAACTTCAATATCTTAGATGCAATGAACATCGTCAAAAGATAGAAACAGAAAAAAGAGGGCGAAACGACAGTGGTACAACGTGGCCTTCCACTTTTTATACTGTCGTTCGATAAGACTGAAAAACTAGATGAAATTTATAAAATTAAAACAATTTTAAACATCGTAGTCAAGATCGAACCTCTAAGAAAGAGCACAAGGTTAGTCCCTCAGTGTAAACGCTGCCAAGAATTCAATCACACCCAAACCTATTGCAAAAAAGAGCCAAGGTGTGTAAAATGTGCCGGAAAACATCTAACCGCTGACTGCAACGGTAAAAGTGAAAGTCCACCAACGTGTATTAATTGTAATGGAAATCACCCGGCAAACTATAGGGGCTGCGAAGTAGCTAAAGAATTGCAAAAGCGAAGATCAAAATCTGCCCAAACGCAAAGAAAACCACCAAGACTAATTAAAAACGGAACTCCCAAGATTTTTAAATCAGGGAAAGCTTTAAATCAGGAAAAGAAAACAGTGTCAAAACCTTCGGACAAAATATCAAAGCAAGGTAATACAGAAACATATGCCCAAATAGCGGCCAAAAATATACCCGCTAATAATGATACTGAAACAGATCCGGTTTCGAAAGTCTTTTCAATAATTCTTTCGAAACTTGAAGAACAATGTGAAACAAATAAACTTATCTTTGATAGGTTAAGTAAGCTCGAAAATTGTTTTCGACCCAAACCTCTTTCAAAAAATATATGATGGAAAAACTTAAAATTCTTACATGGAATGCCAACGGATTATGGCAAAAACTAGGAGAATTAGAGATGTTTATGCAGGAAAATGATATCGACATATGTTTGATATCAGAAACGCATGCAAAAAATGAATCAAATCTTAAAATCCACGGGTTTCATGACTACCACGCTGTTCATCCGTCAAACAAAGCAAGAGGTGGATCATCGTTATATATAAAAGAGTGCATTGAACACTCAATAGGCTTGAAAATAGAGGTGGAATCAATGCAATTGAGTTGTGTTCAGGTTAGAACTAAAAATATTTTTCTCAATATCTCTTCAATATATTGCCCTCCGCGTTGCAAAATTGATAAGAGTGAATTTACGACACTGATAAAGTCACTAAGTCCAAACTTCATTGTTGGTGGTGACTTTAATGCAAAACACACCTTCTGGGCCTCAAGATGCATATCTCAAAAAGGTCGAATGCTATATGAGGCAGGAATGGAAAATAATTGCGATTTTCATTCAACTGGAAAGCCAACTTACTGGCCAACTGATCCGTCAAAAATACCTGACCTAATCGATTTATTTATGGTTAAAGGAATACCCTCTAACTATGTTGAAATTACAGAGAGCTTTGATCTCTTCTCGGATCATTCTGCCGTCATACTCAATACGAGCGAAAGTCTTATAAAAATTGAAAAACCACCCAGGCTAACAAACGGTAAAACCAACTGGGATGGATTTAAGAAAGATATCGAGGACAGCGTTGAATTAAGAATATCATTACAAACGTCTCTCGAACTTGAAGACGCAGTAGATACCTTTGTTGATATGATACAAAAGGCCGCATGGAATAACACACCTTATCAAAGCGAAATGCCGCGCCGCAAAGATATAAAATATCCGCAAGATATAAAAGATTTAGTGAAAGAGAAAAGAAAAGCACGCAAGAAATGGCAGCGAACCCGTGCTCCTCAACACAAAGCTAATTTAAATCGATTGTGTAATTTGCTTAAAACGAGAATATCAGATTTCAAAAACGGTGAAGTTGAAAATTACCTCGAAAATCTGACAGCAGGAAAAGATTCCAATTACTCACTTTGGAGAGCTATAAGGGTTACGTACGAATGACCGACAAAAAAAATGTCGACTGGTTAAAATGTCGACTTTTATCGACTTTTTTGAAAGTTAAAATACCGACTTTGTTTTTACCGACTTACTAAAATGTCGACAGTTTGAAATGTCGATTTGACAAAAAGTCGACTGCCCTGATAGAAGTCGAGAAAAATATCGACTTGTCGGAATTTTTCCCATACAGAAAAGTCGACATTTTAACCAGTCGACATTTTGACTTGTCGATATTTTGCCTGTCGGTCATTTGAAAGTAACCGAAAGAACAACTCTGCCTTAAATGTTTGCACGGAATAACTACAAACTCAAGAATCATAAATTCTTGTCTGATTTTTTAACAGGACATTAACAGTTTTTTGATGCTGTGGAAAATTTAAGACTATGTTCAAGACACAAACTCTTATTTGATTCTTAAAATAATTAATTTTATCTTACCTTTTGTTTAGCTTCAAGAAAGTTCAATAGAACGCATTTTTGTTGCCATTATACCTCAACTTTTAACTGCCTCATTTTCTGAATGTTTTATTATTGTATTAATACTAAAATACATTACAGACCCTGAATAATAGGCAATTAAGACGTCAAAATATACAGGCAACAAAAATTAAATTACAAAAAATGCGATTTATTCAACTAGGACAACGCGATATTAGATAATAATGATCAGATCATAGTTTAGGGAATGATGTTTACAAGCGCGCGCTTGTAAACATCATTCCCTAAACTATGATCTGATCAAAATGTCGACTTTCAAAATGTCGACTTTTAAAATGTCGACTGTTGAAATCTCGATTCATAAAATCTCGATCACTGTCGACATTTTGAGAATCGACATTTTGAAAAATCGACATTTTAAAAAGTCGGTCAAATTTGTGTCTATACTTTGATCTGTCGGTCTTTTAACCAGTCGAGATTTTTTCTGTCGAGATTTTAAAAGTCGATCTTATGAAGTCGATATTTTAAAAGTCGACATATCGTACCCAATCCGAGCTATAAAAGTAACAAAAAGACCAAAGCTTCCAGCGCCTCCTATTAAGAAAGGCCAAAATGAATGGGCTAAAAGTGACAAAGAAAAAGCTATGGTATTCGCCGATTACCTGGAGGAAACATTTAAGCCTTTCGATGGACAAGTACTCAACGAAAATTTAAATATGAATTTAACATCAAATGACAGCTACATAATTAGAAATGCTACACTTGCCGAGTTAAAAAGAGAAATAAAGAAGCTTAAATCCAATAAAGCTCCAGGTTATGACTTAATCACGGCAAAAATTCTAAAAATGCTTCCTCGTAAAGGTTTGATCAACCTTCTTTATATAATAAATGCCGCCCTTAGGTTAGAATATGTCCCGAGCCAATGGAAAATTGCGGAAGTAATAATGGTTTTGAAACCTGGC
Organism: Dasysyrphus tricinctus; assembly: GCA_963921185.1. Lineage (NCBI taxonomy): Eukaryota > Metazoa > Arthropoda > Insecta > Diptera > Syrphidae > Dasysyrphus > Dasysyrphus tricinctus. The sequence goes on along the minus strand of OY992532.1, from coordinate 40,338,209 downwards.
AAACCATCTCATGAAAAGAAGTCTTACAGACCGATTTCGCTTCTTCCTGTAATATCAAAAGTTTTTGAAAGAATACTACTCCTTCGCCTGCAGCCGATAATAGAAGAAAAACAATTAATACCTGAACATCAGTTCGGATTTAGAAGAAAGCATTCGACCATTGATCAAGTGCATAGGATAACCGACGTAATTGAGAGAGCTCTTGAAGAAAAGAAAATCTGTTCGACGGTCTTTTTGGATGTGTCGCAAGCGTTTGACAAGGTGTGGCACGAAGGCCTCAAATTCAAATTACGACAAGTTCTGCCTGAAGGACTTTATAAAATTCTTAACGAATATCTAGAAAACAGACTTTTTCGTGTAAGACACGGAAATGAATATTCTAATTTCAAAGAAATAGTGGCTGGGGTACCACAAGGTAGTGTTTTAGGTCCAGTTCTGTACCTTCTATTTACACGTGATATACCTCAAACAGAAGACACTATCGTAGCAACGTTTGCTGATGATACTGCAATACTAGCAGTAGGCAAAACGATTAACGAAGCTACGATTAAATTACAAAATGCTCTTAATAATGTTAATGAGTGGACAAAAACATGGCGAATAGCGCTCAATGAACAAAAGTCAGTCCACGTGGACTTTACGTATAAAAAAATAAATAGATTGCCCGTCTTTCTTAATACCGGTCGTGTACCATTTGCGAATGAGGCAAAATATCTGGGAATGACTCTAGACGCGAAATTAAAATGGAAGCCGCACGTAAAAAAGAAATGCGAAGAATTAAAAAGTAAATTAAGAGATATGAACTGGCTACTCGGTAAATATTCCAAGCTTAGTATTGATAATAAGTTGATTTTATACAGGCAGATACTTAAACCTGTCTGGACTTATGGTATACAACTCTGGGGTTGTACCTGCGATACAAATTTAAATATCTTACAAACGTTTGAAAATAAATTGCTTAGGTCATTTGTAAATGCGCCATGGTATATAAGAAACGAAGATCTTCACAGGGATCTCGGGATTCCTACGGTTCGAGACGAAATTGAGAGTTTCGCGCGAAAACATAGAAATCGGCTATTAGATCACGCTAATCCAACGATTATTGACATTCTTGACGAGTCGAATTTAGTACGCCGTCTGCAAAGAACAAAACCATCCGACTTGGTGCGGTGAACACAAAACCGCTTTAAAATCGCGGAATAAGCAGAAACTTTCACCGGAAAGTTACCTGCAACACGTTACTTAACTTCGTTAAAAATAAATTGCTAGATAAGTTTCAACTTAGTTGCAATCGGGAAGTGGAGGTGGTTTTAGTGTAGTAAGAATCTCACACTTCTATGAGAACGCGTTTTCCGGTCCTCATAGAGCCTGATGCAGGTTTTGCACCTACCCACGGACAAAAAAAAAAAAAAAAAAAAAAAAAAAAAAAAAAAAAAAATTTATATATAGTTTGAAGTTTTGTAAGTTGAGCATTTACGAACATAGATAAATTAAAGCTTCATCTGGTGAAAGTTTTGAATGTGTTCAGAAGGCTTTAATTGATTAAAAACCATTTTATAGTTTATTTCATCATTCTGTCCTGTGTCGGTTACTTTTTCATCAATTTAGAAGCGTCAACATTACCTGAGGATCAAAGGCTCATTTGCGTCGCATAACATAACTTCTCTGTTGAAGATTTCGACCGCTATTCTGGGTTTTTAAACGCTTTGATCTTTCTGAACAATCAAAAAATGTTGATTTAGGCCTCCCTACTCCAGCATTGGTAACACTTGGAAAACCTATTGACGTTTCCATCCCAGCAGAATAGTTTGACAAAAATCTGTTATTCATTCTATACGATTTTTACCACTTCTTTTTAAAATCGATTATAAAATTAGAAACACGAGCACGAAGCTCATGTAACGGGTGATTTTTTAGCTGGTTTGGTTTTGGCAACACTGGTTTTGACAGCTGACGTGTGTTTAGTACCTTGTGTCACTGTCAAACAGCTTCAGTTTGGTTTGCAATTTAACCATGGATCGTCTTACAAATGAACAACGCTTGCAAATTATTGAATTTTACTATCAAAATTCGTGCTCGGTTCGAAATGTTCATCGCGCGCTGCTTGTGTTCAGCGATGAGGCTCATTTTTGGTTGAATGGGTACGTAAATAAGCATAATTGCCGCATTTGGAGTGAAGATCAGCCAGAAGCATTGCAACAGCTACCAATGCATCCCGAAAAAGCCACTGTTTGGTGCGGTTTATGGGCCGGCGCACAGTGCGTCGATTGTATGGAGATGGTGGACAAAAATCAATTTTCCAAAACTTAGTTGACTTTGCTAAAAAAATTTGTTGTAAATGTAATAAAAAAGAAATTTTCTAAAATCTAACGAAATTTTCACGCCCCCTGCCACGCCCACTTTTGAAAATGGTTTATATCTTAAGAATGGTAAGCACGATTTGAATAAAATTTAGAGAATTTGACTTTCTAGGTGAGTTCAAAAACAAAAAAATAGTGTGGACCCTATCCGCCCACTGCCACGCCCACTTTTTTAAATTGTTTACTTCTAATAATAGTCCAGTCAACGAAGGAAAAATAAATGCAATAAATCATGCTCTCTGGGTTATTATTAAATGTGGTAGGGGTGACCCCCAGGTGTAACATACTAAAAGTCCCCAGCCCAGGGCCGCGAGCTATGGCCAGGAGGGGGGCTTAAAGGTCCCCTTTTGTAATTTTTCGGGAATACTTTGAAAACTAAGCGTTTGAGTGGAAAAGTGTACACTACAAAATGAAAGAATAATAAATTTCCTACAAAAAAGATCTTCTTCATATTTTCGGTAGGAGCAAGGTTAAGATAGATACGGGGAGTAAAAAAATTCAAGAAATTGAAAAACAATGTTATCGTCTTACAACATCTATGGTTTTTGATCAATTAAACCAGAAATAACCGGAAAAGTACGTATATATTGATTCATGGTCATTTCAGTGACGTCATGAGAGCAAGTTCTAGTGTACAGAAGCTGGTTGTGTTAAAATGTCCTTATTTTTTTTTTTTTGATTCAGTGTTTATTTTTATATGAGAAAGACTGTTTCTTCAAAGGTAAGAAGTACATAGAATATTTAGTTAGAGGCTTTATGAAAGCATTTTTGGACATATCCTAAGAAATAAATTCTTTAGAAGGGGAGGTGTATTTCCCCTTCCTTTCTATAAGGGGGGACAAATTCCCTAAACATTGACTGAAAATAGAAAAACAGCTATTTCAAAACAACAGAAATACTTACAATATTGTGTTATATCTTTTTCGAAAGCTTAAAACAGATTCTTTTATTATATAGTTAACAATTTTTGAAAAATTCCTTTGAAAGCTCAAAATTAATAAAAAAAAATTAATCATTTTTTCGAATGATTTTTCATTTTTATTTTACACTATAAAGTAGTAAATTGTCTTCTATCATTCAATCTGCAAATACCTCACAAATACATGATTTTAAAATAATATTTTTTAGATCAATTCTGACAACACAAATAAATAAGACCAAAAAATAGAAATTTGTGCACAAAAATGAACAATTCTAATTTAAAAATCAAAAATCGGATCTATTTTCAAAATCTTCAATGGTAGAATTTAGCTCTTCAGTAGAGTAACATTCTAAAAGCTCACAAACTCTACGTTTTTTGGTTTTCTGAGATAAATCAGAAAATGCTTTAAGCGGTCTTCCACGGCTAATACTTAGTTTTTCACAAGATATTGCATTTTCTAGAAAATTGAGAATGCTTTTTGGAAGAATAAAAGGAGTTTTTACCAGACTCCGTAGCGTCTCGCAAAAAGAGCGTGGTTTCGTGTACATTGTTTCCACCTACGTTCCAAATTGTCAAAAAGTCTCATTTTTTCCGCCAAATCACTCTTAGTTTTACCAGGACAATTTTTTATTTTCAATTCATTTAATACAAATTGAATAACACCTTCTATTTTAGAGTTTTTATCGAAAGAAATCCATTTTTCGAAATTTTTTTCATTTGTAATGGTTTGACCTTGTCCTACAAAAAGTCAAATATTTTGAAGGTTAGCAAGAAGTAGCAAGAAAAGTTTACATTTTCTTAGAGCACAATAACAACAGAACATAATGGCATAAAAGATTTTGCTGCCATTTGCTAAAATTTTTTTTAAAGCTTAAGTTTCTACAATTTATAAGCCTTTAAAAAGAGCATTTTTTGAAAAATCACCAAAATTCACATAAACAAGAAAAAAATAAAACAAGAACTCATACAAGTACTCAATGTATCCATTTTCAGTATTTAAATAAGAAAAATTATAAAAGCAAAATATTTTTCTCACACGAGCTTAACTTGTTCGCACAAAATTTCAACCTTTAATTACACTGCAGCTTAAATTACCTCAATTTCTAACGATAGTCCCGCTAATCCCCAAAGAAGAGAAAAACAAAAAACAAATTTAAGTACTCCAAGGTGTTCCAGAACTGGTTTAGAGCTTAAAACAAAGAAATTGCATTTTTATTTTTTTTATTTTTGTCCACAAGTCGACGCACTGTGCGGCGGCATTATTGGGCCATATTTCTTCAAAGATGATGCGAATCGCAGCGTTACTGTCAATGGTGAACGCTACCGAGCGATGATAACAAACTTTTTTTTGCCCGAAATGGAAGTTCTTGACTTGCATGATATGTGGTTTCAACAAGACGGTGCCACATGCCACACAGCACGCGAAACAATGGCGCAATTGCGAGGCGAGTTTGGTGAACAGTTAATTTCACGTTTCGGGCCGGTCAATTGGCCGCCTAGATCGTGCGATTTGACACCATTAGATTATTTTTTGTGGGGGTATGTCAAGGCTAATGTCTATAGGGACAAGCCCGCTTCGATTGACGCACTGGAAGCCAACATCCATGCATTCATTCGTGAGATACCGGCCGATATGTGTGAAAGAGTATGCCAAAATTGGACTCAGCGGATGGGCTACCTGAGACGCAGCCGCGGTCAACATTTGCATGAAATTATCTTTAAACATTAAATTGCAAGGTTCAAACTATCGATTCAAATAAATATTTCATTCATTTTTTCGAATTTTTTGTGTTTTTTTTTTTTTTTAAAGTTCTAAACCTCTTAAAAAATCACCCTTTATTTTGAATTTGAACAGTTGGTACGTTTTTCGAGATATTTCTTTAAAAACAATGCTTTGTCACTCAAGGATATTTTACCTGTTTCAAACATTTTGTTACATAGAAATTTCCGTGTTAAAAAAATATATTTTTAATCTTTTTCGTATTATAAATAACAATTTTATTACTGATCTATTAGAATGTAATACAAAGTTATTAGAAAATTTCTTTAATATTTACGGAATATTAAAAAGTAATATTTTCTGTATTGAATACGGCTTTAATACAAAGGCTGTATTAAAAAATACCCCAGAATTTTTAACAGTGCAATAAAACCCGCGGTAATAAGACCCGTAGGCTTTATTTTCAAATACAAAAGGAAAAACAACCACTGGCTTATTTTCCATTCTGAAATGGCGATAAGACCCACGGAAGAAAAGACATAAGAACCGCGGGTGTTATTGCTTTTTGGATTTGGCATCATTTGAGCCCACACTTAAAGCATGATCCATACTCTGTTTTTAAATAAAAATAGTCACAAGTCATTTGTGTAAAGCTGTAAGTCATATCACTAATAGCATTTAAGAGGTGTTGAACCATTAGCCGTTTGTCTGCCTACCAAAACGCGTGTCAAACAGGTGATAAATTTGACGTACATTTTGTACATCGATTTATTTCAATGCCTATTAATCGAATGGAAAAAGTGTGTATACAAGAAATATTAAGCTTGCAATTTTGAACCATTGTTATCATAGGTCCATCTCTCTGTAGTGAATCCCTAGGAAGTAAGAGATCCACGAAGTTTCCAAACATCACTTGTTTACCTCAGTGTTTTTTGGAAATTTTTAGTATTATACTAGGACTAATTTACGCACTTCTACGCCACGGCTGTTTCCCACCCCTAGCACGCATGGGTAGAAAGGGTAAATTAATGATGTGATTCTATGTTTTAAATTGTGCTGAATACAACGAGAGCCCTCGCATCACCATCCGAAGTCTGGTTCTCGATTTTCAGTGTAACTTAAGAAGAATTCCAATGTTTCTACCTGGGTAAGAAGGCAACCTTCCACTCGTCCTACTGCCAGTGCTGCCAACGTATATATACTTTTTAAGAGTAAAGTTAGGATAGGTACTACTAGTGTATCAAAGCTCAACCCATCAGGACGAAGTGCAAGGTTAATGTTAACATTGGCCCTTTCGGCGCGTGTAAGCGGTGTATTGTCCCGATGAACGAGTGTAAGCTTTACTTTTTTGACATTGTTGGATGCTAATTAACAAACATACAAAAGATGAATGACGAGCACATAATGTTAATTTTTATATTTTTTTGCATGTTGCAAACGCTCCCCACATCAAAAGGTCTCGAGGTGCGCTGTAAGCGCTCCACTTTGAGGACACACATTACTTAATTGAAAGTTTCATTACAATTTGAAAGACGAGCACATTGACCATTTTTTACTGTCGCGAGCTCCCGAACTATGAATAACTAATGGCCTTCAAAATAGCGTAAGTTTACAGTACAAGATCTCCTTCACCCAGCCACACTTCGTGAGATAAAAACCGGTTTTGTGTAGCTTCTTAATACCTCTATCAAAAGAGGCTTGCATTTGGTGATTAGGTTACTATTTGAATAAGGCTATTTTTGACAACTTTTGATACCATCGGCCACACAGTGCGATGGCAGGCAATTATTTTGACTTTGAGGGCATCAGTTTAAAAAATGTAAAAATCGTATTTGTTATGCCTACTTTTAAAAAAGTGATCAAAGTGCGCAACCTGTAAATATTATTCATTCTTCTTGAAATTTGGCAAAAATATCTTTTTTTGTCAGAGAGACTCGGAGCATGAGCAAAGTCAGGTAAAATTTTAAATTTTATTTTGTGCCTTACAAAATGAAACACCATACAGTCCAACGAACTAACCATTAAGACTCAAAGACAGTACTACAAAAGCCAAAAACTTCAGTGACCAAAACGACTTGACTCATCCGCGGCCGCGCCGTAATCAAACTGATAACTGATCATGTTTACTTTAATAACGTATGAAGTTGAGTATGGTCGAAAGAGTAGTTTTCGTTCATCCAAGTAGGTTCTCTTATTATATTTTTGATAAATACTGAGTGTGAATTGTATAATCCAAATTGTAATCCATATGATGAAGGAAAAATAGCTATTGTGTTGGTTTTTCTGTGATATCATATGCCCATATGGTGAATGTGAATTATATTTTAACGAAAAACAATTCTTGTTGATTGGTAGACTTGAATTTGTACTCTTGCATTCTTAAAGGTTGGTAGCGGGTAGTTGTGGTTGTGGTTATTTTCAAAGAGTGCCTTTAACTGTGAAAGTAGAAAAAAAGATCTCGTTACAATTTCAGAAAAGGAATTCATATAAAAAACTTTCTAAGTCTCAAAATGGCACTAACCAAGTGTAGCTCTACTTCCCGAACTATATAAATTTACGTACGAGTTTAAGAATTCAAATACATACTGCTAAACCGCATTTTATGACAATTTCATTGGATAAGCGAACATCTATACAATTTCCCAAGACAAGATTTTTTCCACACTGAATTTTTTGTTGCTCCTGCTTTCCTTAGTTCCTAATGATTGATTTTCTTCCTTTGAATTATTCTCAGCAGATATAATATTAAATTGAGTTTTTGTTGTTTCGCTAAATGTTTCCCTCTCAGTGTACACCCGTAAGTTGATAAAACTTATAGTTTTATGAATGATGATAAGAAAAAAGTCCTTTGATAGATATATGTATGTGTGGTAAATTGAAAACAGGCAATGTGATTTATGGCAAATGATGCTAGACCTACATTTATATCAGCAATACCTATTAACGATTTATTAGACACTTGAGAAATATGAAAACCGATTGGATTGGACAATTTGCTTTTTTTTTTTACTTTTTTGTTAAGCAGTCATAAATCATCTAAGTCGATGATGGTGGTTATGAGATGAAATTGTTTTATGGATAAGTTATGTGATAATAATAAATGACTTATAAAAGTCTTAAGTTCGAAGCAATAAATCGTGCGAAAGAGATTATGCTACTTTTTGCAAGGATCTAAAAGAAAATGTGAAGAGCTTCTAGAGAAATATTTATTGCATCAAATATATTGTAAAATCGATGATTAAATGTGGTAGTGCTTTCTTGGTTAATAGAATCATTTTTATCTTTCAAGATCATCACAGTTTCAGGGTTGAACTCGAGTAAACTCCAGAATTATTCAGAAAATTAAATCCAAGAGCTTCAACGAAGAAAATCAACTTTATTTGATGAATCAAATCTGGATTGAGTTTATTTATTTATTTATTTATTTATTTATTTATTTATTTATTTATTTATTTATTCAACTGCAGACAAATTAACGTCTAAGTTGAATCAATCCAAAAATTACATAGCACAGATTTAAGAACTAACAATAATATTTTATTTACATTTCTTAGTTAATAAGTAATAATCGTTTTATGATATTTTTTGATAAATTAAAATCAATTAAGTTATTAAAACTATTAAAATCAATGCACATATTGTTGATAGGTTCATTTAAACCGTAATTTACTCGTGAAGATGTGGTGTAAAAGAATACTGGATTACGAGTTGATCTTGGATGAGTATTAATGTTTAGTTGATTAAGAATGGCCGGAGAATCAATAGATCCAGATATCAATTGGAACAAGAAAATAATGTTGCTTACAACTCTTCGCTTTTCCAATGTAGGTAAGCTCAGCAATTTAAGGCGGTTTTCATATGATGGAAGATGATGAGTTGGATTCCATTGAAGATTTCGCAAGGCAAACAATAAAAAACGTTTTTGTATACTTTCAATTTTGTTAATAGCTGCTGCATAGCTTGGGCACCAAACACAACTGCAATATTCCAATATAGGCCTTACAAGTGCACAGTATAATGTTTTTGTAATATACGGGTCATTGAATTCCTTAGAGAAACGCATAATTAAACCTAGACGACTTCTGGCTTTGCTGGTAACTAGGTCTATATGTGGATTAAAAGTTAATTTCGTATCGAACAGAATGCCCAAATCGTTAAATGTCTCCACTCTTTCTAATAAATTTTCTCCGATAAAATAAGAGGTAAGAAGAGGTTCCCTTTTCCGAGAATAGGTCATCACTTTACACTTTTTTATATTGAGATCCATACCGTTTGATATACACCATTCAAAAACTCTATCGATGTCATGTTGAAGGAATAAATACCCATTTGGAGAGTTAAAACTATATGATAGTTTGAAATCATCGGCAAAAATAAATATGTTTGAATACTGGATGACGTTGCGTATATCATTTATGAATAAAATAAATAACAGTGGACCAATATGGCTTCCTTGAGGGACCCCCGATAGTACGTTTATGACTTTAGAGTAACAATTTTTAAATGAAACATTTTGTGTTCGGTTTGTTAAGTATGACAAAATCCATGTTAATATCCATTTTGGAAATCCATAATTATTAAGTTTGTGATAAAGAATAGCATGATTCACTCTGTCAAAGGCCTTACTCAGATCCGCATAAAACACATCCGTTTGAAGACCTTGTACCATATTTCTATTTGTTAGGTTTGTGAATTCCAATAGGTTTGTAGTGGTTGATTTTTGAAAACAGAAGCCGTGTTGTTCAGGTGCAATCAGTCTCTTACAATAAAAACGTATATGATCACTAACTATTTTTTCAAAAAGCTTTGGCAGACAAGAAAGCTTGGCTATCCCTCTATAGTTTTCAATATTGTTTTTACTGCCACATTTATGAAGGGGTTGAATAAACGAAGATTTCCATATAGTAGGAAAAACACCAGTTGACAGCGAACAGTTAAACAAATACGTTATTATAGATGAAATATGAGACTTACAAGATTTAATAAATATTGATGGAATACAATCAGGACCAGACGAACAGTTATCTTTTAAATTATCAATATATTGCACTACTTCCGCTTCAGTCAATTTTAAAAGAGGTATATCACAGATTGGTTGTTTAAGATTATCACAGTATTCAATATCACAGGAACTATATGTTTGTTGGAAAAACTCGGCAAACAAATCACTGATTTCTTTATCACAGTTAGAGGTTTTATTCTTGTATTGCACAGATGATGGGAGAGTTGAGCATTTTCTTTTAGAGTTGATATATTTCCAAAAGTATTTTGGATTACTTGTAATATTACACTTAATTTGTGTAAGGTGAGACTTATAAGATGTTCTAAGGTTATTATTAAATAGTTTCCTATAGTAAACAAAAACATTATAATAATAGATGTTATGTGTATTTCTCCATTTCTTATAAAAACTATTTTTAAGATTTCTTAAACGTCTTACATCTCTACTTAGCCAAGAGCTGGATGAAGGAGCAAGTCGTTTCTTCCTTAATGGTACACAAAGCTCAATACAATTTCTCAAGATGTCTTGAAAAATACACACACCCTTATTTACGTCATCTGAGGATAACACATTTGTCCAGTCAATATGATTAAAATAGTTATGTACTTTTTCCATGTCAATCTTTCTAAAATTATACTCAGTGATGATCGAGATTCTCTTATTTTCGTTTTCAGACAGCTCAAATCTGATATCACACTGTATTGCACTATGATGAGGAACTTTAGGTAAAAGCCAGTCTTTTACACTTACTACTTCACAGATATATGGACAATCTGAGAAGACGAGATCAAGAAAACGAAAATTTGCATTCGGTATTCCATTTATTTGGCTAAGTCCAGCTAGAAACATTGCCTCAACAAAATCTCTTTCAAATTGTGGGCCTTGTTCAAGTGCATAGTATGATGACTTGGTTTCTTCATCAAGCTTCCAGTTAAGGTTAGAAAGGTTGAAATCTCCAAATACGTTAATTTTAGAGTTAGAAGAAAGTTCAACGATCCTTGACAAGGCGGAAGAGTATTTCTCGTACAACATGGACGAAGAACCAGACGGTATATAAACACCAACCAACACATAAGAAGACTGTGAAAACGATATCTTAACACTTATTATTTCAAGGTCAGTATGCAATTCAGATAGAATCAGCTCCGATTTAAAGTTACATTTAACAGCTATCAAAACACCACCTCCTTGCTTAAATACGCTATTAGACTCATTTCTATCAACTCTATATAAAATATAATCAGGTGGGACAATATCCGCATCAGGTACAGATAAATTCAGCCATGTTTCAGTCAATATTATAACATCAAAAGATCCATTTAAACAATTTAAATAAAAGTTTCTCAGCTTAGATTTCATTCCACCGGCATTCTGATAATAAACTATTAGTTTTTTGACGAGACAGAAGCGATGTTATCGTCCTGATTACAAACAGGAAATCTAGCAATTTTTTCAGTTCTTGGCTTATTTCTAAATTCGTGAGCCACTGAATACTTCGGCCAGAATCCCCGAGAAAGCATCGGTTCAACAGCAAAGTCAGGAACAAAAATTTTAAATGATGAAATTCGACGTTCATAGTTGAATTGCATTTTTAAGCATTTGAAAGAATCATCTACACCAGGTATTTTTTTCTTAATGTAATTAAGGATCATATCACTACTTGTATCAGGGTCCAGACGCGAAACAAATATACATTTCTGCGGTGGCACCGCCACTAACTCGTCCGAAACACCCTCATCCATATCGGAAGCTATTGGGTCGACGGGTTGTGAATCAGCGGCAGTATCACCGACAGAAACATGACTTAGCGCTGGCTTCACTATCTGAATCTCCGGAATTTCTTCGATAGTGGTGATGGACTGATTTAGAGGTGGTATAAAAGAACGACGTGATCCTGTTGGTACGCACATAATGGTAGTGTCAGACTTCTTGCGTTTTGGAGACAGCTCGTTATCCTCAAACTCAAGATTATTGAACAGCGTTTCATAGTCGGCCAATTTTTGTTGCATTGATTTTAGCTCTTTTGAAATCTCATTAAATGTCTTCTTAGTTTTTTTGAACATTTGGAACAAGTCAGATGTTTTTTTTGAGTTGCATTTTTTACAAAACCAACGAAGGCCGTTCCCAGATTTGAGAAGCCCTTCTATCAATTTTGCAGTTAAGCTTGCACATTTCATATGAGCATAGCCATCGCATAGCCAACAAGAACACATTCTCTCATTTTCACCAATAATATCGTTGCAATAAAGGCAAATCATATTCCGAAAATTGAAATTTTTCTTAATATTGAAATGAAAAATTAAGTTACTTATTTTTTTTTTTATTATTCCCAAAAGAATGTGTATTATAACAGCTTGTTTGTAATATTGAAAATGTTCCGAAAAATATGCAATACTTTTTAGTTCGTTTGAAGGAAAAAAGAACAACCAGAAAGTATGCAATATAATTATTACCTTCCAGCAATGTATGTATGCAAATCACTCAAATTATAAAATATTATTGTGAGCAACACTTTTTAAATGAGAGTTTATAACACTCCAAACAAGAAATAATTGAATATTATGAGAGAACAAAAAAAAAATAAAACACTCACAGGAAAAACAAAGAAATAAATTTCTTGTAATAATATAGAAAGAAAAAACACTTTTTTACTGACTAACACAGGAAAAGAGGCAAAAATTATTTTTTTCACAGCAAGAACTAGTACTTAACTTTAGGGCAACTTTATCTAGTTCAAGAGATTAATTCATAGCCCACCAGAAAACTTTACTCCGGACAAATAGCCAATAAAAAGAAATATCGACGGTTAAACTTTAGGACTTCATTGAGTTTTAAGTAAAGATTAGATGACAAACTTGGCGGATTATAAAGAAATGATCAGAATACATCAATAAAGATGTAAAACAACCCACCGGTTCGCCATATGAGTCTTCGAGCTTTTCAATAATGGAACACAAATAATGTACAGATAACATTTTAAATTTGATGAATGTTATGGGAGCAGTACATAACTATGTAGCCAGTAAAGAATGCTATGGACTTATTGAACAAATATGTACTGCGTACATATTACATGGACAATGGACGCAACACAATTTGTTGTTAACAATTGTATTTAATGGGTACAGCTTATTGTAGTCAATACATATATTTGTTAGTCGTCTTTTTCCTAACTTAGGAAGTTAGTTTATTTGAAAATAAAACAATATTTATTTATTTGGTTCTTAACTGGGATCCTTCTAGGCACTGATAAAGCACACAACCACTCGGACAATAGAATTTGCAGAGAATGAATGAGTTGTGTGTTTACTGTTTGTGTGATTGACTTAATGTTTCGTTGTTTGTATTTAATAATCAACAAATGTTTCTATTTAGAAGGCATTACATTATCTGTGGCGGGTCCATAGTTTTGTATTGAGTACATATATCATTTGTATTCACTACACGCATCAGCAGGTGAGATGTGTACTGAATCCACGGTTCATTCTTTGATTAATTGTTTTGCCTGGATTTATTCGGTTTATTAATTGAAATGTTAGCTATACTCATCAACTGAACTGTGATAGGAAAGGTTCGTCTTGCATCTTATGAGTATGACTTATGATATGAATCTATCGATATTTTTGTTTCAAATTGAATTTAACTTTTTTGTATTTTTATAGTGTTATTTTCTTTAAATAATCAAAAGATCAATTCTAATATGTAATTTATTTTTATTTTATTTTTAGGTATGTACAAATCTTCATCTAAAAACAAATATTTTCCAAACAGTTTCGGTAAGATAATACTCAAAATTTCTAATTCCAAGGTAATGTCTGCAGAACAAATGACAAAAAAATACTAAATTATCCGACACAATATCCCTGGAGAGAATATAAATTAAAGAAGGCGTATAAATTTTCTTGTTTTGTAAATTCATTTCTACGTAGGTATCTATACATATTTGTCTAAATGTTTTATTTGTTTTGGTTCAACAAAAAAAAAACACTCATAATAAGACCCAATTCTATAGAGTGTTGTCAATTTTATAATCCTGTGGATGATTGTAAAATCCTTAATCGTATCGGGACCAAACAAAACATGTTGTGGATATTTATGTTATCCATGAGTCCCTACGGTAGTGTAGACCCAACGATACGTTTGTTTTTTTTTTTTTTTTTTAAGATAATTTCAAGGGTGATGCCTTATAAATCCAATTGTCTTTGTCGTCTACCCATTCACATCTAGTTTAAAAAAAATAATAGAAGGTTAAACTTTTAAAGCATTTAAAGAGTTTTAATAGGTCAAGAAAAGTCTCGAATATTTTCTTTCACATTAATGAATATTTAAAGAATTTCTAATTTAGTAGATATTAGTGTATCTACTAAATTAGAAATTCTTTATGAATGAAAATTGAAGGGGTGGGGGTGGGTGAAAAGTTAATTAATAAATTGTCATCGATGAAAGAGCATTCTACCCTGCAAAAAACATGGGCTTCTTTTAAAAGAATAGTTTTGATAGGTTTTGAAAGGAATACAAATAAAATTAAGTTACAGAAAAATGCCTTGCCATTCGATGCACAAATAAGTTTGAAATGTTAAAGAGATTTACCTTTTTACGGATTGTAGATATCTGGAACTATATTTCAGATATCTTCATCGGTGTTCAAGGATGCACTATACTTGAAAAATCCTTTTAAATCTAACAGCAATAATTATTCTATCCCTTGCGTTTTGAGACTATATTTGCTTTTGGAAGTCACTGAGGCGTATACGTATTTTTTTTAAACAGTTTTATGAGCTAGAGAAAAAGTATTCGTAATAAAAATTCGAGGTTGAGGCTTTTTTAATTAAATAAATTAATGACATCACAGTCAATTGAAATTTAAATGGTAAGTTGAGGGGATCACAATAATACCAAAACTAAGTCATCCCTCCTTGTTTTCTACAAGGGATACGACTGCTATCCTTAATGTTATACATTTTAAGTCTCTATGTATTTTTTTTAGTATAAAAATGATGATGATAAGAATTACAACTCAAAAAAATTCCAACAAAACAACCATTTTTTAAAATAATCGGTTTTATGACAAAATCATTGATCGGCGACTAAAAATAGCCGGGAAAAAAGTTTCAAGTCATTAAATTCTATACAGATTTCATGCATGCGTGTTAGGTTGGGCCGAAAAACTAAAAATTTGTTTGTTCTTTTTTTTTCAAGTTGTAATAGAGCGGAAAAGTTTTGCGTTGGGGAGACTAAGAAGGGTTAACAAATTAATCAAATCGATTCAAGTCTTCCGATCCCTCATGAGGCCTAGGGTTTTTCGTTTATGAACGTTCTAACGATAATTTCTTACATATTTGAACTTGCTTTTTCCTGAATGTAATGAAATGTTATAGCTCAAATTCATATTCTTTAAAACCGCATAAAATAGTGTTTAAATATTATTTAAATCAATCAACATCTTCTTGTTGTGCATTGCCCTCAAAGTTAATAAAATTTCGAAGAAAAAATATAAATATAGTAGTCTGAGAAAGATAGATTCTAGGGTCAAGAAACTTAATTCTTCAAATATAAGAATTGGTATCGACATAAAATTTCACTTTCTACGACATATCAAAAATTCTCCGAAATTTTTGCATCATTGGCTTATTCACGTTCAAAAAGATGGGGTGATGTGTGAGGTCAGAGGTTTAAGTTTATCAATTTAAAATATTAATTTTGGTTCAATATTATGTATACTATTATGTTTATATGCTCATTTTTTTAAAGAATTTTTCGTAAAGAAGGTTTTCTCGGGCATACTTTTCTAAAGTTCCCTTCCTTTGTCGCCTGCAATTTTATTAATCTAAGAATTTACGTGAATATCGGTAAATATTGGTTGTTAAGAACAATTTTAACCCAAATTTCCTTGAAAATATTTTAAGAAGCTTAAAAAGATGAAACTTTTATTCGGTCTTTTTCAAGGAAACCATCTATTGAATTTGAATATTAAAAAACCTTAAGGACGTAACCCGTGGGGTGCTCTGTAGTGCGCATAAATTTAATCATGTTTACTTGCGATATAAAGGTACTATATATGTATATATGTACAATGTACACATTCGGGCTCGAGATTTTGATCAAACTTGTCAATATAACTTGTAAATATTTCGAATGCAAACACTACATTTGGGTAAGAAACCTTTTTCGAAAAATAGTTATTAATGGTGTATATAAATACCTCCCAAGGAATATTTTTTTTTTGATTTTCAATTTTTTGGAAATTGATGTTCCAAATTTTCCAAAAAATATTTTTTGGATTCTTAAAAAATATACGTTTTAGATAAAAAAAAATCTATGTGCTATGTGGTCTGCTACTTAAGAGTGTTCCGAACTGAACAGACCAGTTTTTTACTTGCGATATATGTAGGTACTATAGGGCAAGTTTTGGATTCGTGCAAAAAAAAAATTTCGAGATAACAATCAAACATGACATTACGATGATAGAGAACACGAAAAAAGTGGGTGGCACAATTCTGTCTGTCTGTCTGTCTGTCTGTCTGTCCGTACCTCAACCTACAGCCTAAACCACTGAAGCGATTTTCTTCAAATTTTGAACTTAAGGTTTTTTTGTAACTCTCCAGAGGGGAAATTGAAATTTTTTTTTTAGCTCAAAAAATAACGGTACTTGCCATACAACTGTTAAGGAAAAGCTTATTTATCTCAAAAACGGCTCCAACGATTTTGATAAAAAAAAATCAGTGTATTATTGTAGATATGATATACCTTTTAGTAAGAAAAAAAATCACCAAAAACATTTATTAACGGTACCTGCCATATAACGGTTTTTTTGATTTTTGGTTTTCTCATTAACCGCTCATCCGATTTCAATAAAAAATTTTGCACAAAAGCTTTGTTAGAATATAAATAATACTGCATACCAAATTTTTTGAAAACATAAATTTTGGATTTTTAAAAAAAGATTCAAAATTTTTTTTTGAAAATTCAATATTTCAAAAACGGGTTGATGAATTGTTTTAAAATTTCAGTTTTAAATGAATATTTATATATACTCAAAATTGGCGTACCAAATTTTTTTTTGAAAAATGTTACAAAAATTTTATATATAAAAAATTAATTTTTAAGAAAACGGCTCCAACGATTTAAAAGTTTTTTTTTGCATATATTGATATTTTTTTAAGTAATCAAATGACATACTTTTTTTTGCGCTCTAAGTTATTTATCAGGCTGTTTAAACAATTAAAAGAACGATTTAAGTGCTTTTTTATACTTTTTTTTTATATTTAAAGTTTATTTTTTAAAGTACTTAAGTTCCACACAACTTGAACATAAGAGCAAGTACGTGCGATCCAGTCGTGCATTTTATTTTATTTTCATCAAAAAATTTGTCAAAAAAATACGGTAAGGTATACAAAATTGACTGTCAAAAATGCGTTTCTTCAAAAGGAGAATAGGACAAAACGGTCTACAAGACCAATAACGACGAGACATATGTCGTTGGAAAGGTATTTTTATGAACTACAATAGTTTCTATGAAGGCTTACTTCATATCGCTGTGTGAAAAAAGTTATTCGCTAAATAGAATTGTGTTCTGGTGCATTCTAGTATGAATAAAATATATTTAGTATGGCCAAAATTTATGAAAACTGGTCTAACAAATAACAACAATATATACGTCATTGTAAAGGTATTTCCATTACCTACAATACCTTTAACAGCACTTTGATTCTAATCACTGTGTGAAAAAAGTTATTCGAAAATTAATGAATTATTGTGGTTCATTTTAGTGTGAAAAAATGCTTTCTTTTTAGTATGGGCAAAAAGTGTGAACGCAAGTTCAACCAATAACAACGTGACGTATGTCGTTGGAAAGGAAATTTAATGTACTACAATAGTTAATAAGGCAGCTTTTTTCAAATCACTGTGTGAAAAAAGTTATTCGCTACTTGTTACTCATGCTCCATAAATTTTATCTGTACCAAATATCCCTAAAGCAGCGAATAACTTTTTCCACACAGTGATTTCAAATAAGTTGTTATGGAAACTATTACTGTTCATAAAAATACCTTTTCAACGACATACATATTATTGGTATTGATAAGACCAGTTTGTATACATTTGTTCCACACTGAAATGTACCAAAACAAAACCTTGGTTAGTAAATAACTTTTTTCACACAGCGATTTGAAATGAACTGCCATAGTGACACATAAAAATACCTTTCCAACGACATATGACTCGTTTTTATTGGTTCCTAGACCACCTTCCATACAGTTTTGCCGATTGTCCTTTACAAGCATTTTTATTTTGTATTATTAAAATTTTTATTAGGTACGCTTCACAATCTTTTTCATGAAATCACCATTTCAGTCCGGAACACTCTTAACATAAAAAATTAAATTTTAACTCTGGGATTTCTTAACGGGATGGCTACGAAATCTCGCAAACTAAAATCTCGCATAGCAGAATTTCGCAATTAAAAAATCACGATTTTCATAATCTCTTCTTTTAGACCACACAGTTATTTATAAATTGCTAAGGCTCACCCAGAACAACGCGGAATCATGGCAAATCATTCGAAATGAAACAAAATATGCCAATAATCAGTGCTAAACAACAACAAAAACCTGTCGTCAGCGAATGTTTAGCGTTGGTTTGGTAGGTCCTTTTTTGTTTATTTTTCAATTGACGTCAAGAATTTTATAACCAGTTGTGATATTTTATGTTTAAATCGCATTAATGTTATTTGGCATTGAACTAGAAAATATTTTGAGTTCCTTAAATAAATGTTGGGACAAAATTTTTTAGCAAAAGACTTCACATGCCAAAAATTGAATACTTTGCGAAGCATTGCTAAACACATTTCCTTTGCTTAAAATAAAATAAAATAAAATAAAATAAAATAAAATAAAATAAAATAAAATAAAATTAAATAAAATGTATTTAGCTTACCAAAAATAAGAAATAATTTTTTACTTTTTTGCCATAAACATAGTTAATATTTTGTTTTACTAACCCCTAAGTTTACAGTGGAACTTTAAACTCCACTTTTGGTTCAATGTTTAGTTCAGCAGAACAATTGAACTCAGTTCTAGGTTTAAACGAGACTGTGAAACTGGGGGTAGAGAAATAAGTTTTTAGTTACATTTTTTAATTGCTGCAAAATAATTTTTACTAATAAAAGTTGAAAAAAAGTTTTTTGTTATCTAATTTTTCAGTGCAAAACCCAGAGCAATACGTTGCTGTGAGATTCGAATTTGTGAGATTTAAGTTTGCGAGATTTTAAATTTATATGAGATTTTAGCTTGCGAGATTTCGGTTGAAATTTGCTAGATTTTTCGGTGCGAGATGTGAATGCGAGATTGTAAACAGCGAGATATTGTAATTGGGAGATTACAACAAGATTTTAAATTTCCGAGATTTTGTTATTCGAGATTTAAAAAAAAATGCGAGATTTCGTTATTCGAGATTTTGGTTTGCGGGATATCGAACCGCTCCTTTTTTTAACAGCAGTTTCCATAGAACTGCTTTTTTATTTTAAATTTCCTCACTATCGACTAAACGGATTTGAATTTGAGTTTTTGTGTATAAAATTCCAAGAAATACCAAAAAGTATTTTTGAATTAAAATAAACAATAATATTTATATTTTTTTTTCTGAAAATTCGATACCTTTCTCATAATCGGGTTGTTAATTATTTTATTTTATTTTATTTTATTTTATTTTATTTTATTTTATTTTATTTTATTTTATTTTAAATTTGCGTACGTATTTTTTTAAAAGTTCGCTCTAACAATTTTTAAAATTTGTTTGCACAAATTCGTACTTGTTCAAAAATTTAGATGGCATTCTTTTTCTTATAATGTCATAAGGTAAAGATATCACATTTAAAATCGTAAGCCTCGTGAAAATAAGAACAAGTACGTGCGAGCCAGGCGTCCATTTTCTTCCACAAAGCTTAGATAACTCTGTGTTCAAAAATTTTCCAAAAGAAAATATTTTTTAGATTTTTAGAAAATGTTTTAATTTTCAGGACAGTTAAAACTTTGTTTTTCTAATTAAAAAAATCAAAGTGTACCAATAAAAGAATTTTAAAAAATTCCTTATTTGCTTTTTTATTTTTAAATTAGATTTTTCTAGTCATCATTCAAAAATAAATTCTAAATTTCAAAAGTATTTTTCAACAGCTTATGGAACGAAAATTGTACTCTGTTTCAGAAAAAAAGGCAGGAACGTTAATGCTTTCGAGTGAAAATGCTGCGTGCTTACATGGATTTTACAACTACACTAATGGCTGACGTGCATTATGCTACATTTCCACCTAGCGCTAATCTGAGAATTAATAAGATTTACCTCAAATCATCTTTAAATATCGAAGATTTACCATACAAATATATTTCGTAAATATTGAAGATTAGACATTAATCTATTACAAATCGAACGAACCTATTCTTGTATGGAGCTGAAGGATTCATTTATGGCTGAATTCAGTTCTTGACAAAGGAAACATTCTATCTCACTTCCTCTTCATAAGAAAAAATGAAACACCATTGGCATTTTCAAAGGTGTTGTCAAAGTAAATCTTTTTGTGCGGTGGAAACACCAAATAGATTTATTAAATCTGAACTGAGATAAACCTTTGGTGGAAACATAGCATTAGGCATCTTTTAGTAGCGTTTTTAGCAGCTTTGAATTGCATAATGCATTATGCGCAGGAAATGTTTTAAGGTCTTCTTAACAATTGGTAATCAAAAGCAGGTGGTTATTGAATTTTTTGGAACTCCAAAAAAAAAAATTGAAATAAATTTTTCAGTGTCCATCACAAACAAACAAACTTTTGAATAAAATCAAATTGATTTTAACAATGGATCTGCTCTGACGAACTCGTGTGGCTTCTTACAAAGAAAATAATAATTGCACAAAATCGCTTTTATAACAACATGAATTTCAGAATATTTACTGTAACAATTATATGGGAGAGCGCCTACATGTACATACATACCACAATTATTACATAAAAGTTGTAGCAGCTTAAAACAAATTCAAGATGCCTGCTGGGTGTTCTCTCTTAGAGTTAATTAGCATAATTCTAAGTTGAAAACGTGTATAAAGAAATGCTCCTAATGAAGTGCTAATATTTTTCGAACAACTCTGTTTTTTTTTTGTTGCTCGCCTTAGCATCCAGCATCCGGTTGCTTATTCCGTTCTGAAGTAAATCATAAAGAAAGCTATGGGGACAAGAACTTTTTGTTTTTTCTTATGGAACAAAGAAAATCTTTAAGTTATTTTCTTTCCTTTTTTATGTTTCCTGCTGTTAAGAGATTAAAAATGCCGCCACAAAGTGTTTTGGTTTTTTGTTTTTCTTTTTCAACTCAAAAAATCACAATTCTTTTTAGAATAGGCATAAACAAGCATATAATCATGAGCGTATGTTGCTTTCAAATCAAAAGGCCTAAATCCTTTGAGAAACATTTCTAAGAAAAAATGTAAGGAGTTTTCTTATATTTTTTAGATTGAAAACACAGGATGTACTCCCAGAAAAACCTCAATTTTCAAACATAAAAGTTTGGATTAACATCAGGAAGAATACGAGTGTGCTAAGAAATAAATTGAAATTTAAATTCTCTGGGTAGTTGCTACAATATGTATATTCTTTGTAAAATAAATCTTATCTTATGAAGAGGGATAAAAAGAACAAGAATCAAAATTCAAAACTCAAAACACAGTTTTATTAAGTCTAAAACGATATAGAATGAATGAATAGGGTAAAAAGGCCTACTACTTGTTCTCTACATGATATGAAAATGGCCTTAGAAATTTTCAGTCCAGAATTTTATTTAAAAAAAAAAGTTAAACGAAAGAGTTATTTTCAATCCTCCAAGAAGTATACAGGATTTGATATTTTGCAAAAGTTGAAAATTGTTAAGTTTTGTTCGAAAGTTATCTTACCTTTTTGCTTTAGAAAGAAAAGTGATTGTACCCTACAATGTCCTGGTTCGAAAGTTTTTTTTTTATCTAAAAAGGTTGACAGAAGATTTTACTTAAATTAAATAAAAAGAGAAGTTATACAATTTCAAAGGTGACCAACGAACTTTTCCAAACTTTATGAAAGAAAAACTAGAGTTGATGAATAATAGTGAGTGTATTCATGAGAGAGAAGTAAATTAGAGGAAAATTCTAAAAATAAAAACGATCCCTTTTGAATTTGGGCTTTATATTTTTGTTTATTTAAATAAATTGCAGGCACCGGTGTTTATAGCAGAAAACAGGTGACGGATGAGCTCAGCACCAAAAATTACATTTAGAATGAGTCTTACCTGCAAGTGTCAAAAACCTTGTTTTAACAGTAATGGCCATATTATTCACTCGTTTAATCCACAAATAAATTCACAGTTAAAATCAATTTTTTGAACCCAGTTTCTATTAATCCAATTGGATTTGAACTGCCCTCCGGAGGTAAGACTTAGTGGTTCAATGGAGATTAAAAATCAATTTCATGTTGTTCACTTTCTCTTGACATTTCGAGTTTCTTTTGCTTTGTTCACTAGTGAAATAATGGATTTAAAGTAAACAAAGTGGAAAAAGTTGAATATTAAAATTAAATTTATTTTGTTCTTCTAAGTGAATGTTTTTTAAAATATTTTTTACTATTAATTTTTGTATTCTTCTCACCTAACTCTTTCATTTGATACCCATAATATGGAAATGCACTGCAAATAATATTGGATTTAGAGTGAAATCATTGCTGTGTTTTATTGGAAAATGCATAGCTAGACAGTAAAATTTCCCTTGGCAAACAACAAAAAAGAGACATTTCTACTGACTTATTTATCGACACTTTCCAGAATTTGTTGTTGTTTGCTGAGGGAAAATTTAGTGTGCTATAATATTTTCCAATAAAACATGCCTCATTTTATTTTCGTATTCTTTCCAGCAAACCCTTTCATTTGATACCCATATCATGGAAGTGCACAAAAAATGACTAATCCGCCATCTTTGGCGGTCCGCCATATTAGATTAAGAGTAAAGTCATTTAATGTTCGATGTTCGTATTTCATGCATTTCATGGACTTGATTGCCGAAATTGACAAAATGATGATGTCTTCCTCATCAGAAATTCACTTTAATGATATGAAAATACAGAAGTAAGTCTTGTCATGATCCAACATTCTTCTTGTCATCATCATCAACTTCAAAATAATTTAAAAAATAAACTTTTTAAGTGCAGCAAACCATTTAACCTCAAGAACTGTCACGGGAGAAATTTGACATTTCGCAAATTTGACATTTGTTTTAAAATATTTTCCATCTGGATTAATGATATGGACATTATGGGTGTCGGAATTTTTTTATTTTTATATTCAAAATGAGTATTGTGGATATTGTTAAGGGTTTAAAAAGAAGTAATTTAAGTTCCGGGACATTTGGCAAAATTGAATTTTGAGACCCCGTGGCCGTTTTTAAGTTAAAAAACAACCTCAATTTGAAAAAGCGGTCTGAAAAGCCAATATTATATGAGGTCACAGTAACTTATTAAAATCTGCTTGTCAAAATATCATGACATAACTTTTTACATTAAATTCCTCCGAAAAATAGATCGATTTTCTAGATGTTTTCGATTATTTTTTTCTTAATAGAATGCTCGAATTGGTTGAAACTTGCTTTCTTAGCATTTTTCAATTGATGTTCGGTCAATACAAATGAGAAAAGAAAGCCAAAATAAAACATATGTGTAAGTAATTTTAAGAACATATCGACGCAAATTTAAGTGGTTTCCCTCACCACTTTTTCGAATTGTGCTGTTTTTTACCTAAAAACGGTTGCGGGGTCTCAAAATTCCATTTTGGAAAATGTCCCACAGCTAAAAGTTCATCTTTCTAAACCCTTTACAAGATCCACAATATAAAAATAAAAAAAAATTCCGACACCCATAATGACATGTATACTTAAATTTTCGGATTTTATAAATCCAAATTTAATTCTTGATCTTAAAATTGTGACTTTTGTCCTGATTTATGATTTCGGGGGTGCAGCATCCGAGTCCGTGTGCGACTTAAATTTCATGACTCAACATGGGAAAAAAATGCAAAAGTGCCCATTGGGGCTCAAGCGCTAGTTGAATATTAGCGTATTTTTGCTGATCCGACAAACCCCATTAGGTAGTTTACGAACAGGTCAACTTAATAACGGATTCTCAAAAATGAATGAAGGTAAAGGGTGTTTTTTTTTAAACGTGGTTTTCAAGAAGAAATAAAACGCATATAATTTAATGTTATAGCCAAGAATTTAATATTATTATAAAGGTAGGGGTTTGCCATTATGTTTTGAAAATGTGATCGGGCAAGTGGCTGCCACGGCTGGCTCGAATAAATTCCAACCAAGAGGCCGAATTTTCGACCGCTTTTTGAAGCAATTGGGGCCGTATGTC
The DNA here is from genome assembly GCA_963921185.1 of Dasysyrphus tricinctus. Classification (NCBI taxonomy): domain Eukaryota; kingdom Metazoa; phylum Arthropoda; class Insecta; order Diptera; family Syrphidae; genus Dasysyrphus; species Dasysyrphus tricinctus. The sequence goes on along the minus strand of OY992532.1, from coordinate 40,313,795 downwards.
AGCAATTACGCGGTGTTGATTGTTTCGTTGGCTGCATGGCATGTAGTGCCGTTTTTTTGGAACGTTGTCAACATCAACATCCTCTAATTCAAGCACGAAAAAGTAATTAATCATGGCTCTATAGCGTTCCCCATTGACTGTTACATTATGGCCGGCTTCATTTTTCATCGCAGCGAACCAATATTTTGGTAATAAATTTGCACGATTTGCAAACATTGTTCAGGTGTAAGTCTATTCATCATAAAATGACACATCAAACTGAGCATAAATCAAGTAACACCTGTCAAAAAGACCAACTCCGAAAAAAGTACTGCCAGATTAAAAACCACGCGTCTAAAAAAAAATACCCTTTAAGTATCATATTTTGGACTGTCACCAGTGGCGTAAAAATGATTCGATTTTAAAAAGAAACGATAATCAATTTTTCACGATAAAATCTCGATATGTCATTCTTTATTTTTTTTATTTACCGTATTAAAAAAGTTATGATTTGGAAGTGCCAAAAATAACATTGAAAAGTTTTGGACTGAATTGATTGCCACAGGAGCGTAGATGCTGAAAATTATAAAAAAGAAAGGGCGCCAGTAATTTTTTTTTTGTATAAACGAAATTACAAACCTTTTGGAGCGGAGAGCGACGGTGAAAGAAAATTAAGTAATTTGAATAAATTTTAAGTAGAAAAAAAAAAGACGAAATAAGTTTTAATTTTGTAGATTGATTGTTTATTTGGGAAACCTTTTAATATAGGAGTAAAACCAAACATTTTTTAAAAGAACAAAAGAACAAAGATTTTTTAAAGACAACAGAAGATGGATCGTTATCGATCGGTCCCGAACGAACAAAGAAATTACTAAACGGGTCACGAGTTCCGCTTTTTTGGAATTTCTAACGAAGCAAAAGCCAAACGGGAAATTATCATCATCATCATCATCGTGTCCTGTAACCCCGGCTGGGGCATAGGGCGTCAACAAAACGTCTCCATCCTTCACGGTCTGCTGCAAGGTACTTTAGCTGTGGCCACGTCTTTCTCTGGGATTCTGCTTCCGCTAAGACAGTTGATTTCCATGTTGTTCTTGGTCTTCCAACCCGCCGTGCACCCTGAGGATTCCATTCAAAGGACTGCTTTGCAATTTCATCGTTTGGTTTCCTCAGTGTGTGACCAATCCAACGCCATTTACGCTTTCTTATGTCGACGTCCAGCCGCTCTTGACTTGTCCTGCGCCACAATTCCACATTTGATATTATTTGTGGCCATCGAATCTTTAGGATGTGGCGAAGACAGCGATTCACAAAAGCCTGCAATTTCTTCGAAATGATAGACGTGACTTTCCAGGTTTCACAAGCATATAACAGCACGGATTTGACATTGGATTCAAAGAATCTCAACTTAGTGCGTAAGGAGATTTGACTTGATTTCCAGATTGGGGACAGAGTACCGAAGGCAGCACGAGCTTTATTTATTCTACTTTTAACGTCCAGATCCGTACCACCGTTTGCAGAGACAATACTGCCAAGGTAGTTGAACTGTTCGACTACTTCAACTGGCGTCTCCTGTAGAATAATACGCTGCTGTGTGGAGCGGCCTGTGAGCATTATTTTTGTCTTTTTGCTGTTTATTCTTTTGCTGTTTATTCTTATATTTACTCGAAAAACCGAACAAAAAAAAATATCAATTCTACACAAAATTCACCTTTAGAAAAAAGAAAAGAAAACACTTAGCTTCAAAAATGTCTACCTATTCCCTCCAAAGATAAAATACCAGTTTTTAAGGACACCTTCCACCAGATTTCAACAAAATTAATGTTCCCTCTTCAAATTTTTCCTGTTTATTCCAAGTTCCTCACTTTAACCTTTTTATAGCTTTCCGAATTTCTTCTTCATCCTCGATAACTTTTCTTAACCCTTTTCTTTTACCTTTGAGATCAAAACCTCTGGTTGCTTTCAGAATCACAGTAGAAGTCCCCTTCCAGGTTTTCCATTAACCTGGATGGCCTCTTCTTTTTGTCAACCCCAGTACTTTCAGTCAATCAGCGGCCGTGGTTTTCGGTCGCGTTATCATCCAGCTTCTCTCCGCCATCTTTGCTGGAGACAGCCAACGCAGTTGAAAAACCGACGGTCCTGCTTATTCGCACTATCTCCCTGTCTTCTGCACTGTCATCATGGAAATCACCGATCGCTAGTTCCACTTCCAGGAGTGGCGAATCCGATGAACGCATCCAGCCATAAACCTCAATTTTTCGAACAAGGAAAGAAAAGTTTCCGACAACTAAAAAGAAATTCTATCCCACACCGCGATCATTCTTCCCCTCCGAAAGAAATTAAAATAAATCAACGTTAATGAAAAACTGGTGGAAAGCTAAACTACATTTTAATACCATTATAAAGGGTGGAAATTGGCAGTAATTTTCTACTTTGCGAAATTATCTAAGTCGTTGGGCTTTTGCGCAGATTTGAGGGCGATTAGGGACCAGCTTTCAACGTTCCATCTTATAGAACTAGTTTTAGTAAATAGGTTGGGCGCTCGGCCATTCTTCTTTTTTTTTTCGTAAATCCCCGACACAAGTGACAAGAATTTGCCACAAAGTAGCAACATGCAGCTTTTTGTACGTGGTTTGGACACCGTTGAGACCCTAGAGGTTTCCCAAAATGATACCATTGCCTCTATCAAGGCTCAATTGACACAATTGAAGGGAATCACAGAGGAGTTTGTCCTCAACTGTGAAGGAAATGCATTGGAAAATGATACGTGCGTAAGCAGTTTGTCATCCTTTGAACTGGACGTGACTGTTCCACTTCTCGGAGGTAAAGTGCACGGTTCTCTAGCTCGTGCCGGTAAAGTCAAGGGACAAACTCCCAAAGTAGAGAAACAAGTAACATCTAGCAGAGGGGAAACCAAATGTAACCCGTGCTTCTTTATGGTTTTGGATTTCGACAGTCCACCCGTCCGTCATTCATAAGGGTGCTTGGGGACCAACTGTCACCCATGCCTCTAATTGGTATTGGATTTGGTCCTAAGCAGACCGCCCGTCTATTGGTCATGGAGTTATGATATCATAGCGCTCTTCGACTTAAAGCGCTAGTTACATCGCTTTTAGTTTCTTCAATATACTGGGAGAGCGTACCAATGGCTGATGTGATTTATGTGATTACTCGTTCATTCGATCACTGAAAGCACTCACTCACTCGGTCATTGAAGCGGTAATTCGGCCCCTTCTTCTTGTAGTCCATACTGGATGCGATACCAGCTCATTTCTTTACAGGAAGGGAAAATTAAAGGCATGTACACTTTTGGAGACCAATGAACAACTGAGGACTGATATGCATGTATTCTTGCAAAAAAAGTGCCACGAAGGAGGAAATTGCCACCTGTGAAGCGCTCTTCATATGTGGACGGTCCCGTTTTTACAACAGGGTGATTGCTTACCTGCAGTTACATTCTAAATTTGATTTAACCTGTCTTCCTTCAACTAAAGCTGCTGCAGATCAGCATTCATATTGCGTCTACCATCTAGTACAATCCTGACTGGGAAATGTTTTGGAACCAACAGATTGGGGATAGAAAACCGTCAAAAGTGTATTAATTCCTGCTTCATCAGATCTGCCAACCGCACCAGAACATCTGCTTAAATTAATATCGTGCAACTGTCGGAAACAGGAAACAATGTACAACAAGATGCGAATGTAAGCGATCAGGAATGTTATGTACGGTAATGTGTGGAACTTGCCAGGGAAAATCATGCAGGAACCGCGATTGTGGTTTCACGAAATTTAGGTGGAACTGAATTAAATGCGGGCCGACCAAAATATAAAACGAGTCTTACAGAGATAGTTATTGAGTCAAGCACTGAGTCACTGGTGAGCTGAGAACTCGCCTTCATGGCCATTGCGATAACAAATAAACTAACAGCAAAATTTGACACTAACATACAACTCACCATTTGACTGCAAAACAATAAAAAAATTAAATAGTGTTTTTTTTAATCAACCATTCTAAAAAACAAAAACATAACCCACATATAAATCAATAAATGTTTTGTTATTTTATTTATTTTTAAATTAAGTTATCTCAAAAACTAACAACCAATTAAGCTGCATATAATTGAATTTCAATAAAACTTAATAGCCTTTTATACTTTTGGTGCTGATGCAAATATTGTCAAAACCATTGATGTTTTTGACATGAAAATGTTTTGAAAATTTGCAACCCATATACATATACGGTCTTTGTTTCTATAACTTAAACCAAAAAAAAATATCCCCACAGAAAATCAATTGATTGGAATGTTGTCCCATACCTTGTACGAAACAATAGATGTGCAGTTTAAAACGATATGTGGTTGGTTTGTATAGAAGATGATATGTATATCCAAACTACTCTAAAACCAAACGCAATTTATCTATGAAAACTTAAGAGTATGTAGAATGTACCTCCTACCTTCGCCTGCCTAAAAATTCAATTTTTGCAATGTATTTTTTAGACTCAGGTTATAGGTTGAGCACAAAAGAGGCCTTTTAGAAGTTTTAATCAAATTGATCGATCAAAGTTTGATGCGTAAAATTCATTTTGTTTTTGCTGTGTGCAAAGTTGAGGTTTATTATAGGAGCATTTTCTCATTGTTGGGGATGAAGTTATTTCAATTTATCTCAGCTTTTTGAACATACAATTGTTTTTTAAACGATTAGCCTACTGAAGTGTGTTTTGCTTCAAAATGTGAAGGTTTTGATTACTTCAATAATTTTTATCAGAAAAAAAAATGAAAGATAAGAAAAAAGATTCAAATGAAACATAAATATTTTTTTTTCGAAATAAATATAATTTTTTTAATGGGAACAATTCTACTACACATTGACAAAAAGATATTTGGGAAACCAACTGAAGGTTATAATTTAAAGTTATTTCAGAATATGTACTGAAAATAAACTTCTTGGATTCGCCTTGAAGAATATACGTGAAATTTCATGTCAGTAGGGGAATCAGGGGTGAAATGGAGCTAATAACTTATCTTTAATATAAAATTTCAATTCAACATCATATTGATGTATGTTGGTATGTTCCATTAGCCTGAGAACTTCCAAAAGCAAAAAGTTTCGGAAGCAACTGAAGGTTGAATGAATGAATAGATTTGGGGTATAATGGTGGCAGTGCCCCCATTTAGATATTGTGTCCCTTCTGGATGAGGCTCATACTCCAAATAAATTGATCAAGAAACTTTGGTTTTTAGAATTAACCTTCTTTAAGAGAGGGTAGTTAGCTCTCTTCCGTTTGGTAATTTTCCTGATGCCTGCCTTTGATTTAGAAGTGAATTGCATATTTCTAGTATATAGTCCGGTATAAATATCGGATTGTATGTTCTTAAACATTTTCTTTCAAAATGTCCATGTCTTTATATACAAACTTTAAATCCCTAATCCTCTTGAACATAAGAGCAAGTATGTTCGACCCAGTTGGACATTTTACTATATATACCTATCTACATTTCTATATTTATGCTTTAAGATGGAATGAGTTTGTAAAACAAGTCATTTAACAAAACTTCAATTCATGTATATTTAGTCATAGAATACGAGTATTATTATATAAAGTAATTCCAAAACACACGCTGAAATAAACATTTTTCCTAATTTCCCAGTTATACGAAATAATATTTGCATGGTTTTGTCTTGAATTTTGTTTTTTTTTTTTTTTTTTTTTTTTAATAAACTCTGTTGTTTTATTTTAGAAGATTACACTTTGCGATTAGATTGTGTCAACACTTAAGCACATCATCAAAAGACAATTGCGCACTTCTTTGAATATAATTAAGACTTCAAGAAAATACAATAATTGTTTAGGTTGAGTTGTGTATAGGATATAATCAAATTAATATACAAAATTTCGACATTGAATAAAATTGCTGTTTGTGTTTTAATAAGAAACAAAATAGATCTTTCAATATAAAATGAAGCAGTTATCCTCCCTTCCTCCCTCCCTGCCTCCCTCCTCCCCTCTAATTCAATTTAATCTACTTTCTTCGAAACGTCTTTGGTACATCAAACTATACAACCTTCATTTGAAAATTTTAAATGGATTTATTTGGAAAGACTCCTTGGGGGAATGTTCCTGGGAATCTTTGAATAATATTATTTCATAGGTTGAAAATTTGTTCTTGACATCGTAAGATGGTATAGGAAGCTTATAATCCTATTTTGCGGGTTCACTATAATTGTTCTTGCTTTTTTGAGGTTAATTCTGTGCGAGGTTATTTGTTAGAAAATATTTAGAAACATTATTTTTCATAAAAGTTTGTAGCTTTTGTATATTTTTAAATTCAGTAAGTTCATGTACTCATATTTATTTTTATATACCGTTCGGCTTTCAGTCTCCTTATTATAAAAATTTGCAACTGACTGACATTTTAACGTTTTTCAGAACAAACAAAAATTCATTGAATTCCCAAATACATATGCCTCGTAACTTTATTAGAGTTCCTTTTGGCTTTGATTTCAAATTGCCCTTATTAGGATTGTCGTTTACTTTTGATAAACGACTTTTGTCGCGAAAGTCGATCATCGAAAAAATTAATTTTGGATTTGAAAATTTTAATTTTTTGAACAAAATTTTTCTTTGACAAGTCAAAATGAAAAATTTCGTTCACAATGATTACCTAAAGGCTCTCCCAAAACAGCGCGAAATCATTCGCAAAGATAGTTTTTTGTATTATTGTGAATGATTTCGCGTTGTCGGCGAATGTTTTGCGTTGGTTTGGGAGAGCCTTAAAACACCAAAATAAATTTTTTCGATAAGCGACTTTCAACAAAAGTCGTATCATATATAGGTGGCGATGTGTAGGTGGCACCCTCCTTAGCCTATGCATAAATGTAGAATTAGTTCTAAATATGTTCATTTGCTTCAAGCATTAGTCACATACTGAAAAATTACCTTTAATTATCGAAGCCATTGTATATAAATTCTATAGTATTCTCATGAAGAAAAAAAGCTTGTGGCCATCTATGCGTCCAAATGTAATACTAATTTTTGTTAAGGGATCTCGGTAAGGCGATCACAGCGAACCTATCGACCAAATGTCTACCTACAAAATCGTGTTTCATGAGAATACTATAGATTGGATATACAATGTCGAAGCTATATAAAAATAAAATTAATAACATAAGAACAAAATGAAGTTCGTCTAAAGATTGCAAACAGTTAGAGCCCTTGCGCGTTTACATGCACCAAGGCGTTAAAGTGAGCCAAGAAATGTAAAGACAAAATATCATAAATGTTGAGTTGATTCCTTGGAAACACAATTAGTTCGAAATAAGCCACTGGACGTTTCTATAAGACTTCGCACTATTTAAAAATTTAAAAGCTTTATAGTATATTATCATCAAAAGGATTGATGTCACCATCCAAGTTAAGGAAGCTATATCGGACAGTAACACGAAATACATAATGATGAATGAATATGCAATTAAAACTCTTTAAAACTGCAATATTTTGAAATCGTAACATTCATTTGATGAATTTATATGTGTACTGTACATAGATTCGTTATGTAGTTGCCGTGGCGGACGGATTTAACTGATGGTGCACAAATTTAAACTGACGTTATCATAGAAGCTTCAAAATAATGTTCAATATAAAGACCTCTGATTAAAATGGTTAATAATTTCTTACGGAAGGGGACTTGATAACAGAATGGTAGGCGCACTCGGGCGTATACGTGCTTTTATAATTGATTGAATTTTTGGCATTCGAAATTTTATTGTGTCGAAAAAACAGTAAACAAATTCTGTAAAACGTGATCTCAGAAAACTCAGCAATCTCAGTGTCCTGGACAGGATTGATCAGCAAAATTTCTCAGTTTACTGAGGAAACAAATATTGAATCCGCTTGCTCAGGTTTTGATCGAACAAAATTTGCTGAGGTCTCGCAGATATTATTTTTCTGGGCATGCCTAATATTAACCGTTTTTGACAAGAAAAATAAGTTCGAAAAAAAGCTTCATAGTCTTTTCAATTTCCCGAAATCGTTATTAGAAACAGCTGCCAAAATGAGTACTTACTAAAATAAAAAAGGCCGCCGTCACTCACTCATAGTTAAAGATGTTTGTGAAATGTGAAGCCACAGAATGACTAAGATGCCGACTTGGGTGTATCTAATTTTGGTAGATTTTACATGGGTAACAAAAACGTAGAAATGCTTTATGCACCATAAGGAGGTATAGTGTTGGCCATTCCCGTGTGCCGGATTCGCTCTTATATGTAGATATTTTTACTAACATACCGGGGTTGAAAGCGCCCTTCCTCTTTTTCCGACCGTTTATGATGTTCTTTTACTTTTCAAGATGGTGTGGTAGACGTGTCGTCCATGGTGGAGTTTCCTTAGTGATTAGAGGAGGGGCTCCTTGTTGTGCCAATTCTATGCGTTGAATTAGCCGTATCCGGTGATATGCTGGGTGACGTAGTAGTCCACTTCACCGCAATTCCAGTTACTCCAATCAGCTACGTTTGCGATGAACCAAATAGTCCCAGCTTTCTCTCGGCTTTTACCATCAGAGGATTTTGACCCTTATCGGTCGAATGCATCTTCGTTTTTATAGCTGTAGATTCCTTGGGCGCCAAGTGTTCCACTCCGATAGGGATGAGTTGTCATTTGCAGCCGCTGAATTTTGACGGCTTGGAGTCCGCGTGATCCTGGGGATTTGACTCCCTGTTCCGTACTCCTTAGCTCGCTATTATGTTATTGTTCGGTGCGCCTTCACACAAATGTTTTTTTTTTTCTCCACGGGTGTTTTTTTACTCCCCACCTACACTGCATGAATATCAAGTTAGCGTTAAAGCCGAGCAATCCTCAATGCGCCACCTGGAGGACACGCCCTCATACTTTGCGATCGATACAAAATGCTTTAAGTCACTGGTAGATCAGAAAGTAGCGAAACATATGGTGGCAATTAGGACATTTATCTTCGAACTAAAGACTCCTTACCACTGGAGGGGGAAAGCTCCGAGAAATCGAATAAGCTAAGCGATAAAATTGACTCGACTGCTATCGGAATGATCAATAAATCCAAGTTTACTATCTTCGTATGGCTTTGAGTACGACTGAGAGGATAATTTACGCTCAATACCATACATATACCTACCTCTTCCCCTTCTTCTTCTTTTTATATAAGGAACCATATGCATGCTATAAACTTGCAGTAAGGCTCCAAAACTGCAGTTTTTTACATTTCAACGATAGGCTAGGTTAAAAATTTTAAGTCCTCTATTTGAAAAATTTCACAACATTGACTTTAATGTGAAGTTATAGCAGGTCAGTGTGAATTTTTTTTTTTTTTCAAAGAAGCCTGGCAAATTTGGACCTTCACTATTCTTGAAATGCAAAAAAACTGCTAATTTGGAGCCTTACTTCAAGTTCCTATAGCATGCTTGGTTCCTGACATACACAATGTGATACCTGCTAACTTAACATTGAATTTAGCAGGTTTGCCAAATAAGGGTGTACCTAATCCCTTATTTGGCAAACTGCAAAAACGGGAATAGAATTGAAAAAAAAAAAACTGCAAATTCCTGTCAAGGTCCCATTTGCGTGGGTGAAAGTTGCCCTGCCAACTCACAGACATTGTATTGTGTCCCTTTACGAGAATACATTATTATATTCCGGTACCGTACGAATCGTCATCTTGTCAGATCAAAGGGCAGGGTAGTGCCCTGCCAAGTTCGCGGCACTTACAGGAACAAACTCAGGCGATTTTCAACCCCCCTCTAACTTCAGTACCAATAAAGGAAGACATTTCGAATTCACAGTATTTGCTGAGCTGATCAAACACAAGTGGCTCACCTAATTTTAACTCTTTAGCATTAGTTATTCCCGAGAAATAGGACTTCAAATATCGCAAAAACCGTAACTGACAGAAATTTGGTATTTAATGAATACTGATTAAAATTTGGTGGATTTACTTGGCAAGTTTTCTTTTAGTTACTTACTGAATTGCCAATTTAAAATGCATGAAAACTTGACCAGTGAACCCATCAAATTTTAATCAGCAATCATTAACTACCAAATTTCTGTCATAATTTGGAGTTGTTTCGATGTTACTCCACTTAAGATATTTGATATTTACCTTCATGAACTTAAAACTTGGCATATATTTTAGATCTCATTACTTTTTCTGACTGACTTTTTACGCAGAGGCTTCTAGTACATATAAGAACCTGCTTCTTTTTTAGCATTTATGTTTTTGTTGTGATAATTATTTCTTACACGCTTCTAAACGTTCATATCTCGATTACTACATTTTTCCGAAATTATTCAACTTTATTTCGACTTTCTTATATTTGAAAAAAATTTTCGACTACAAAATTAATTGTATTTGTTTAAAAAAAAAAGAAGATTAAGCATTTGAACAAAGCAAATAAAATCGAACTATAAAATTACGCCCAACCAATGAAAGTCATCGTGTAAATAGCTCCTTCCTCAGGAGATTATAGGTATTCGAAGAAGATATAATTCAAAAATACAGTCAGCTTAGGTTAAAATAATGGTATTTAAAACACCTGACAAAATTAATTCTTAAGGTCCGTCTTCACCGACTCCTTTTATTTTGTTTAATCTAAAATATTTGTTTAATAAACTTTATTATTCCTTTAAAAATACAACTTAACTTAAAACAATACAAAAATACAAAAAGAAAAGAATAATATCTAAAACCCATCATAATGTTTTACATCTGTATGTGTTTCATTCACTCAAACAATTTGCATCGTGCCAAAATGGCACACTTCATTTACATCTACATATCTTTAAATATTTCTTTCCAATGAAAAATAAAAAAAAAAAAACATCTTCAAGTATCCTCTAATTGTAGAAACTGGAGCACACAAGTGATAATAAATTAATAATAATAATAATAAATGTTCTTTATTCACACATTTTTCTATTTTGCACCAACACTTAAAAATCATGACTCGCAATATCTATATCTTATGCCTTAGAAAGTTTGGTAACCTCTGCTTTGTTTCAAAAAAAAAAAAAAAAAATATTATTTTGCCCCTCAAAAGCTATGCATCACAGACATCTTGCAGCCTCTCCTATCTCCTATGAATGTGCATTTAGAAAACTCACTGACGTCATGAATACGAATCGCAGCAATACTGGCTGCCCGAATATGAATAATTGTTCCACTTTAACTCCCCTCCCACATCCTATAACCACAACCGCAACCTCTATCTAGCAAATAAGCGCGTCATACAGACTCTTGCCCAACCAATACACAAATTCAGAGAAACAACAAGAAACCGCATTGTCGGCCACAACGCGGTAACAAAGCGCCCAGTTCACTCACAACTTTGTAAGTGTAGTTCTGGTATATAGTGACAGTTCTTGTATACCTATATATATGACAGTTCTAGAAGCAACAATGAAGAGTGCCGTTGTAAACACACATTAAAATTACCGTCAAATGTGTATCGCTTCGCGTTATGATAATCGTCGTCGCTGATGGTGCTGCTGGTTGTTGTCTGTTCAAATTGCAGTCGCTGTAGTTGTTTTACTCGCCACAGACTTATATTCATAACGGTGCTTCTATTTCGCCGCGATACCTTTATTTTGACGGTTCTGAAACAGTTATTTGTCAATAACTGTGTTTAAATTCGTCTAAATTGCGGATACAAATAATTATCATGGAGAATCTTTTTTAATTCTTTGTGTAAGCTTCATCAGAAGCCAAATCAATTTACAGTTCATCATAAGCAATCAACCAGCATCCCGTTAATTGTGTAACAAGTGTTTGAATTGTAGTTGTTTTCCTTACTACCCACCACCCTTCATATTTATCTGAGTGGGTGCATTCAGCTAAAATTTAAAAAAATCCAAGTGCAACAAAAATTCTATAAAGTGCGGTTATTGTTCTAAATTTTCTGTGTTCACCTTTGGCAAATCCAAAATTCTAATTTAAGCCAAAAGTGTCGTGTGTCTCTGTCTACGCTGTACAATCACTTGAGACAGAGAGTCTAAAAATATCATAACAAGTACCGTTATATGTGTGTATCTTTCTTATTTTTGACAACGACGACATATTTGATATTTTTATCATAATACCTGTATCTACCTATGCCTACAAACCAGTGTGCTTAGTGTTTTATTTTTGAGGTTTAGTTGAAAAGATAATATTTAAAAAATTTACAAAAACGATTTATAAACAAAAATTCAACGAAGATGAAAATTGGATGCAATATTGATGTTTTTGTATTATTTGATGACATCAAAGCAGAGGTTACACTCTTCAAAATTTTTGTTTGACAGTTTGTTGGATGTTTTGGTTCGATGCGGAAGAATAATAATTTGAAGTTGATTTATGGAAGAAAAAGATGATGATGTGTCGCATATAAAAAGAGGCTTTATTTTTTTATTTTTTTAATTCACATGATCTCTGTCTGCTTTTGCTGTGATGAAAGATGATTTATTATGAAAACAAATAACAACACAAATAATAAAAATAAACAAAAATATATAATTTTGAGCGACAAATTGCGAGTTGAGGAAAGATTCGTGGAATTTTTCAGATAGCGCGTTAAGAACTTTGAGAATTCTATTTTGTTTTTTTTTTTTTTTTACTTGCTTCATTAATTTGAATTATGATTTTAATTATTAATTTAGTAAAAATGATTCAAAATTTAATTTTTCATGTCAGTTACCTTAACGTCTGGGGATGGACATACATACATTCCATCATGGAATAAAGGAGATTTGTTTGTTGATAAGTCTGCCCCCTGTCATGAATGAATAATTACTTGAGTGCCTGAGCCACATTGTTAAGAATGAAAAATTCAAAATGAGTCAAAAGTCTCTCAAATTTTTTCATCCACATCGTTAGCCGGTTATTTGGTTTTGATATACCCGATGCCTTTTGGAGCTTGCCTGTCTTCAAACTTGGTTAAAAGTCCGGACAGTTCACGGGAACGAAATGGCAGAGGAACTGGCAAAAAACGGGTCATCTCTTGATCCGAGCCAAATTGAAGCCTCGGTGATCAGGCCACTGGAAGAAAAAAGCAGAATACACCAGAGTTTCTTAGAGGCTGCAAATGTCAAATGGTCACGCATTGGCAAGTTGAGCAAGTCTCAATTATCGCATATAGTGGGTGTCCTAACGGGCCACAACTAAATGGGATCCCACATGAGCAGAATGGGCATCAGCTCATTGGACTTATGAAGAGGGTGTCAAATGAAGAAGCGGAGGAGGGCTCACCTCACTTCCTGTGTGAATGCCCCAGCCTAACTAGAACCGAAAAAGCAGCCCTAGGAGAATACTTTTTCGGCGAACTGGGCGATATCTCTGTCTTGCTGTTAAAGAACATCCTAAAATTCATTCAGAACTCAGGATGGTTCAGGGAGGCCCCTCACACTCACACTTAAATCTTTCCCACAACACCCTCCCTGAGATCCAAGGGTCTCAACCAACACATTTCTTCCAGCCGGCTCGGTTTCTAGCTAGCTGTCTCCAGTTTCGCACGCCAAGTTGGTTGAAGTCTTCTTCCACTTGCGTACGCCACCTGTTACGCTGTCCACCTCTACTGCGCTATTCCACGGGATTGGATTCAAAGGCTTTCTGCGCCGGATTATTGATGTCCATTCGCTCTAGGTGGCCCAGCCATCTCAGTCGTTGGCTTTTCACTTTTGTGGCTAGGTCGGTGTCGCTGTACAGCCCTTCTACTTCGTTATTATACCTTCTTCTCCATTCCCCATCTATGCAGACGGGAACAAAAATCATCCGGAGAATTTTCCTCTCAAAACAGCCTAAAGCGTTGTCATGCACCGTATTGTCCATGCATCTGCACCATACATCAGGGCTTTGCTTCTAGTGTTGACGTGAAAGTTTTGCACTATTCTTTCAAGAACGATATTGAAGAAGTCGCATGAAAGCGCTTCGCCTTGTCTTAAACCTTTTTGGACATCAAAGGTGTCGGTGAGGTCTTTGCCGACCTTGATGGAGCAGCGTGCATTCTCCATCTTCATCCTGGAGGGATGCCAAAGCTAGACATTGCTCTATATAGCTCGTCTCTATAGAAGCTGTCATACGCGGTCTTGAAATCGATCAAAAGGTGGTGTGTATCGATTTGAAACTCACAGGCTTTTTTCCAAGATTTGCCGTATTGCGAATTTTGGTCGATGGTGGACTTTCCTGGCCTAAGGCTTCTCTGATATAGACCAATCAGTTTGTTGACAAAAGCTTTCAGGCGTACACAAAGTACCGCAGAAAAGAACTTGTATGCTAATTTAAGGAAACTGATACCTCTGTAGTTTGTGCAGTCCAGAGGATCGCCTTTCTTGAGGATTCATTCATTCATTTCATTCATCGGGCATGCTTTCCTCCGACCATATTTTATTGATGAGCTGGTGCATACTGCTAACCAATTCATCGCCAGCCGCTTTTAATAGCTCAGCCGCAAGGCCATCAGCTCCAGCAGCTTTATTGGACTTAAATTTAGATAAAGCTATCTTCACTTCGTCGAGATCGGGTGGACGGAATTGTTGGCCTCCGTCGCGTCGTCCAGGTTGAATGGTGCAATTTGCATGGTAGAGGAATTCGGTTCGTCATCGCCGTTATACAATTTTCAGAAATTATTTTTCCATATCCTTAGCGCCTACTGCGATTTTACCACGATGTTCCCCTGATTGTCCTTGCAGGCTTCGGTTCGGGCCTTGTAAGCTTGGGAGGTTCTTTTTACTTTTTGGTAAAACTTCCGAACTTCATTCCTGGAATGGCATCCCTCTAATTCCTCGATCGAGCGCTTCTTATGCTCCTTCTTTTTCCTTCTGAGAAGCTGGTGTTCCTCTCTTCTCTTCTGCTCGTAGTACTCGCAAGCAGCTCTGGAAATTCTCTACAGAGCCGCGCCGGTTTATGTACTTGCTGGCATTCTTCGTCAAACCAGAGGTTTTGCTGTGGCGGTCGTGTGAGGCCCAGCACGTCAGAGGTGTCATCTCTGATGGCTTCCTTGCAGTTATTGCACTGGTGCTTGATGCTTGAAGCTGGTGGCGAAGGTGCGAGATTATCGATCGGAAAAGAACCTGGTGATTTCTTTTGACTGTAGACATCCGACGTCAAACTTGCTCACAGTATTTTCCTGTTTTGGCTTTTGTATGGATATCCGTTGCATTGCCTTGGCTACAAAGAGGAAGTGGTCCGAGTCAATGTTAGCTCCTTGGAACGTTCGGACATACTTGATACTGGAGGAGTACCTTGCGTCGATCGCAATGTGGTCAATCTACAGCAGCGTTTACTAAGTCGATGAACCTGAGTCCGTTATCGAAGGTGGGTAGTACCTCGTGGCATAATGGTTAGTACGTTGGACGATCATGCCGAAGGTGTGGGTTCCATTCCCAGTCGTGCCACCTAAGATCAAATATGTTTTATTCGAGGTACTGCCTCTTTCGAGGAACTGAAAAATCCTCCAAGAGTATGTCATTGTCATGAAGTGCTTCACTTTTAGCCGTTCGGACTCGGTAAAAAACTGTAGGTCCCCTCCATTCCTGCCAACAACACGCACACAAGAATGGTTGAGAATTGTAAGTCACTTGGCCCTGGCTCTGCAGGAGCTGTTGCGCCATCCAATCTATTTTATTTTTATCGAAGGTGGTATCGTGCAGGCTTTATCTTTCTATTGTGTCACCAAAGACGTCATTCCTTCCTAGTTTGGCATTAAAATGTCCAAAGACAGTCTTTATGTCATAGCTAGGGCATTGCTCATATGTCTTGTCCAGGAGCTCGTAGAGCTTGTCCTTGATGGCATCATCTTTCTCCTCTGTGGGGGCATGCGTGCATATGAGGCTGATGTTGGCGAATTTAGCCTTGATGCGAATTTTCATGCTCGTTCACATGTTTGGAACTAAAGACTTCTTGCCTAAGTCTGCCTCTAATCACGAATTTGCACCCAAAAAGACGCTGCCTTTGTTGTTGGTCACATTCACCGTAGTAGATATCGCCGTCTTTCATTTTTCTTTTGCCCGGGTCGCACTTCTTGTATTGCGATGAAGTCTGCTTTGTGGCAGTCTTAGGCCTCCACTTAATATTTGACTGCACGTGGTCTACAGAGAGACAGAACATTTCACGTGCAGATCCGAAGTTCGTTGTACTTATTTCGTTGGCTTGATTCGTCAACAACAAATCTTTGTTGTTGCTTCGCCACTAAATAGCTTTACGTGGCTGGTAAGTCACCCCAACGGCACCACCCTCAACCTGGAGGACCAGACTCTAGCTGTGACTCCAAGGGCGGGGAGCCAGATTAACCGCTCCTTATAGGCCTAAGCTCCGAATATGTCGTAGTAGCCCGTATAAGGTAGTTCAACCTAACTGGAACCTTAGACGCCACCGTTGATTCCATTTGAGGAATTCTTCCGCTGCCGCCTTGAAATAAGGAAATGTGCCTTAGTGGGAACACTCCCCCTTCCCTCCCCCCTACCTCTCTCGTTTGCTGCCCCCAACAACCATCCACAGGGATTGAAACCCCATCCTCGATTTAGGTACTAGGCACCCGATTCTCACCACGGGGAGGTGAGAGTAGGAGTTGATAGACAGATCTTGATTTAACAAAAAACCTGGGACGCTAGTCAACAAATGAATCACAGTGATTAAGTGAATTTAATTCTGGTTAAAGAAAACATTCAACTGGAATAATATAATTATGCGTAATTTTGGTTCATTGATATCTTATCTGCCATGAACAGACTGGCCCAATATTTTTTTCTACTTGAAATTCTCCACGAATATTTCATTTATGTATATTAAATAATTTTGAATATTAAAATATAAATTATGATTCAATAAAATAACCCATTTTATCTACCACGCAACATTAAACTGTCTAAATTATTAAAAGAGCTCTTTATAAAAGCTGCAAATTATAAACCTTAACCACAATCCCCTAAAATTGAAAAATGCACACAAATTCACATTATATCTCGAAAGCCTAATGGAAAATAACAAAATTACGAATATAATCATAATCACCACTTAAACTCCCGCCACTACACTTCTATATACATAACTACGTTCGCACCTATACCAACAAATTCATAATACCCAGGAAGGTTTTAATGATTTTCGAAAATTGTTTTGCGGCCATAAAATCCACCATAAAATATACCGACGAACGTTAAAAGTTATCTCTGCAGCAGCTTGTTTTTTGATTTGAAATAAAATTTTCTACGAACTAAGTATGGCGATGTGGCTTGATGGTGGTGTTTTCCAGTTCCATATTCACCTGTTCTAATTAACTACTGTGATGTGCATGCTGCCACACTGAACCGGTAATCTTAAAAGATTACTTTTTTTTCTTATATTTGTCTTCCTAAACTCAAAGCACGTGCTGCAAAATACGAAAAGAAGAAGTTTTTGTTAAAAAAAAAAAAAAAACTTTCATGTCTTGATGACAACTATTTATAACTTAAAAGCTATCACAAGTTGGTTTTTAGAGTTAAAAAAAAAAGTGGAAACACCTGTATCCTATCTCCGGAGTCTTGAGAAAGAATGCTTCTTATTGAAACCCTTTTTGTGAATGAACGAGAATTCCCATGGAATATAACTTTCTATCCTTGGAATGGATTTTAAGTTTTAATGTTTTTGAATGTAAAAAGTTTTACTGATATAAAATGGATATAATGTGAAAGCAAAGATTGTGAGATAAGCGTAACAGGTTGAGTTTAGATAAAAATGAGAAGAAATTTGTTTGAATAAATTTTAATCTTTCAGTATCATCTCTCGTTTAAGTATTTAAAAAAAGTTTTCTTGCCAAAAAAAATCATCGTGTAGAGATATCC
The DNA here is from genome assembly GCA_963921185.1 of Dasysyrphus tricinctus. Taxonomy (NCBI): domain Eukaryota; kingdom Metazoa; phylum Arthropoda; class Insecta; order Diptera; family Syrphidae; genus Dasysyrphus; species Dasysyrphus tricinctus. Next base: position 40,295,998 of record OY992532.1, on the reverse strand, counting down.
GTAAATTTGAATGAAATTGAAAAATAATCACAGAAAGTTTTCAACATGAAATTTCATCTAACTTTCCAAGGTTTCTATTGAGAATCAAAATGAATCGATTGTCGATTCAATTCAATTTTGGGTTACAATTACAAAGATTTGGTGTGGTTTGTTGGTGGTGTTGACATTTAGCCACGGAAGTTGGCTGACCCTGTGTCAGCGCAAGTAGTATCCAGTGTTTCAATCACACACACATACTGGATACCTGCCCTTAGGTTGTTGTTCCTTGTTGGTCACCCTTCTCATTAGCTAATTTGTATGACGAACTTACTCGTGGCATAATAGTTAGTGCGTTGGACTGTCATGCCGAAGGTCTGGGTTCGATTCCCAGTCTAAAAAAAAAACCGAAATTTTTTTCCGAGGTACTGACTCGTGTGAGGAACTGACAAATCCTCCAAGAGTATACTTGTCATGAGTGAGTGCTTCTCATCTAGCTCGGAATCGGCAAAAAATTATAGGTCCCCTCTGGTTCTCCACGAGCTGTTGCGCTGCCAAATTTATTTTTAATTTGATGTGCCGTGGTAGCTGTCTAGAGAATTACGTAAGTTTCTATGTAGAGATGTTCGTTCCTGTAGAGTTTCCTTCTCTGACGACTGGCAGCTTAGTCCAGTTCGGATTCTGAGCTTTTTCCTTTCGAAAATTCCTTCATGGCTGAGTATTTGGTTGTTCATCAATTTTTTCGTCTAGTCTGGTTCCTCTTCTCATCCGACGCACGGTGTAGGCGGTGGAAGGCCCAGAATCTTTTCAGCACACTTCTTGACTGCGTTTTGAACCTGAGCAACTGATTTAAATTCGGTTTCCAATTCCCAGGTACCTTTCGTTCCGTTTGGCATCGATAGTGGACAAGTTCCGATTAAGTAGTGTTCATCCGACTGCCCCATTTCTTGGAGATCTCAAAGAGTCTTTTCATGTGGGCCTCTACTTTCTGGACGGCGATTAACGGCGACGTTGATGAAGCATAGATGAGCAAGTCGTCAGCATACAGAAAGTATGCTCGCATCAAGTTGGTACAGATTGGTCAGATTTCATCAAGCAGTAAATGAAGGTTCCAAGTATCGAAGCCTGAGTGACTCCGGCTCTGATGGTCTCTTCACGTGTGACTTACAGTCGAACGAAAAAAAAGATGTTAAATGTAGTTTCTGGCTAAAGGCTTCAATCCTTATTACGTTGTCCTGTCGAATGCTTTCTCCACATCCAAGCGCTGTGATGATATTGTGTTGAAGCCTAAGCAGCAAATACAGCGTCGAATGTTTTTCTCGAAAGACGAACTGCATGTCAGGGATGATCGTGTTTTCACTTCAAAATCTCTTGAGCCTCCGGAGAATTATTTCTTCCAATATTTTGCTGATGTCGTTGCTGAGAAATAGACCTGTTGATGGACACGAATGTGAAAGCTCTTTTCTTTGGAATTCCCACTATCTTCGCCAATTTCCTATTCTGAGGAAAGTAACAGTTATTGATGCAGTTACTTAGGATGATTGTGGGGAGGATCATCACTTTATATGACGTAGTTGAGATTCCATTCAGTTCAGCTGATTTCTTTGGCTTCGAGATACCAATGATCTGCTACCTCCTCCAGATTGCATAGATGCGGATGTGGGTCACTTGCTGCATTAGTGTCATGGAATATGACTTTACCCGTCTGCTGAATATGGATGTCTCAATTTCGTCAAAAAAAAAACCCGGATCAGCAGATAGGTTTGGTGTGAAGTTTCCTTCGAAATAATTTGCAAACGTTTCCACTTTTTCATGTACTGATGTTGCTTTTTCTTTTTGAATATAATTTGCGCGCACTTAACATATTTTGACTACCTTAGATGATTTAACACAGTGCGAGTGATCAAGAAAATGATTCAAGGGGAGATACCGATGCACATTGGCTTTGAAGTTCTGAATATCAAAATGGAGGCGGAAAATAGGGCCTGGCAAAAGAATTTCTTACATCTTCGAAGAAAACCTAAACACTGCAGCGTTTTTGTCGATGTTGAATATGTGATCGTCCACAGAAGGTTATCTGGGATGCACATACCCAGAACTGAAAACTGTTCAGTTTCCTCGATACAAGTACCACTCGTGGATAGCGGCATTTGCGGCGGGTTCTGCTTCAGCGACAGCAGACAGCACTGGGTTTTTGAAACATTATATTCTACACAGTTTGAAATTCCCCATTGAACAACGCTGTCAAGATCAGAATTTAATGAGCTTATCATACGGTGCCGTTGAAGTTCTACATCTGAAGGACAGGGATGTGAATCTTGAATTGAATATGAAAAGCTGAGGGTGCTATCGTCAGCAAAACAGTTTAATGGATAAGAAGTTTCCGACAAGAGGTCATTAATGAAAATAAGAAAGACCGTCGGAAACCAAACGGAGCCCTGGGGCACACCAGCACTTTTTCTATAAATATAAGACTTGTAACCATACAAGTCGACTTGTATTGAATGGTACAAAAGGTAATTTCTAATCCAAGGAAGAAGAGATTCAACGATACCAAATGCACGCATTTTCGATAAGACGGCTTGATGTAAAACTCTATCAAATGCCTTTGAAATATCAAGCGCAATAATAGTACTTTCTCCAAAACGATGTGAAGATTTGTTCTACTGCCCGGTGAGATATACTATCAGATCACCAGTGGACCTATTGCTACAAAAGCCATACTGCCGGTCATTAAGAAGCTTCCGTTCTTCGAGATATTTCTTAAGCTAATAGTTTATCCGCATTTCCATGACCGTGGTAAGAAGGGACGTAAGTGCAATTGGGCGATAGTTTGTTAGAAGGAGAACAAGATTCGCCTTTTTTAGGGACTGGCTGGACAAATGCTTTTTTCCATCCACTCGGAAAGATACCTGTAGATTAGGACAGATGGAAAAGCTTACGCATTGGTTTAACCATCATTGAACAACACCTCTTCAGAGCAATGGGAGGGATTCTATCCAGGCCAGTGGATTTGTGCACATCAAGATCTTTCAGGACTCTTGCAATTACACGAGTGCGATAGAAGATTCGTCCCATGAAATCATTAGGGCTCTCAAGTACAGGAGGAGTCATAACACTCTCTGGAAGCGTCGAATTAACAACAAACTGTGCTGCAAGCAAATTGGCTTTTTCTAGTGAGCTTACATAGGGAGTGTCATTAAAGACGAGTGTTGGAACCACGGACGAGGAAGCATTACAAATCATCAGCTTAGAGTGAAAAGCGGCTAATTCCGAATTTTTGTTTTATTCAAATAATGCGAACACTTTTTTTTTAATAATTTTTTGTAAAAAATGCAAAAAAGGAGTTAGCTGCTTTTCACTCTAAGCCGAAGAAATGTTTTTTACAAATGACTAAAACTATCTTTTAGATACTGTAATATTTTTTGCCGTAATTTTTGGCGATGCAAGAATTTGGTTCTTTGAATATGGCCATTGAAGGTCTTAGCTTGTTTGAACTTCTTCTGATTTTCCTCAGTTGGGTTCGCTTTATAACATCGGAAACTTACTTCTCTGGCCTTAGTAACCTCTTTACAGCTCGAATCAATGTTGTTGCTGATAATTATTTCCGAGATTGGTAGGTGCTTTCCGATAATCCTATTGTTTTTTTTTTAAGGTATTAGGTCCTGGCTTGCAGTCGCTTCTGGAAATGGATGTTGGTGTGGTATTATACGGAGTTCTCAAACATTATGCTTACACATTGTAGTTCGCTCCTCTACCGAACAGGACGTTGTTGTCTTTGATGGATTCCTTGGAGACGTTTCCTCAGCCCTTGTCTGTAAGCATATCGATCTTGGGAAGCTCTTGCTTGTCCAGTGCCTGTTCAATATCCTGTATAGCTGCGTTTATTTTGTTGTTCAGCAAGGTGGAAGTGTTATACTGCCTTCGATGTCCCTATGAAGTCTCTCCACATTCAGCTTTCTGAAGTTGTTGAAATACTCTGGTGGCTCTAAAGTTAGGAGTATAGGTTAGTTTAGGTTGATCGATATTTGAACAGTTTCATGGTCCGAATCACTGTGCACTTTTTTGCAGGTATAGTTCTGTACTGTACTTCCCGAAAAAAATTGAAAGTTGCCAGGAAAAGTTCAACACCGATGGTGTTCTGGGAAAAGTATTTTTTAGGTTGAGATACAACCACCAGAAAAAGTTTATCACTGTTGAGTTCCATCCAGTTGACAATTGCCTTGCCTTCGTTGATGATTTTGGTGTCCAGCCATGGTTGATGTCTCGCGGTGAAATAACAGCCAGTGAGTCCGTAGATTCTTCAATTCAGAATGCCGTTGACGACATGTAGGTCACTTTAGATGTTCCTGGATTTGCACCTTAAGTAGATGTTGATGACTATACGGTCCTGCCTTGACGTTTAACTAATGTTATCGTGATGGTCGTGGCCTCACATGTCCGTAGTTTTGGGATGATGGATTTCCTGGTTCAGTTTGATTTTTTTGGTCTTCTGTCCCGTTCATGAAACTCCATTCCTTGTTTAGGGTATGTTCAGTGTCCAAATAGGTGCCAGTGTAAACAGTTTTTTTTGACAATATAGTACCGTTGGGTGGACTGTTTGCCAAATGGTATTGAAAGTCCGGAATGAATAAAAAAAAACAAACATTTCGAACTTTTACCAATGCTGCTGAAAAATTTTAAGTTTTACCGGTAAATTCTATAATTTCAATATTTCGGAGCTTTAAAGTAACGTGTTTACCTTTTCTGGATTGTAAGTCAACAGTAACATTCATTTTTTTTTTAATAATAAAAAGGTCTCCAAAACAGGACACAATTTAAAAAGAAGTATTTTGTGAATTCCTTAACTTTCCTTTGATTCAATTAGCCAAGTTAAATACAGACTGATTTACCAAAATCACCAAAACTCCATTACTATAGGCAATTTGGCCATCAAGATTGTTTCACCTTTAGAAGTTAAACAAATCAATTTGCGTCATTTTTTGTTTGCTGGGTGAGTGTCATTTTTCTCTTTTCAATTTTCTTTTTCAAAACAAAAAAAACCAAACGAAAAAGTTAAAGATTGAAAAAAGAAAACTTCCCCTTTGATATATACGCAAATTGTGTTCAATTGGAATGAAACGGTGATAAACGTGCGTACGTGCTTGAGTACGTGTTTTGAATAAACAAAAATAGAGTCTTGGAAATTGCTGTAGACTAAGAAGGTATATCTGCTTCTGCACGTAGAGGATTCAAATCGAGCCAGTAGTCGTCCCTTTGTTTTGGTAGAGGAGAATCTTGTTTTTTTTTTGTGCGGATTTTTCTTTTTCCTTATTTGTGTGTTTGTTTTAAGTTCAAAGTGATGTTTATTTTTTTTTTTTTCGTTCAAACTTTATACCCCATGCAGGTATAGAAACAAAAAAATTCGAGTAAAATCGATTAATCAAACATATTGCTTGAACTTGGGGGATATTTAGAGATATGTATTCTTATCCTTTTAAGAAGAAATAAATATAGAAATCATGGTCTTCTTTGGGCGTAAGGTTGAATCAAAATGTTCGAAAGGCATGGGGCACACAGGTGGGTTATCTTATAATGGACAAATTTAGTGGCATGAGTTGTATGGTATCTTGATTTATCGTAATTGTCATTTGAGTTTTTGAAATCGCTTGGAAGTCCGATGATATGAGCTCAAAATTTTATGGTTTAGAGATCCCTTATCACCATTTGCATCAAGATTCCCTAAGTTTCAATAATGCAAACGAGCGTCTTATGAAACTTTGCTTCAAGACTAGACTCGTTTAATCTCATATTCACCGTACACAGAGGAGGGAGATGATGACAGGGATGACATTCCATTTTCTTGCCATTGATGACATATTCGTCTAAATGGTCTAAATATTTGCTATTTTTTTCGACGTAAAACAAATTACACATCCAACTGGCGTTAAAATACCACTTTTTAAATAATGGCAATCTCCAGTAATCAACTTTACCATTCTTGACAGTATAGTGACAGGGCACCCGAGCACCATTATTATTGCCTTCGTTTATATGTATGTTTGTCGTTAAGAAAGCATTCTTTTAACACATTATTTTGCTAGTTTTTTGGCAAAAATAGAGGCAATTTGCCACTCATGTAAAGGTTGCGTTAGGTACTGAATTTCCTGACGGCCTTCTTCAGGGTCTGGTATTGTGGTGAGTCGTTGGAGGAGTAGTATGTGCCTTGAAACCTGGAGAGAAGGACTGAGCAGCGCTTTTCTATTAAATTCAGTTCTTCAAAAACAATTCAATTTAATTTTTAATTTTGGTGGGGGCAAAAAAACCCCATTTATTCGGCCTAATAGGTACAAGCTAATTCTTAAAAACTAAGAACTTAAGCTAAGTTTCGTGAGGCGTTGAGCGGTTCAGAAGCTGTTTTTTTAAGGAAGGAGTACTTAGGAGTCGGAGGAAGACATGTTTGAATTAACAGTCCGCAGCATACGAGAGATTGGTTCGTTGGAGCGATAAGAGGTTCGGTGGGTGGGTGGGTATATAAAAGAGACGAGGATTACGTGTATTACGAGGGTTAGTATTAAAAGAGACAGAGTTGTAGATCGATATGCGGTCAACGGAACCAGAGAGAAGTCGATGAATGAAGAGAATGTCTGATATTTCTCTTCGTTCTTCCAACGAATTCAAGTTTATTAGTTTAAGGCGATCTAGATAGGGAGGCAGGATCAGAGGATTTTTCCACGATAGACCTCGAAGAGCAAATCGTAAGAAACGATGCTGGATGCTCTCAATTCTTGAAATGTAAGTAAGTTGGTAAGGGGACCAAACTTGAGAGGCGTATTCTAGGAGAGGACGAACAAATGATATATATAAAGACCCGGTAACATAGGGGTGGTTGGAGAATTCTTTGAACCATCTTTTGACGAAGCCTAGCGCTGAGTTCGCTTTGAGAATGATATCGTCTATGTGAGTGAGAAAATTAAGCTCTGGGTCACATAAAATGCCAAGGTCGCGAATATTATCAACTATGGGTATGAGTTGATTATGGAGCAAGTAAAGACGGGGAGGAGATTTGATACGTTTGCGTGAAAAAGTGATTGACTGGCATTTGGCGACGTTTAGCTCCAAGCTATTTTTTAGATACCAAACTGAAAAGCTGTCAAGATCCTGTTGAATAAGGGAAGAGTCATGTGTTGAGGAAATGGTCTTGAAGAACTTGGTATTATCGGCGTACAGAGAGATAGAAGAATGTTTGATGACCCTTTCAATATCGTTGATAGCGAGAATAAATAAAAGTGGGCCTAGGTGGCTGCCTTGGGGGACACCGGAGGTAGCTAAGAAAGGGCAAGAGGTGGCAGATCTGAATCGAACGCTGTAATAACGGTTTTCAAGGTAAGAACAAATCCATTTTAACAAAGATGGTTCAAACCCTAGAGTGGATAGTTTGAAAAGCTTATGGCAAATTTTGTCGAAGGCTTTGTTGAAATCTGTTAAGACAGCATCAACTTCATAGCCTTTCTCTAAGAGGGTGTAGGACACAAATTCAACAAGGTTAGTGGTTGTAGACCGGCACTTGAGAAAGCCATGTTGTGAGGAGGAGATGAGAGATTTGCAGTGGAAACTTAAGGTTTCATACAAAATACTTTGTTTGGGTATGTGTGAAAGCTTAGCAATGGCACGATAGTTGTTAACATCGCTCTTCGGACCCTTTTTGTGTACAGGAGTTATGAAAGACGATTTCCATATCTGAGGAAACTGTCCTTGATTTAGGGAAAGGCTACAAAATTTTGAGAGAGGGAGAGAGAGGATGGAAGAGCATTTTTTTAGAAGTTTGGCAGGGAGACCATCTGGACCCGGACTAAATTCATCGTTTAATTGATTCAATTTATATTCTATATAATCCCAAGCACGCTGCTTCTAGTCATCTAGGCCAAGCTTTCTAACATCCGTAATGGGGTCCTTAAACGTGAAGTTCGCTCTTCTTCATTGTCTCAAACATGGAGGTTGGGATTCAAAAGCTCTCTTGGCTGGAGCATTTTTGTACATTTTCTCGATGAGGCCGAATCAATGCAGTCGACGTGTTTTGATTTTCTGGACTACATCCACATCTTGACACAGCTCATAGAGTTCCCAGTTGTATCTTCTCCTCCATTTGCCCAACTATCCGACACAGAATTTTTCTTTTGAAAGAGGACAGTATCAGATCTCCCTTTCTGCTTATCGCCCAACAATCGGCGACATAAAGCAAGACTGGCAGTATAAGGGTTTTATAGAGTGTGCGCATCGTCTTTCGTGTCAGGAGTTTTGAACCCATTTGTTGCGCCAAACTGAAGTACCACCGGCTAGGTTAATTTTTCATCAGATCTCCACTAAGATGGCGTTTGTGGGATAAATATGTCCTCAGATGTAAATGAACACCTTATAACTACTTCGAAATTGCTGCTATCAACAGTGACGTTTTGTCTTAGCCGGTTGACAGGCCTGTGATTGTTTCTTGATAGCATGTTTTTGGTGTTTTCCTCGTTTACTTGAAGACCTACAAGTGTCACATGCTCTTAAACTTCCGTTAAAGCCTCTATAATGGCCTGTTAGGAACGGCCTATGTTGTCAACATCATCAGATCTGTTGAAAATAGTGCCTTCAGTGTTAACACCTGTCCAGGACGAGATTGAAGAAATCACATTATATCGAATCTCCTTGCCAAAACTGCGTGCATTTTTGGAATAGTTCGGAAGAGTTTTTTCCTAGTTGCACATTGCATTGCATTTTTTCCAATATCACGCGAAACAATTGGATCAGTTTTCCCGAAGTCCCAAGTTCAGCGATCGTCATAATTGGGGTTCTGACGATGAAAGCTTTCATATGTGTAGCTTTGAAGTCAATGAAAAGAAGAGATGGTGAGTCTTTACCTGAAATTCGTTGGTCTTTTCCAGGATATGCCTGAAAGTGAATATTTGGTCTATGGTCAATCTGGCTGTCCATCAGAAGCCGCACTGGTACTTGCGCCAATTATAGTGTTTCAGAACGGCTTAAGGAACTCCCGCATGACGTTGGATAGGATCTTGTATGCGACGTTTATCAGGTATATGCCTCGATTGTTCTTGCGGAAAATAGGATCGCCTTTTTTGTAGATGGAACACATGCAGCTGATAGACCTGTCATCGGTTGATGAGTTGGTGCATGTACTATTTCGACACATTTTCTTCCGTGCTTGAAGAGCTCCACTGTTAAACCATCAGATCCGGTGGTCTTGTTGTTCTTAAGCATTTTTATAACTTAGTCCATCTCTTCAATATTGGGTGGTGGTACTTGGTCTTAACTGACTGGTGTTGGTTTTGGCTCTTTTCATATTTCTCGCTCTACGTGATGCCCATTCAGCAGCTGCTAGAGTTGCTGCTAGAATACATCTACTTTTCCCGTTGATTCGGTAAATAGGCTACCTTCGCTGTTTTGAAGAGCCTGTGCGTCCGTCCCGGATATTGCCATACTGAGACTACTAGTTGTTGGCGTCTGGGGCAGGTGAACGCACAGTGGAGAGCTCCTCGCTCTGATGCTCACTGCAGGCTCTGGTGACTCCAGGTATGCTAAGGCGACCAACGTCGAATTTCTTCTTTAGGGCAGTTCATACCTCCTTTTTATTTGACAGTCGAGCTTTTACCCTTGCGCAACAAAGAAATGGTCAAAGTTGACATTTGCCACTCGGAAACAATACGCATGTCTAAGATATTAGAGGTGTGCCATGTTGCTTTATAGACTTTTAGCAGTGTGCTATAGTGCTACTTATTACCGTATTACTTTTTTGATCTTCCTACTCACTCTGCCTAAGTCAGAACTATAATGCTCTTTGACGTCTCATTAGCGTTGAGGTTGCGGGGTGGCTGACTTTTTGGTTTTCTGCTCGACCAAGACTCTGTATGTATTCGTCCAAGGCAATACTGCTGGATACGTTAGTAGAAAGTAGGGAACATTGGCATAGTAGTTCTTCGTCTAACGAACCTAGCAATTATGTAGTTTCTCTTTCTGAGTCCTCTTTCAATCAATTGCTTGTGTCTTGCTCGATTTGCATGTCATTATCTCTAACGTCATGGGGGCATCGTTGATTTCTTCCCTTTTATTTTCGGACTCGTTTTCGAAGTTTCTTCGACAATGGTGCTCACGGCATCCATATTTTGCCGATAACGTTTTACTTTATGTCTAAAATGAATCATGTTTGTCACTTTTCGACTTGTATATTGTAGTTTTCCAGGTTCAGTCGTGTAAGGCTGGAACTAGAGCTAACGACCTCAAGGTCGTCTATGACAACATCTATAAATAGTAATGTCTAGTTTTGGCATCTTTTCTAATCTCCTGCGGAATGACGATGAAGATCGCATGATTATTCATCAAGACCTCACCAAAAACTATTATGTCAAAAAAGATTGCAGACCAGTTGTCGTTATAAGTCGTTAAAGGAGTAAGAACTCCCGGCGCAGATGAATTTATATAAATTTTATTAAAATCTCGCAAGGTGTGTCCTTGTTTTCAAAAATAGAATTTTTGTGAGTGAATTATATTCTTACAAACTTCTTTTTATTCTAAAATGCATTTCCAAAACTTCCACTGTACTTAATCGTATATTCGTCTCTTCAATGAGCATTTCAAAACTGCATTGCATATATTCCTTACAAAAATGTTATTCCAGCTCATTAATTTAATTGAATTTTACGAGGCGTATAAAGCGAGAATTACGTTGGTAATGAATCCACACTATATTTTCCCATTCCCTTGCTGAAATCCCAACCCAAAGGAGTGCTTTTCTAATTAAACTCAAACAGTACTAAATAACTTTCGTTTCGTCTTGTATTTGTAAGCCAAACCAAGAACACACATCACATTAGGATTCTCCCCGATATGATGATGGAAATTCGTTTGAATAGACGAGCCGTTTGAGTTTCACCGGAATATTCCCACGTCTGATCCTGAGTTTTAACGAGTTGTTGTCAACAACTGTGCTGCGTGGCACTATAGCGGTTCGGGTTTCTTCAAAACTTCTCTATGCTTGTTCGTGTTGTTTTTCTACCTTCTATACGGCAAAAGTGTAAACCTTCTTTCTTTTCTTCTTCGACTGCGCATATTGTATTGAGTACGTGATGCAAATATTTAGATCTCATTAAGGAAAATTGGGGGGCTTGGTGGTTGCAACCACCTTCAGATCCAGCATCAGAAAAACAAAACCACAACACAGTGATACCTACTGCTGGCAGAGCGGATGTGTCTGTTAGTCCTTAGCGGAAGTAGGTTAGGTGGGCGCGAAATTGAAATGTCAAAGAATTGGAAAAGTCAGTCGTCAGCCAGCACGCAGTCCTGAGGGAACTAACAAGGGAAAGAGAATTTAAGAAAACTCATTGAGATACAAATACCTGGGATTAAGTTAAGATGTTTTTAGTGTTAGGGTACTTTAGGTCGTTGCTATAGAAGACTTATAACGACTAACGACTGATACATCAGTCGTTGCTTTTTGTTTGTCTTATGGCTTGTTAGATATTGAAGGTTTTGTTTGATTTGGAAATTGGATACGACTTGTATCATTATGTTTATATATGTTAATATCAAAATTAGGTTCATACGTGACGTCAAATTTATCAGAATTGGTTAATGTTCTTATAACTATAGCAAATAAAAATTATAACTTCCTGGGTCGTCCTGAGGTATGCTTGTTTTTTGTTTCGTAGATGATATGAATATTAAGTAAACTCGTATACTTCTTTTTTTTTGGGAGTTATATGGAAAATATTGGAAATTTTTTCACGTATTTTCGTGTAGACAATTAAGTCTGTAGACCTACACGAACGACACTTGTATTTGATAAAGAAAAAAGGTTGTCTGGCTATTCCAAATGGACTCCTTAAGAAGGTAGTGTACATTTTTACTGCTTGAAATATTTACTAGAAAATTCCAGAGATTAGTAAGTAGTAAAAAGTCCATTAAATTTTCGCTTATAGGTATGTGTAGGAACATTATTTATAATTCTCAATTTGACACATTTCAAACGTGAGTCGAGATAACAGAGGAAAAGGCGATTAAAATAGTAAAAACAAAATGTAATGCTTGATGGTTCACAGCTTCATATAACGTGATTGAACATTTACACAGGTATTAATAAACGCAAATAAAACACGAATTATCTTTGGTCAGTGAGTTAAGTGTCTAATCTTATCAATAGCACTCACAATATAGTCTCGTCAGGAAACCGAATCCCGTGCCTTTTTTGCCGGGGACCTTTTTTATGACTGGAAGTCATTCCTTACTCATTAGGGATGAAACTAAGCCTGAAAGTCATTTTTGTAATCCTGGCGCTTGGACGCCATTTTGGAAAATGGCGCCCAACCTCTTGTCCAATCAAGAAACCGAAATCCCAGCACTTTTTTTTAGGGGGGGGAGGGGTCATTATTTTTATATTTGTTATTTACTTTTGACATGCTAAGGATGTAATTTTGCTTAAGAATCATTTTCATTATGCTGTTGCTTGGGCGCCATTTTCAAAAATGGCGCCCAATTTGTGCAAAATGATAGATCAAACAAAAACTTGTAAATTATACTTTTGCAAAATGGCCATGCTCAAAATAGTGATTTATGACTTAAAAGAAAGGATTTGAGTAGACGCACCTTCGGGTTAAATTTCAATGTTGCTGTTTGGGGAACATACTTTTTTTGATGTAAAATGGTGTTTCCACTTTTTTGATTTTCCAAGTCACTTCAAAGTGGCTTGAAAAATAATGGTTCATGTCTAAAAAGGTAGATGTTGAGTAGAAGCACCTTCGTTTAAGATTTCAGTGTTGCCAATTTTAGGGAACATACTATTTTTGATGTCAAAGCGTGAGATTTCCACTTTATTGTAAATTTTCAATATTTAATACATGAGAAAAGTTGCGGAAATAACTCCAGATGCCAAACACATGTAAAGACAAAAGTTGCAAGTTTTTCCGTACTTAAAATATTAAAAATTTACAAAAACATAGAAATTCCGCCATTTGAAAAAAGTATGCGCCCGGAAAGTGGCAACACTGACATTTTTTCTTAAGGAACTTCTACTCAAAACCTATCCTTTTAGACGCCAACCGTTATTTTCTCAATATGTGTTTCGCATCTGGAGACTTTTCCGAAACTTTTTCCATGTTCAAAATATTCAAACGTGGCAACACTGATATTTGACTTAAAAAAGTGTTTACTTAGCACTTATCTTTTAAGACATCAACCTATTTTTTTCAAGTCACGTTTGACGTCCAGAAGCGTTTCAACACAACTTTTTTCACCTTAAAAACTACCAAAAAAAGAGAAAGTCCAACACTTTGACATAAAAAAGTATGTTCCTGAGGTGTGACAACATTGTAATTTAAGCCGACTTTTTTAATGTTTAAAATGATCGAAAAAGTGGAGATTCCATCCGTTCCCGTGCCCGAAAAGTGGCAAAAATGAAATTTTACCCGAAGGTGCGTGTACTTAAAACCTTTCTTTTAAGACTTAAATCGTTATTTTGGTAATAGAAATTTTTCAAAGTAATTTTTGAAAATGGCGCCCAAGCAACATGATTAAGAAAATTACTCCCAAGCTCAATTAAATCCTTAGCATGTCATTTTAGTTGATATTTCGTTATTCAAGATTTTGGTTTGGATAATTGTTAAAGCTGCTTGTCAGTGTCAGTCTTTTGGCAGCACTGACCATGTATTTGTTAGTGATTGTTATTCCAGATGCCTCGTAGAGTTGCTTGTTGCTGAAATGTTTTCGTCTCCGTTGATCAAATTGAAGCCCCTGCAGACTCGTATGATTTTCATCTTGAACACTCTCACCTTTCTCATGGCGTTTTCCATTGGTAAATTCAGATTTCAATTGATTTTTTTTCGTTGCCAATGGAATGCAATTTCAAATTGATTTTTTCGTTGTCAATGTATTTGTGTAATTTCACGTGTATTTCATTAGTTGTAGCAATTTGCATACCCTTGTCTACTTTTGATAATGTAATATTAGCTTCATGAATTTACCGATTCATTTAAAACAGCATCCTTTTTCTATTTTTGGTTATTGATTGTCTGTTTTCTATTTGAATGGAGAATGATCTGGTACCTGTGCCACAAAACTGTTACATTAAGTTTTGTACAAAAAGTTATTTTTTACAAGTAAATGAAGTTTCTACACACAAAAATACTTTTTTGTAAGTATTGATGGTCAAGTGGTATTACCTCGTATCAGAGCATAATGTTTAGTGCGTTAGACTGTCATGTAAGGGGTTGTGATCGATTCCCAGCCGCTACCACCTAAAAACAAAGAATATTGTTTTTTCCGAGGTACTGCCTCTTGCGAGGAACTGAGAAAATGAAAAATGCCTCTCATCTAGCTCTTCTGATGCGGCAAAAAATTGTAGGTGTCCTTCATTCATGCCAACAACACGCACACAGGCATGGTTGAGAGTTGTAAGTCATTAGGCCCTCGTTCTCCAATTGAAGACTTTCGAAACAACTTATTTAGCATGTTTTTTTAAAGTAGAAGAGATATTGAAATGGATTGAACTTATTTTTGAAAAAGCAGACTATAGTAGGTGCTTTCATTGTAACACAAACTCAAAAATAGCAAAGAAACGGTTTTCCTCATTTTAAAATAGAGTAAAATGAATAACAGATTTGAATTCAGAAACGAAAATTACTTTGAACGAATTTTACAAAAAAAAAAAAACTCACAAATCTTATTAGAAACGCTTTAGAATATCCTTGAAACGCAGGGCCATAGCTACAACAAATTTAGTCATAATGTCCGCCGCACAGTAGTTCAAGTTGTATGGAGAAGCGGTCTGAAATCTATAAAATCTGAAGTAGTCAACCGATTCAGTTGAAATTTTCTGGTATGATAATAGCCCAGTCAAATTGGAAAATCAAATCGCATTTTTCGATGGACAAATTTTTTTTATGGAATCTGTTTGGCTACGTCTCCTGATCATAAAAACGAGTTGTTGGGATTTTTGAGGTTAGGGAAGACCCACCATCTTGAAAAAGAGATAGGTTTTGTTTTTATGCAATAACTCGCTTGCATTTTATTTTACAACAAAACGTTCTACTACAATCTTGTAGAAGATAAAATTACCTATAAAATAAGCTATCAACGACCTCTGTAGGTGGTTTCATTTTTGAGATATAACGGACCAATGTTCCCCTATGGGTTGTGTTTTGGGGGTGGTATGACTTTTCTTGAGTTTTCTAGGTAACCGTTGATTTTTTTGGATGATGCTTTTAGAATCATTTTCAGTTCTTGTATCGACCTATAAAATGAGCCGTCGATTGATATCATCGGCCACGAATCGTGCGAGTTATCCAATTCATAGGATCACACTTTATGAGTAAGGAGAAAAACATAAATACCTATATTTTTGTTCGAAAATGTTTATCTGGTGAATCGTACAAAAAAACTATTACTTAAAATGATGTCCATAGTAATGATAACAATTTAACATACATGGTACGTGGAGTTGCATCCGCACCACACAGAAGGTTGTAAAGCAGCCGGGAAACTTAAGACACCTACATTTCTTGTTGTTGAAAACTGAGTTGTAGCTTATTTTATAGGTAATTTTATCTTCTACAAGATTGTAGTAGAACGTTTTGTTGTAAAATAAAATGCAAGCGAGTTATTGCATAAAAACAAAACCAATCTCTTTTTCAAGATGCTGGGTCTTCCCTAACCTCAAAAATCCCAAAAACTCGTTTTTATGATCAGGAGACGTAGCCAAACAGATTCCATAAAAAAAAATTGTCCATCGAAAAACGCGATTTGATGCCCTTTTTTTGACTAATTTGACTGGGCTATAAAGAATATCATAAGAAATCATAAAAGAAAATTTTAGACCACTTACACGTTCTCTTTCAAAATAGGTCATCAAATCGTCGCAAGTTAATATAAATTAGGGGTGTGTTCTTTAAAAAAGTTGTAGATAGTGTTATTTGCAATAATTTTTCTATATAAAGCTTTTTTCCACGCCCACTTTGGGAGGCATTTTTGATAAAAATTTAGTATTTTGAGTAATTTGTATGAAAACAAAGCAAAATTGCCCTTATAACAGGTTAATAACAAACATACTGCAAAATATTTGACCCACTCAATTTTGAGGGCGTTTTTGAAAAAAAAAATCTTTTTTATTGTTTCCTTAAAAAAATATTAAAAATGATACCTAGAAAAATATGTGTATGAAATGCCCTTTATAAAAATTAGGTCATACAAACGTTTTTACCACGCCCATTTGCAAGGGCCGTATTGGAGAGGTTGTATAGTTTTTTCCATAATTTAGAGCAAAGATTTGAAATCCCATAAAAAAAAACGTTATTCAAGAATTCTTTATTTTCGAGAGTCATAAGACATAAACTTGGTGTTTTGAAGGTTAGCAGATATTAGCAGCAAAATTTGTTTGTATATAAAACATGATGGTTCAGTGTATAATATGTTCTAACTATAAGTCCCACCGGTAAAGATCAGTGAGCATTAACTTTTTCTTAGTTGAATTTGACTTAAAAAAAGTACCGATTTTAAACATTCGAGCAAAAAAATTCCCAGTGTTATAACTTTATTTTCTAAAATTTTATCTGTTTTTATAATGTTCCCTAGAGGAAAACTAACTAAAAAGTCATAAAAATCAAAAATATCGTCAGCTTAGGGTGAAAAGCCGCTAACTCTATATTTTTTTTTATCTTTATATACCACTTTAAAAATTGCTTAAAAAATATAAAATCTATCAAATCCTTGCAATTTCACTGGATTTAGCAATAAAGAGTGTTGAGAAATACTTAATGTAATTTTTTTGTAAAAATTGCAAAATAGGAGTTAGCTGCTTTTCACTCTAGGCCGACGGGGAGCGCTACGATATCCCGAAAACCAAAATCTCGAATAACGAAATCTCGCATTTTTTTAAAAATCTCGAATAACGAAATCTCGCAAATTAAAAATCTTGTTTTTCATAATCTCGCAATAACAAAATCTCGCTTTTTACAATCTCGCATTTACATCTTGAACCTAAAAGTCTCGCAAATTTTAACCAAAATCTCGCAATTTAAAATCTCGCAAATCAAAATCTCGCAACTTCAAATTTCACAGCAACGAATCGCACACGGCTTTTAGAAAAATTTCTTTTTTTTTTGACAATAAACCTATCCAAGAGCACTTTGGATAATTTTTCTCTCCAACTTATAACTATACCCGTAAAAAAAATTTGTACATCCTTTATTACTGTTAATAACCTCTATAATCATTTTGGTTGTCTTTTACGCGTTTATAATGGAACTTTACAACTGGATATACCATCTCTTTGTTCTCTCTCCTTCTTGTTCTTTTGAAAACAATAATATTGAAAAATCGAAAGCTCAAATTAATAAATAACAGTGTGGTCTTAAAGTACCCAGACACTGGATTATATATTTTGCAGTAGGTAGGATACCTCGCAAAATTGAATTGCATTGCAACAAATACATTTTTTTAATCAAAATCTCGCAAATTAAAATCTCGCGCGAGATTTTAATTCGCGAGATTTTGGTTAAAAAAACGAGATTTTAGTTTGCGGGATTTCGTTATTGCGAGATTATGAAAAGCGGGATTTTGTAATTGCGGGATTATGAAAAGCGAGATTTTGTAATTGCGAGATTTCGTTATGCGAGATTTCGAATGCGAGATTTTGATTTGCGAGATTTCGTAGCCAACCCAGGCCGACGATATGTTTATTTATTTATTACTTGATGCAACTGGATTTTGCGTCTTTACGTCTTTGCGTCCATCACTGTACATTGAGCTAGACGCTTGATCCTAATAGAGTTTATCAATTTGCTTCAAACTTAGTACAAAGCATTTGTATGTGGTTCCCTAGAAGAGAAATTCAAATTATTGTTGTAGCTCATCTCGAACGGGAAGCTGCCATACAACAGTTTTTTTTTCCAACTTTCTCAAAGATCTTTTGCAAGGATTTTGTTTAAAATTCGTACTTTAAGGTATGTCCTCAAGGAGCACTTGTACTTTTTGAAAATACCGATACATATTCCTTTCCGAAAAGTTCCAAACAAATTTTTTTTTGTAGAACTAGGTATACAACTCTATTGAAACAAATTAAACTTGGTGGTGAGAAAAGGAAATTTCATAAAATTTAAAACTTTCGTTGTGTAAACGAAATAGTTAATTTGTCAGATTTACAATTTGCAAGAAACTAAATCGCCATTATGCGATAGTTCTAAGTTCTATATGAAAACACAAATGCCAAGCGGAAATTTGTTTCCCAAAAAAAATGTCAGTGACAGTCAATGAAAAATTTAGTTTTGTTAGTATTTTTTTTAAACTTATCCTTTCACAATATCCACCTTAAAGCATGATTGATCTGCATGATTGATCTTGTGACATTTGATATTAATGCAACATTTTTATGGGTTATTTTTCCATTTTTGTATTTTACGAGTATGTCTTAAGGTTGCGTGCAACAAAAAAATTAGCATATTTGTAAAATATTAAGAACGAGCTCCATAGCAGTGGTGTGGAAAATTATATATTACGACCTTTTCCCCTCCTTTAAGCATTTTTAGGTACTTTGTAGGAGATACTTAAGCCATCAAAATAAAGCTCTAGGTACATAAATATTCACCTCTGCCGGAAATTTTTTGAAGTTTAATTTTTCGTTTGTCTGAACTATTAGTTTTGTGATGGCAATGTCTTGACGATTTCTCATATCTCAAAACAAACTATACCTGCTTTCAATTTCGTCTCACCAACGTTATAGGCGGTGTTTCTCAAAGTAGAAGAATACAAAGTAACACAAAACCCTTTATGTTTGCTTCCAAGTGCCATATTGTACTTCCTGTAACACGCAAACTTAATTATTTTACAATTATTGCTCCATTAAGCTTCCTATTTCTGTAAACTACTGTTTCTTAAATTTTACATTCAAATTACCTTATTTTGCAACGATATAAGCTGGCAAATTACCTTTAACGACTGTGTAAGGTTCAAAGAGCTTTATACCTTCTAGTTTACAAAGAAGAAGAAAATAGAACAACTTTAACTCTGCCTCCCTCTTCGACGACTACGAATATAAATCGTAAGGTTGTGGGAGTGTAATATTTTAATAGGAACAAATGGTTAAATGGCATCTACAGCTATACAACCTCATGCTGTACCTACTAACTGTTGCTTTTTTTTTGTCATGCTTTATCTAGCATTTTTAATGATAATGGTCGCTTAATTGTTACGAAATAGCAATAAAACCATTTTTTTTTGTAATTACATCATTAGGGGAATAAATAACACGTAAAAAGTTTATCTGATTCTCGATATCCAACCAACCAGAGTGGAATAAATAATTATTTTATCTGTTTGCAATAAACTACCAAATAGATAAAGGGATGTACCTAGATTTATACATAAAATAAAGTAAAATTAAGCCTTTCAAAAATAAGTAGCAAACAGTCATTCATTTTTAATATAAATCGAAAAATGCGCAGAAAAACAACAAATTGTTAAAAAAATATTATGCAAAAACAAACTGTGAAAACTCCCACAAACTCTCAGTAAAAAAAACAAAAAAAAACAGCAGAAAATTTAATATCACCATCTCTTAAGCATATGATGATGATATTATGTTTGATTGAAATGTATAATCAAATCTCTTTGACCATTATGTGATTATACCGATGCGGCACATTAATTTGTCATAAAATTTTAATTTTTGTCTCCTCAATATATATTTTTTTAATTTATCAATAAAGATCTTCAATAAAGTTAATGATTAAAATTTACATTGCAACAGACGACGCACGTGAGTGAAATGCAAATATTGCAAAGTGATGGTTTAATAAATAATTTTACGAGTGAAGCATATTTTGTTTAATGATAAAATAAAATCAAAAAATTAAATAAAAACAAACATTAATTTCGAAAAGGAATAAAATTAAACATTGAAAAGTCAACGATATCTATGTATTTAAGAGAACCTGTTCTACTGATTATGACTTCGAATGGATGCTGCAACACTTATTCAACAACAAAATCCAATAATTCCCCGACTTTCAGCAATTGGTAATGAACGTAGGGCGGCTTTTCGGAGGCGTAAACATGATTCGGTGGGCACTTGGCGGAAGCAGAGGTAAGGTTTTGGGGAAACTTGTGGAATTTTGTAGGAAGCTGTTTCCATTATTTTCATTACATGTTTTAAAAAGTATTGAGAGTATTAAAGAGAATAAAAGCATTGCAAAATACAAATTTATCGAAACAAAATAATACAAAATTGCAAATAATATTGCGAGCATAGTATTGAGTATTGACTTTAAGTAAGTTAATAATTAGATAGCTTACAAATAAATGTTCCATATTTCTACACGTCAAAAGTTTTGTTCGGTGTTCGTTTTTTAAATTTTCATTTTTTATTTTGCTATAAAGTGTTAATGGATACCTCTTCTTATTTAAATTATAAAAAAAATAAAATTTACTGAAGTGAAGTGAACATGGAAATTGAGTTTGAAATTTTAATAATTATTTTTTTAAGCTTCAAATTTACAATTCTTTTTTAAATAATATTTCGATATATTGAAATCAATAATATTGAAATATTTATTTAAAGTTGCTCAACATGCATGAAGCAAAAGCTTATGAATTCCATATTTTGGTTGAATCTTAAACTGAGGATTGTAGATAAATGTTTAAGTTGTGTTCTGAAAACAAAACATCTGTTCTGAGTCAATTTTAGTCATCAAAACATTGTAGAAAAAAAATAATATTTGAGAAAGTTATAATTAAGGCCTAGCGCAGGTTGTATGGAGGAAAATGATTGTTGATATTCCTGAGAAGAAAGAACATACAAAAAATTGTTTGTGTACAAATCCCAGTTGATTGATATTTGTTCAGTGACTCAGACTTCAAAACAGATCCACAGTGCCTATGTTTTTGATATTTGAATTTGATCGGTTGAGAGAAATAATTAGTCTTTTATTTTAAAGTTTAGGGGTCTCGAAAGGGAAGCGGTACAAATGATCGACAAAAAAATGTCAAATTTCATCGACTGTTAAAATGTCGGTCAAATGAATTTTGATTGACAAGAAAAAAAGTTGAAAATTTAAAATCCAGACTATACTAATGTCGATTGAAAAGCTATCGGTAAAAAATGTTGACTTTTATACAAAGTACAGTAAAATAAAACAGTTGATGCAATTTATAATTGTCGAATTTTTTTTTATCGATCGGTCGTTCGCTTCCCCTTTTTGTAACTTTTCTAAATGATAAACAAGCCCGTCAATTCCTTTTTTGTATTTATTTTTATCTGACTTCAGTAACACTATACTCCATTTTGTCTTTTTCATTGAATGACCAACTGTCGGAACGTTCCATTCACGCGAATATTTCACTCAATTTTCTTCAAATTATTTTATAAAATTTTGAGTTGAAACCTTAACCGATATTTAATTAGGGAAAATCTTAGTTAGGAAAATTTTGCCCCCCCCCCCTGGCTCTAGAAAATATCATGCTACTAACATATTTGTTTTCAATTTTAGTATGATTTTCAACAACGGAGTTCATGATTTTCTCCACTCTGCTTCTGGATCAGGTCGAAAATATTTTTTAAAAAATCCTTATTTTCAATATTGTTTTTAAAATACATATAATGTAGCTACATATTATGTATTTTCTTGACAGCTGACAGCCAATGTTCATTAGGGTGGAGCGTCAAATTTTTTTTTCGATTTTCGAATTCGAATAGCTTTTAAAGATTGCATAATTACGTTAACTATACGTAAAAAATAAGAAAAAAATATATTTCACTTTTCTTAGCCCTCTACCACAGCTCAAAGTTTTGAAAAATAGGCGAAATGGTCACTTTTTTTTTGTCGGCTCTGTAACTCTAAAAGTATAAATCATACAAAAAAGTATTCTTGACAAAAAAGAAAGATAATTTAATTTTCTATGGAAATAACACTAAAAACTTGAAATTGCGATGAGCCGTTCTCAAGATATTTGTTAAAAAGCATCCTAAGAATACTATCTGAAGCCATTTTTTTTTAAAATTACCTACCAATTCATAGAATAAAATTTGAATATTTCTGCATTAGGAAATCATTTTTTTTTTTGAGCGACTGGACCATCAGTTGAGGAGAAAAAAGGGTTTTGTTATTGCAATTGTTTCTTGGTGTCGGTCCTTAATGCCACAGGTACTTAACTTATTCGATGGGAAATGTTTTCTCGCGCCAATCGAATATACCGAATTTCGAAGTGCGGTTCCGATTTGGTTGATCGGTCCCAAGTGCAGCTGGTGGTCGGATTGAAAATGATTTTCTGGCGCCGCTCAAGGATACCGTTAGGTTTTACTAAATAATGTGCTGTGGTTCTGATTAGGTTGATCGGTCGCAAGTGCAGCTGGTGGTCGGATTGGAAATGATTTTCTGGCGCCGCTCAAGGATACCGTTAGATTTTACTAAATAATGTGCTGTGGTTCTGATTTGGTTGATCGGTCGCAAGTGCAGCTGGTGGTCGATGAAAAATGGATTTCGCGGGCCACTCTATGTCTTGTCTATAGTTTGCATCTGTCTTTATTTAAGAGTGCAATAATTATTTAAGCTCAGTCATTCATTGATCTGGTAAGAAGCAACACGATTTCGTTTCTCTATCAAATACCTACAATTCAAAATGTTGAAGCGAGTAACTCGACAAGATTCCGACCGTCCTATCTTTGGAGCAACTTGCCTAGTAAATAAAAGAGTGTTACCGACAATTGCTGAAGTTATAAAACACTTAATTTTTGTGAAAAATGAACAAAAAAATAAAAATAATGGAAAGCAGCCATCTATCACACAAATATTTGAAACCCTAGGACTTGACATTATTGACGTATGGAAGACTGCATCTTTGCCTTCAGTGACAATACAACGTGTAAAACAACAAATGAAAAGTATCTATGATAAATATTTGCAGTTTTTGAAATACCCAAAATCAAAACAAAATGAAAACTATAAAAACAACTTATAAGACTGGAAGAATAAATCTCTTAATTATTTGGTATTTGTGCGTGCAAGTGCGTAAATTTAAATAACTGTGTTTGTCCAAAAGATAAGAAAGTTCCCCTACTAGAAAGATCTTTTCTTTTCGATCAAAGAAATGACAGAAAAATGGCTATAGGCGGGTTGGATTTTTTGGAAACCAAAAAACTAAAAGAAAAAAGTTTGAGAAAACAAAAATCAAGTAAGAAGGTACTAACACAAGAAACTTTGACGATATCAATTAGCACAAAAATTAGATCAAGATCAAGATATCAATCAAACCCTCCAGTTTGCCCACCTACTGATTATGATGATGATGATGACCCACAGCCAAGTACTTCCTCAAAATGCCAAGAAATTAGTGTAAGAAATCGGTTATGTCTTCCAATTTTGGCAAGTTTTTGTGATCAATACGGCATTTCGGATCGATCAGCAGCAGCAGTTGCGAGTGCAGTCTTACAGGATGTTGGCTTGGTAACCGCAGCAAATGTCGAAAACGTCATAGATAGAAGTAAAGTTCGTATTGCCAGAAAACGACAAAGAGAAGTTCTCCGAACTAAAGACTGTTTTTCGAACATTGAAAGCATTTATTTCGATGGAAGAAAAGACAGGACAATGGCTTGTGAAAAACGAGGCCAACGATTTTACAGAGTAATCAAAGTAATGGAACATATTTCACTAATAACCGAGCCGGGTTCAAACTACCTAGGACATCTTACCATATTCTCTGGAAAAGGCAAAACTATAGCGGATTCTATTAACTCCTTTCTTGCGGACAGAAAACTGGATTTAAGTAAACCGTCTGTTGTCGGTTGCGATGGTACTGAACAAATACTGGTTGGAAAAGTGGGGTTATCCGGCTAATGGAGTTGAAGCTGGGGAGACCACTGCAATGGTTCATATGCCAACTACATGCTAATGAACTGCTTCTGCGTCATTTATTTATTAAATTGGATGGAGCTACATTAGGACCTCAAATCTATTCAGGACACATTGGAAAGGCGCTGGAAAACCGTTGTGACCTTCCTGTTATTGAGTTTTTACCAATCCCAGGGAACCTACCTGCTTTGTCAAAAGAAATCCAAGATACTTTAAGTACGGATCAAAAATATTTGCTTCAAATGTGCGACGCTATAAGTAAAGGATCCTGTCCTAGAAATCTCTCCAACAGAAACCCAGGAAAAACGGCACACTCTAGGTGGTTGACAACTGCCAATAGAATTCTAAGGCTTTATGTTGCCACATCTAATCCGAGTGAAAACTTAAAAATACTTGCAGAATACATTGTAAAAGTGTATGGCCCAGTTCGGTTCAGTGTGAAAAAAGACAGTTCTTTCCAAAATGGTCCAAGTCACGTTTTCGAATTAGTAAATTTGTCAAGATGCTTCAATTCGAGCGTAAGAGAAATAATTGACCCCGTTATTCAACGAAATTCTTATTTTGCACATCCGGAGAACATATTAATGGCAATGCTTTGTGATGAAAGACCTAACATCAGAGAACTGGGGCTAAGAAGAATTATCCAAGCTAGAAAAAAACATAGGTCTTCAGTTAGAGTCCTTAAGCTTAAGCTACCGAAATCAAACTTCAATGCGAAAGATTATATTGACTTAATTATCTGGACCGAATCACAAGTTACAGCACCCCCATTATTGGAGAAAATGAGTGATCAGGATTTAGAAGACATTCTACAAAAAAAAACGTCAATTGACATGTCATTTCCAAACTACCTTTGTCAAACTCAAGCAGTTGAGCGCTGCGTTAAGATGGTGACCGAAGCATCAAGCACAGTAGCTAGTGAAAAACCAAAAGAGATGAGCTTATAAGATCAAGAATAAATTCGCGAAGTATTTTGCCGTTTTCCCACCCAAAAAGATATTTTAACATTAAACAGTAAAAATTAAGGTATATTAAGGCTAGTTTTTGAATTATTTATGAATTTTTAAGTTTTTATTACTAAGTTTTTTGTGTTTTTTGTCAATATAAAGCTAATAATATCATAATTTGTGTGTATTTTATTTCATAAATGAATAAGTATGAAGTTATTTCACACTTGCGGATGAATATAAATCAAACGAAAAAAAGCACTATTTTTTAATATGAGTCGAAACTTTGAGCTCAGGTAGAGGGCTAAAGACTTTATCCGAATTATTTTTTTATAATGTAGAATTATTAAAATTACCAACTGGCAACAAAATGGAGGTATTCGAATTTTATACAGCAATTTTTTTATTTCTCCATACATTGACGCTCCACCCTAATGTTCATATGGTTTGACCGCCTCTGGCATTTGCCAATATAAAAAGGAACCTATATGTAATTGATATTTTAAAAAGTTCCAGGTAAACTCAAATATGTATGAGACGCATATTGTTTCTCAAGAAAATGGACACATAAGTTGCGGATTGTTGTTTGCCTAAAATGATGTTTCATAGGAAAGTATGTGCGTGAGTGATTCCGGTTTCAACTCAAATATCAAATTTAGAACCATTCCTTGCGTTCCAGTATTCTATCTGCAAAACTATCTAGCTACTTGCAAATTTCAGTAAATTTCAGAAACCTGTCATCAAGGCCCTGTTTCATAATAAAGTACAAACAAATACTATCAGTCTTTGGTATAAAGTTGCGTTTCATAAGCAACAGAAAAGGACTTTTGTACTTTTCAGTTGGTTAATATCACTAATAGTATTCGGAAAGTCACCCTGAATATGAAAAAGGAACAATTGATGGTTTATCTTGTAGTTTTTTAAACTTGTAAGTACTTTCAACTTATAGTATTAGCTCTATTATGAAATAGGACCCAGCTGTTTTTTCACAAGAGATGACACAACACAAACCTATGCAGAGGTGTATAGGTAGATGAACCATGTCCATCCTCTTTTTACTTGCGATATAGGTACTATAGGGCAAGTTTTGGATTCGTGCAAAAAAAAAATTTCGAGATAACAATCAAACATGACATTACGATGATAGAGAACACGAAAAAAGTGGGTGGCACAATTCTGTCTGTCTGTCTGTCTGTCTGTCTGTCTGTCTGTCTGTCCGTACCTCAACCTACAGCCTAAACCACTGAAGCGATTTTCTTCAAATTTTGAACTCAAGGTTTTTTTGTAACTCTCCAGAGGGGAAATTGAAATTTTTTTTTTAGCTCAAAAAATAACGGTACTTGCCATACAACCGTTAAGGAAAAGCTTATTTATCTCAATAACGAATCCAACGATTTTGATAAAAAAAAATCAGTGTATTACTGTAGATATGATGTACCTTTTAGTAAGAAAAAAAATCACCAAAAACATTTATTAACGGTACCAAAACTGCACACCAAAATTTTTGAAAAAATAAATTTTGGATTTTTAAAAAAAGATTCAAATTTTTTTTTTGAAAATTCAATATTTCAAAAACGGGTTGATGAATTAATTTGAATTTTCAGTTTTAAATGTATATTAATATATACTCGAAATTGGCATACCAATTTTTTTTTTGAAAATTGTTACAAAAATTTTATATATAAAAAATTAATTTTTAAGAAAACGGCTCCAACGATTTTAAATTTTTTTTTTGCATATATTCATATTTTTTCAAGTAATCAAATGGCATACTTTTTTTTGAGCTCTAAGTAATTTATCAGACTGTTTATACAATTAAAAGAACGATTTAAATATGCTTTTTATACTTTTTCTATAATTACTTAAATATTTTTTAAAGTTCTTAAGCCCCACACAACTTGAACATAAGAGCAAGTACGTGCGATCCAGTCGTGCATTTTATTTATTATGAGCAGAACTAAGGTATGTACAGTACATTGTATAATGTGCTTAGCTATGCTCATTTTTTGTGTGACGAAACAATCAATAGAGCCTGTTAAGATTGTTTTCAAGTTTTCACTACGCCCGTCATGGTGACGATCTTGCCCAATAAACTCATCGTCATGGCTTAGTGACAAGCCATAGTGTAAAAATTTTTGGAAACAAATAAAACTTTTAGAATTTCGAAAAATGATGTGCCTTAATTTAAGAAAATCTTTGATAATTTTGTACAAGGTATTCGAAATTTTGTGTGTATAGAATTTCCCAATTACAGTCGAATCTCTCTAAATCGAATTTTCACGGGATATCAAAATCAGTTCGAGTTAGAGAGAGTTTTGCAAAAATTCGAGTTAGAGAGAAATATAATATGGTTAAAAATTTGAGGGCAATACACATTAGGGGGAAAAAGTTCGAGTTAGAGGGAAATTCGAGTTAGAGGGAAATTCGAGTTAGAGGGAAATTCGAGTTAGAGGGAAATTCGACTTAGAGGCAGCCAACTGTATTTAATAATTTTCTCGAAATCCATACAAATTTAAATTTTACACTGAGTTTTTTAGAACCAAATTTAGCGTTACGTATGCATACAATTTTGTACCATTTCAATATTCTAAGAAATTAAATAAAATTATTTTTAGTTCATACAACATTTGAGTGATATACCCTGTTACGAAAAATGGGTTTTAATAGTATCTCCGAAAGAAAAATTATAATGACTTTCGATTTTCTCGAAACCGGTAAAGGAGCTCTTGATAAGTTTTATTTTGTTTTTAAGAAATACAACAATTTTTTTTTTTGAAAACTCACAATTTTTTGAAACTTGCTTTATAACGATTTCTTAACATTCTTCAAAATGTTTTAAAAATAATACACACATTGACTTAATGTTAAAAAAACTGAGGAAACAAATTTATTTTGCTCAAAAATAAAGAAAAACACAGTGTCTGCTATTAAATATAAAATAATTTTGCGCTGGAAAACTATCAACTCCCATCGAACGTTATTTTGGATTTTAAACTTTATCATTATTGGCTAAACGGGTTAGAACTAAATTATTTACGAATACGAAAAAATTCCAATAAGTTCAAATAATATTGTAGGTATATGAAAATATTTTTAAAAAAATACATTTTTGAATGCAATTTTTTTTGTTTCGAAAATTTGATGTCTCAAAATTCGGTTGGTTGACAATTTAATTTTAATTTTAATTTTGGTGGAGGCAAAACCTCCATTTATTTGGTTTAATACAAGCTAATTCTTAATCTTAAACCGATGCTGGATGCTCTCGATTCTGGAAATGTGAGTAAGGGGACCAAACTTGAGAGGCGTATTCTAGGAGTGGATGAACAAATGATATGTATAAGGATCGGATTACATAGGGCTTGGAAAATTCTTTGCACCATTTTTTAACGAAGCCGAGCACTGAGTTTGCTTTGAATATATGATATCGTCTATATGAGTTAGAAAATTAAGCTCTGGGTCTCATAAAATGCCAAGGTCTCGAATATTATCAATGGTGGGTGTGGGTTGATTTTTTGGATACCAAACTGAAAAGCTTACAAGATTCTGTTGAATAAGGGAAGAGTTATATGACGAGAAAATGGATTTGAAAAACTTGGTATCATCGGCGGCGCACAGAGAGATAAAAAAATGCTTGATGACCCTTTCGATATCGTTATTAGCAAGAATGAACAAAATTGGACCTAGGTGGCTGTCTTGGGGGACACCGGAGGTAGGTAAGAAAGGGCAAGAGGTGACAGATCTAAATTGAACGCTGTTTTCAAGGTAAGAAGAAATCCATTTTAACAAGGAGGGTACAAGGCCGAGAGTGTATAGGGGCTATAAAATATTATATCCTTATCTGAGGAAATTCTCCTTGATAGGCTGAACATTTTTGAGAAAGGGAGAGAGAGGGTGGAAGAGCATTTTTTTAGAACTTGGTAACTGCTTTGAAGTTGTTGCGATTTAGATTTAGATTTATTCCATCGATATAGGTGCCGAAAGAGATTTCTCTCAAGTTTGGCTGTACATATTTGTGTGTTAACATTGAATTCTTTAGTATAATTTTGTTTGTAACTTAAGTGTAACTTAAATGAGTAAATTGACCAGGCAAAATTAAGATATATGTTAATAGGTTGAGATGGAAACGTTGACTATAAAATATAACATTTTAAAGAGCACAAAAAATAAAAGAGATATTGACAAATTTAATAAAAGCATGTTTTTACAGAGCAAATGACGTTAAATTCAAAAGAAGAACAAAATTTACAACACTCATTGATAACTATTCAGTTTACTTTTCGTTAACTTTTCTTTAAACTTAGATGGCCGAAGCATTTTAATGTTTTCTTCAAGGTTGTTGTATGGCTGGATAGATTTGTATAAGATTGCGTTGGTTCCAAATTTGGAAGTTTTTGGTTTCGGTTGATGAATTTTGTTTCGGTTCCGGGTGTTGAAGTTGTGTTGCTGTCCTCTTGTGCTGAGTTCTGTTGTCGAATATGACTCGTTGCATCTAATTTTGTGAAGACTGCACACTAGATGAAGTTCTATGAAGTCACTGACGAGAAGAAGCTTGAGTTCCTTATGCATTTCAGTAGTTCGAGTGTACCAGTTATAGCCAAATAGATTTTTTAAAGCCTTGTTCTGTATAATCTGGATTTCTTTAATTCCTCTTGCTCCACAGCAACTCCATACATTTATACCATATGTTATGTGACTTTGGAAAAAACTGAAGTAGAGCTGTCTTTTGA
This sequence comes from Dasysyrphus tricinctus, assembly GCA_963921185.1. Taxonomy (NCBI): domain Eukaryota; kingdom Metazoa; phylum Arthropoda; class Insecta; order Diptera; family Syrphidae; genus Dasysyrphus; species Dasysyrphus tricinctus. The sequence goes on along the minus strand of OY992532.1, from coordinate 40,266,484 downwards.
TGTTTTCCGGTATGCAATAAGCGATTCTCCTGAATACTCCAGCAATTGACGAGAGCTTTTTGGCTGTTTTGTCCACTTGTACATCAAAACTTAACGATGAGTCAATCCATAGTCCCAAGTATTTAAACTCGTTTACTTTTTGTATGATTTCGTGTTTGCACTCCAAAATGATGTTAACTTCTTTTTTGTCTATCACCATATATTTCGTTTTTTTAAGATTTATGCAAAGTTTTTGTTTTTCCATCCAATTTTGAAGTTTATCAAGGTCGTTTTTCATCATTTCTTGAATACTATTCGGATTTTTACCACCATATACTAGGCATATATCATCCGCAAACATAAATACTTCTCCTTTCAGTTTTAATTCCTTTATATCATTTACGTATATACAGTATAATGTGGGACCAATAACACTTCCCTGCGGTACTCCAGATTTCACTTCACAACTCGAACTTTTAAGGCCATCTACTTCGGTTATTTGACTTCTACGACTGAGATAAGATTTAAACCAGTTAAACGATGTTCCTCTAATCCCGATGGATAAAAGTTTTCTGAGAAGAGTCGTGTGATGAACCGTATCAAATGCTTTTGAAAGGTCGATAAAAACCAAACCGACAATGTTTCCCAAATCTTTTTCTTGCTGAATTAAAGATACCAAATCAGATAATGCCGAGTGTGTGCTTGACTTTTTTCGAAATCCATATTGCCTTTTATACCCTAGCTTGTTCTTTGTAATGTGGTCTGTTAATTGCTCATTTACAACTTTCTCAAGAATTTTTGACATCACGGGTAAGATTGATATGGGACGATAATTGTTTATATCCTTGGTATCTCCGGCCTTAAATATTGGAGTAACTTTAGCAATTTTCATTTCATCTGGAACATTTCCTTCTTGTAGAGATTTGTTTATTATTTTCGCTATTGGATCATATAGGTGCATTGATAAGGTTTTGACAATGTGTGTTGAGAGACCGTCAATGTCATAGGCTTTTGATGTTTTAAGGTTGTTTATAATTCTTTGTACTTGTAATTCAGATACCATTTGAAATTTAAAACTCGGAACTTCTCTATTTAGTTTGACTAGTGCAACGTTGGTGTTATTGAATTGGCTGGCAAGTTTTGTTCCTTGATTTGCTAGATGGTTATTGATATCCTCAATTTTGTTTTTCTTCTCGATTTCCGTACAGTTTTTAAGAAGAGTACAGTTGTTTTGTTGTTTTAGCCCATTGTATATAACTTGATTTACACACTACCAAGTTTTGGCGTTGTTGTTCATACTTTTCGAAAAAATTCTGCCATAGTATTCTTGTTTTTTCTTTCGTTTTTCAGTGGTTAAAAGATTTCTGTAGTATTTATATTGTCTTAAAAGTTGTTCGTTATTTTGATCTTTACAGAGTTTTCCATACCAAAAGTTTTTAGTTTTAATGATAGTTGTTAGTTTTTTATCCACCCAAGGTATTATTGGTGTGCTTTTGATTTTTGATTTTCGCGTTGTTTTACTAACCATATCAATAAGTTTATTTTTAATTTGTTTGTAATCATCGGCACAAGATTTATGTGAAGCTGATGCTGGAGGTTCTTTTTCTATCATCAGTTTTAGTTTATAGTGATTTATTTTATTTGTGAAAACTGTTGGATTCAAATCTGTGTGGTGCTTCACATGCGTTTGGTCGTTTTTAATTTCCGTAACTATTAGCTTGTGATCAAAGCAATCAAGGGGTGCAAAGTGGGAATTGATTTCGATGGCTGGATTGTTAATGAATAAATGATCAATATTGCTGTTTAATCTTGTATTTATTGTCTCGTTACAGATGTAGTATCCAAGCGAACTCATTGTGTTCAAATAAGTATTTTTGAAGCTGTCTTTATCTTGAGATATATTTATATTGAAATCTCCAACAATAAAAGTATTGTTTGCGAAATTTGACTCTAAACATTTTTCGAATTTTTTGAGAAATTCGGTTTTGGCTGGCAATGTCCTTACCGGAGATCTATAGACACATATAATATTTAGGGAACTATTATTATAGAGAATAATTTTCGACGAACAAATACTATTAAAATCGTCACTCTCATTGAAAACTTCGGAGTGCTCGTGTTTTTTGTTGATAAATATTGCACACCCCCCTCCTATTTTAGATGGTCTGCAGGAACATACTTTCTCAAAGTTAGGTATATTAAAAAAATTTTGATCATAAACAGAGAGCCAAGTTTCACTTACACATATTACATCTATATCACAGTTGAGTTGAACTAGCAGCATCTCCATCTCTTCAATTTTGTTTTTTAGTGATCTTGCGTTCACGTAAAGTATTTTTGTTGTGTTTTTGTTCAGCTTTATCATATTAATGTCATTGTAATCCGTGTTGCATGCCTTTAAGAGTACACCATTATTATTATTGGACATTATCAAGAGAATTTATATTTTGTATTTCCTTGACTTTGCTGGTAGGTGTAATCCGAATCAACACCTTACCGTCTTTCACCCACGCAAATGCAATTTTGCCCTCTCTCTTAAAGTCTCGTGCTCTCTTAAATAAAAAAGTGTTATGTTTTGTCAAACGTTCTTCCAAGTATATAGGTTCTTGGCTATTGCTATTGAAAATAGAGTGGTTAGTAATAAATTGTTTGTTTTTGATTGCGGTTTTGTATGCGCTGATAATATTGTCTCGGGTTATTTTGTTGTTGAACTCCACGATGTGACGTTTTATCCGAGCACAAGATTGAAGAACTCATATGATAGCACATTTTCTATACGAAACCTTGTGCATGTTTGAAAAAGCTTGGAGGAGCTTTTCCCTAGTGATGTGATATGTCACGTCTTGATCAGTTTTTTGAGTTCAATCAAAACGATGAATGATATTATAGGCGGCTTTGAAATGACATGAAACACATTTCTTTTTTTCAGGATTTGCCATTGTCTGAAGAGGGTGTTTTGTTAATATCTTGAAAACTATTTTGAAAGAGAGTCTTGTACTATATTCCCACCAAAGAAAATTGCGCAATTTAGGAATAGTTTCTGAAATCATCTTTGAAATTGAACCATTTCCCACACATTGACTCAATTTCAAAATCTCCTCGATTTCAATGAAATTACATTTGAAATAATTGTGTTTTGTACCAGTTTAACGAGTTTTCGTATAAAGTAAACAAAAAGAACAAATGCAGTAGACGCTCGATTTAATGAATCTTGAAATAGTGAACTATCCACAATAGTGAACACACAAATTTTTTTTTTAAAACGTATTTTTTATAAAAATGTCGCGCAAGCATTTTACATAGCTTGAGAGCTCTGAGGAAGTGTTTTTGTTTTTTGTTTAAACCTGAGTGAATGCCTTGTTTAATACTTAATTAAAATTTAAAACATTAACATCGAACAAAATGTGCATTTTGGATCAAATTCACCTTCAGAAAGCCTCAGAAAACTCCCGCTCGAAAAAGTGAATAATTTCAAAAGAGTGAACAGGCCTGGTTTTTATTACTTCACTATATCGAGCGTCTACTGTAAGACTGTGAGCAAATATTTCGTTTCAATTTTGTATTTACCTTTGAAATTTAATTCATTTTGGCATTGGTATTTGTATTTTTGCACAAATATCTTTTAAAATGTTTCAAATCCAATATCAAAATCTTCGGTGAAACCCGTTTGAGTAATTTTGAAATTGAGCTCTCAAAATTGCGCAATTTCATGCTGAGTCAGAACATACTATTCATATTTTTATGAATTAAGCATTTCTTGAAAAGTGAACTTAAATTTGACCAATGCTTTTGATTTTGTAAAGTGAATGAGACAAAATTCAGTTTTTTGTTAATCTTGAAAACTGTTAGTTAAAAAAAAAATCAAGGTTCACAGAACGATAAAATATGATTAGTTATACAGTCACTCCCAAAATTATTCGGAATAAAAAGTTTTTTTTTTTAAGAATGTGTTTTTTTTTTTCTGTTATTATTCTTTGTTCTGTTATTGTTGTTTTTCTGTTATCTACATTCCTCTTTGTTTCATCTTGTTATGTGGTCATTCTAATATGGGAAACAAGAAAATTTAATAGCGCGAGATTCTACCTGCCGTTACTTTTTTAATAATTTCAACGGAGCAAGAAAAATCATTTATATAGATTTTATATAGATTAATTCCGAATACTTTTGGGAGTGACCTTAGTTATTTCGTGAAAAAATTCAAAATGGAAGGTTCTTTTAAAATTAAATTCGTCTTCACGATCGAATCGATAGTGCTAGGATCTGTTGAATATAGTTAGTTCCAGAATTAAAATGCCGGAACTATTGAAGATCCATTCACGAACCGTTCAAATAAGAAAGAAAAATGTAATTTGCAGTTATTTATTTAGGCACATGCGTATGTAAGTATATACCTACATACATACATACAGTAAATAATCGAACGGCTTTATGTTTTTTTTAGTAGTGTAAATAGTGTATTTTGACACACATTCTTCCAGCGCAGATATGATTACAAATTTAATTCTTCACGGTATGAGAAATTTTATTCCGAACAGGATAAAATCCATCAAACCCAAAGAGAATTCATGGTTCGATTCGAGCTGTAAACAGGTTATCAGGGTTAGAGAAGTAAGTTTCCGAAGATACAAAGCCAACCCCACTGAGGAAAACCGGAATAAGTTCAAACAAGCTCGAAAGACCTGTAACGTTCATATTCGAAGAACCAAATTTTTGCATGATCAGAAATTAAGGCAAAAAATACTACAATGTCCCAAAGGTAGTAAAAATTTCTGCTCGTCTTCGGTTCCAACGCTCGTCTTCAATGATACTCCTGCTGTCAGCTCACTAGAAAAAGCCACTTTGCTTGCAGCACAGTTTGCTGTTAATTTGACGCTGCCAGAGAGTGTCATGACTCCACCTGTACTTGAGAGCGGTAATGATTTTATGGGGCAAATCTTCTTTCGCACTCGTACAGTAGCTAGAGTTCTAAAAGATCTTGATGTACACAAATCCGCTGGCCCGGATAGTATCCTTCCAATTGTTCTGAAGAGGTGTTCTTCAACGCTGGCAAAGCCACTGCGTAAGCTTTTCCATCTGTCCTACTCTACTGGTCTCTTTCCGAGTGGATGGAAAACAGCATTTGTCCAGCCTGTCCCTAAAAAAGGTGAAACTTCGTCTCCCTCCAACTATCGACCAATTGCACTTACGTCCCTACTTTCTAAGGTCATGGAAACGATGATTAATTATCAGCTTAAGAAATATCTTGAAGAACGGAAGCTTCTTAATGACCGGCAGTACGGCTTTCGTAGCAATAAGTCCACTGGTGATCTGATGGTATATCTCACCGAGCAGTGGAACAAATCTTTACATCGTTTTGGAGAAAGTAAGATTGTTGCACTTGATATTTCAAAAGCGTTTGATAGAGTTTGGCACCAAGCTCTCTTATCGAAAATGCGTGCATTTGGTTTCGATGAATCTCTTTTTCGTCGGATTAGAAATTACCTTTCGGACCGTTCAATACAAGTTGTACTGGATGGTTTCAAGTCTGATATTCATAAATTAAATGCTGGTGTGCCCCAGGGCTTCGTTTTGTCTCCGACTTTCTTTCTCATTTTCATTAATGATCTCTTGTCTGAAACTTCTTTTAAATTGTTTTGCTGATGACAGCACCCTTAGCTTTTCATATTCGTTTCTTGATTCACATCCTTGTCCTTCGGATGTGGAACTTGAACGGCAGCGTATGATAAGCTCATTAAATTCTGATCTTGACAGCATTGTTCAGTGGGAATAAGAAACCGTGTAGAATTTAATGCTTCAAAAACTCAATGCTGTTTGCTGTCTCTAAAGCAGAACCCACCCCCAATGCCACTATCCATGAGTGGCACTTGCACAGCTTTCAGTCCTGGGTATGTGCATCTCAGATCACCTTCTGTGGAATGAACACATATTCAATGTCGCCAAAAATGCTGCGAAATGTTTAGGTTTTCTTCGAAGATGCAAGAAATTTTTCTCCCCTTCTGATCTGGCTGTAATCTACAAACCCTTCATTTGTCCAAAGCTTGAATATTATTCTCATATCTGGGCAGGTGCTCCAATAACTCATTTAAGCCTTTTAGATAGAATCCAAAAAGGAGCTCTTAAAATGATAGGTGACTGTAATACATATAACTGAAACATTCGCATCTCTTGAACACCGTCGTAATGTTTCATGTCTCTCCTTATTCTATCGCTATTTTTATAAACAGTGTTCTAGTGAAATAGCCAGTTGCATTCCTCCCCTAAAACAATTCCACCGTAATACTCGCACTTCCAGGAATGCGCATCAGTTTACTCTTGAGCCCAATTTCGGACGTACTGTAAAGTACAGAGATTCTTTTTTTAGCCGAACAACACGAATGTGGAATGCCTTACCCGGCTCTATTTTTCCCTTCCATTTTGATATTCAGAACTTCAAAACTAATGTGCATCGATATCTCCTTTCAAATCCTTCCCTATTTTCCTAACCTAGAAAAAGCACAACTATACCTTTAAATCACCTTTTTCCGATGCAGTAAAAAAACATTGAAATTTTCTGATTTTGTATAGGTTTTTTTAATTAATTGCAATCGTAGACATCCTTCCATAGAATTTGACAGTTGATGGGTTGACAGATGAAAGACAAGCTATATTTTGACGGAAAAAGTGTTTTCGTTTCAAATGTCAACGAATTGCCCTAAAATCACCTTTTTCCGGAGCAGTAAGGAAACTTTGAAAATTTCTGATTTATTAGAGGCTTCTTAATCGATATACATCGTAGCCATTCTTCCATTGAATTTGACAGTTGATGGGTTGATTCATGAGGGCAAATAACTTTTTGACGGAAAGAATGTACTTTGATCCAAATATGTCAGTGAATTGCCCTAATTTATTGCATCAAAAAACTTAAAACAGAACTGAAATGTTTTTTTCTAAAACGTTCATTATTTCCTTGAGAGTCAGGGAAGAATATCTTCACTGGCGAAACCATAACTTGAGCTCTTCCATCTATCCTACTCTGCTGCTTTCTTTCTGAGTGGGTGAAAAAAAGCATTCGTCATTAAAAAAGAAGAAGAATATTCTTCCCCCCCAACTTAATCTTCCAATTGTCGCTTATTTTGAAAGTCATGAAATGCTGATTAACTACCAGCTTAAGAAATATCTTGAAGAACTAAAGCTTCTTAATGAATAACAGTGGCGATGTGGCACGATAGTTTGTTTTTGATATGATAACTTTCCCGTGGCACGGTGGCCCAAAAAAATTCAATATGGCACGATCCATACTGTCTCCGACTCTCTTCCTTAAACCCAAAAATGATTTTGTCTGAAATTTCTTACCCATTTAACTTTTTCGGTATATCCTTATGAACCTTCCTTATTTTCATAACCCTCGTACTGTGAAATCTTAAGTGTGGGTGAAATTCCTTTCGTGTGCCTTAATATCTTAGACACAAAGAAAAAATATTTTGTTTTCTTTAAAATTATTGAAACCTTTGTTCATAAGCTTTGGCTGAAAGGGAGCAAATTAATCTGTCCTAAAAGTTGAGCATTTGTCAGGAAAAATAATTGTTTCTTAGGCATTTCTATGAATAAAGGTTAGAAACTGTACATTAACCGATATTCTTTCTAAAATATTGAACTAATTTTGTACTCCTGCACCAAATACATAGCTGCAAGCTCTTAAAATACCTTCCTATTCTTCCTTACAACAACACCTACAGACCTGGTTGTCAACATTATATAACCAAACCATCAAGCGGAAATCTCTCGTTCAAGCTCTCTTCGGAACCATATCTATAAAAAAAAAACAATTTTACCTCTACCTACATCTGTTCTTCGAAAGTAAACGCTCTCGAATGCTTGTCAAAATTGAAATTGAACTAACCAAGTGTTTGTTGACATGCCGCACGCTATGCTTCATAATAATGCATTCAGCATCCACGTTGCTTGTGCTTGTATAAATGTTCACAAACCCAAACAACAACAACAACAAAAAAAAATAAAAAATAAAAACCTCAACACTTGATTATTGTCATGTCAGTTCAGTTCATGTGATAGGATATTTGAGGACTCAGCACCACTACTATACTCACTCAAACCAAAACAAACAAAAAACAAATGGATTTTTGCATCTGCTGCAGTGCAATGGTCAATTTAATCAGGTCAACCGACTGTAAATTTATCAGTTGGTTTCTGAGCACGTGCATTTGTGGTTAGCAATAGGGTTTTAAGAGGGTCTATGTTTTTCTATCTCATCTACATTTATAAGTCCCACACATTAAGTCGACTATCCTTTCTTGAGTATCACAAAGAATTTTGACATTTTGAAGTGACAGTTTCAATTTTAACAATAATTGATTAGCTCACTTCCAGCTCTCGGGAAGGTGCTATGATAAACCGCATTATGACGTGTCATAGTACACAACACCTTATCATACTCCATTTTGAAAGTTAATTACTAAAACGGAAGACGGCAATCACTTCCTTATTGAATAGCTTAGCATGTCCGCATGTCTATTCCGATTGTTTGGTATATGTACGTGTTGATGTTTTCTAAATTGAATGGTTAATTTACAATGAGATCCTTACCACTGCTGCACCAACAACTGCAACTGCATAACATCAACACATTCTCATCAGGACAAACTTTGAAATCCAGGACAAGGATGAAGCAATTAAAATTCAAATCACTGTATTGTGGTTATGACACACAAAGGAATATTCCTTGTAAATGTCAAGTTTTGTTCAATTTTTAATATTCTACTGACTATAGGACAGAGATCTTGGGCAGCTTGAGTTTACTGAGTGCTTGCATGCAGTATAAAATCCCTACAAGTGAAGGCTTTGCAGTTTGAAAATATAATTTGAAGTTTACTTAGTTTTTACTTCAATGAAAATATCAGTATGCAGGGTTAGGTTTTTGTTTATTTTTGGAACCCACTGTCATCTTTGACAGTTCTTTGACATGCCTGACAGCATTTTTGCATTGTGGAAAAAAATGCTAAAAAAATTGAAACTCATTTATTTTTCCACAATTTATACCTTTAATTAGATACCATTAAGACAATTTTTTTTGAAATGTCAAAAATGATGACAGTGAATGTCATAAGACTGGTATTAGATATTAGGTGTGTTCAATGAATATGTTTTGCTCTGAAAAATACAGAAAAGATCAGAAAAGTATAGGTTTGTTTGTTCCGTTAGTAAAAACCATGCCCAAAACAGTTCATAAAGACCATAGAATCCGTTGTGTCCGTTGTGGTGACGCATTCAACTGACAGCTCGATAAAATACATGTTTTCTTATGGGAACTGGCCCGTAAGCAACGCAAGCGTTGGACGCAACGGACAGAGTAGCCGAACTTTTAACTTTTTCTCTCCGACAGATGCGTTGACAGGAACTTTTTTGTGTGTGTTTGAATTTCAAGTGGTTGTTATGTGTGTGTTTTTGAATTTGAAGTGGTTGTTATGTGAATGTCAACGCATTCATTGGGTTACCTCAATCCGTCGCATCCGGCAATGTCAATGGCTCCGTGCGTCGCCGCAACGGACGCACCGGATTCTATGGGCTGGGGCCTTAATCCTGTCACTTTGTGTTCCATGAAGTTTTTCAGAACATTTAAGAACAATATTTTCTACTTTGGAGGTAGAGCAAGTGAGCGAAAATGTCAAGGAACCAGCTGATGGGTTTGTTTGTAAGAATAATAAGCTAAAATTTATCACAAAAGTGTTTTAATTATATTTTTCAATTTAACAGGAAGAAAAAGACATAAAAGAATATAAAAAAGTGTGAGTTGATTGTGAATTTGAGTTGAAAACTAATACAAACAAATTAAAATTGAATTGTTTTTAAATTTGAAGTTTCACAGGTGTTGGGTACAAAACGGCATTTTCTCTTCTTTTTGTTCTGACAGTTCTTACACGCTTGTATTCTGCGCGGTTTTGATCTAGTTTTTCTTCATTATGAATAGAGTCCTTGATTCAAGTTTTTAGTGCAAATTTTTCAGGAACTCCTGATATTTACATAAAGTACTGGATTTAATGGTTTGTTTTTGTTTTCTTTTATTTACAGAAAAGGTGCAGTGAAACGGACGATACGGATTATTCCAGATTGGACGGAAAATGCTATTCAAGGTGATCATTATTGGAAGCCTTCATCGGCTTCTGGCGATCTGTGCTGTGTTGATAACGAGTGTCGGGTAAGTTTTCTTATTTTTGTTTTTCTTCATTTTTTTTTGGTTATCAATACTTGATGGAAATGGCGTAGACTTTATCAGTTATCAGTTGATTCGTTCAAAAGCAAAAACACCAATGTTTGAATCTAATTTCTTTTTTTTCAGAAAAACGGTCCTCGTATGAAGTGTTCAGCATGTCAACTAATCGCTCATCAAAATTGCATTCCCATCGTCAATGAAAAGACTCAATTAGCATGTAAGCCAACATTTCGTGACGTAGGTGTAAGACAATATAGAGAGCAAACGACAACTCATCATCATTGGGTGCATCGACGTGCCGAGAAGGGAAAATGCAAACAATGTGGAAAGGTAAGATTTTGAAATATCAAATATTTCATGAACTATTTTATTAAGTTCTAGGTATTATTTGTGAAATTAATTGACTTAGTCATTTGTTTTGGTGAAAAGAAGATAGCTTAAAAATTAGAATTTTAGTATATACTTTTGTTTGGTGCTCTTAAGAAAAGGTTAAAAGTCCTCATTGAAAAAGCGCGCTAACAATTTTCAAGATGAGAGGGTGGCTTATGAATATCTACTTGACGGTTATTCAAAAAAATATTTATTCAAAAACTGAAAACAAACATATTCCCCTAGTATTTCCAAAACTTAGAAATTGTTATTTTTAGTCCAAACTTTGACAGAACTTTGGACTAAAATCACAGAAATGCACAGAAAATCACAGAAATTTATTCAAAGAAATGGAAATGGTGGAATTTTTATCACTATATGCACTTTGAGAAGTTAGAATCAAATTATTGAGGAACTCAATCACCCCCTTTGTATGAAATTTACTAGCCCTCCATAGAAAAACCGTGTGCAGAAATGTTCCATCCCTCTTGATGACAAAAATCATCTTCATACCTTCCAATTATCGACCAATTGCTCTGACAACCATTAATCCCAAGATCATGGAAATGCTGATCAAGCGTTTGCTTATGAAATATCTTGAAGTGATATCAATCCTTGTCTTGTTTGAAAAAAAAGCTTAATTATTGCGCTCGATATTTCTTAAGCTTTTTATAGACCTTTGCATCAAACTCTTTTATCGAAAATTTATGATTTTTGGTCTCAACAAATTACTTCTTCCGATCGTTCAATCCAAGTTGTTTTGGACGATTTGAAGTCTGAAGCTCCCAAATTATCACTGTTTTATCGAAACTTTTTCAAACGCTGCTCTGTTGAAATAATCAGCTGCATTCCTCCCCTTGAACTGTTTCAGCGTAATACCCGCTCAGCCTAACTTTTGGGGTACCGTCAAGTATAGAGATTCTTTCTGTAGCCGTACCGCATGAATCCGAATGTGTAACTCCTTTTAGACCAAGATAACAGGGTGTTTCGGTGTTTTCAGACGATTCCAAAACGAAAGCTGGGTTACAGTCAGGCATCTTCTCAGATAACCCTCCCATAAAGAGATCAATAAAGCTTCCAAACTATTGCATTGGTTTCCTAGCTTGCAGTTTGTGAGACACAAAATGTCTTTCCTCATGTGAACTAATAAATAGGAACTCAAAGCCATTTCGTCAATCGTCACGAAGTCAAATCTGGTTGATCTTTGTCGCAAAGAATTGAAACTACTTGGCAAAACAAATTCAATTACCCTCCGATTACTTTGGGAACGCCCTGACATTAACGGAAATTAAATGGCGGATGAACTTGCCAAATACGTTGCTAGAGATTCCTCAAAACCACTAACGACAGATGGTCAACTATTGACACTTGTCGGGTTTCAAAAAATCTATGGCCAGACGTTTGCCAGAAAGTAAAATGAGTATTTACTGAAGCTTATCAGACCTCAGCTGTCTCTCTTGGTTGGAATCCTAACGGGTCACAACCTCACAACTCAATGGAAACCCACATGCACAGAATGCGGGCATCAGCTCATCTGACCTATGCAGAGGGTGTCAAGACGAAGAGTTGGAGGAGGGCTCAACTCACTTTCTTTTTTAATGTCCCAGCCTAACCAAAACTAGAAAGCAGCCCTCGGAGAATACTTGTTCAACGAACTGGGCGATGTCTCACTTTTGCCACTACAAAATATCCTAAAATTCATTCAGAATTCAGGATGGTTCAGGGAGGGGAGAGAAACTTAACACTTCATCTAACTTCTTCCTCTTACCCTTCCTATATCCATTGCCTATATCCTGGAGAGCACAACGTATCCACTGTTATCGCCGAGTGAGATGATTGCGGACTGCATGCCGCATCATCGACCCAACTAGGCTAACCTTACCTAATATAACCTAAGATAACAGAGCCGCCAGACATGTCTACCCTTGTGTGCACTCAAAGGCAAATGATAAAATGACGTATGTAGTACTGGGATCATACTCTATTACCCAACTCTGTTTTTCCTTCCCGTTTAAATATGAAATCATCATTGGTGCGCAACAAATTAAGAAATAGAGGCATAGTATCTGTCCGCATAAGAACCTCTGTTATTCAATTTTGCTGCATGTAAGTAAAGGCCTTACTACATTCATTTCACTTTTGTACAAAAGTGAAATAATTTTTGTCTTTTTCCACTCAACTACTCAATCATAACTTTTTTTTCAAGTTTTCAAAAGTAAAAAGTAGAGCGTTCCTAATTTTAACGTTTGCAGAAAAGTGAAACAGCAATGATCAGTTTCACAGTCTCGTTTAAACCTTGAACTGAATTCAGTTTATTCTGCTGAAACTACACTTGTTTAAACTTTCAATGTAAACATTTAAATAAACAGTTAAAAATCTGAATCATAAATGTCGCTCACATCGATAATAATTGTTGCTGAACTAGAATTTTCCGTGTTTGAATGCATTCAACTCAGCTCAAATATTATATTCTTTTTCGCTGAAAAGTGTCGCTAGCATTATGTTTGTATTTTTCACTTTTGCAGCAAAGTATTTATTATCAATGTAGTTAAGCCACATCTGTTTTAGCCATTAGTTAACAATAGCATTTTTGTATTATTTTATTTTCGTTATTTGAGGTTTCCTGTCAAAGACGATAAATGTAAAACTGTCTCATAAGCGCTCTATTCCGTCAGAAACAGCAACATTTTTGGTTGTCTAACAGGATATCACTAAAAACCGAATAACCACCAGTCTGAGACTGGATTGCGAACACAGCTACATAGGTTTTTTCATTTTCCAATAATCAGCAAATTATTGTTTCTCAATTCTATTCTTAATACTATCTCACTACGTTTTCATTAGAGCCGAAATGAGGTAATTTCGCAAATCACAGAAAAAGTGTTTTCATTTGTAATTTGGTAATTTCGTTTAACAGCTCACTTCATTTTTAAATTTCATCTGGCCGTTAATCGCGTTTTGTTGTTGTTTTCTTTTGTCTCCTTCCATTGCACTTTGACATTTTCATACAAAACCTTTTCAGATCTCTTCAAACTGTGGCTAATTGGGTGTGTTCGTTAGGTTTTGACTTAGTTTTCCAACCTAATTTCGTACCAATTTGGTTGAAATTATCTCATTTCGAAATCTGAATTTGTATGGGAAATTAGATGATTTCGTATCGAATTTGGAAATTTTCAACGAAATTACCTCATTTGGTCTAATGAAAACGTAGTAGTCTCATATAATCTAATAGGCCTTACTCACCCAAGCCCAAACCCGATTTTCGACGAAAACCATTCACACCTAATATTACACGTTTTCGTTTGACATTCCAGTTTTTTTTTACACCAACAACCGAAAATTTGTTTTTTTTTTTTGTTGTTTTTTTCCATTTTCTGAAAACAAAATCTGTGATTATTTATATAGTAAATAGGATCCATAGGAACAATTTGACTTACCACAAACAAAAACTATCAATTTAAAATAAATTAAATAACTCTGAGATTTGAGATATGAGAGAATTCCGTCAGCTGTTTTCATTTTCTTTTGAAATCATTCCATTAGTTTCTTTTTTGACATTTGATTAGGCGCTGAACTTTTTAAAAAGTATGTTTGTTTTGCTCTGAACTCCAACAAGTTTTCGACTGGTTTTACATAAAACTTGTGTTTAACGAAAATCTGAAGTTACAAAAAATGTTCTATGGGAAAACTTATGTTTTCGATTAAGTTTTTATCCAAATCCGATATTTTCGCGAAGGGGTACGGTGTGAAAAGGCTATTAAAGTGTGTGGTGCTTATTTCTACGTTTTCATTTTACCAAATGATGTTACTTCTTAGAAAATTTCCAAATTTTATACGAATTCATCTCGTTAACCATACGAATTCCCATTTCGAAATGAGATTATTTCAACAAAATGTGCACGAATGAGGTTGGAAATCAAGTCAAAATCTACCGAACAAACTCAACTGGCGGCAGTTTTAAAAGCTCTGAAAAGATTTTGTATGAAAATGTCAAAGTTTAATGTGTGAAAAACAGAAGAAAGAAGCAAAAAACAATAACAAAAAGCCATTACGGCCACTTTAAATTCAAAAATAAAATGAGCTTTCAAACGAAATTACAAAATTACAGATGTAAACATTTTTTCTCAGATTTGTGAAATTAGCTCATTTCGGCTCTAATGAAAACGTATCGTCTTACAGCCTAAAAAACGTGTAATAGCGAAGGGCTAGCCTTATTTCATGGATTAAGTGCAAAATGTTACTAATAAAACAAAATGTCTGCTGTATGTGACGTTTACTATGCTAAACCACCGAAAAAGATGGTTTAGCGAAGGAATAAGCAGCTCACTCTTTTTTTTATTGGTGTTGGTATCAGAAGATTTACTTTTTCAATAAAATTTGTTTTCTATGCACAATGATTTCACTATGCTCTGAAGAATATAAAGCAAAAGGTTATTTATAAATTGTTTGGTTAATTTTTATGAGCTAACTTTGTCTTTGGTGCTCCAACTCTCGCTTATTTTTCTTTTTTAATTACATTTTCCATAATACCTAATAATAATTTAGATTACATAAACAAGAATTCTTAGGTGTGTTTGGTAACTTGAAATTTTAAGATGTCAAAACCCATGCGGAAAAAAAAACCAATCTTCCGAAACTTGGTTCAAATTTCAAGATACTTAACAGGCCTCGTACGGTAAACGTTACTTTACTATTCCACGAATATTTATTTTTTTGTATGAGAAATTTTAACCCGTGGCTTAACTCTTATTCCGTGGCTTAGGAAAATCTTGAAATAAAGGTAGAATAAGCGTTTTTTATTGACTCCGCTGTTTATTGTTTTGATGCACATAACTCCGCTTAAAATACAACAACGATTCCGCTTAGTTTTGCAAAGATAAATATCTCAGCTTATAAACTAAGTGGATTTAATAACAGAATTAAAGCTATCATACCAACTATAATAATTATACCGGTGATGGCTTTTTTGTGCAACTTTATTTCAAACGAAGAACTGGGTACAAAAAACACACCTTTTATATTTGAATGAATAAAAGTTACAAGATCGATTTAAGTGAGTTAAAATTTTTATTTTTATAACTCATTTGTCTGGCGGGTGTGTAAAGTAATCACTATGTACCATGTTCAATAAAACATGAAATGTTTCTAATTAAAAGGCTGTTCGAATAATTTTCGTATTTGAGCACGAACAACGGATTTCCCAATTATAAATCATTCGTTGGCCAACAAGTTATGCTTCCTTTGTTAAAGAAATTAATATTGTCCAATTAAATTTGGTGTAGGTACCTACCTATGATGCTTCTACACAAAACCATCTTTGTATTTGAAACAAAAACAAAATAATTCACCAAACAGAAAAGAAAGGGCCATTGTTACTTACATTATGTGATAAGTATGTAATACAAAGGCATTTAATATTTTATTTATGATTAATTAATACTCATTCGTAATGCACAAATGAAATAGAAATAAACTTTATTAATTTACTTAGAGCTATTTTTGTTATAAGAACGTTGTTACGTATAAACCTCCAGCTACCAATCAGCAATTCTATTAAAGTTAAATTAAGGTAGATCTTTATTTATAATTCCTTACTTCAGAAAGAAAAAAAAAAGTGAATATGTTTTTACAATTGTTTCTGTGTTCAAGGAATAGGACTTTGCCCTAATAGAAACTTCAACAAGGAGATTTTATTAACAACAGAAAGAACAGAATTAGCTAATGCATATATTTGTCATGTACATTTCTATGTTTTATATACCTGCAGTCAGTGTTGGATCATCATTGGGAGGTCTACAAGGCCTTTTTTTGTTTGTACTACAGACCTTGTCTTGCGATTGAGCTAACATGGGTTTATGAAAAAAAAATCTACTGTAACTTGTCGTTTTCACGTGGCGTCGCACAGTGGAGCCAAACCTACGATTTAGGGAAAAAACCTCTAAGCGGTATAATTTCGTATGTATTTGCACCCGCTTAAATGAATGGTATCATCCGGCACTCGGAAATTACCCCGGAAAAAATTACCCCAGATTTTATTTTGGAAAGAAGCCCAGAAAATTCGCCATACAAGTTCAGCTGTTTTTTCCAAGGAAAAAAACGGAAACTTCTGGCATAATTAGTTGATATTCCGAGAATTTTTCCAATATTTTTTGTAATTTTTTTCCATTTTAAAAAAAGGAAAAAATCCCAGAAGGAAAAAACACCAGAAAAATTTTCTGGGCATATTTCCAAAATTAAAAAAGAAAATAATCCGGAAAAGCTTCTGCTCCTTTTTTCCATAATAAAAAAAGGAAGGAAGGTCTCTTTTCTGGCTTTTTTATGCAAAAAGGAAAAAACCCCGGAAAAAATTCTGGCCTTTTTTCCATACTCAAAAAAGGAAAAAACTCCGGAAAGTTAAAACAACCGACGAAAATTAAACTATGTTGAAATTTGTGTACCTAAGGTGTACATTTCATAAAAAATTCGATATGCTGACGTATGAAATCGATTCATATAACTATACGCATTTCAATGAATTTTTAAAATACATACTATGAAAATCAGTGGCTTAAGAGGGTAAGTGAGCTTTTTATTTTTAAAATGTTTAAAGGCCTCTGGTCAATAAATTAAGAGTACAATTTGGCACTCGTGATTTGAAATGAAAAAGACTTTTCGTTCGCTTTTAAAGTTTGTATAGAGCACAACAGCGGTGGCGGAGGGTGTGGCACGGCAGTGGCGCGTAGCGACGTGTGGCGGTGTCGCGGAGCGGGATGGTGGCGGTGACGGTGTCGCGGAACGGGGTGGCGCAGCGCGGGATGGCACAGCGTGGGGTGGCGCCGCCCCGCTCCACGACATCACCACGCGCCGCGCACAGTGCGTCGATTGTATGGAGATGGTGGACAAAAATCAATTTTCCAAAACTAAGTTGACTTTGCAAAAAAAATTTGTTGTAAATGTAATAGAAAAGAAATTTTCTAAAATCTAACGAAATTTTCACGCCCCCTGCCACGCCCACTTTTGAAAATGGTTTATATCTTAAGAATGGTTAGCACGATTTGAATAAAATTTAGAGAATTTGACTTTCTAGGTGAGTTCAAAAACAAAAAAATAGTGTGGACCCTATCCGCCCTCTGCCACGCCCACTTTTTTAAATTGTTTACTTCTAATAATAGTCCAGTCAACGAAGGAAAAATAAATGCAATAAATCATGCTCTCTGGGTTATTATTAAATGTGGTAGGGGTGACCCCCAGGTATAACATACTACAAGACCCCAGCCCAGGGCCGCGAGCTTAAAGGTCCCCTTTTGTAATTTTTCGGGAATACTTTGAAAACTAAGCGTTTGAGTGGAATAGTGTACACTACAAAATGAAAGAATAATAAATTTCCTACAAAAAAGATCTTCTTCATATTTTCGGTAGGAGCAAGGTTAAGAAAGATACGGGGAGTAAAAAAATTCAAGAAATTGAAAAACAATGTTATCGTCTTACATGGGCTGTACAGCGACACCGACCTAGCCACAAAAGTGAAAAGCCAACGACTGAGATGGCTGGGTCATCTAGAGCGAATGGACATCAATGTTCCGGCCCGGAAAGTCTTTGAATCCAACCCCGTGGGACAACGCAGTAGAGGTGGATAGCGTAAAAGGTGGCGCACGCAAGTGGAAGAGGACCTCAACCAACTTGGCGTGCGAAACTGGAGACAGCTAGCTAGAAACCGAGCCGGCTGGAAGAAGCTTGTTGGTTGAGGCCCTGGTCCACCCCGGACTGTAGCGCCACCTTAAGTAAGTAAGTAAGTAAGAAGTTATCGTCTTACAACATCTATGGTTTTTGATCAATTAAACCAGAAATAACCGGAAAAGTACGTATATATTGATTCATGGTCATTTCAGTTACGTCATGAGAGCAAGTTGTAGTGTATAGAAGCTGGTTGTGTTAAAATGTCCTTATTTATTTTTTTTTTGATTCAGTGTTTATTTTTATATGAGAAAGACTGTTTCTTCAAAGGTAAGAAGTACATAGAATATTTCCAAGTTAGAGGCCAATACTTTATGAGAGCATTTTTGGATATATCCTAAGAAATAAATTCTTTAGAAGGGGGTGCTTTATCTTTTTTGAAAGCTTAAAACAGATTCTTTTATTATATAGTTAACAATTTTTGAAAAATTCCTTTGAAGGCTCAAAATTAATAAAAAAAAATTAATCCTTTTTTCAAATGATTTTTCGTTTTTTATTTTACACTATAAAGTAGTAAATTGTCTTCTATCATTCAATCTTCAAATACCTCACAAAT
Source organism: Dasysyrphus tricinctus (assembly GCA_963921185.1). Classification (NCBI taxonomy): domain Eukaryota; kingdom Metazoa; phylum Arthropoda; class Insecta; order Diptera; family Syrphidae; genus Dasysyrphus; species Dasysyrphus tricinctus. The sequence goes on along the minus strand of OY992532.1, from coordinate 40,247,660 downwards.
ACATGATTTTAAAATAATATTTTTAAGATAAATTCTGACAACACAAATAAAAAAGACCAAAAAATAGAAATTTGTGCACAAAAATGAACAATTCTAATTTAAAAATCAAAAATCGGAGTTCTATTTTCAAAATCTTCAATGGTAGAATTTAGATCTTCAGTAGAGTTAGATTCTAAAAGCTCACAAACTCTACGTTTTTTGGTTTTCTGAGATGAATCAGAAAATGCTTTTAGCGGTCTTCCACGGCTAGTACTTAGTTTTTCACAAGATATTGCATTTTCTAGAAAATTGAGAAGCTTTTTGGAAGAATAAAAGGAGTTTTTAACCAGACTCCGTGGCGTCTCGCAAAAAGACCGTGGTTTTGTGTACACGCTTTCCACCTACGTTCCAAATTGTCAAAAAGTCTCATTTTTTCCGCCAAATCGCTCCTAGTTGTACCAGGACAATTTTTTATGTTCAATTCATTTAATACAAATTGAATAACACCTTCTATTTTAGAGTTTTTATCGAAAGAAATCCATTTTTCGAAATTTTTTTCATTTTTAATGGTTTGACCTTGTCCTACAAAAAGTCAAATATTTTGAAGGTTAGCAAGAAGTAGCAAGAAAAGTTAACATTTTCTTAGAGCACAATAACAACAGAACATAATGGCATAAAAGATTTTGCTGCCATTTGCTAACATTTTTTTTAAAGCTTAAGTTTCTACAATTTATAAGCCTTAAAAAAGAGCATTTTTTTCAAAAAATCACCAAAATTCACATAAACAAGAAAAAAATAAAACAACAACTTATACAAGTACTCAATGTATCCATTTTCAATATTTAAATAAGAAAAATTATATAAAAGCAAAATATTTTTCTCACACGAGCTTAACTTGTTCGCACAAAATTTCAACCCTTAATTACACTGCAGCTTAAATTACCTCAATTTCTAACGAAAGTCCCGCTAATCCCCTAAGAAGAGAAAAACAAAAAACAAAACAAAAACAAATTTAAGTACTCCAAGATGTTCCAGAACAGGTTTAGAGCTTAAAACAAAGAAATTGCATTTTAATTTTTTTTTATTTTTGTCCACAAGTCGACGCACTGTGCGCCGTGCCCCCCCTCCGCCGCCGCTGTTGTGCTCTACAAACTTTAAAAGTGAACGAAAAGTCTTTATCATTTCAAATCGCGAGTGCCAAATTATACCCTTTTAGCTTGGATTTTTGACTTTGGAAAATATAAACTGGATATTGTAATTTCTTTAAAGGAAAAACTATTGTATTTAAAACAGGATCTTTTTCGTCTTTTTCTGTTGTCATTTCCATTGTAAGTAGTTGAAATAAAGCCGGAAACATTTGGTCCATTTCCGGGGTAACTTCCATTTTAGATCTTGGAAATTAAGCCAGAAGATGTTTCTATTTCCGTCGTAATTTCCATTTTGATTTTTGGAAATCGAACCGGAAAAGTGTTTTTCTATTTCCGGTTTAATTTCCATTATAGTTTCGGGAAATTTGTCCGGAATAGTTCCGACCTTATTTCCATTTCACTTTCTGGTCTTTTTACCAAAGCGATCTGCTGAAATTTCCAACATTCTGGCTTTATTTCCTTTTCAAATTCTGGGGAAATTTCCAAAATTTATCTCAGAAAATTTTCTGGACTTTTTTCCAAAATAAAATCCGGGGTAATTTCCGAGAGCCGGTATCATCTGTTTTATGATCAGAGTTAAGGGGAAATTTTTAACTTTTCATAATAGTGGGATATTTTGTATCAAGTACGGTCAGGTGGAAATTAAAAAGTAAATAACGATTTCTCAGAGAAGAAAAAGCGGATTGAAGTGATTCAAAGTTATTTTTGAAGAAGAATAATAGAATTTTCAAAATCCATGTCGTCTTCTGTGAAAAAACAATCACGTCTTTATTGAACCAGTTATATTCAATCAGAAATTATCTTAATTCTTAAATTGAATTTTTATTCACTGATCCCAAAACTGGTAGAATCTGGTAATAATATTTGAATATGATCTTCATTACCACCAGGATAAATTTCAATGGTCCGTTTTAACCCCTTATTTCGGCCGAAAGCTAGTTTTTGTACTATAAAATCATTTTAACAGCTGGATTCCGCATGAAAAATACTGAAAGAAAATTGTATCACAATGCCAAACTAAACAATTTTATATATGAGGTTTTTTCCACCTCGGCCCCACTGTGCGTCGCTGATCCTTTTGGCTCTTTCATTTTTCTTTCATTGGCGGAAAATTCAAATGAATCAGAAACCGATCTACCCCACACAATGGATTTTGGATGAACACGGGGCCATTTGTCGCATTGGCTCTGTTGTGTATAGCTATACCTTTAGAGACTACACTTTATCAACAAGGCAAATTGGAAGACACCGGGCAGTCTGCAGTCAATACCCATATCAAGAACTCTAAAATGTTTGAAGTTTTAAATTAAAAACAACTTATAGTGCTTAAACTATATTTTTTTTTAAATGTAGGTACGGTGATTGGGAGGGTAAGATTGTTCTTACTTAAAATGCACCCCACAGTGTGTAAGTATACTTTTGAATACTTTTTGAGAACCACACAATTTTCTTTAGTTCATTTATTAATAAAAAAAAATACTTACACATATAAATACTGAACAATATATGTAGGTACAAAATCTAAAAAATAATAAACCAAGTTTTGCCGAGCGAAGCTTGGTCTTCCAGGTACTATCATTAATAAGACAACTCCGAGCAAAACAATAGTCAACAAATAAAAGAAAGGAGTTTCCGGATTGGCCTCAGTGCATTGTTAAATCCGGCTCTGTACGTGTGCATATATGTATTTATATCAAAGGAAATTGTGTTAATTACTATGTATTGTTGGTGGCAAAATCGACTTTGATAAAGATACAATGCCGTTCATTTTGTTAGACACAGTTAATAAATATTTGCAAAGTGAAAAAAAGTTTTTTTAGTGAACCAGTAATCATTTTTTATATGTCAGAATACGAAATTGAAGACCATTTTTTTCTTTACCACCCGCGAGTATATTAAATTTTATAATTTTGCAGTATTAGATTTAAGATGTTTTAATTTTGAAAAAAAAATAATAATGATTTTAATTTAAAAAATGAGATTTCAAAAAAATAGAATTTGTTTTTGTAATTTAAATGGAAATTTTCACTGGGTCTATTTTTTTTTTTCAAATTTTCCCTTCAAAATTGTGCTTTTCAAAATGTTTTGTCAATTCAGCTTTTTATATCTGCTTTTCAAGAGTCTGTATTTGAAAATGCATTTAAAAAAGGCTTTGCAAATATGTATAATAACAAACAAAAAATTCAAAATTATGAAAAAGGTCGGGGCTTTTTTGACATTTTTAAGCAATTCTGAAGCATTATAAATTATTTATCTATTAAAATAGTCATTTTTCTTAAGTGTGTTTGTTTAAATAGACCATACTTTATTTTAAGACAAACCACAGACGAAATGTGTTAAAATAAAAGCACAAATACGAGTTTGTTAGATTGAAGGACGACAACAATATTTAATTTGGGTAATTTATTGAATTGTATTCTTTGGATTAAGGAAATTAATTGCTGATCAATTAGGATGCTTAAAGGGATTAAGTAAATATCTGTAGAGCACGTATTATTAGTCGGAGAGGGGTTTTCTTTGATTAGAGAATTTGATTATTAAATATTAACTGTGGTATTTCTTTATATCTACTTAAACTTTTGAGATAATCAATAAAACAAAGACACAAAGTTAAACAGAAAAAAATCACTTGAACATCGATACCTTTACCTAATAATATTATTGACGGTCACATAAAATCATAAAACTATGTTTACACCATTACACATTGTTCAAAATAAAAATTGCACTCCTCAAAAAATTTGTTGACAAAGTTTGTTTTGCTTCTGCAGTTTCATCTATGCTCGGGTTTTTTTTATAAAAAAATTAAGTATTTCGGTTTGATAAGCTTTCGCCTCCCCCACCTTCCTTAACTCTTATCCACCTCTTTGAAAGTGACTGTGGGAATGTCGGAAGACTTTGGATATTCTGCGTCGATAAAAATCTTAAAATTTTGTTGAGTATATTTTTTGTGGTTTTTAAAATATTTGTACTAATATTGTATTTCAATGGTACTTTTAACTATTAAGTATCTTTTGAAATTTGTTATTTTGAAATACTAAACATTGGTTTTCTTTTTTATTTACAGGCTGTGCAAGGAAAACTGTTTGGTTCTAAGGAGATTGTTGCATTATCCTGTGCCTGGTGTAAAGATGTCTATCATAACAAGGAGGCTTGCTTTAATGCGGGACGCATCGGTGAAGAATGCTCATTAGGTAATATTTATTTAGTGTTTTAAATTTGTAATTGAGGCCCATTTGTTGATATTTGAAACTTAAATATTTAAGTAGATCATAGGCGTTTATGTGATAGTTTAAACAGAGGAAAACGTTAAACATAAGCGTTTAATCGAACTTAAGTTTCGTATCAGCAAACGGGTTTAAAAAAGATATCGATCAACGATAACCACCTTGGTGTTGGTTTGTATTTCTTTGATTTTATCCTAAATCTGCCATAATGTTTTTATTTAGTCCATGATGGACTTTTTTCGCCTTAAACTTCGCTACTTTGAGACAAGTATTTTTTTCTTTTTAATGTCACGAATCGTTCGAGACCTTAAAAAAAAAAACTTAAAAAAATCGTATAAAAGAATCTATAGCTGACCAATTACTGAAACTAGCTGACCTTTTATAAAGATCTTAGGGCCTTTAAGGTGGTATTATATTTTTGTACATTTTTCATAAATGAGGTGCCAAAAATCGCGCTTGACCTTGAACAATAATTTAAAAATTCATTAAAAAAAACTATATATATGAGGTGCCAAAGGTCCAGAGCCCTGATGCATACTTCTCATCAATGCATCGCCTGCTGGTTTGAAAAACTCAGTTAAGCTGTCCGATCCAGCAGCTTTATTTTAACTTCAATTAAGATATAGCATCATTCACCTCTTCGAAACCAGATGTACATCGCTTACGTTGAATGCTACAACCTGCCTTTCAGCAGTATTCGATTATTTATCGTCGTTATACCGTTTTCAGAAATGATTTGTATCATATCCTTACCGCAGCTCTGCGTGCTGACTACGATGCTCTCTTGTTCGTGTAGGATTAGGTTGAGAGGTTCTTTTCACCCTTTTGTAAAACTTCTGAACTTCCGAACCTCCTTCATCGTATGTTGTGGTGTTCGTGGTACAACCTTTTATGAAAAACATGGCATCTCTGATCTATTCTTGGCAATGTTCCCACTGCCCACTGGTTACCAATATTGGATGGGGTAGGCATTTTACTTCTTTACAGGTTAATACAAACTCGATCAGAACAGATCCTGGTGATCTCTTGCGAATTTCGAATTGGAATGGTTGATTGATTAGGAGATTTCCATGTCCCTTGTGAATATTCAGATGTTGAAAATGCTAGCAAGCTACTAAGACTTTTCTTCCCAGGGCAACACTGAGTCCGTTATTGGAGGTTGTTCCGTCTGGGTTGTACCTTTTGACTGTTCCATTGTTGGCGAGTTCAGCCTAGATGCAAATTTTCGTGAGGTTCAAGACTTCTTGCTAAACTCTGTTCTTAATGACTTATCCATTCTCAAATAAACGCTGGTTTTGTTTTTGATAATTTTGCTGTAATCTAAATGGTGTTTTTTTAAGACGTGTGGTTTTCAAGAAGAAATAAATCGCATATTATTTAATGTTATGGCCAAGAATTAAGCTTTATTATAAAGATAAGGGTTTGCCATTATGTTTTAAAAATGAGTGTAGCAAGTGGCCGCCCCGGCTGGCTCGAATAAATTCCAACCGAGAGGCCCAATTTTCGACCACTTTTTGCAGCAATTGGGGCCATATATCAGCAATAAGGCCTTGTTTATTGTTTCGTTGGCTGTATGGCATGTACCGCTGTCTTGTTGGAAGCAAAGGTCGTCAACATCAACATCCTCCAATTCAGGCACGATAAAGTCATTAATCCTGGCTCTATGGCGTTTTCTATTGACTGTACCATTTATGGCCGGCTTCATTTTTCATCGCAACGTGTGAACCGAACCATTATTTTGGTAATAAATTTGCACGATTTGAAAACGTTGTTCAGGAGTAATATTCTATTCATTATAAAATGGCAAACTAAACTGAACATAAATCAAGTGACAACTGCCAAAAAAATCAACTCTGAAAAAAGTATTGCCAGGTTGAAACCCACAAAAAAACACCCTATACAATGAAGGAACCAGCCTTCATATTCTCTTAACTTCTTATTGATAGAAAATTCTATGAGCGTGAAGTTAGCACCGCCATTTTGGATTAAAAAAAGGTTATTATGTAATTTGCCCAACTTGTGCTGCCATGTGCCGCATTTAAAAAAAATTGTAATAAGGGTTTGGTTTTAGAGGGTACCCAATTTTTTAGCGTGAAGTTAAAAAGTTAAAAAAAAAATTGTGCTGTATTGTGCTGGCTTGTGCCGTAAATATTTTTGAAAAATTCGCAAATTTACAAATTTTACGAATGAAATTTTTGCAAAATTTAAAAATTTCTTAAAAAAAAACTTGTGCTGCTTTGTGCTCAGAAAATGCTACTAAGAACCAAAAAGAAAACAAAAAACCGCATAGTTGCAAGCTTTATGGCCAAAACAAAACTTTGCGAAGGTCTGTAGCGTGAAGTTAGCATCCCGATTTCAATTTTCAAAACCACATAAAATGTAGGAATTTTTAAAAATTTCGCAAATTTGCTAATTTTACGAATGAAATTTTTGCGAAATTCCAAAATTTCTAAAAAGAGAAAGTTGTGTGCTAAGAAGAAAAAATCACATAATTGCAACTATTATGGTCAAAACAAAACAAAAGTTAGCCCCGCCATTTTCGATTTTCAAAAAAAAAAAAAAAAAAGTTGTGCTGGATTGTTGTCAACTTGTGCCATGAATTTAAAAAACAAATCGCAAATTTGCAAAATTTTCAAAAGTTTCAATTTTGTAAAAAATTAAAGTTCTTTTGCTTTGTGCTCAATTTGTGCTCCCATATTCCGAAGAGATAAAAAAAATCGCTTATTTGTAACTTTTACGGCCAAAAAACAGTTTTGCGAAGCGTTAAGTTAGCACCGCCATTTTCGATTTTCAAAACAAAAAACTGTGCTGTACCTACTGTGCTCAACTTGTACTTCCTTGTGCCATAAATATTTGCCGTAAAAGTTAAAAATATTCGAACTATTTTGTTTTCCTCTTTGGAATATAGCAGCACAAATTGAGTAAAAAACAGCACAACTTTAATTTTTTACAAAATTGCAAAATTTGAAAAATTTTCATCCCTACAATTTGCAAATTAGCAAATCTTTTTTTTCGAAAATCGAAAATGGCGGTGCTAACTTCACTCTGAAAAAATGGGTACTCTCTAAAAACCAAACCCTTAGTACGACCTTTTTTTAAAACACGGCACATACATAGCAGCACAAGTTGGGCGCATTACAGTTACAGCACAACCTTTTGTTTTTGAAAATCCAAAATGGCGGTTGTAACCTAACGCACATCAAATTCTTCCACTGAACCGGTAGGGTTGCCAATAAAATTCTATGCCCACTCTTCTACCAATACAGAATAGATGCGGTTCCTGGCACGTGCAGATGTTCTATACGTTTTTCCTCTTTTAGTTTTTAGAAAACGTATTTACACATTTTTAAAACAACCAAATTATGTTGTTTTCTTATTTTTTTAATATAATATATGCCAATTATTTTATTCTTGATAGAAAACAATAAAATGAAATGTTTTTCTAAAGAAATATAAAATCCAATATCTATTTCCTCATAATTTCTAGAATTTTTATTTAAAAATTTACCAATAAGAAGGAGGTTTAAGGTATCTAACTTGTAAACAATCCTAAAAACAATTTATTCTTAAGATACGATTCGTATATCGTATTAGGTATACGTATACCTACCACAAATATCTCTGTCTCACATTAATTTCAAAAATTTCCTATTTGGTCTTGATAACTTTATTTTTCCAATTAACTTCTAAAACACTGATGAAATAACATCACTCATGTGGGTAGTTTTGACATCATTCCCCCTCACAGAAATATAATTATTAAAATATTCAATTAAAATTATTTTGAACGCACGCTCCACTGCCAAGTATTTATTCCTATCCTACATGAATATCGAAAAGAATATTCATTTATAAGGAATTCCTTGCGAAATCATGTCTGCTTCTCTTTTTTCCAAATAGTTTCATAACACAGTTTCTGCATTCTCTTGAACTCATCATTTTCACACAACAAAGACTTCAACTCTTATACTAAAAGTTGTTAAAAGGAATATGAGTGCTTATAATAAAATGATAAAAGTGAGTGCGGTTGTTTCTAGGATTGAAAAATTTCCAAAAATTATAGAAGAGTGTTCTGGGTTGGAATTTAATTGAAAACCTTTTAGGTGAAGTTTTTTTATTGTAGTTTTATTTTATTAAATGAAATACAAAAATTGAATTTTATTTCATCTTGGCCTTTTGGTAGTTGTTGGGAGAAACCATTGATGGACGCTTTGTTTCATTTGAATGATCCATCAGGAAAGTCCCCTCAGACGGATGACAGGTACTGGGAAACACCCAACACACGGGCTTAAAGACACCGTTCAGAATTTATTTTCTGATGCACGGTGTTTGCATTTCTAAAAATGTCAATGAAGGACACACAACCAGCAAAACCAGACTAATCTCATTCGGTTACAGGGATTCACGACGACCGACGACGCGACGTCAACGTGAAGCTTCTTCTACAGCAGCATTTTGTTGAGCTGCATCTTTACGGAAATTTATACTATCTTTTGCCATAGAGATTGTTTAAGCTTATACCTACTGCCCGTTACTTTTTCAGACAGCAAAAATCCCTTTTGCCATAGATCCGTTTAGATAAAATCCATGACGAACAAAAATTGAAAGCCATTTAAAATTGCATCTGTGATGAAAAGGATATTGAATTTTTTTCTTCTATTTCACAGGAAACTACTCTCCGATTATTGTGCCACCATCGTGGATCGTTAAGCTACCGAATAAGGGAAATTTTAAATCATCCCTGAGAAATAATAAACGCAAGCCATCGAATAAGAAGAAACCAAAAGAAAAAGAACCCAGAGCTTTTATTGTGAAACCAATTCCATCGCCTGAGGCAATACCTGTGATAGTATTTATAAATCCAAAAAGTGGTGGCAACCAGGTAAAAGGCAAGGCAATATTAATATTGTTTTGAGCGTGGGAGTTTGTCAATATTGTAATAATTTTATCTTGGTTTTCTTTTCTATTTTCAAAAAAAAAAAAAAAAAAACAAAAAGGGAGTCAAACTGTTGGGGAAATTTCAATGGATTCTCAATCCACGGCAGGTATTTGATTTAACGCAAGGTGGTCCGAAAATGGGGTGAGTATATTATTTCTTTGTTATTTTTTTTTCTTTCAAAAAAAGTACGATAAGAAACAAATTCCAAAACGAAGGGACAACATCTGTTTTCTTTTTTTCTTATTGCTGTTTGCTTATGTCAATTTCAAGTCGCATCTAATATAAAATCTATCAAATGACCTTTAAAAGTTGCAAAGGATAAAAGGAAAAATGAATTTAGGACAAAATAAAACCAATCAATTTGTTTGATACTTAAAAAAGCAGACAATTGATTTTGAAAATTCTATTTGTCAAGTGAATCTTTTTAAAGAATTCTGGTGACGGAATAGCAATATTGCAGTGTTCTTAATTGATATACTGGATACTCCAATCCGTAATTTTCTTAGCATATAAAATGTTCAGCATACAAGATTTGAGTTTAAGCAAAGCTCTAACACAAAATTCATTAAAGAAAAAGGTGATTTTAGGGCAGTAAGTTGACATTTGGATATTTTAAAAACAGGGTGTTTCAAAAAAATTTCAACATTTTGCAACTTCGTTGTGCTTTGAGTGAGTTCAATTAAATCGATATAGGTTATAGCTGTGACAGATTTATAATAGAAACTAACATTTTCAAAACATAGTGTTTCAAAAATATGTCAAAATCATTACCATCACCTGCGTCAATTATGTTGAAATCACTTAACAATCACTTTTGAAACAACTGTGGATTTTTTAATTCTATCTCAGATATCACCTGCATCAATTTTATTGAAATTGCTCAAGGAACACCAAAATAGCAAAATATTGATATTTTTTAAAAGCACCCTGTTTTAAAAATATAGTTTTCTTTTTCTGCATCCTGCATCAATTTTATTGATATCCCCCAAGGAACAATGAAATAGAAAAATGTTGATATTTTTTAAAACACCCTGTTTTGAAAATATTTTTGTTTTCTTTTTAATTCTGTATTAGACATCTCGTGTCAATTCAATTAAAATCACTCAATGAAACACGTAGTTCCGAGGATCTCAAAACTTTGTTTATTCGATACTTTCGTAACTTTGGCCATTCGAAGCTTTTTCCTCTCATAAAATTTCATTTTTCGTTCTTATTTGAACGTTTTGTGAATGAATCTTCAATAGCTCTACAATGATAATTGCAGGAACGAACCGTATTTTACCGATCCCAAAAGATTTGCTTCGATCGTTAAAGAACCAACAAAAAATTTCCCCATCGAACCAAAAGTATAACCCTTCAATTTGTCGCAATATAGTCTAGTCAGGAGACCGAATCCCGTGAATTTTTTGGTGGGAACCGTTTTTTATGTTTGGAATTTGTTTTTGAGATGATACTCATTTTTTTTAATCATGTCGCTTGGCCGCCATTTTGAAAATTGGCGCCCAATCTGGACCAATTGGTAAAGTAAAGAGAAACTCATAAATAACTTAAATGTTCATAGCTTAAAAATATTTATTAATATCTTAAAAGATAGGTGGTAAGTAGACGCACCTTCGGGTAAAATATCAGTTATGCCACTTTTCGGGGGCATATTTTTAATGTCAAAATGGTGGCATTTTCATGTTTTGTAAATTTGGAATATTTTGAACACGAAAAAACTGGCAACTTTTTTCTCAAAATGCGTTTGGCATCTAGAGCTATTTCCGCAACTTTTCTCACGTTGTAAATATTCAAAATCACCAAAAAAGTGGAAATCATACGCTTTGACATCAAAAAAAGTATGTTTATCAAAAGTGGTAACACTGAAATTTTAACCGAAGGTGCTTCTACTCAACATCTACCTTTTAAGCCATCAACCGTTATTTTTCTAAGCCACGTTTGGAGGCGTTTCCAAATTTTGTTCACGTTTATAATATTAAAAAGTACCGAAAGAGTGGAAACTTCACCTTTTGACAAAATAGTATGTTCTAAAAGCGGTACAGCTAAAATATTAACCGAAGGTGCTTCTACTCAACACCTATCCTATAAGATGTCAACCGTTATTTTCCAACTACGTGTTTGGCATCTGGAGGCTTTTCCACAACTTGGTTCATGTTCAAAATATTAAATACTACCAAAAAAGTGGAAGTCCCAACCTTTGACATAAATAAGTATATTCCCGAATAGTGGCAACACTGAAATTTTACCCGATGATGGTTGTTCTTCACGTTTCCGCCCCTTTTCTTATGTTTAAGACATTAAAAATTTCCAAAATAATCGAGATTCCACCCTTTTGACATACAAAAAATTGTTCCCGAATATTGGTAACACTAAGATTTTACCCGAAGGTGAAACTACTCAACACGTATCTTTTAAGGCATATCCCGTTATTTAACCAACACGCGCTTGGCATCTGGATGCGTTTCCACAACTTTTTTTTATTTTAAAAATATTAAAAAGTACCATAAAGTGGAGGTTCCGCACATTGACATAAAAAGTATGTTCCCGAAAAGTGGCAACACTGATATTTTACCCGTAGGTGCGTCAACTCAACTCCTATCATTTACGACATCTACCTTTATTTTAGCTATGGAAATTTTCCAAGTAATTTACGCGATTCTCTTTATTTTACCATTTGGCTCAGATTAGGCGCCAATTTTAAAAATGCCGTCCAAACGACAGGAATAAAAAATGACTCCCAGGCTAATTTTTATCCTTAGCATGTCAAAAATATATTTCAAATGAAAAAATAAGTTCCCCCCACACAAAGTGCCAGGACTTGAGTTTCCTTCCCGGTATACAGGTTGGGCGCAATTTTTCAAAATGGCGGCCAAGCGACAGGATTATAAAAATGACTTCTAGGCTAAATTTCACTATCATCTCAAAAATAAATTCCAAACATAAAAAAGGTCCCCGCTAAAAACGCACGTGATTCGATTTCCTAACCTGTCTAAATAGAGCGAATCATATTTTTGCGTTCTACCAACCTCCGTCTAAACTACAAAGTTGGAACGGGAGTGGGTCGAAATTCTGGTCTTAAAATTCCGCTTTTCAAAATTCATTTTTTTTTCACAAAAAAATTTGTTTTTAAAAATTCTACTTTTTTCGGTTCCGTCTGTTGAAATTCAACTTTTTAAAATTCTGTAGTTTAAATATTAATTTCAGTATAGCACACTTTTTATTTATTTATTTTATTTTAATCAAGCTAATTAATCTAGCGTACAGTTTGTTTCTTAGAGTTTAATTAAAACTATAAATTATAGAATGTTCTTTTAAAGTTAATATTTGATATATCAAAAGAATTAATTAATAAATTATGATTTGCGTTATACAATTTCAACATATTATTTAAAGGTGAACTCCGCTCGTAGTTGGTACGATAGTGGGTTATATATAAAGGATCGGGAAAAACTCTCAAATTACGTTTTGAAACATTAAAATTGACGCGAGACAAAAGGTTCAAAGCGTCAATATGACCATCAATAAGTTTAACAATAAAAACAAAACACAAATAAGAACGTCTACTCTCAAGACTAGGTAGATCAATAAGTTTGAGCCGGTTATTATATGAAGGAAGATTTAAAGGGTTCTGCCAGCCTAAGCCTCTGAGAGAAAATCTCAAGAACCTTTTCTGAATCTTTTCTATTCTTATTTTATGGCAGCTATAGTAAGGGGACCACACTTGGCAAGCATACTCCATGATGGGTCTAACAAATGAGGTAAACAATTGTTTTATTACGTAAGGGTCAGAGAACTGGCGTGATTCCCTTTTAATCCAACCTAAGATTGAATTGGCCTTGTTGCATATCATATTAATGTGATGCGTGAATTCAAGTTTTTTATCAAACAAAACACCAAGGACAGATACTTCATTTACATTTAGCAGATAAATGCTATTAAAATTATAATCAAAAGGCAAAATAGACTTTTTTCGTGTAAAATTTATAACCTTACACTTGTCGATATTCAACAACAGATTATTATGCAAACACCAGTTATAAAAAGCATTTAAATCAAGTTGGAGCTTTTCACAATCAAGACTATTGGAAATAGTTTTAAAAATGGTAACATCATCAGCATAGATAAGACAATTTGAGTACTTAAAAATTGATGGTAGATCGTTGATGAATAATATAAAAAGAATTGGACCCAAATGGCTGCCCTGGGGAACTCCAGAATTGACAGTAAAACTTTTTGAATGATAGCCACTAAAATTCACGGAATACGATCTATCAAGCAAATATGATTTCAGCCAAGCAATAAATTTAATATTAAAACCAAGTTTGCACAATTTTTGTAGCAAAACTTGGTGTGAAAGTTTGTCGAACGCCTTACTAAAGTCTGTCAAAATACAGTCAGTTTGTTTTTTGTTTTTAAATGAATCTATACAAGACTCTACTAATTCTACAAGAAAAGTGACAGTCGAACGGCCCTTTGAGAAACCGTGTTGATTAGGAACGATTAACGATTTTATATAGAAGCTTAATGTTTTGCAAATAATTGCTTCGAATAGTTTCGGAATAGCCGACAGCTTAGCAATTGGGCGATAATTATCAATTTTATCTTTCCTTCCTTTTTTATGTAGAGGAATTATGAAAGATTGCTTCCACGCATGGGGAAACTTACACGAAGATAGTGAACAGTTAAAAAGAACAGCAAGTGGCGTCGACAAATGACTAACACAATTTTTCAAAACAGAAGCTGGTATCCCATCTGGACCAGATGTGTCGTTATCTTCTAAGTTAGATATAAATTTCATAATATCGTCAGTACTTATGTTGAAATTTATATCCGTCAAGTGAGAATAAGATTTCAAGTGACCAAATAAATGATCATTTTCGTCAAGATTATCACAGTTTGAAGTATCACAGCTCGGTAAGTTATCACAGTTGGAAGAATCACAGATATAAGCGCTTTGAAAAAAGTCTGAAAAGAGTTGTATTATGGTACGGGGATCATGGTGTGAGATATTGTTATGATCAAAAGCGGACGGATATGGACTTGTTTTTCGTTTGCTATTTATAAAACTCCAAAAGGACTTTGGATTCATTTTTAAATTGCTTTGAATCTTTTGTATATAACTTAAATATTTAAGACTAGACTCTCTATTGAAAACATCTCTGGCTTCACAATAATTTTTAAAATCACTTTCAAATTCAGTTTGTTTGTATTTGAACCACAGTTTATTCCTGCGGTTTTTTAACCTCCGCACCTCACTGTCATACCAACTCGGAGCAAGTGATTTTGATTTTAAAGAAATTAGAGGTACAGACATTAAAAAACAATCAAATATTTTGTCATAAAATGTTAAAACCATAGAATCAATATCTGAATAAATGCTAAGACACGACCAATCAATTAAAGATAACAAATTATTTAATTTAGTATAATCAGTTTTCCTAAAGTTAAATTTAAAAACTTTGTCAAAATTTAGATTAGATATTGTTTCATTATCTTGGATTATAGATATCGTGAGCGCTGGATGGTGAGAGTCTTCAATGACCAAAGGCTCAATTGATCTATCTAAATTTATATCAGAATCGATGGTTGTAAAAACTAAGTCGAGGATCTTAGCGTTTGAATTAAGAACGTTGTTTATTTGGTGTAGTCCAAGAGACGTTATGTTATCAATAGTCAAAGAGTCGTCCATTGAAAGATTGCCTGTTGGCACCATAGCGTTTGTATCGGGACAACGCCTCCAAGCCACATTAGTTATATTAAAATCACCAAGGCATATGATTTCATCATTATAGTTCATCAGATCAGAAATGTAATTTAAAAATAAAAATGCGTTATGATAAGTATCGGATGAGCTGGCAGGAACGATGTACATGGTGACGAAAGGAAAGCAGAAGACACTAACAATTACTGTCTTAGACAAGAGATCTGAACTGAACTAAAACCAAGCTTTTGTCAGAATTTTGAAAAGCCGAATTTTAATGAGCAGTATTTTGAAAAGCAAAATTTTTAAAGTAAAATTTCTAAAAGCAGAATAAAACTGTATTTTGAACTCCAGAATTTCGACCCGAATCCAATTGGTAGGTGCAGAGAATTTTTTTAGTGATTCCATAAATATAAAATTTGAATTTTGTTCAAATCATCTGGAAAGGGGATAGCTGCCATACAACCGTTCTGGTTTTCAAAATTTCTACCCGTTCTAGATGAGTTAAAATAACAATTCGATTTTCTCCCCGACGGAATCACATGAAAATCTGTACCAAATTTGAAACAATCAGTGCACATACAGACCATACAAAGGCACAAACCGGCGGATATCATAACGAAACCTACTTTGTGGAAAGTTCATTAAGTCCTTTAAACCCGAAACCCCTAGAACTACAAGAACAAGTATTTGCATTTCAGTCGTGCTTTTTATATTATCGAAAACATTTACCGGATCAATTTTTGTATAACTAAAATATTTTTTTTGTTTAATCTTACAGTTTAGAAATGTTCCGAAAAGCTCCACAGCTTCGAGTTCTTGCATGTGGTGGCGATGGTACAGTAGGATGGGTACTTTCCGTTTTGGACCAAATTAATATACAACCGCCCCCAGCTGTTGGTGTTCTACCACTTGGAACGGGCAATGATTTAGCTCGTGCACTTGGATGGGGAGGCGTAAGTTTAAAATTAATAAATAAGCAACCTTATACTTTATTTATTATGGTCCTTAATATTTTGCTTTCTTAATTTGTATTTACAGGGCTACACCGATGAACCTATTGGTAAAATTCTATTCGAAATCGGTATGTCCAATACAATTTTATTAGATCGATGGAGAGTGAGTGTCACTCCAAATCCGGAAGCTGAACCAACTGAAAAGGGCAAGGACAACCTTCCACTGAATGTTATCAATAATTACTTTTCCTTCGGAGTTGATGCTCATATTGCCTTAGAGTTTCACGAAGCACGTGAAGCTCATCCGGAGCGATTTAACTCGCGTCTCCGCAACAAAATGTACTATGGCCAAATGGGTGGCAAGGATTTGATATTGCGGAAGTATAGGAATCTTGCAGATTGGGTTACACTCGAAGCCGATGGCGTTGATTATACACCGAAACTGAAGGAAGCACGTGTTCATGCTATACTCGTACTAAATATCCCGAGGTAAGTGATGCTGAAAGGGTTTTTTGTGATTTATTTTGTGAACTCTATATGCAATGGTTTTTGTTTTTGTGTCTTGTAGCTATGGTGGTGGCACTCATCCATGGAATGATTCTTTTACCAAGTGTGTTCCTGCAACGGACGATGGAATGTTCGAAATTGTTGGACTTACAACGTACCAGCTGCCATTCCTTCAGGCCGGAGCCCATGGAACTTGCATAGTCCAATGCAAGAGTGCGAAAATCGTCACCACCAAGACGATTCCAATGCAAGTAGATGGTGAGGCATGTCGTGTTAAGCCGTCGATAATCGAAATCGATCTGCTCAACAAGGCGGTTATGCTGGCCAAGCGAAAACATGGACGAGTGAATGTGGCGTAAGTTTTTTTTTCTTGTTTTTTTTCTGTCGTATTTTTCCCCCAGAGATAAACTTAGTTAATGAACTTGTTGGGTGGAGAGTGGGATGAAATTAAAAATGTTGTTTTCATGGTGCTGGTGATGGCCGTAGGGGATGGGAGGTTCTATTGATTTTTTTCATATACGACAACGTCTGCAGATTTTTAATTGAACGTTCGGCATGGGGACATACTTGATTGGCTTTTAATGAAATTGAAACGAAGACATCAACTTCTGCTTCCGGTATCAAGTCGACTACATACAATTCTGCTTTTAAAAGTGAACAAAAAACTAACAATCAAGCAAAGTAAATCGGTTGTGTTTTAAGGTCGTGCAAAATTTAAAGGTTCAATCCTTCGTCAACATAAAAAAAATTGTGTCAATATAAAAAAAACTCTTACCAAGAATGTGGATAGATGTTCAAGAGTTGGTTTTTCTTTAATTTTAAAAAACTTCACCTACAATATCGTGTCCCAACAACTTTCTTTGCTCTTTTTGTTCAAAGTAAATTAACTTCTTAATTTTAATTTTGATTTGTCTCCCTTAGAACCGCTGGTCTTGATCCACTGCATATGAATATCCTTCGCATAACAATGCCCAACTACGAGCAATATCACTACGACAAGGACATGCTCAAAAATACAGCTGTTAATTTAGGAAACGTTGAAATCGATCCGGTCTCTGATTTGGAACAAGTACGAAATACAATCAACAAATTCTTTGAAGAATCCACAAGCTATCCCAAAATGTCACAAGAATGGTGTTTTGTGGATTGTAAGTATAAATACTTTGACTTGAATAAAACTAAAATTAATAAAATCCTTTTTCGTTTTAATGTATAGCTTGTACAGCAGAACGTTTCTTTCGTATCGATCGTGCACAGGAGCACTTACACTATATAACCGATATTGCAACGGATGAGGTTTATGTCTTGGATCAAGAATGTCCGACATTACCCCAAACACCAGACCAAGAACGAGCGTTTGCAGCTTTCCAACAGCGACAAGAAGAAAACGAACGTCGTAATATTGATCAGACTGGACGCACGTCCAATACCGGTATGGCAACGCTTCCGTTTTGTAGTAAAAGAATGTTCTTGCACTACCATTTCTATAAAAAAAATATCCAATTGTAATTATTTTTGCTGAATGCATGCATATGTTTATGTCTATGCGGTGTTTTGTTGATAATACTCCTTCTTTATTAATTTATTTCCTTTCGTATATATTGTTGGTGTTAAAGTTATTTGTTTAACCTCTGTTTTAAATGTTTAATACAATAGGTACACAAATATATCCTTAGATTTAAGTTTTGATCTAGGACGTACGACTTATAAGTTCAGTAAAGTAAACATCATATTATTTTGAGCTTCAAAATTGATAGATCTTCAAATTTAGAAGTTAGTTTTTATTTGGTTTGTTTAGCGTATCTAAATTTTTACTGACATAACTTCTTGTAACAAGTCTTATTTATTAGTTTTTCAATGTGTTTCCTCCATCAATTAAATTTTCTTTGTACTTAATCCATGTCATAATCTGCTGCAGCCGATATCAACAATTAATGTAGTTAATTTCAAGCCCAGTGCACAGGGATAAGGTTGAAGCTGTTTAAAAAATTGGAAACGTTCCTTGATTCTGAAGGTAGTTAAGCTTATTATATTTTTGGTTTAAAGCGAATAGGAAATCAGTTATAACGATAACTAATTGCATTTAGTAGTTGCAACTAGAAAACTCGTGCGTTAAAAAAAAAAATGTTTAAAGCTTTTTTTAGTTTTCTATAGGATTTATAAGAGGTATTTTCAAAGTTTCCATCAGGAATCTGTTTGGATCAATCTTTTAGTTGATTCTGGTTCCCAGAACAATTGGCAGTTTTTTTAGAAAGGTTTTTCCGTTACAATTTTGAATGTTGAACATATTTGGCGATTCAATACGATTTCAGAATCAACGAATAAGGATGGAAAATCAATTGGTATTCTTTTCGTGGACAGGAACATATTTTAGATCAAAGGTAAGTTTGAAAGATTTTACTCACACAATTCAAATAATGACTTCATAGTTTGAATAGCATTTTTGTTGGTTTGATTGTCTTCTTGACGCTTTTTCTGTCCAACGATGTGAAATTGACCAATATTTCACTATTTCTTGCAAAAAAAAACGTTTTAGTCAATGGTTTTCTTTGATTCTTTGGTTTCGGATTAAAAGAAATAACCAGGTTCTAATTTACTTCACATGCATATCGTTTACGAAAAAATTGAATATAGGTAGAACTTTCTTTAAGTTAAAAAAGTAGTTTTTGTCATATTGGCCTGTGTGTCTTGGCAGCAATCTGTACATCTACAACCTACATGGCTAGAGCCTTAATGGGTAGACTTATTTTTCAAATCTAATTTTTATTTAATGCCTGTACCTTTAATATCAAAAACAATTTCAAAAAATACCTGTGATTCTGATTTAATGCAAAACATCCACATTGGACGTTTTTGGGTTAAAATGTTTCTATGGGTTATTCCCGTATAGGCCAATATACGCCTAAATATAAATATCCCAACAAATAAACATTTTAATTAATATTTAAAATTTTTAGTATCTCAAACGAGCTCGTTTCAAGTTTAAAACAAGTGAGGCTTCATACAATATGCACACACGTAGTTCAAACTATATGGCGTTCCAATTTATTCGTTCATTAAAAGTATACCTTTACACAGGAAGTATAATTATATAGGTTAAGAAGAATATCATACTTTTGGGTGCTGGTCTCAAATCCGTCATCCATTTATCGCTATCAGCGTGGGGTCTCGAGATATTCTCGTTTTTTTTATCCGATAGAAATCTTCAAAAGACACTGGGTAAGAATCGGTATTATGTAGTGTGGGACTCTTATCGCACTAAAACCACCGGTGAACCAGGACCAATCTATGAAAGATCGAAAAATTATTTTTCTTTATTAAATAATATAAATTGGGGGAAGTTTAAACTTATAACACATTCCAATAGCTCTAGGTCTAGACCCCCAACTCATGAGGCTTGGTTCTCTTGAAGGTATCACTTTGCCGTCGCTGATTGTGTGATATAGCGTGTTTTTAACCACTTCTGTAACAATTTCAATTTAAAGGCCTCGATGTAGATCGCTATTTCTTATATACCAAGTACCAAAGAATAAAATATAATATATATATTTCTTATATACCAAGTACCAAAGAATTTTGGATGGGTTCAGCCCCAAAGTTCGATGGTATATGCCCCAACGGGTTTCAGTACTTGTTTATATAACATTAGTTTGTTCTGGATAGATAGGTCAAAGTCCTTTCCTAGTAATCAGTAGTAGTCAAGATTGCATACATTTTAAATTTGTGATTAAGTAAGTAATTCAGAGAAAACTTGCCAAGTTAATCCACCTAATTTTAATCAGTAATCATTAAATACCAAATTTCTGTCATGATTTGGAATTGTTTCGATATAACTCTACTTAATATATTTGATATTAAACTTCATGAACTTAAAATTTGGCATTTTAGATCTCATTACTTTTTTTGGCTGACTTTTTTGTACATATAAGAACTTGGCTCTTATTTTTAACATTTATGTTTTTGTTGTGATTTCACTCCTTTTTGCAAAGATTTGTTTTTCCAGGTGAAAATCAAGCCCTACCGCTCTACAAGTTTCATAATTGTACGACAACCGAAAGTGTTCCATCTAAAAATAGCAATTCTGATAAAGTGGGTGGATGGAGCGCCCCCTGAATGGAAAATTCCAAATTTTCGATTTTGTTTCTTTAAAGTACTTCAAGCCCTACCGATCTACCAATTTTCATCGTTCTACAACAATTCAATTTTCCTTAGTTCAGAGTAATGAAGGTCGTACCGTACTTTAAAGAGTCAGTTCGTAACGTAGGTTTTCAGTATTTCGTAGTACTGCCTGGGAAGGTCCCTATGCAGTTTATACTCAAGTCCCAAGTGCCAAACCTAGTTAAAGGCTTGAGCAACATTTAGGAATATAGCCGAGCATACTTGTTTTTCTTCAAGTGCCTTTTCCACAACATCCGTAATCCTATGTACTTTGGTCTATCGTGGAATGTTTATTTCTAAAATCAAACTGATGGCTCGGAATAAGTCTTCTTTCCTTTTTAATTTTGATAAGCCTTTTCAGGAGGAGTTTTATGGAAAACTTTTGTCATGATTAGTATAAGCGATAAATGTATGTAGGTCTGTAAAATGTTACTTCTGTTGAAAGCTTACCTTGTTTAGGTATAAGAATGACTTCTACAATTTTCCAATGATCTGGCACATATCTTAGTTTAAAGCATGCGTTTATTATAAATTGGAGTTTTGTTTTGAAGGATATTGAAAGCAACTTCACATTCGTCATTTCTATAAAAAAAAAACTGTATGGGATCTGTAGCTGTGTTTGCTGGGAGTGGCTTAAAAACTTTCGCGAGATGTTCAGCGAAGAGATTAGCCTTTTGTTTGAGCTTTCGATCCATAAACCATCTTGATGTTTTACTGGCGAGTTTTGTGTCTGGGATCTTTTTAGGCGCTTAGCTGCTTTCCATAAGGAGTATTTACTTCTACTAAGTTATTCATTTTTGAACCAACAGATTCTTTTTTTTTTTAAGTTCGTTGTTAAGACGGTTAAAAACTGCCTTATCATCTGGAAGTTTCGTAGCTTGCCATTTTTTTCGAGCACTTCTTTTTTCCAACATCAGCATTTTATTTCTTTCTTAATCATCAGACGTATTTTCTTCATTTTTACTTTACTTGTTTGAAGAAGAATTATATAGAACTATTAACAAAAGTAATAATCCATCTCTGGTTTTTATTTTTCCTTAAGAGCACGGATTTAAAGTTAAAACGTGCCCTTTTTATACTTCATCATGCATTTTCTGAAGCTTTTACTATCTCAAACGAAATAATATTGGGACTAAGAGCTTTTAATTTGGTCATATTTTATTTAACATTTCCCCCTAAAATGTTTAACAAACGCATTTTCTAAATATCCTATTCTGAAAAAAAAAATAACCATCATTAGCAGTAAAAAAAACTGCAATACAATGGAAGGGAAGGGGTACGTTGGCAATTTACTTTGCTGGAAGCATTATACGAATAGTTTTTTAACTGAAATTTGTGAAATAAGACGAAGCTAAATATTTAACTTTGCTATCATGAGAACATTTATTTGAAATTGAAAAGTTAGTAAATTAATTAATGAAACCAAAACCGAAAAGAACTACGATTTATCAATACTAGAGGTTCCTGCGGCTGAATTCATTTTATCTCAGATTGCATTTTCTAAAATTTACATAAAAAGTTCCTCATTTTATAAATGTGTTGTATGTACTTACATACTTAAAATATTTTATAACTTACATTCATTCGAAAATTACGAGGTTGGTACTACATGGCGTATACTTACTTTTTTAATGCAAAGGCAAAATATTTGTTCAACATTACATATGCTCACTATTTTACTTTACTGAACTTATAAAACACTTTTCAAACATTTTAAGCACGATTTTAATTTACACATAATACGAGTATGTATGCTGTATATCTTTACCTATAAAATGTATGTATTATATTTCTCTTTTAATGCATGTTATATTAATTCTATTCAAACAAACAATATCCACACATAACAAACAAAAATAATAATACAATTACCTAATGCATAATAAAAAAAGTAATATTAAACAAAATTTGAACTTTTTTTCCAAAATCAAAAAAAGAAAAACCAAAAATTTTCACAAGGATTTCAGAATACAGCTTAGTCTTTGTCCAACATAAGTAAGTATTAGATATAGTTTTTGTTTATAATGTTCTTGAATTTACCTGGACTGCATACGGATTAAGCATAACTTGTGTTTAAGGCAAAGACTAAACCGTATTCCGAAATTCTACAATAAAATATGGTATAGCATGCAATTAACATTTTATCCCACAAAAAAAACACACACTTTTAAACCAAAAATGTATGTACAATTAAAATATTTAAAAAAATTTTATTCAAAACAAAAAAAAATTATTTAATTATTATTCAAGTTTCCTAAATTAATTACAAATTTAATCATTTTATTTTAATTCTTGGGTTTTTGTATTTGTTTCCAACGATATAACAAATGATATAAATATATAAATGTGTGTGTATATGTTTTTTAACTAACAACATCAAGTGAGGACTAAAATTAAAAAAGCTGAATTCAAATTCAAAAGGTAAACTTTTAATTGTAAACAAAAATTTATAATTTTCATTTCTTCTCTTTCTTCTTTATTCAATTTTTTTTGTATACTTAATTAATATTTTATTCGAATTTTCTTTTTAAGTTAAATTTGTTTCTTTGTTCGTTTGAATTTTGATTGACTTTTTTTTCTTTGGAACAAAAAAAAAATATTTTGTTAAAATAAATGCATGCAGCAACAAACAAAGATTGTTCAGCTTGACAGAAGATTGTCTTAACTTCAGGTATAATTCTTATATTTCTACATTAACTAAATATACTCTGCTTTGCTTCTTACATGGCTGATATAAGGCGTTTTCCTTTGGAGGTGGTGAAGTACTTGCAAGTACTCTGCTAGCTTTTTTCAATGGAACACATCAAACTGCTTTCCCATGTAAAATGCATCTACTCACACATGAGAGCATGTGCAGTTGGTAGTACTACATTAGGATTTTCATCTACTTATAAGTACTTTGCCACCTCCAAAGGAAAACGGCTATAGTGACAGTAATTAAATATTCAGCCTTATCACAGGTCTCGTTGTAATAGATTCACACTCCAAATGCCAAAAAAAGGATCATAGGTACGAAATGCCGAGTTCATAAAAAACGGTACCACAAGCTCCGAATAACGTAGCAATTTTTCAGCTAGGTGGAGGGATATGGAACCTTTAACCGGGACTCGTAGTACCAATTTATTACGACGTGTCACATCCAAATAGTTAAAATTTTTGTTAGACTTCGTTTCACTTGATTCTTTGTTAAAAATGATGTCTCGTCTCAAATTTTATCTATGACAATACATTTACACTCAACATTGTTAGAAATTCTTTTTATATCATGGGTGTGCAACTGCTGCAAAGGTATATTTTTTAAGTGGCTTCTTAGAGAAAAAAAATTGCAAAATTAAATAAAGAAACTTCAACAATCAGCCCGATTACAACATCCGATAAATGAGCTGCGGAGGGAATCAGACTCAATTCTGACATTTTTACTATGAGCGAAATGTCAACATTGAGTCTGATTCCCTCCGCAGCTCATTCCTCAGATTCTGTAATTGGGGTGAATATTTGTATACATTAAAGTCAAGTTTAAGTTTGAATGGCGCCCAACAAACGAGTTGTTTATGTCTATATATATTATATATTTAACATTTACTTGGATTCAAAACACACGAAAACTGTAAATTATGTCTTTTAGACCACTATTTACTCAAATATTGGCATTTGAAATTTGCATGAACGACCTTTTTATTAATTTGGTTAAATGCTGTTTAATGGAATCAGCTGTTCGTTAACGTCAAATATTTGGGTGCGTTCGGCTGCCTATCTTTAGCGATCCGGATTTGTTTGTTGTCTGATGTCCGCTGATGCAAAAACAACTCAACGTATCTGAAAATTTTTTGAATTATGGATAGCCTAAGGCTAGATCGCGCACATGGGCAACTCAACAAGCAATCACGCTGAGCTTAACCAACACACTGACAATATTTATTCAATGCTTCGCTATAATTTCGCGTTGGTTTGGCAGAGCCTTAATCGTTGAGTAAATGTAGACGTTCTAATTATTTTTTTTTTTTTTATAAACTTTGTTTTAATTCACAACTTTTATCACCAACTAATGGCAATGCGATAGTTACAGGCCACATTCAAAGCTTTTTTGGTTCTCTGAGATATCATTTATATCATGTTTCTAAACATGGCTAATTCTAAAAGTCACAAACACGCCTAATTCAATCTCTTAAAGTCACAATGACGTTTGGATAACTTTAACCAAATATTTGGTTAATTTTCCGCAGCAAAATCCTTGGATAAGATTAACCAAATTGTGTAAACAATTTCCCAAACAAAATTTGACAGTTCATTAACCAAATGATAAACTTAACCAAACCGTAAACTTATCAGTGTTTTACGAAGTTGCATGAATACCCCTATTATAATCAGGGCATTCATATGCAGCGTCGTAAAACACTAGATAAGCTTACGCTTTGGTTAAATTTATCATTTGGTTAATGAACTGTCAAATTTTGTATGGGAAATGGTTTACACAATTTGCTTAATCTTATCCAAGGACTTTGCTGCAGAAAATAAACCAAATTTATATGCGTAAATTTACCCAAACGTCATTTTGACTTAGAACACCTGTGTTCCGAAATATGATACATATACAAATGTGATATCTCAGAGAACTAAAAAAATTCTAACCATGGTTTGTTACTTTCTACTACTTTTCGTAAATTATTGAGGAAGAAGGCTCTCTATGAAACCGATGCTAGTCATTCGTTGACGACGATGAAATAACATCAAAAAAGTGTTTTTTTTTTTCACTGACAACAACGTGTTGTTATTATGACAACGAAGGATTCACATAAGTTAGGGAAATCCTTAATAGTTGCAAGCTATCGGAAGCAGATGTCATAAACCAATGAAAAATAGTTTATTTTCATTAGGTTTCGTTTACTTTTGCTTTCGAAAGAGAAGAGTAATCCCAAGTGCACCCCATGGAAGTGAAACTGACATTTGGTGAAGTAGAAACGAAAAAAAGGGAAAGATGAATCATTTTATTCAAGTAGAATATAGCTCACTTCTCCTTTTGACTGTTTAGAAAGCTACTTTACATTGGTTTTTGACATTAGCTTCTACCTTTACATTTTTTTTATCATTCCGAGACTCCGAATTCGGGTCTATTTAAAATTAGGTATGTTTGGTTACTTTTGTAGCACAAAGTTCAAAAACTGTCAAATTATTGAAAGAAAAGGAAATATCTTTTATAGAGGGGAAAACTTGCTACAAAATTAACAAACTCGTAAAACCAGTTTTGTAATTTGTTTCATTTTAGTGTGTAAAACGTCAAACGCAGCTATTTTCAAAAATTTTCATGGAGGGAAAATTTCTTGCTCCCTCATTGTGCTTTCTTGTTGCAACTTTTTGTAGTTAACTAACAGGAATTTGTTAAAATTAGTGCGACGTCGTACGAATTCGTACTAAGTTACAGTAACCAAATAGACCTTATAACTGCAACATCTGAACACGTCTAATCTTTCTTGCCCCTAATCTGTGAAATAAATTTTTGACGTTCAAAGCCAGATTCACATTATAGTTCTGATATCGATAAAGTCCCAATACGATAAATTTATTCTTACACAAGAAACAATGAGTTTGTTCACATCATTGATTTCGATCCTCTCATTGTTTTTAATATAAAAATATCTATCGGTATCGGCACACTAGTGTGGATCTGGCCTAACTGATTCGGTCGTTCATGCAAACTTTTGCGTAAACTTATCATTTTACACAATTTGTAAACTTACTACGACGTTGCATGAATACCCTTTATTATAAAGTTAAGAACTTTACTAAATTTTTGTGAATATCAAAGTTTCTAGTGTATTTACTTGAACTTTAATTTTATACTCAATTCACTTAATTACTGATAGATGCAGGTCAATAAATTACCTCCTCTTCTCAAGTTTATATTGAATGAAGTTCTAAGACTTATCCAACCTAAACTTTATTTAAAGTTGTAACTATGTTGTACTGGAGTTTATAAATGGATGATTAATTCTGTTCGAAAACATACTCCTTAGCTACAAAGATAGTGTTAAGTGGCGCCCAACGTTTGGTCTCATTTGTATTTATTCAAATTACTGTCACTTTTTTAGCCTATCAGCCTTCAGCTTGCCAATTATCTTCAAAACCTCACTAACTTCACTGCTTGTTTCATTTTTATATACAAAATAAATTGCATGATAACATTAAAATATAAATTAAAATTAATTAAACAAGAAAAACACACTAACTAAAAAAGAGAATGCAATTGTGCTAATATGGTTTTTCTTTGTGTTCATTTATGTTTTTATAGCTCTGTACTGGAAAAAACTTCCGATGCCATATTATTAGCAGCCCAACGTGGCGATATAAATTTGGTAGTTAGCAATTCTTTATTAGCAATTCTATATATTTTTTTTATAATCTATAAATAGATCTACTATCAATACTGTTTATATTTATTTATTTATTTTTTGTTTGTTATATACATAATACATAATTGTATTAAATATTATATATATATTAATAACACATACACGATGTATCGTACTAACTAAATGTTTATCTTTGTCTTTGTTTCGTTGTTTTTTTCTGTTTGCATTTTAATTACAGTTACGTGCATTACATGAACAAGGATTCTCATTAAAATCAGAAGACACGACAGGACAAACTGCTTTACATATTGCATGCAAATTAAATCACAAAGACATTGTTAAATATATGATATCGTGTGCACCACATAATATTATAAATAAGACGGATTCAATTAAGTAAGTATAATAATTACTTATGGTTAATGGGTTGGTTGATGTTTTAAAAAAAAACATGTTTCCGAATCTATGCACATGCGTGAAGAACATGCTTTCAAGTTCTAAAAGCAATGTTTGAAGAAAATCTTATTTTTCAACGCGTCGAAATGCACGCTCTACAGAGAATAAATATGACTACCGAAAGTGAAAGTTTTGAAAAAAATACAAATCCAATCGATTTTACTCCCAGTGAGTTTTGGTGATGTGAGCTAAGTGAGTGCGAGGCAATGCTAAAGATAGATTTATGCACACAATCCGCAGACTCATGACGTTTTGAAAACAAATATTCGTCTAGTTATGGCCAAGTTATTGCCCGATTTTTGCGATAAAAATTATTAAAAATTACATTGTCAGAATCGAGTCTTCCCGTGGAAGACATTTGAATGAAGTTATCGTCGGCTTTCTGTCAAAACCTCGTAAGTCTGTTTTGAAAATTTGCTTAGAAGACACAAAAAACTGATTTAATAAGTAATAAAATGGAATTATTAGATCGTAAAAGGTTTTTAAACTGGTTGATTGAACCAAAAGGAACCATGATGCAGTTACAAGACATTAATATTTGAATTCAAAGATTTGTTTCCATCTGAAATACATTAAAATGGTATTTTAAGACTTACGAGGCTTTGACATAAAGCCGACGTCATATTCCATTCATACTGGCAAGATCCATACTAGTCCAATTAACGAAGGAAAAATATGCCTTCACTTCAAAATAAATTCAACAGTTTTGAAACTTGGTACACTCATTACAAGAGGTCTTGTGGTGAAGTGTAAAAAACACCCCATGAATTCGAGGCGAGCTCTAGCGGCAGGAATGTGCAACATGTTTATTTTTCTCTTTTTACTGTTTATCTTAGAAATAATTGGTCTTATCAAAAAATAATCTGAGACACGAAAATAGCATATAAAATTCTCTACATTAACGATTATATCCAAATTTTTCACATCTCTTATAGTTAAAAAGTTATTTGGTTCCAAAACTTGGTACTTTTTTCAATAACCTTAGAAGCGCTGCATTTCGTTTTCTCAAGTCTGAAATGTTGTGCTCCCCAGGATAAAGGTTAAGGAAGAGATAAGGGTGAGGAAGTTAGTGGAAGTATTAGTGGGGTGTCTCCCTGAATCATCCTGAGATCTGAGTGTATTTTAGGATGCTACTTAGTGGCAAGTGAGACGTCCCCCAGTTCATAGAAAAAATATTCTCCGCAGGGCTATTCTCCTAGTTCTGGGAAGGCTGGGACATTCAGAAACAAAGTGACACGAGCCCTCCCCCACCTCTGAAGTGTCTTGATACCCTCTGCAAAGGTAAGATGAGGTGATGCCCATCCTGATCATGTGGGTTCCCATTGAGTATAGTGACTCTGGTCAAAGATTCCTTTAGACCCAACACGTTTCAATTGTTGATCATCTGTCTTTAGCGGCCTTAAGGAAGCTCTGGCAATTGCAATTAGATTATGTGCGATTTTACACTGAGCACAAATAAAAACTATTGATAATATTGCGTAAAAACTCACTTGAACTGAGTTGATAGATTGACTATATGTCATAGTTTGTACATAGGCAACGATAAAGACTTAAGAACATCAAAAAAATAAAAAACATCGCTTCTAGAGTTTGGAAAATGCAATTTTTGCATGTACTTTTTTTTTACTTCCATTCGTGTATCCGAAGTTATATGCGTCTAATTTTTTTTTGTCTTTCTGTTAACTGCTTAGAAGTAAAAAAATAAAAAAAAAACTAAGGAACATCGCCTCTAGAGAAAAGTATGCTCTACATAGAGTAATTTTTATTTTTGTTTTAAAACAATTATTATTATCCTCCCCTAAACATAATTTGAATTTTAAAAGTATAAAAGCTCATTACAAAAAATATAATGGGGTATACTTTTAAAAAAAGAAGCGGACATCGCTCCTAGAAAAATTTGCTCACAACATTTTGGTGTTAAAATTTTTGTAATATCATTGATACTTATTGAGGTATTCTACTTTAAAAGAAATACAAAATTCGTTTTCAGCAATCTTCAGCTTCATGTATCCCGGGACCCATCGAAGGGTGAAGGGGGCAGCCGTGTAAACAAATATTACTGACTTTGCTGCTTTCTGTAACTTGCTTTAAGGCTTCTGAAATGGGGTTTCGAATATATATTTATGTATGTAAATGGTAGATGTGGAAATAGAATACATAGAAATAGAACAGCCTTGGCAAGATCTTAGGTGCTCGGGGAGAAGAATGCTTAAAAAGTTAGCGCAGCACCACGTTTCATACTTAAGAATATAAAATGCAACGAAAAAAACTAGTATCTCTTGAAGCCGAATAACTTTTTAGTCATAAAAAAAACGAAAAATTATGCTGTGATTATTATTGTAGAAAATTGTATCATATTTTATATTTTGATAAGACAAATAATTTCTAAGATAATCACGAAAAAACGAAAAATAAACATGTTGTACATTCCTGTCGCTAGAGCTCGCCTCAGGTTCGTGGGGACTTTGTTACGCTTCATCAGTAGACCTCTCTTAATAAGTGTGCCAAGTTTCAAAATTGTTTAATTTGTTTAAGGTGAAAACCTTTATTGACTAGACACTAGACTATACTAGTGCAGGCTTTTTACACATTTATAAAAACGAAATTGTTAACAGCAATTTAACGATTGAATATGGTGAAGGGGGTTATAAGGAATGTAAAAAAAATCTATTTCCCAGAAGCGGAGTTGGAGGGGGGACTTGGGGGGTGAAAAAGAGGGGGAAAATTGTATTATTGCGTTTTCCGACTAAAGTTGACCCCAAAATGAAAAGTGTTCAATGGAAATGTTGTAGATGCGGCAAAAATCTACAATTTTTATTTGTGTCAATTTTTAACGAAACCTCAAAACTTCCGAGATATAGGCGAAAACCGTATTTTTTTCTGGTTTTTGTTTTTCGTTTTTCCAAAAATAGTTGAATTTAAATGAAACTTTGCGAAAATATATCTTTTTGTGTCAGACTGTCATAATTGATTATTTTATATAAAATTAAATTTAAAAACAAAACTAATGATCTTTAAATGAACTCGGTACGATGATTTTCTGAAGTACATTTTTCATTTGAAAAGAAGGATTTTTTTCCAAACAAAATTGAATATCTCAAAAACTGATCAATGGTTATGCTTGAAAAAAATTGCCCTAATTAAGGACACAACAAGATATATTTTCACAAAGTTTCATTCAAATTTGACTATTTTTGGAAAAATTAAAAATAAAAAACAAAAACCAGAAAAAAATTCGGTTTTTCGCCAATATCTCGGAAATTTTTGATTTTATTAGGAAGTGATATATATGAAAGTTGTAGATTTTTGCCGGATCTACAACATTTCCATTGAACACTTTTGATTTTGGGGTCAACTTAAGTCGGAAAACGCAATAACACAATTTCCCCCTTCTTTTTCACCATTCAAGTCCCCCCTCCAACTCCGCCTCAGGGAAATAGATTTTTTTTACATTCCTTATAACCAACTTACCATATTCAATCGTTAAACTGCTGTTAACAATTTTTCTTTTTTTTTATAAAAATATGTTAATAAGCCTGCACTATACCTACAATGGTATGAAATAAAAATTTGATCGGAATCGAAATCATAACTTTGATTTTATTAATATGGATTCTATTTTTGCGAAGGTTATGGAAGCCTAATTAACTTGAATCCGATCTTATATTTGCTCTATCACGTCAGGTTGTCAAGGTATTGCAACCTAAAAATGCAAAAATTATGTTTTTCTGTTTGTATATTTGTTATTTTGTTTTTGTGACTTTGTATGTTTGTGTTTATTTTGGGAAACATTGAATTCCTGTTATTCCGAATTTCTTATAAATTCTTGAACTACCTTTCTAAACTACAAAACTCATACGATTTGCAGTAACTTTAATTTTCAATTTATTTTTTACCATTTCAGGGGAAGCACCGCTCTCCATGTGGCCGCTGAAAATAAACGCCGCGACATTTCTGTGATGTTAGTGGCCGCTGGTGCAAACCTTTCATTGCGCGACGATAACGGTTGCACACCAATGATGGTTGCATTCAATAACAACGCACGCGACATTGCCACTTATCTTGAAAGTAAGACTCTGCGAAAATAATTTATAACCGCACAGTTACCTTAAAAACATCACCACAACAAAAATCCCAGCTACAAAAGTATCACATCATATTATTGCTAAAAAAAAAAACAAAAACATAAAAATTTTAAATTTGTAGAAACCCCCATTTATATGTGTAAAGCCTGAATTTAAAAAAATTGTCTTTCAGTTGATTTTTCATAAACATATAATCGAATAGCACTTCCCACGTCATTTTCCATTAACCACACAGTGTGTATAAAATTAAAACAAAAATTGTATTTCATTTTTATTTTTATGTTAATTTATTTTTAAATTTTGTTTTTCTTTTTCCTCCGCAAATGCATAATCTTATGGGAAAATGTTTTCACACAAAAAATTAAAATTAAAAAAACATTCCAACTTTAAACAATAAATTTATAAATTGTATTAATTGTTAAGGTCAAGAAAGATTTATTCATATGGACATACAAGAAAAAGTCTAATAATATTTTTGTTTTTGATTATTATTTATGTTTGTTCTAATTTGTATTCTCTCATCATTTAAATAAGCAATTATAATAAGATTAAAAAGTATAAATATAATTTATTATGTACTGTATTTATTAAAAAAAAAAATCAAACAAGCAAAAAAAAAACAACATAAGATTAAAATTAAATAAAAATACAAAAATATATACATTAATATAATTAATAAAATTAAAAATATTTCTTAAAATCAACTTGATTATTTATTTCCTTAAATACGATTTTCAAATTTTAAATAACAGAAATTAAAAAAAAAACTTTAGATATACATAATTATAAAATAAATTGTTTTCTAAAAACTACTACAAAAATTTTTAAAATAATATAAAACTAAACTAAAAAAGAAAACATTGTGATACTCAATATGCAACTTAAAACTGAAATTAAGACAAGTTAATTTTAAAAATTCTTAAATTTAATGCAGTTAAAAATTGGAAAACAAAATAATCTCAAAATGGATAACTTTCCACATTGGCCAATTAGAAGCTGAATGAAAAAAGTGTATTTTTTTATTTAAATCAAACTAAAACTTCTCTCAAAAGTATTATTTTGTTTATGAGTGGATTGGTATAAACATAATCTTGACCATTGTTTAGTTTTAGAATGAAGATCATATATTAATTTTATTAAATTAAAAATATTGGGTTGGGAACTCAGATCGAACGAAAATAATAAGTTTAATTAAAGCAGAAGACTGGTTTAGGGGTAGATTAGATACATATAATGTATGTGTATGATTTCTTTTTTATTACAATCATATTCAAAAAACTACATATATTCGTATTCCAGAAAATTTGTTTGATTAATTGATAAAGTTTAAAACAAAAATAATTAAGACCCATCAAAAACATTTTGTTGGATTTATTTAACTTTTCAGAACTCTCTTTTGATATTGGAATATTTATTTTAATTTTTATATGATATTATTGTTTGGTATAGGAAATTTTTCCATAATTATTTTTTTATAAAATATTGAGCTTTCATACAAGGCCAGACTTTATTTCTTCCCAAATTTGTATTTCTAAAATGCATATCCATTTGAGAGCAAAAAGAGTGCAAGGAATTTTTAATATAAAGCAGCTTCCGAGGGTAAAACTCGCAATTGGACACAGCCATGAAGTTAACTCACAGAGGGGTTAACAGCTATCCGAGAGCTTTGTTGTAAAAGAAGCCCCAAACGGAAACACACCTTTATACAAATTGAAGCATCCGGTGCAAAAACCAGACAACTCCACATTTTTGAAAGTTGAGACAATTACAAAAATCTGTCTTCAAAATCAAAATACAAAATATTTGTTTGTATGTAATAACATTTCTTCTTGGAACAAAAACCACATTCATTTAAAAAAGTTTTAAAATTGTGAAGTTTTTACCAAGAAACAAATACATGAATCAAAAAATCATGTTTTGTCAATAAGTGTAGTAGTCTGGTTTTGACCTGGATGCTTCAATAAATTGCATTTGGAAAAAAAGGTTGAGCCATTTAACTCAAGGTGAGTGTTCATTGGAGATTACTTTCGCTAGTAAACTCTCGAGAGCTCCTCTCAGGCGCTTTTCATTTGAAAGTAATATTTTTGAGACTTTATGTCTGTTCGCGTACCTCCACGAAATTCTACGAATTTAGCCCAAATTTTTGTCAAAGCTCATATAAAAAAATTAAATTCGTAGAAATTCGTAGTTTTTGGAAGTACACGAACAGACATTTTGATATCGAGAGTGTTGTCAGTTAGAATTTGGAGAATGAATTTCCTAAGAGCACTTTCATAACCGTGTCCACTTGATAGCTTGTATATTTCTTGTTATTATTTTTCGGTTGGAAGTAGTAAAAGTGAAATATTTATATTCTTACCAGCAAAAGTCTACAGCTGATTTATTCTTAAAAAAGAGAAATTGAAGATGCTCAACAACTCAGACAATTTTGCCGTTTGACATTTTAGTGAAGTTGAACATATCCGTAGGAGCACTTATTTTCACAAAGAATACAACATTATGGGAAGCCATACTAGTACGTGAGCGTATATTGGTAACACTTAGATTTTTGGTAGCCGGTAGAGCATTTTATGCGTATAGTACCTACATTTATTTCCTTTAGAGGGCAAACTGAAAGCGAAGTTTTAAATATTATTAATTTCTATCGCGAAATGATCTATCAGAAGTTTTCCACAGTTTCAAATGACTTATATTTCTCTATGAATCGATTCGTTTCCTCAAATGTATCATGTTCTGGTATATGTTGACTATGGACAGCTTCGAGAGCGGGCGGTCCTAGAAGTGCCCGACCTAACTGATGAAAATACTAATACTGTCACAAAATGAAACTTTATTTCTCTACTCTCTTTTTTTAGGCCAATACATTTTTTCCAACGATGTGCAATCGCTTCGATACCCTCTTTATAGTAAGAAGCGTTGAACTCCTCAAAAAAGCGAGAGACTCAACATTGTCGGCGAATCTCTTACCACTGAGCCATTTTTGTATTACTTTTGAAAAAGAAAATAATCTGAAGGGGCTAAATCTAGTGGATTAGGTTTGTGATGCTGCAATTCACACTTTAATTCATGGATTTTTGCCATCGGTATAGCACTAGTTTGAACTGGTGTGTGTATTGATGAAATAAAACATTTTGCTTCGTGAAATGCGTCCGTTGCTTTCTTTGTTTCATCACTTAATCACTGCAACAAGTTTGCATATATATTTTTCTTCCTTTTTGGAGATAATCCCGGAAATTATTATACGCGCATCCCAAAAGATGAAACCATGTGCTTGCCGCAGGTGAAACAGTCTGCGCCTTCTTCGGAGCAGATTCTTCCCTCACAGTCCATTATTTTGACTGTGGCTTCATCTCAGGACCCATGCCGTATCCATGGTAATAAGGTACGTAAGAATTCGAGGGTTTATTTCGATGGAACTTAGCCAAATACTCGGTTGAACATCGTCACAAGCCTGTTTTTGTTCGTTTGTGAGTAATCGCGGCAGCCATCTTGCGCCCAGCTTTTTCCAGTACAAATCAACTGTTAATATGGGATGAACAGCACTTTTTTAAATGCCTGACATGCCTGCTAGCTCACGATCCTTCAATCGGGGTCATCTGATTCTAATTTATGGACTTTTTCAACCATTTCCGGAGTACTCACCTTACTTGGTCAACCGCTGCTATGTTAATCTTGGTAGTTTGCACAACCTCGTTTAAGTTCTGCCACCCAATATTTTACGGTTGTAAACGATAAAGTCGACTCTCCAAGAATAAACTCTAGCTGCGTTTTATTATCTCCGGGTCTAGGTTGTATTACAAAAACAACCTGGGATCCAGGTTTCTATCGAGGTTGATTTCAATAACCCAGATACAGGTTTTCACTCTGACCGGCAGAGGGCTATTTACCATTGTGAATGATGTCAGCGATTTGTCAGCATTGTTGGGAATAGAGAGGAAAAGAGACAGACTTTAAATGAAAAACAAATAACCAAACGGAAAAAAAGAGACTGATATACAGTACTGTTTTTGCGGTAGCCCGCATCGTTTTATTTTCACGGGGTGAACCATATGGGCTGGGTAAAGAGCGATAATAAAACGCAGCTTCTATCTCGGGTACGATATTGGAAAGAGCCCAGGAAAATTAGACTTTAGACAAAGCTGAATTTTGGTGGAGAACTTTGTTTTGGTGTCTTAAGCAATTCCTTAAAAGTTCCGTAAATTTGGGTCGGGGCTAAATTTTGAAGGGGGGGGTAAAAGTAGGTAAAACGCAGTATTTTCTTAATTTCTCGGAAACTATCAGTTTTGTTGAAAAGATGTGCTGTTTTAATTGTAGCTTATGTAATTCTACACAGATACTTTTTTCATTCAATCAATAGATTAGAGAAAATAGTGCAAGAACTGCATGGTGGAGCAAATTTTGTCAAAAAATTTATTAAAATTTCTTTAATCGATGGGCAAAATTTTGTGTACGATTTGTGTTTGGTTATATCTCCTCGTTACAAAACCAAGTTTTTGAGGTCAACAACTCGATTGAATATCTTTTCTCAACAAAATCATGGCAGAATAACATATAGAGAACTTGTTAGGCAATGCTTAAGACATCAAAAACAAAGCTCTCCACCAAAGTTCAGCTCTGTCGAATTTTTTTCGAAGTTTTGGCATTTTTTTGTTTAATTTTCCTGGGCTGAAACCCTTTCAAATGAAAATATTCCATCACATAAAGATAACCAATTTCTGCCCTCATACTCGCAAAATACGACGTTTAGATAGCTTTTGACATAAAAAAAATTAAAATTAACTGAAAAACGTGTCAATTATTCGGAAAATTAAAACTTATCTACAATAGGTCTGATCCTTTACTTTGGGTTTCTGTGATTTTTAGTCCAAACTTGTGTCAAAATATTTTTTTTATATGAACTTTGACACAACTTTGGACTAAAATGCGCAGAAATGGACAGAAAATCACAGAAATTCAAAGTAAAGGAACAGACCTAATATTAATTTGTCTTTCGCAGCTGATGGAATTGAGAAGATCTTTATTCAATAAACAAATGAATAAGATTCAAGTTTTAGTTACTGGCTACATATAGCTATTATAAAGGCCAAGAACAAAAGGTTTAGAGTTCTTAAAAACAAAACTTACTTACCAAATAAATTTGTAAAAAATCTCAAATTTTACATCTAAAACACAGGTTTTGAAGAAACGGATAGTTATTTTAATGTAAAAATTAAGAGAAGAGTGAAGCTTTAAATTTTAAATTAAATTAAAAATTCAGTAACATTTATAATTATTTAAACTGTAACATTAAAACAAAAAATCTGCCTTAATCAGGACATATTTCTTTGTTGTACAATTGAAAAGAATAGGCGTTTGCAATATTTTTCACAACCAAATTCAATATTTTTGCCTTTCTGAATATTTAGTTTAAAACATATGTATTTAGTTCTACATACAGACAAATATTGTTCCCAATCCAAACATATTATTTATTCTACCTAAATTATACATAATTTGGAATTATGAATTAAAAAAACTCGAAATGATATTAAGTTATTC
The DNA here is from genome assembly GCA_963921185.1 of Dasysyrphus tricinctus. Classification (NCBI taxonomy): domain Eukaryota; kingdom Metazoa; phylum Arthropoda; class Insecta; order Diptera; family Syrphidae; genus Dasysyrphus; species Dasysyrphus tricinctus. The sequence goes on along the minus strand of OY992532.1, from coordinate 40,210,619 downwards.
CAATTCCAGTAAATAAATAAGGTTACCCTTTTTAAAAAACTTTAATCTATTTCATTAACAAAAAAAAAATAACATTAAAAAACTTAATGTCATAATCTCTATCAGCTTAAATTTCCATTGTTTGCCAGTAAATTAAAATCTTTTTAAAATCTCCTTTGATAAAAAAATGTATGCTATTTTAACAATCTGAATGCATATCAGCTCATGTAAATAGTTAAAAAAAACAAAAGAGAAACTTTTTCTTCAAAAGAAATAAAACTCAATACTCAACGAAATCTTTTAAACTCAAAACTAAATTTATGTTAAACAAAAAATTAACTAAAATAAAAACCAATCAAACTTAAAAATCTTATAAAAAAATAATAATTATAAAAATTGTATAAATCTCAAAATATTTTACCTTAGAAATTCTATCTTCGAAAATTCAAGTGATAAAAGCTTTTTTATTTTGTCAAAGAAAAAAAGAAAAATAATCATGTAAAGTATAGCAACTATAATGTATGAATATATTTTTTTACAAGACTTGAATAGTAATTAAAATAACAAAACAAAAATCATAAACAAATTAAATTTTATTCACTCACTTAAATTCAATAAATTTAAAAAAATCTTAAAAACAAACAAAATTGTTAGTTGTATTTAATGAAAAAATTAAAATTTCTAAAATTTAATAATAACTAGAGAAACAAAAAAAAACATTGGAATGAAGTCAATTATTATAAAAAAAAAACAAGTAAACTTAATAAATAATTTAAAGTATGTAATTTTCAACTGCAATATTAATTTTAAATTACTCTTAAAATTCTCTGTAATCGTATAAAAAAAAACATAGTTTAAACTGTGGTTTCATAAAATGCAATCACAGATTTATTAACATTAAGTATTGGGAATTATGTATGAATTGTTTAATTTAACAAGTAACAGCAAACAACGACAAAACAATTTATTGCATATTTAAAGCCCCCATAATGTGCAACAAATTGTTAAAATAAAAAAGTTGTTTGAAATTCTTGTAAATATTTATTATTTATTTTAAAAATAAATATAAATAATTAAACTTTCTTTTAGCATAAATATAAATTATGTATAGCAAGTGACAATCCAATTCTCAAAGATATAACTCGTTTTTTTGTAAATAATGCATAATAAAATAAATATATTTATTAAATTAAAATAATATAAAATAAAATGAACTCTTTTTTGATTAAAAACAACGAATAAAATGATTCGGATATTTTTATTTCATATTTCCTTAATAAATTTCTTCTTTTGCGTGAGAATAAAAATATTAAAAATAAAACAAATTGTATCCTATTTCTTAAAGCAATCTAATATTAAAAGGAAAAAAATTATAAACAAAACAAAGTAAAATGAAAACCATTTTGGAAACAAAAGATTCTTAGATAGAAAAGTAATAAATAATTCATATTACTATTTGAAGAAATGTAAACACCGGGTCCAAGGAAAATACCCAAACTATATTAAATTAAAAAACAAAAATAAAATACAGAAAACAAGGTATCTTTGACACGATCCAATTTATATTAGATTTGTTTCATTTAAATTTGTATACCCTCATTTTTATAGTTTCAATGAATAATAAATAAAAATTCATTAAACAATACATGTAAGTCTATTTCTTCGTTTTATTGTCATAAAAAAAAAAACGAATAAGGATATGTTTTTTTTTATTTTCAATCTTATTTAACAAAAACAACAATAACAACAAAAATCTATACTGAAACGAAAGTCTTATGAATTTTAGCTATATAAGTGTAAATTTAAAATCCAATGTAAATATATTTATATCTTTTAATTACTTACTAATAAAATATTTATTAATAAAAATAAAAAAAAATATTTAAATGAAAAAATATTCTTGTTTTAAAATTAAATTTTTGACTCAGATCAAAAAAATATCTTGAATGATGTGGTCTATAATAATCCTTTCTTATGCTCGAATTTTTCTATCTTAATTTATAATTAAATAATCTTAATTTTGAATATATGAAATTTCGAATCTTTAAAAATATCTTTTATTGTTTTTTGTTTGCATCAAAATTTGAATTTAATAATAATGTCCTAATGGACTAATTTTTGACTATTTTTCTAAACGCTCGCACTGTAATCAAACATTTTAATGGTAGTCATAGCTCCTTTGGTGCGTGCAAAATATAAAAAAGGACAGAAGGATTAATCCACTGTGAACAAATAGGCTTTTAGTCTACGAGCCCACAGAAATATTTTCGATATGAAAGTTATACCAAAAATATTAATGAGTCGAATGTTGGGGAAATAGCTAATTTGCAAAAGTAAACTCTTGCTCGTTGAGCATTAGAATAATTTTTAGCTATTATCAGAAATGATACGTTCAGAATCCATATTACAGATCAGTAGAGGCACAATCATATGAGAGTTTTTAAACAGCTTCGCAGGGTGCAAGCTTTCTCTCTTTGAACGTACTGTTCTATTCACATTTATTCAAACGAGTTCATTTAGGCTGGGGTATAGGCTTAAGCGAATTTCGGTTATAGCATTTATTTCAAAGAATTATTTTTGTTTACATAAACAGAGTGCAAGCTAGCTCCAAATTGTTAGAAGTGAAAACCAATTTTGTGGTATGCCCAGTATATTTTCGGTTTTACAATATGCATACATTGTTCCAATTATATTTATTTTGAGACAAAGTGGTTTTCGACCTACAGTTAAACGTTCTGACCCTGGTTCGTGATTCATAGAATTGTGTTTGCATAACTTTTATAATTCTGTCTATATTAAAAATGTCAAGTTTTGCTTTTATTGATCAAAAATGGAGAGCAAATTGATTTCTTTTACGAACTAATACATAATCTAAAATAAACAAAACCCGCACCCAATTTATTCTACAAATTCGGTGTGGTGGGATAAAGATATGAAAATATCTTTTTACGAAAAGGCACACGAGACGCACTTTTCGAGAGTTTGGAAATCACGTCGGGTTTTAATGTTCTATTAACCTCAGGTAAGTATAAAACCCGATTGGAAAACATAATTCAGGCTGGATTTTTATATCGTTCGTTTATCATTTTGGGAATGATTAGATGCTGCGCAGACTTTTATTTGAAAATAAGAAGCAAGACAACTTTTGTTTTCATTTCGTACATCTCTCAGTACCTAAAACCTAAGCTTATTATGGACTTCAATATAAGGCCAGAGCTTCTTGTCTCTGATTGGACAGAAGCTGCCAAGAAATTGCCTCCATTTGATGACAGCTAACCAATCCCAGACTAGAAACTTGCCTTCACTTGAAGTCTCTAATAGCGTTTTCGTTTGGTCGTCCGGAAGCATTCCGAATGCTTCTGAAAACGTTCGTTTGGCACTAGATGACACTTCTTCTTCTGAAAAGAAGAGAAAAACGATTCTGGATTTGAAGAAAGAATCAAAACCAGAAGCACACATACATGCGCACAATTGAAACGTCAAAATTGTCAAAGGTAATTCGTTTGTTATTTTATTTTGGAATTGCGATTATGCATTATACAAATTTTGGAGTTGAAAAGAATCAATATTATAAAAAAAATGGATAGAACAAATATTTCAACCTCCCCATTATCGGTATTTTTATACCATGATGTGGAATTTTTGCTAAGATAAGGAGTTTATTCAAAATAAACATCCAAGGTGGAGACAGTCGGTTCTGTTATTGAGGAATATCAATATTCCGAGAAACAGCTGTGTGAATGTTTCATCACCCAAATGCAACAGCCAAGTGCACAAATACAACAAAACCCAAACTTCAGAATGAAGAAAAGGGTTGCAACTTGTTCGTTTGGCATTCTGGATCGGAGAGCTCCGGAGGCTTCTTCCGGAATACCAAACGAAAACGCTATTAGTTATGTTCAATAAAACCATCAATAAATAAAATAACGGTATTTAAATGCGATATCTAAGATTTTAAATCTTGAAAGTTCTTTAAGTCATGGCATGGTCAAAAATAATTGCAAGAGCTTTGAATAATTTGACAGAAATTTGAATGGTATTGTTGCGAAAACTTCAAATACCTTTTGAGAGCCTTGGAAAGATGAAGATGTGTTTACAAAAGCCTTGAATGCCAACCTCCGCAGGTATTTCAATACTTTACTCGACTTTATTCTAGTTTATTTTTTAATTTCATTTCATGACTGTTAAATATTTTTCTTTTGTTTTCTTTTTAGACGTAATACTTTTCAGTCAGTTTTATTTAACCGTTGCGTCTGATCTCTATGAAATGGCGATGTATACCTATGGAAACAAAGTCAAAATAACGCTCATCATCATTTTTGATATCTTTTCTATTTAACTTCTTTTAAAATAAATTTGGTCTGCTTTTTATGTATGAATGTATGTATGTATATTTGTTTTAAGCGCTTCCTCTATTTTGTAGACATCATGTAATTATTATAAATAAGAAAAATAAGGAGCTTATTGTGAGTCTATTCGAAAAAGTCGATCAAAAAATTTTGATTCAATTGAAACTCTCATAAATAAAATATGTTCATAGTTACATGGAAATCAAATAGACAAATATGACCTTGTATAGAATATGGCAATACTTCGAAGAAAAAAAAACTAAAATTAAAATCGATTTTTAGTACATTCGACTTCACTTCTATTCCGAATAGGCTCTCGCGATAAGCTTCTAATGATCTTTGTATAAATTAATTTCATTCAATCTTAATACGAAACAAAACAATTTGCTTAGTAATAAGTATACTTATAAAAGTCTGAACCTCAAAAATAAATAAAAACTATTTTGTTAGAAAACTCATTTTTTAAAATTAAACTTATCGATAATTGATAACTAACATAAGTTTATTAATTAAAAAACAATATAAACGAGAAATTTCAAGCTAAAAATAAATGAAAATTGTACGGTTTTTCTTACTTTCCCATAACCTCGAAGTGTATTTCTTGTCTAATTTTTCGTTAATTTGTATGTTTGTATAGTGGTTATTTAATTAGCTTTTAATATTGAATAATACATAAATGATTCACCGACATTAATATATTATATAATAAGACTATTAAATGCACTGCAAGCACTGAGGATTTGATTGAATTAAAATACAAAAAAAAAAAGAACTCAAAAAATATTACATTAAGCATAAAAGGGTATTTGAAATGACTGGTCTAATCATTTTTTTATTTAAACAAATATTTCAACTTAAATATGACCAAAACGAAACATTCCAGCATATTAGAATCAATTTATATTATTTCATAATTTTAATTTATATAAGTATCGGAAAAGTTTACTGTATAGTTAAAATATAAAAATCAATATCTAATTTTTATAATTAAACCTTGAATTGGAACTGAGTAAAAATAAATACTTTATGTAAATATATGAATAGTTATTATGATCCTTTGTTTTGTAAAAGGTATAAGTATAATAACCAAAATTTAAGGTTTGCTAAAAAAAACATAAGATCAAGTAAAAATAATATCAACTTTCTAAAAATAATTAAAAAGAAAAAGATCAAAATAAAAATCTTTAAATTTTAATCTACCATGGACGTGTTTTATTTAAACATAAACGTACAATTTGCTACATATAAGAAACCACTTCAACAAAACCAGCATGTCTTTTCTGGATACTGCAAAAAGTCGTATGTATTTAAGGAGAACAAAAAGCAGTTTTTATAAGAAGGTTTTTTCTAATACATTCAATTTAATACTGAAAAAAAAAATAAGCCAAGTAATGAGTGCCTTTGTCATACATAATTTTTATTAAGTTCAGTTCAAGTTACATGGATTTTTCGACAAAAAACCACTGTGAACTATATCCAACAAGAATAGAATTCCTAATCATTAAGATGGGAAGTTGTTTTGCCCGTTTCTATAAGGTTTTTTTTTTATATTACAAATTCTATATACCTACGAGTACTACTGAAATAAATCAGTGGTTTTGTATAAGAAAGTCAATATACAGTGGCTCACAGCTTATTTGACCCACCCCAAATTTATAACTTCAAAAGAGTATGTCCAAAATACTGAATTTGCACTCATCAGCAAATATATGACTTGCCACTTGCTTCCAGAATCTTGAATCCTTCCTTATATGAGTTCCTTTGCAAATTTAAAACGAAAATCTCGATTTATTTTTATTAATAAAAGATTTTTTGCATGCAAGTCTTATCCGTGTAAGTAATTATTTCTCAGAATACGTCGGATGTTTTCTCCGGAACGAGGCTTTACTTATTATATTCTCCATCTCACCAGCCAGTTTTTCTGTCGATAACTTGGAGTTTAACTTCACTTTTTGTACAATATATACCGTTCATACGAGGCACTGAATACTTTATTTGGAGCATTTATTCCTTTATTTTCAACATATTCTCGATCAAAAACTGATAGATTATAGCCTTGACCGTGCCATCTGTGTGTACTAACGGTTTCGGCTATTTTCCTAGGAGCAAGCTCATTCCTTTAGTGCCCTTTCACACGAGGAAACTGAGTTGCCAGCAACTTTTAGTTTCAGGGTGAGAAGGGCAGGAGGAAAGAGGGGCGAACAAAATCTCCCCGGTCGAGGATTTGAGGAGATTTTTTTGACATTCCCTTTCACATCTAGGTTTAGGTGTGTTCAACCAATAGACTTTCAAAGGAAATTTCAAAAATTGCCTGGAGATTTGTTTCCTCGTATGAAAGGTACAAGAGATTTTTAAGGAGATTAAAAGAAAACGTCAAAAAAATCTCCAGCAACTTGTTTCTTCGTGTAAAAGGGGACTTAGTGACGGAGGACCATCTAAAGCTGTTCAATCTCTTGTGCGCTTCCCCATCGTCGAAAAACGTGCTTCCTTGATGAAAACTAACCGAAACTGTCAAATCTATATGCGAAGGTAACAACTAAGAGATATACGCCACTAGGACCATTAGCCGCATTCAGCAATTATAAGCTGTGACATTACAAAATTTATTTTTCTTAAGTAGGTTATGAAGTTTTAAGTTACAATCAATTAATTTAAATGTTTTGTTTAAAATTAAATCTTAATTAACCTTTCTGCGTTTTTACTCTCTTCATAACTTTTTTCGTTAAGGAGCAATACGCGTTTGAAGTTGTGAATTTGGGGTGGGTCAAATAAGCTGTGAGCCACTGTAGTTAGAATTATTATTTATATGAGAAAGAAAATTTCTTTTATTAGTTTAAAGCTTTAAGGCCTGATCATACAGAACGCGATCCAGCGATCTTTGTGAGAAATTACAAACAAAATTTGATCGCCGCGATCTATTTTACACAGGGAAGTATTGATCGTATCGCCGGATCGCGTTCTGTTTGACCAGGCCTTTAAGCTAAGTGCCCTATTACACGACGACTTTTGAGTCATGACTTTTTTCGAAATTAAATGAGTGCGAAGGTGAGATCAGATGTTTTTTCTCGTTCGCACTCATTGAATTTCGAAAAAAGTCATGACTCAAAAGTCGTCGTGTAATAGGGCACTTTATACAGTTCCTTGACAAAAAAAGACTACATGTATTTCTTATGGGAGCGCTTTTTGCGAGAAAAATTTTGTTTGACGTTAAAATTTTTTTTATAGAACTGTGAACTACCCAAAGAGAACAAATTTTATATTCACCACGAATTTTTTTTCGTACAAAACAATGTCACTGGGCACGTTCCGATGTTAATTCTCAGTTATCCGGATAGCTTTGTGTTGTTGTAATCCCATGTTAAAAAACAGCTGATGACCGCTGACCCAACAACAACTCAAGTTATCTCGAATTTTTTGGCACAACTAGATAACATAGCGAATAAAGCATAGTTTACAGTTCCCATGCGAAAAAAAATCAAAATCTTCAAAACGATATTCCACCTATTCTGCGCACCAAGTTGAATAATATTCAAGGCGAAAAACGTTTGCCTTGTCCTAAACCACCCATTGAGTCATTAATTTACCCTTAATTAACAAACTATAGGCCTAAAAATGGAAAATAATTATTTTTGGATGCGAAAAACATTTGCCTGCAAATAATGCTTTGAGGTGAATACCAATATTTTTTTTTTTAAATATAAGCCGACCATCAAAAAAAAATATTTTATTCACCACACTTTTATTCGCATGCAAATCAATTGCCGGTCCATTGTTTTGCATGACATTCAATGATAACATAGTTTTTTTCATGAAACTGTAAACCAATCATGCAAAAAATTAATTTCACCTCAATTATTTTTGACATGCGAGAATATTTGCATTGATTTTTTTTTGCGCACGGGAGCTGTAAACTAGGCTTGAACATCGGAACGCGAGGACTGACATTCTTTTTCCGAAATAAAATTGCGTTTGGCATTGTGATTGCTTTTTCATAGATCAGTCTCATTGAGATTTTTTTTGGAAACTGTAAACTGACGCCGAATAATAAGAAAATTTACACCACAGACATTTTTTCTTTGTTGAAAATATTTTTTTTTTCTCACCTTGAAGAATTTTTTTTAATCAAAAGAACTGTATACTTAGCTTTAGGCGTGTTTTTTTTTATCATCGCGATCTGGATCTGGATTAACTTTTAAAACGTGTTACAAAAACAATTTTGAAAATTTCCCATTATTTTGTTTTATGTGTAAAAGTTAATCCAGATCCAAATCCCAATGATACTAAAGTGCCTTTCACATGAGCTGCGAACTGCGAATGCGAATAAATTTGTTTAGGCAATTCCAAGCGCAAAAATCAACAAATTAGTGTTTTAACTTTTTGACAAAGTGAATAAACGACCCTATCTACAAACAAGAAAACACGAACAAAAATTAGTTTAAATTGTTGAATTTAACATTTTTATATTTTCTACGCGACCAATGAGATATTTTCTGCGAACTGCTAAACACTTATTCGCAATCCACAACATCAGGACGCATTCCACAAATCTGCGAATGAAAAATCGCTCGAATTTAACCTCAAATTTTTTTAGCACCCATTTTACTGGTTTATTTTTTTGACAATTCGCGTCTGTTGGCGGCCACTCATGTGAAAGAAATGTCAAAACTCGCAACCATTCACAATTCGCAGTTCGCTATTCGCGGCTCATATGAAAGGCACTTAAAACACACCTTTTGTAAGAACGAAAATTTCCTTTAAGCCCGTATGACACTAAACTTTTTCTTCATTGTAATTCTCATTAAATCTATCAGTTTCAGCAGAGCAAAAAAGGGATAACACACCCACACCCACACCCACACCCACTGGGAAGCGAAATGGATCCACAGAGATCCGAATGAGATAATACGGCTTGCCGCACTGTCACCCGATAAAAAAAATGAGCTTGGCGTTTGTGTTTGCTTTTTCATAGATCAGTCTCATTGAGATTTTTTTTGGAGACTGTAAACTGACGCCGAATAAAAAAAAATGTAGGTATACCACAGACATTTTTTCTTTGTTGAAAATATTTGTTTTTCTCATCTTGAAGAATTTTTTTAATCAAAAGAACTGTATATTTTGCTTTAGGCAAATCATCGGGATCTGTATCTGAATTAACTTTTAACACGTGTTACAAAAACAATTTTGAAAATTTCCCATTATTTTGTTTTTGTTTTACGTGTAAAAGTTAATCCAGATCCAGATCCCGATGATACTAAAGTGCCTTTCACATGAGCTGTGAACTGCGAATGCGAAAAACAAACAGTAAACAACAGAAAACTAGGCTTAAAGGCTCCATCAAACCAACACAAAATCATTGCGAATCATTCGAAGAGACAGTTCTTTGTTTGTTGTTTAGCATTGTGTATCTTTCATATTTTGTATTATTGTGAATGATTTCGCGTCGTCGGCGAATGATTCGCGTTGGTTTGGGGGAGCCTTAAAGCAACAACAAAAGTGAAAGTTTCGTTGTCGTTCCGACTTTTGTAGGAGAAATGGGGGCGAGGGCTGTCGTGAGTCACGAATAAAACATAAACACCGGGGTCATGAGTTTCATTTGCTGTTGTTTCAATCAGCTAAACATTGAAGTTGTTGTTGTTCTTGTTGAAATTCGTTCTTTTCTTCGTGCCCCACGCGTCACGATAGATCTTTCCCCACATTTCTCTTGCCCACACACGGCCCTCTCTGACCCTGACACCGGACTCAATCTTCAAAAGTTTCGTTAGGGAGTGGTGAATGGTCAGAATCTAAACAGGTTCTTATGACATCACTGCCTTTCTTCTAGTCCAATTGTATACCATTAAATAAAATTACGAACTTTGGCACCACTTTTCTAAAAATACAAATAACGGATGTTTTGTCTGCGACATCTTTGTATTTCCATTTTTCCTTTGTGTAATTTTATTTGTATTGTTCTCTAACGTATTTCTTGTTTAAAACAAATTCTTGTGTTTCAATATTCTCTCAAATAAATTCATATAATTCGTTTTAATTTTATTTAACAAAATGATGTACAACAACATGTATTACTACCAAACACACCCGCAACCACCGGCCCAAAATCGGTGTGTACCTCTGCCTCCTCATCCGGAAGAACAGCATTCGGATCAGTCTTCGCCACCAACTCACCATATTCAGACGCCACCAACTCACCATATTCAGACGCCACCCGTTGTCTATTCTCTAATACAAACCAATGGTCGCAAGGTGTATGGTCCACCCGAAGACTGGGTGGGACCGCCCCCAAGCAGTGCATGTGAGCTTTACATCCGGCGCATCCCAAAGACGATAAGCGAACAGAAGATCCTAGAGCCATTCCTTAGATTCGGTAAGATCTACCAATTTAGAGTGCCTATCGACTTTGTGCAGGGAATTCGAGGGTATGCCTATGTTAGATACACAAACGAAGAGGATGCCTGTTGCGCCATGGAAGTGTTAAACCACCACTTCATTGAACAAGGCAAAACTCTGGACATTGTAAATTCGTGCGAGAAATGTCGCCTCTTTGTGAGCAACATCCCCAAGCATTTGACCGAAGACGAGATCGAAGAAGAATTGAGAACGATCTTCCCTGCCATGCAGCGAATCCATTCGAAAGGTGCAGTTCGAGGCAGAGATCAAAATCAGGGCTACGTGTTTGTAAACTTTGCAACACATAACGACGCCCTGGAGGCGAAGAAGAACACTTGCCCGGGAATCGTTCGACTCTGGGGAAACGACTTGAAGATCGTATGGGCCAATTCCGAGAGTGTGGACAATACTTTATCCGTAAGAAGAAAATTGGTAAAATATAAACTTTTTCCATCGTTTTCTCCTTTTTTTGTATTTAGAATAAAACGCTTTTCGTTCGCAATGTTGATCTCAAGCTAAACAATCGAGATCTAATTGAAGTGATCGTCAAGCATGTCCCAAGAACGACCGTAAGAAAAATTTCCAAAGTTCGAACGAACGCGTTTGTGGACTTTACTTGCCGGCAAGCAGCCGAAACGGTTATGCAAAAATTGCAAGGATCAAAAGTTGGTGACAGCAAGTTTGTTATTGAATGGGCAAAGCCATCCGCACAGTAAGTTGTCTTTTTTAAAGTTTTTTTTTACAAGGTTTTATCATCTATTTTGACATAGTAAAATACCGTGTGTAAATCGCCCTAAATCAGCTCAGGGTTTAAAATTAAAGATTCTATTTTTCTTTTTAATCCTTATAAATAGTAGATATTAGCGGTTACATTAATCTATTAGGTGATTCACATAGGTTGAGTCTCGACAAGAAAAGAATCGGATTGGTAATAGACTAAGAGCTGGCAGCAAATTTTGTGGGTGAACGTATAACCAAAATATGAGTACCTATTACCTATGAGGTTATGTAGGTGCATGCATCTTGATATCGAATACAAGTCTGGCAGAATTTTGAAAATAGCGGTTATTCTATTTGCTGTGTGATGCAAACACACGCTTCAATTTAGTTTAAAAAAAAATGGAAAATGATGCTCTATCATTTTTCCCTTAGTCCAGAGACTTTATTTTTTATGATTCGATTGATAATACTCGAGATAAAACTATTTAAGGCGCACCATATCGAAAGATATTTGGAGATTTGAAAAACATAAAAAATCGACAAAAAGTGAGTTCTATAATTCAAATCGTTAAAATTAAAGTTTGTGGACTAAAGAAAAATGACGGAGCATCATATCTAATTTTTAATAAATGAATTGAACTGCTGTACCCATGACAAATGGAAAACCGCTATTTTCAATATCTCGTCCCCTCTACGGTCGACAAAAAAATCCTGCTAGACTTTTGTATTCGATATCAAGATGCATGCACCTATGTACAAACCCTCATTCTCATATTTTGGTTATGCGTTCACATACAAAATTTAATACCGGCTCTTAGAATATGAGGGTTTCTATTTTTGGGAGGGGCAACAATTTACGATCTAAGAAGCTGTGGAGTTTATAAATTCACGCCAATTCGTTGCAGTATGTATGAAAAATTAACTGAAATATGAGAACTTTCTCACAAGATAAATTTCTTATCACAGTCAAACAATTCGTTTTTAATTTTAATAACATGTTTAGTCGCATGCTAAAAATCAATGTACAGTTAAACCCGCTTAAGAGAAACGGCAAAATGTCACAGTCTTTCTTTCACTTAAACTAACCCCGCTTGAAGCGAAAAAATCACTTTAATGGAGTGATTGAAAAAAAATCACTTGAGCGGATTAAAAAAAAATCTTTTGGGGTTGCATGGAAAAAATATAAGTAAATAGAAGTGAAAGTGTCCATCAAATTTTTTGTTAGGTTAGATTAAATTTTTTTTTTTTTCACTTAAAAATTTTTTTCAACGAAAAATATAAAATCTAATGTCGTTTTTCATTGTTGAAAAGATTTGATCTATTTTGCGAAAAGATTTGCATTAATTGTACTTTTTCATGTTTTATTCAAAAAAAGATGAGATCTGAAGAAGAAAGATGAGATCTTTCTAGTTTGGGAGATTTGATCTGCATTCACTAATACATGCAAACACAGGAAATCAAACAGCAAATCGCAGTTGGGCATTTTTTTGTTTTGCATTATTTTTGTACGACATCGTACGCGATGTTTATTTGTATGCGTGTATGTGTGTAATTGAATCTACTCAAAAGTACGCCCAGATGTTTCATTCAAGCCAGCAGTTCTTGATTTTAAAATCAAATCTTTCATATTTCAATGAAAAACGACATAACTGAAAATATGTTTCAGGTATCCGGGTTTTTCACTTAAGCAATTTTCGGTTAAGCGGAGTGTCTTATAGGCAATTGGTCGGGTTTTTCGGTTTGGTTGGGTTTTTCTCTCAAGCGGGTTTAACGGTATTAATGTAGGGTGGTGTCTTGTTAGCTCAGCCTTCTCTTGTAGTCAGCCACCTCTTTATAAAAAACAGCATGAAAAATATTTTTTAAACGCCTTACTATTCTTCTTATAATGAGTGCAAAATTCTGGCTAAATGCGGCTGATGGTTTTCTGTCTAAAAATTGAAGTTTGCTCTAATGTCGTTTTCCATTGGACATTCAGAAGCCTTCCGAAGCATCCAGAAGTCTTCTGAAACCATTCCATTGGCACAAAAATCCTCTTCTGACGATTCTGAGAAGAGAATTTCGCTTCTCGATTTGAAATCAGAATCCACTCTAGAAGCACTAATACATTCAAACTCAAACGACAAAACAAACTGCAGCGCAACTTCATATTTGTTTAACATTCCATTTTAATTAATTGTGCACTCGAAAACAAAGAATTAAATATAATTTAATAAACAAATTACGTAAAACAAAAAGAAAAACTATAATTTGTTAGTAAGGGGTAGATTCACTATTGTTTTCAATTTTACTTTTTGTGTGGCAGAAAAATTTTTGTATTTAATGATTCACCAATATAGTGACAAAACTTCAGAATTGAGTAGAAGTAACAAGCACTGTTCCATTGGATTCAGAATGAGTGTCTTCTTGAGTGAAACCAATGAAAAACGACATAAGTTTTCAAAATATTTGGATGTGACGGTTTTAACAAAAAAGTTAATGGAAGTGCCTTTTGTAAAGGTCTGTAAAATACTAAAGAGAGGTCCAATGTTTTTTATGTTCCTTAAAGTCTTTACTTATTTATTGCAAGAAAATGACAAATTTTATTCAATTCTTAAGGCTCGGGCATAGACCGAGTGTGATTGATAGCAAAAAAAGAAGTATAGGCGTCGAAAGGGGTTACGTACGAATGACCGACAAAAAAATGTCGACTTTTATCGACTTTTTTGAAAACTAACAGCTATATTATTCACTCCAGGTGTAAGTAGGTTTAAGTGAATTTTAAACCTGTCCTATTAACTCGCATTTTGTAAACCTTTCAATTTAAACTTTTGTTCATAATATTCACTCAAAACGCGCATTAAACTCGGTGGATTTAAAATACATTACAACCGGATGTAAAATTGCTTAAACTTGACTATACACCGATTTTAAACATACGGAATATCAATAATTTGACATTTGCCAGCATGTGTTTCCTGTTTGTTGTTGTATTTAAAATTTTATCGTTCAAAATTTGAAAATCCTGATTTGGCGTTTGAAAAACAAATTATTGTCTATTAATTCTTCTCAATTAATAAATTCAGGCTACATGAAATTTGGCCCCAATGAAAAATGGCCCAAACAAATGAAAAATGGCCCCAAAAATTTATATGAGAAGCAACAACTAAAATAAAATAAAATTTTGTGAATTGGGGTGATTTTTCATGGTTTTGGGGCCTTTTTTCATTTTTAATTTGGGTTCAAATTTCATTATGAAAAATGGCCCTACACTTTGATTCTTAAACAAAAATGAAAAATAACCGCAAAAAAAAGGGGCCATTTTTCATTATGAAAAATTGCCGCAATTTGAAAATGGAAATTTAGCTCCAAATTAAATGAAAAAAGGCCCCAAAACTTATCTTAAATTAAAAACAGTTAATTTTGGAAAAATTGACGTAGATAGAGTCAAGCCATTTTTTTCCTATTATTTTAAATTAATTGTTACTCTGGGATGGTGATTAAACAATCGTTCATGAAAATCACGCGATTTTCGTGTACGATTATTTTTAATCATGGTCTCAAAATGATCCTTGTAGCTTTTGATATATCTGATCACATAATCGTACAAGAAAATCGCACGATTGGCAAAAATATATGCATTTATGTATGCAGTTTTTCATTTTATTTTATTTTAAAACCAAAAATCGCGTGATTTTTGGTTTTAAAATAAAATAAAATGAAATACTGCATAAGTTCTACATACATACATGCATATATTTTTGCCGTGATTTTTAGTTTTAAAATAGAATAAAATGAAATACTGCATAAGTTCTACATACATACATGCATATATTTTAGGCCAATCGTGCGATTTTCCTGTACGTTTGTTTAATCGCTGTCCCAAAATGATCTTTTAAGAATTTGATATAATGTATATTATGAACATAAATTGCGTGATCGGCATCAAAAGCCTGTTAAAATAATCGTACAAAAATCTCATGATTTTAGATTTAAAAAAGATTTGTCATCATTTTTAGGGAGCTTTTTCCATTTTAATTAAATTAGAGCTTGCTAGGAAAAAAATCTCTTTAAGCTTGGGGCCATTTTTCATAATCAAACTAAACTAAAAATGAAAAAACGCCCCAAAAAAATGAAAAATCACCCCAAACCGTAAAAATAAAATAATTCAAGTTGTTGTTGTTTTTCATAAAAATTTTTGGGGCGATTTTTCATTTTTTGTTTGAGTATTCGCGTCTTTTTGGGGCTTTTTTTCATTTATTTTAGGGCCATTTTTCTTTTTTGAAAATGGGGCCATATTTCATTATGAAAAAAAGCCCCATTTTTGGGGCCATTTTTCATTTATTGCTTGGGGCCAAATTTCATGTAGCCATAAATTCATGCAAAAAAAAATGTCGAATCGCAAAATAAAAGGTGGTGGTTATGGAAGCAATAACACCGAGCGGGAAAATGATAAAAAAGAGGAAAACGTTTTTCCCAAACCGAAAACATTAAATATTTAATCATCGCGCAAGCCCTCTTGTACATGCAGTACACTCGACGAGAACGCCGTTGATTCTCCATCTGGTCCAGAAATGCATCTTCTGACGACTAAGACATCACCATTTCATTTATAAAGCCTTATTTTGTTGCTTTTATTTTATTTTATCTTTAATAATGTATTTGCGTAA
Organism: Dasysyrphus tricinctus; assembly: GCA_963921185.1. Classification (NCBI taxonomy): domain Eukaryota; kingdom Metazoa; phylum Arthropoda; class Insecta; order Diptera; family Syrphidae; genus Dasysyrphus; species Dasysyrphus tricinctus. Next base: position 40,194,538 of record OY992532.1, on the reverse strand, counting down.
AAACTTCAAATATGACTTTGCTCGGCTAAAATGAGTGAATGTACTGAAAATCTAATTTACACCCGGGTTAAACTACTTTAACAGCTCCCTGGAGGGCAGTTAAAATTGAATCGGGTTATACGCGACAAAGTTTAATAAATAGGGTTTATTACCGAGTTTAAAGAGTGAATATTATGGAGCTGAAAAGTGAAGCATGGGGCCAAATAACCCAGGAAAGACAATCATTTGAAGTATACCAAAGAGACTTATTTTTGTGCTTAGAGCAAGAAGAGTAGGGAATATCAAGTACTAAACCATCCTCATTTCTACTTGAAATTTTTTAAATTAATTTTCTCAGCAAAATACCTATATTTTAGGTTTTTGTTTTTTGTTTTGTTAACGATTCTTAATTCATCAAGATATAAAATTCATAAATTGAAGTCTTGTTATACATAAGTATGAGAGGGCCATTGTCACTTTGACATCTTTTTATATATTTTCAACATGTAAAACGTTAAGTAAAAAATTTTTCTTTATAACAGTATGCAGATTCGTGAAAACAATCATAAAAAAACTGTTCGACCATTGGTTACGTTCTTAGCTTTAATTTGATACCCTTTATATAGAAATAATTATTAGGTAAGGTATACTTAGTCAAAAATGTAACCGGAGGTGGCCATTTTCTGACCATAGAAACCTGAAAAGGGCAGCAGTTTTGTATATGTTTGCCCTAAGCCTATAGGTTAAAGTGCTGCTGCACTATCTCACAAAGTATTAACACATATCAGAATAAAGTGGGAATGAATTTTATACGACTGCCAAATTTGTGCCGAAAATGATTTTTATATTCTGCATCCAAACAAATCAGTTTCACCATAACATCAAACACCCAAATGTGATGGAATGTGTGGTGGTTTAAGGACAAATCCTTTAATTGTTCATGTATTATCAACACAACATGTGTGTGATGAAATTTCATATTCTGTTTCCACAACGTTTATACATGATTTTCTTCACACTTTTTGTACATGTGTTGATACTCAGTGATATAGGGTAGAACGGCTGTGTGAAATTTTTCAAAAACCGCGGTGAGATAGGTAGTCTTACGATCGCACCCTGGTGTACTTGTAACTGTTTGTTTGACACTGGAATTAATTTAATCAATACTTTTATAAATCGAATTAAATAGTGCTAAGTCTTAACTTGAGAGTTTGTAAGTTACTAGGCCCTGGGTTTCCAGGAGTATTTATTAATTATTATTTTTAAACATGAAGTAGGTACTTTTAGGTTTTTAATTTTCTTAAAAACAAAAATCGCGTGATTTTTGGTTTTAAAATAAAATAAAATGAAATACTGCATAAGTTCTACATACATACATGCATATATTTTTGCCGTGATTTTTGGTTTTAAAATAGAATAAAATGAAATACTGCATAAGTTCTACATACATACATGCATATATTTTAGGCCAATCGTGCGATTTTCCTGTACGTTTGTTTAATCGCTGTCCCAAAATGATCTTTTAAGAATTTGATATAATGTATATTATGAACATAAATTGCGTGATCGGCATCAAAAGCCTGTTAAAATAATCGTACAAAAATCTCATGATTTTAGATTTAAAAAAGATTTGTCATCATTTTTAGGGAGCTTTTTCCATTTTAATTAAATTAGAGCTTGCTAGGAAAAAAATCTCTTTAAGCTTGGGGCCATTTTTCATAATCAAACTAAACTAAAAATGAAAAAACGCCCCAAAAAAATGAAAAATCACCCCAAACCGTAAAAATAAAATAATTCAAGTTGTTGTTGTTTTTCATAAAAATTTTTGGGGCGATTTTTCATTTTTTGTTTGAGTATTCGCGTCTTTTTGGGGCTTTTTTTCATTTATTTTAGGGCCATTTTTCTTTTTTGAAAATGGGGCCATATTTCATTATGAAAAAAAGCCCCATTTTTGGGGCCATTTTTCATTTATTGCTTGGGGCCAAATTTCATGTAGCCATAAATTCATGCAAAAAAAAATGTCGAATCGCAAAATAAAAGGTGGTGGTTATGGAAGCAATAACACCGAGCGGGAAAATGATAAAAAAGAGGAAAACGTTTTTCCCAAACCGAAAACATTAAATATTTAATCATCGCGCAAGCCCTCTTGTACATGCAGTACACTCGACGAGAACGCCGTTGATTCTCCATCTGGTCCAGAAATGCATCTTCTGACGACTAAGACATCACCATTTCATTTATAAAGCCTTATTTTGTTGCTTTTATTTTATTTTATCTTTAATAATGTATTTGCGTAAAAACTTCAAATATGACTTTGCTCGGCTAAAATGAGTGAATGTACTGAAAATCTAATTTACACCCGGGTTAAACTACTTTAACAGCTCCCTGGAGGGCAGTTAAAATTGAATCGGGTTATACGCGACAAAGTTTAATAAATAGGGTTTATTACCGAGTTTAAAGAGTGAATATTATGGAGCTGAAAAGTGAAGCATGGGGCCAAATAACCCAGGAAAGACAATCATTTGAAGTATACCAAAGAGACTTATTTTTGTGCTTAGAGCAAGAAGAGTAGGGAATATCAAGTACTAAACCATCCTCATTTCTACTTGAAATTTTTTAAATTAATTTTCTCAGCAAAATACCTATATTTTAGGTTTTTGTTTTTTGTTTTGTTAACGATTCTTAATTCATCAAGATATAAAATTCATAAATTGAAGTCTTGTTATACATAAGTATGAGAGGGCCATTGTCACTTTGACATCTTTTTATATATTTTCAACATGTAAAACGTTAAGTAAAAAATTTTTCTTTATAACAGTATGCAGATTCGTGAAAACAATCATAAAAAAACTGTTCGACCATTGGTTACGTTCTTAGCTATAATTTGATACCCTTTATATAGAAATAATTATTAGGTAAGGTATACTTAGTCAAAAATGTAACCGGAGGTGGCCATTTTCTGACCATAGAAACCTGAAAAGGGCAGCAGTTTTGTATATGTTTGCCCTAAGCCTATAGGTTAAAGTGCTGCTGCACTATCTCACAAAGTATTAACACATATCAGAATAAAGTGGGAATGAATTTTATACGACTGCCAAATTTGTGCCGAAAATGATTTTTATATTCTGCATTCAAACAAATCAGTTTCACCATAACATCAAACACCCAAATGTGATGGAATGTGTGGTGGTTTAAGGACAAATCCTTTAATTGTTCATGTATTATCAACACAACATGTGTGTGATGAAATTTCATATTCTGTTTCCACAACGTTTATACATGATTTTCTTCACACTTTTTGTACATGTGTTGATACTCAGTGATATAGGGTAGAACGGCTGTGTGAAATTTTTCAAAAACCGCGGTGAGATAGGTAGTCTTACGATCGCACCCTGGTGTACTTGTAACTGTTTGTTTGACACTGGAATTAATTTAATCAATACTTTTATAAATCGAATTAAATAGTGCTAAGTCTTAACTTGAGAGTTTGTAAGTTACTAGGCCCTGGGTTTCCAGGAGTATTTATTAATTATTATTTTTAAACATGAAGTAGGTACTTTTAGGTTTTTAATTTTCTTAAAAACAAAAATCGCGTGATTTTTGGTTTTAAAATAAAATAAAATGAAATACTGCATAAGTTCTACATACATACATGCATATATTTTTGCCGTGATTTTTGGTTTTAAAATAGAATAAAATGAAATACTGCATAAGTTCTACATACATACATGCATATATTTTAGGCCAATCGTGCGATTTTCCTGTACGTTTGTTTAATCGCTGTCCCAAAATGATCTTTTAAGAATTTGATATAATGTATATTATGAACATAAATTGCGTGATCGGCATCAAAAGCCTGTTAAAATAATCGTACAAAAATCTCATGATTTTAGATTTAAAAAAGATTTGTCATCATTTTTAGGGAGCTTTTTCCATTTTAATTAAATTAGAGCTTGCTAGGAAAAAAATCTCTTTAAGCTTGGGGCCATTTTTCATAATCAAACTAAACTAAAAATGAAAAAACGCCCCAAAAAAATGAAAAATCACCCCAAACCGTAAAAATAAAATAATTCAAGTTGTTGTTGTTTTTCATAAAAATTTTTGGGGCGATTTTTCATTTTTTGTTTGAGTATTCGCGTCTTTTTGGGGCTTTTTTTCATTTATTTTAGGGCCATTTTTCTTTTTTGAAAATGGGGCCATATTTCATTATGAAAAAAAGCCCCATTTTTGGGGCCATTTTTCATTTATTGCTTGGGGCCAAATTTCATGTAGCCATAAATTCATGCAAAAAAAAATGTCGAATCGCAAAATAAAAGGTGGTGGTTATGGAAGCAATAACACCGAGCGGGAAAATGATAAAAAAGAGGAAAACGTTTTTCCCAAACCGAAAACATTAAATATTTAATCATCGCGCAAGCCCTCTTGTACATGCAGTACACTCGACGAGAACGCCGTTGATTCTCCATCTGGTCCAGAAATGCATCTTCTGACGACTAAGACATCACCATTTCATTTATAAAGCCTTATTTTGTTGCTTTTATTTTATTTTATCTTTAATAATGTATTTGCGTAAAAACTTCAAATATGACTTTGCTCGGCTAAAATGAGTGAATGTACTGAAAATCTAATTTACACCCGGGTTAAACTACTTTAACAGCTCCCTGGAGGGCAGTTAAAATTGAATCGGGTTATACGCGACAAAGTTTAATAAATAGGGTTTATTACCGAGTTTAAAGAGTGAATATTATGGAGCTGAAAAGTGAAGCATGGGGCCAAATAACCCAGGAAAGACAATCATTTGAAGTATACCAAAGAGACTTATTTTTGTGCTTAGAGCAAGAAGAGTAGGGAATATCAAGTACTAAACCATCCTCATTTCTACTTGAAATTTTTTAAATTAATTTTCTCAGCAAAATACCTATATTTTAGGTTTTTGTTTTTTGTTTTGTTAACGATTCTTAATTCATCAAGATATAAAATTCATAAATTGAAGTCTTGTTATACATAAGTATGAGAGGGCCATTGTCACTTTGACATCTTTTTATATATTTTCAACATGTAAAACGTTAAGTAAAAAATTTTTCTTTATAACAGTATGCAGATTCGTGAAAACAATCATAAAAAAACTGTTCGACCATTGGTTACGTTCTTAGCTTTAATTTGATACCCTTTATATAGAAATAATTATTAGGTAAGGTATACTTAGTCAAAAATGTAACCGGAGGTGGCCATTTTCTGACCATAGAAACCTGAAAAGGGCAGCAGTTTTGTATATGTTTGCCCTAAGCCTATAGGTTAAAGTGCTGCTGCACTATCTCACAAAGTATTAACACATATCAGAATAAAGTGGGAATGAATTTTATACGACTGCCAAATTTGTGCCGAAAATGATTTTTATATTCTGCATCCAAACAAATCAGTTTCACCATAACATCAAACACCCAAATGTGATGGAATGTGTGGTGGTTTAAGGACAAATCCTTTAATTGTTCATGTATTATCAACACAACATGTGTGTGATGAAATTTCATATTCTGTTTCCACAACGTTTATACATGATTTTCTTCACACTTTTTGTACATGTGTTGATACTCAGTGATATAGGGTAGAACGGCTGTGTGAAATTTTTCAAAAACCGCGGTGAGATAGGTAGTCTTACGATCGCACCCTGGTGTACTTGTAACTGTTTGTTTGACACTGGAATTAATTTAATCAATACTTTTATAAATCGAATTAAATAGTGCTAAGTCTTAACTTGAGAGTTTGTAAGTTACTAGGCCCTGGGTTTCCAGGAGTATTTATTAATTATTATTTTTAAACATGAAGTAGGTACTTTTAGGTTTTTAATTTTCTTAAAAACAAAAATCGCGTGATTTTTGGTTTTAAAATAAAATAAAATGAAATACTGCATAAGTTCTACATACATACATGCATATATTTTTGCCGTGATTTTTGGTTTTAAAATAGAATAAAATGAAATACTGCATAAGTTCTACATACATACATGCATATATTTTAGGCCAATCGTGCGATTTTCCTGTACGTTTGTTTAATCGCTGTCCCAAAATGATCTTTTAAGAATTTGATATAATGTATATTATGAACATAAATTGCGTGATCGGCATCAAAAGCCTGTTAAAATAATCGTACAAAAATCTCATGATTTTAGATTTAAAAAAGATTTGTCATCATTTTTAGGGAGCTTTTTCCATTTTAATTAAATTAGAGCTTGCTAGGAAAAAAATCTCTTTAAGCTTGGGGCCATTTTTCATAATCAAACTAAACTAAAAATGAAAAAACGCCCCAAAAAAATGAAAAATCACCCCAAACCGTAAAAATAAAATAATTCAAGTTGTTGTTGTTTTTCATAAAAATTTTTGGGGCGATTTTTCATTTTTTGTTTGAGTATTCGCGTCTTTTTGGGGCTTTTTTTCATTTATTTTAGGGCCATTTTTCTTTTTTGAAAATGGGGCCATATTTCATTATGAAAAAAAGCCCCATTTTTGGGGCCATTTTTCATTTATTGCTTGGGGCCAAATTTCATGTAGCCATAAATTCATGCAAAAAAAAATGTCGAATCGCAAAATAAAAGGTGGTGGTTATGGAAGCAATAACACCGAGCGGGAAAATGATAAAAAAGAGGAAAACGTTTTTCCCAAACCGAAAACATTAAATATTTAATCATCGCGCAAGCCCTCTTGTACATGCAGTACACTCGACGAGAACGCCGTTGATTCTCCATCTGGTCCAGAAATGCATCTTCTGACGACTAAGACATCACCATTTCATTTATAAAGCCTTATTTTGTTGCTTTTATTTTATTTTATCTTTAATAATGTATTTGCGTAAAAACTTCAAATATGACTTTGCTCGGCTAAAATGAGTGAATGTACTGAAAATCTAATTTACACCCGGGTTAAACTACTTTAACAGCTCCCTGGAGGGCAGTTAAAATTGAATCGGGTTATACGCGACAAAGTTTAATAAATAGGGTTTATTACCGAGTTTAAAGAGTGAATATTATGGAGCTGAAAAGTGAAGCATGGGGCCAAATAACCCAGGAAAGACAATCATTTGAAGTATACCAAAGAGACTTATTTTTGTGCTTAGAGCAAGAAGAGTAGGGAATATCAAGTACTAAACCATCCTCATTTCTACTTGAAATTTTTTAAATTAATTTTCTCAGCAAAATACCTATATTTTAGGTTTTTGTTTTTTGTTTTGTTAACGATTCTTAATTCATCAAGATATAAAATTCATAAATTGAAGTCTTGTTATACATAAGTATGAGAGGGCCATTGTCACTTTGACATCTTTTTATATATTTTCAACATGTAAAACGTTAAGTAAAAAATTTTTCTTTATAACAGTATGCAGATTCGTGAAAACAATCATAAAAAAACTGTTCGACCATTGGTTACGTTCTTAGCTATAATTTGATACCCTTTATATAGAAATAATTATTAGGTAAGGTATACTTAGTCAAAAATGTAACCGGAGGTGGCCATTTTCTGACCATAGAAACCTGAAAAGGGCAGCAGTTTTGTATATGTTTGCCCTAAGCCTATAGGTTAAAGTGCTGCTGCACTATCTCACAAAGTATTAACACATATCAGAATAAAGTGGGAATGAATTTTATACGACTGCCAAATTTGTGCCGAAAATGATTTTTATATTCTGCATTCAAACAAATCAGTTTCACCATAACATCAAACACCCAAATGTGATGGAATGTGTGGTGGTTTAAGGACAAATCCTTTAATTGTTCATGTATTATCAACACAACATGTGTGTGATGAAATTTCATATTCTGTTTCCACAACGTTTATACATGATTTTCTTCACACTTTTTGTACATGTGTTGATACTCAGTGATATAGGGTAGAACGGCTGTGTGAAATTTTTCAAAAACCGCGGTGAGATAGGTAGTCTTACGATCGCACCCTGGTGTACTTGTAACTGTTTGTTTGACACTGGAATTAATTTAATCAATACTTTTATAAATCGAATTAAATAGTGCTAAGTCTTAACTTGAGAGTTTGTAAGTTACTAGGCCCTGGGTTTCCAGGAGTATTTATTAATTATTATTTTTAAACATGAAGTAGGTACTTTTAGGTTTTTAATTTTCTTAAAAACAAAAATCGCGTGATTTTTGGTTTTAAAATAAAATAAAATGAAATACTGCATAAGTTCTACATACATACATGCATATATTTTTGCCGTGATTTTTGGTTTTAAAATAGAATAAAATGAAATACTGCATAAGTTCTACATACATACATGCATATATTTTAGGCCAATCGTGCGATTTTCCTGTACGTTTGTTTAATCGCTGTCCCAAAATGATCTTTTAAGAATTTGATATAATGTATATTATGAACATAAATTGCGTGATCGGCATCAAAAGCCTGTTAAAATAATCGTACAAAAATCTCATGATTTTAGATTTAAAAAAGATTTGTCATCATTTTTAGGGAGCTTTTTCCATTTTAATTAAATTAGAGCTTGCTAGGAAAAAAATCTCTTTAAGCTTGGGGCCATTTTTCATAATCAAACTAAACTAAAAATGAAAAAAACGCCCCAAAAAAATGAAAAATCACCCCAAACCGTAAAAATAAAATAATTCAAGTTGTTGTTGTTTTTCATAAAAATTTTTGGGGCGATTTTTCATTTTTTGTTTGAGTATTCGCGTCTTTTTGGGGCTTTTTTTCATTTATTTTAGGGCCATTTTTCTTTTTTGAAAATGGGGCCATATTTCATTATGAAAAAAAGCCCCATTTTTGGGGCCATTTTTCATTTATTGCTTGGGGCCAAATTTCATGTAGCCATAAATTCATGCAAAAAAAAATGTCGAATCGCAAAATAAAAGGTGGTGGTTATGGAAGCAATAACACCGAGCGGGAAAATGATAAAAAAGAGGAAAACGTTTTTCCCAAACCGAAAACATTAAATATTTAATCATCGCGCAAGCCCTCTTGTACATGCAGTACACTCGACGAGAACGCCGTTGATTCTCCATCTGGTCCAGAAATGCATCTTCTGACGACTAAGACATCACCATTTCATTTATAAAGCCTTATTTTGTTGCTTTTATTTTATTTTATCTTTAATAATGTATTTGCGTAAAAACTTCAAATATGACTTTGCTCGGCTAAAATGAGTGAATGTACTGAAAATCTAATTTACACCCGGGTTAAACTACTTTAACAGCTCCCTGGAGGGCAGTTAAAATTGAATCGGGTTATACGCGACAAAGTTTAATAAATAGGGTTTATTACCGAGTTTAAAGAGTGAATATTATGCGCTTGGGTTGAACTTTTGAGACTTAACTCACTTTTAACCAAGATGTAAATTTAAAACCGGATTAGTTGAGTGAATAATATGGCTGTAAAATACCGACTTTGTTTTACCGACTTATTAAAATGTCAAAAGTTTGAAATGTCGATTTGACAAAAAATCGACTGCCGATAGAATTCGAGAAAAATATCGACTTGTCGGAATTTTTCCCATACAGAAAAGTCGATATAAAATATAAATCGACATTTTAACCAGTCGACATTTTGACTTGTCGATATTTTGTCTGTCGGTCATTTGAAAGTAACCCAAAGAACAACGCTCTGCCTTAAATGTTTGCACGGAATAACTATAAACTCAAGAATCATAAATTCTTGTCTGATTATTTAACAGGGACTTAACAGTTTGTTTGTGATGTGGAAAATTTAAGACTATGTTTAAGACACAAATTCTTATTTTATTCTTATAATAATTAATTTATTTAAGTAGTTATTAATTTTATATTACTTACCTTTTGTTTAGCTTCAAGGAACTTCAGTAGAACGCATTTTCTTTGCCTACCTACATTATGGATGTTTTATTATTGTATTAATATTAAAACACATTACAGACCCTGACTAATAGGCAATTAAGACGTCAAAATATATAGGCAACAAAAATTAAATTAAATGAATATGATCTGATCAAAATGTCGACTTCCAAAATGTCGACTTTTAAAATGTCGACTGTTGAAATCTCGATCACTGTCGACATCTTGAGAATCGACATTTTGAAAAATCGATATTTTAAAAATCAAATTTGTGTCTATATTTTGATGTGTCGGTCTTTTTACCAGTAGAGATTTTAAAAGTCGATCTTATGGAGTCGACATATCGTACCCAATCCCGTCGAAAGCTTCATTAAAGGCTATTCAAAAAATCAAGGTCTTGCAGTTCACAACTGGGGCCTTTGCGAGAAACAGTGCATTGAAAAAAAATATGAATGCATCTTCGAAGATAATCGTTTTCGGATCACATATCACGGAATCTGAGACCATTTGAGTGTATAGTTCGCTCTACCGGACCGTTTAAAAAATTCAAAATTCTAAGTGAAAAACGGTTTTTTTTAAACAGTCTGGCAGGGCGAATTAAACACTCAAATGATCTCAGATTCCGTGATATGGGATCCGCGGGCTTTTCTAGGGAGGGGTGAAAACCAATTTCGGCTAACACGATTAGCCTCGAAGTTGAATTCATATTTTTTTTCGATGCACTATTTCTCGCAAAGGCCCCAGTTGTGGACTGCAAGACTTTTTTTGAATAGCTTTTAATGAAGCTTTCGACCCCTATACTTCTTTTTTTGCTATCAATCACACCCAAAATCTGCTGTGGGCTCTAAGTCTATATACAAAAATTTGAATATAGAATTTCTGAGACCCAGTTTAACAAAAAAATAAAGTTAAAGGGCTGACTACTAGAACCATCACCCTATTTTTGTTTTTAAGAAAATTAAAAACCTAAAAGTACCTACTTCATGTTTAAAAATAATAATTAATAAATACTCCTGGAAACCCAGGGCCTAGTAACTTACAAACTCTCAAGTTAAGACTTAGCACTATTTAATTCGATTTATAAAAGTATTGATTAAATTAATTCCAGTGTCAAACAAACAGTTACAAGTACACCAGGGTGCGATCGTAAGACTACCTATCTCACCGCGGTTTTTGAAAAATTTCACACAGCCGTTCTACCCTATATCACTGAGTATCAACACATGTACAAAAAGTGTGAAGAAAATCATGTATAAACGTTGTGGAAACAGAATATGAAATTTCATCACACACATGTTGTGTTGATAATACATGAACAATTAAAGGATTTGTCCTTAAACCACCACACATTCCATCACATTTGGGTGTTTGATGTTATGGTGAAACTGATTTGTTTGGATGCAGAATATAAAAATCATTTTCGGCACAAATTTGGCAGTCGTATAAAATTCATTCCCACTTTATTCTGATATGTGTTAATACTTTGTGAGATAGTGCAGCAGCACTTTAACCTATAGGCTTAGGGCAAACATATACAAAACTGCTGCCCTTTTCAGGTTTCTATGGTCAGAAAATGGCCACCTCCGGTTACATTTTTGACTAAGTATACCTTACCTAATAATTATTTCTATATAAAGGGTATCAAATTAAAGCTAAGAACGTAACCAATGGTCGAACAGTTTTTTTATGATTGTTTTCACGAATCTGCATACTGTTATAAAGAAAAATTTTTTACTTAACGTTTTACATGTTGAAAATATATAAAAAGATGTCAAAGTGACAATGGCCCTCTCATACTTATGTATAACAAGACTTCAATTTATGAATTTTATATCTTGATGAATTAAGAATCGTTAACAAAACAAAAAACAAAAACCTAAAATGTAGGTATTTTGCTGAGAAAATTAATTTAAAAAATTTCAAGTATTCCTTTAAAGCTCAGTAGAAATGAGGATGGTTTAGTACTTGATATTCCCTACTCTTCTTGCTCTAAGCACAAAAATAAGTCTCTTTGGTATACTTCAAATGATTGTCTTTCCTGGGTTATTTGGCCCCATGCTTCACTTTTCAGTTCCCCAAAAGTTCATGGACTTGAAGTTTTCTTGTTCAATTGTCTACCAAGCATGTCCTAGATATTTGCAATGGAATATAGATCAGGAGCATATACTGGGCCAGTCTAGGGTGTTCAGGTGGGGTGGTTTTTTCTTATTAAAATAAAAGATTACGTTGTTTTCAGATGACTGAATCAATTATCTCGATTTTTTTTTTTTTTTGGAAAATGAACTTGACCACTTTCAAAATAAACGGCTCATGTGATGATTCCAAAGCGATCGAGTTTTTTTTGCTGTTCGAGATTTTTACCCTTGCTTAAAATTTGTCGTTGTAAATGAGAAATCCATTTTATCGCGTATTTCCATTATTACACTAATTTTTTCTTCCTAAGAAAGTGTAAACATTTCCCATCCCTTTTCAGAACTTTGATGGTTTCTCGCTCATATCGATACAAATTTTTTACACCGCTTATATCGATGGGGAAGTTTCTTAAACACGTTAAAAGGAAGCTATTCATAAAAATTTATCTTTTTGCCAAATTTTTTGATTTCAATTAAAGATTGTCCAGTTAGGGTGGTTTAAAAAACCATTTTGTTATTATTTTATTGGTCCACCAAATTTCGTGTTGATTTTAGAAATTTCATTTCTGCCGTTTTTTGTTTTCCTTCAGACAATCTCTACATCGCATGCGTAACTCAGATTTTGATGCTCTTCTACGACTAAAATGTATTGCAAACAATTGGTACATTCCAGTGATCATCTTTGGAACATACTTTGAGGAGGCAAACATTCAATATGCTGCGGTTTTGCTCCGAAACGATGAATGCCCTCTTCGTTTTATAATCGTTACTCTACTAACAAAAGAGCTCGTAGATATTCATGCACGTTTGTGCGAGGTTGTTGTAACTTTAATCGATAAAATCGGAGGATTTCCCGATTGTAATTACGTTTTTTGGGCTCAGAAAGATACGGCTCATTTACGTAAGTTTTTTGTATTTCTTGTCAATCCAAAAATTTTGTAATTATTTTCTATTATAGTTGGTGCCGTCAATCCAAATCCTCATATGGCATTTATTGCATCACATCGAATTCCAAAGGATTTCAAACTCGATTTAGTTGAAGTAATCGATCTAAGCTGGGCATGCGGCATGCTCGCTAAGGCAACAGAACAAAGACTACTTCAGTTGTACAAGCAAAGTTTTTTGGTCAATGAACAATTCACATTCTTAGGTGATTTTATTTTTACCCAGCGAATTTTTGGAACAATTATGCCCAAGTACAGAAGCAAACCACCATTAAAGTACAATTTAAATGACACCCAGATCGTTTTGGCGCTATGCTACCAAGCAACTGGCAGTAATTGTTCTTTCGTCGGACGAGAATATAACCCTTGGGAACTAACCGCCTTGGATTGCGGTCACAATGGATTACCATTTATGTCTATAACACTTCTGCCACTTTCTTTAACTCAGTCGAGATTTGCATCATCCTTTGTCCTTCATCAAGTTATTTTTGGAGGAACAAGCTTCTGTTCCCCAACGCAAAATACTATGGTGCCTCCTTTGTGGCTTTCGGGTGCTTCTTACTCTGAGTCTCTGAAGCAAGTTTCATCAGCACCAGTGAATATTTATAATCAATGAAGTGTAAGAAAAAAAACTTGCATTTTGAATTTGAATTACATGTTTTGTTGCTTTTGTTATGTTTTTTTTAGTGTTTTTACTGTTTAATTTTATTTTGTTATTGTGTGTATGCAGAAATATGAAGTCGCTCTTTCTTAACTTATGTTAGCTATATACCTATCTTTTGTTCATTTGTTTATTTTTTTAAAATATATTTTTAAGATTTTTTTTAAGTTAGAAAGATAATTTAGCGCTAATGATGACCTAGCAGAAAAAACAAACCTATCCTTTTTTGTATTGCATTGTCTAGCCATGTGAGGTTTTAAAATATTATCTTTTTTAATCATTTTATAATTTTATTTAAGCTACAAAACCTATAAATTCTACTGTTTGTTTATTTTAAGTTTTTACCAAAACGTTTTTTTAAACAAAATCAAAATATCTTTTTTTCAATAAAAATCAAAAAAATGATTCAAAAATTTAAAAAAATATGTAAGTCACATTGCACGAAACAAAAATATTTTCAAATTATGCAGTGACATGCATAATATGTAAAACAACTATAAATGATAATATCTTATCACATTTACTTACGCCTATGAGCGATTTAACAACAATTCGTTGTAATCATTGAATACATCTATTTAAGCTATAAATCTTTATTTTTTAAGTCCACACTTTGTGTTTTATTTTCTGCTTTATAAAAAATACATATTGGAAAACAGTTACATACCAGTAAATATTAATTTTAATTAAATTCATTGTCATTTAGTGTTTTTTCTCTTGATTGAAAAAAAATAAAAGTAGTTTTCGTCATACCGAAACGAACAAGAAAAATTCCGTTTTTTAAAATTGGATTCCACAATCCACAACATTATTACATGCAAAACTCAACCCAGCTAGCTACTCAACAATTTCTCCCGCTTACCAAAACGTTCCTATATTGGCGAAAAATCAAAACAATAAACACAAATAGCTAATTTGCGTTTTATGCTCATGCGATTTACATTCGCTCTTTTTGCCTAACAAAAAATCAAGTGTGTTTTTGTTAAACAGCTGGAAACCCAAAATACACGCTTGGTTAGGACGCTTTTCTAAAAATACCCAACAACCGATCGTGGTTTCTCTCGAGAGCAAATATTTAGCTCTCAGTTAACGAGAAAACGCGACTATAGGCAGAACATGTATTTTTCCCCGAAATTACAAATTTTCTTTTCTAGTTTTTCATAATATTTTTTTTTCTTCTCATTTGCATAAAAGAATTGACAAAATTTCTTCCTTCTTTGGTGTTTGTGTGTGTTTTTGAAAAAGATTTTTCATATAAGAAACGAATTTCGAATATAAAGGTATAATTTCTAACCGTTAACTACTGGAGTGGATTTTTTTAAAGTTGTTCTATCGCCAGCGTTTTCTGAATGCAAAGAAGAGATAGTTTTTCTGGTCGGAAATCGATGTTTACATCATCGATAAAGTGCCTCTGTTTGGCGATTCTTATAGTTTTGCTCATTTTTCCACTTTTGTCGCATGAATTTGGTGTAAAGAACGACGACAACGATGAAATAGATCCTAGAGAAGAAGTTAGGGCTGTTCGAGCGAAAGCACCAAAAAAATTCGAATTCCGGAAACTGGTGCGAGTAGTTTTGCCTGAAGAAGAAGATGAAGAAGATGGTGGAGCAGCTGAGGACGAAGACGAGGATGACGATTCGGATGATGAGTTCAAATTCGAAAGGGCTCGCAAGTTAGATGGAAGCAAGGCAAAGGCTGCTCAGAAAACAAGTGTTGATGAATATGGAGAGGACTATGTAAAAGAGAAAAAGGCAGCAAGTAAAGATTCTGAAAAGGGATTCTTCTTTTCAATACTTGGTGGGTTATTTGGGGGCAATGATGCACCTGTTAAGGCGCCACCTCCACCACCAGTGGAGAAATCAAATGGAATCATCGATTGGATTCAATCGCTTACAAATAGCTTCAAAAAACCCGCCCCAGAGCCAAAACCTGATACTAGTGTCGATTGGATGTCGTACTTGAATCGTTGGCCATTTAACTCGCTTTTTCCTATCGGAAAGCCCGAGAAGAAAATTGCTTTGCCTAGGAGTGAAGATTCTCCTAATCGTTATAATTCTGGAGCAGAGCCAATGAGTCAGGATCATTTTGAATCGTTGCTGCACACAGTGCCGGGATTTGTCGTCAACGCGTCACATGTTAGCGATATTGAATGCAAGCAGCAGATGCAGATTTTTCATCGCCAATTACGCGGCAACAAGTTTTGGACATTGCAAAGTGAGTTAAAGCAGGTGTTTATTTTGTTATTGTAGCATATAATTGTTTCTACATAATATCCTTAGTGCTTGATTCAACGGGAAAAATCACATCGGGACTATTGCGAGGAAATATCAACCAACTTGGTGATTTCGAAATGTGCACCCATGCCAAAACAGTAGTCAAGGTCACATCTGATATATCACTAAGGATCCGAGGAAAATATTGCCTAGCTCACATTGAAACACAAGGAAAAGTCGATGAGCTAAAGGTTCCTGTGCATTTGGCACATGGGAGAGGTCTATGGCGGAGTCATTTGGGAAACGTAAATATTTTCATTATTCAGAGTGATTCTTCTGTTGAAAATTTAATTTTCAGCCAAGTCACTTTATTCCGCGATACGCTATCGCCAATTGGGGAGTTTGTATTCCAAATGCTTGTTCAGCCAGTGTTGTCCAGGATATGATAGAAACGAATCTTAGACCTTACAATAATACAGGCGTTGAGTTTCGCGTGGAAGTTTCGGAAAATGATTGTTTTGTAAAGACAAGCAGGCGTCTGAGCAAACTATTCAAGAAGGATGATAAATTTGCTTTTGCAGTGTAAGTAACATAATTTATTAAGGAAAACGTTTTACTTTAAAAATGATACTCGATTTCAAAGATATACATACATTTTTAAAAAATATATTAAATATTTATGACGCACTCTCTACAATATTTTGTTTCTGACTACACATAGGTGCTATTTGGCAGCGTTTTGGTTTATTGCCGCAGCTGCTTATGTTTCGGAAAACTGGCTTAAAGTTTCAACATACGTTGGTGGATTTTTCAAATCATCAACGGACGAAACACCTGAGGAAACCAAAAAGGATGAATCTGAACACGAACCGGAACCGGAAACGCAAACCGAAGCCGAACAAGAAGTAGAACAAGACGAAACTTCTAGTCCTGCGATTATAAAGGAAATATTTCATTCCTTCTCACCCAAACGATCAATGTCTGAGCTTTTGTCAGAAGATCGTCTTGACATGCAATTTCCCATATTTCATCTTTTGAAAATCCTCTCGACTTTTATGCTTTACGTCTGCCTTAAATATATGATGATTGGTCATTTGCCAATTACAAATCGAGATAAGTTGGTCAGAACAGTCGATCAACCGTTTAGTGTGGTATTTCGGTCGCCAATGATCTATACCGATATACTTTTGATCATAAGTGGATTTCTGACGGGCTATCAGCTTTCTGAAGAAATGGAATGCAAATCATATATTGGAGTTATCAAGAGGGTGTTAGCGAAAATTCTTCGATATTTGCCGACAATCTATGCTGTTCTCTTCTTTCAAACTTGGATACTTCCACATCTAGGCTCTGGTCCTTTGTGGAATAAACTTATTGGACAGAATGCAAGATTGTGTGAACACAATATGTGGAGAGTGTTGTTTGGCACCCAAAATGCAATTGATTTCGAAGAGACTGTAAGTGATAGACGTTGAGAATCTCTCAATTGATATTTAGATAAACTTCTTTTATAACAGTGTTCTCCAATAACAATCCAATTGGCATTGGAGCTGCAACTTTATATGCTTGGACCGTTAATAGTTTGGTTATATTACACTGACGCCGATGCTGGATTCTTTGCTTATGGAGCCTTTCAAGCGATGTCAGTTGCTGCTAGATTCTCGAGAACCAATTTGGAGCATCTATCAGCGATTATGTTCCATGGAATGAAGTGAGTAATGCATTGTTTAAATGGTTTTCCTAATTCTTTCTTTTGTTTTGTACAGTGTCAGTAAATTCTACCGAACCGCAAATATTCTTTACTCATCACCTATCGCTCGCGCCACTCCATATCTACTCGGGATTGGAGGAGGAATCTTACATCGTTTCACAGACGGAAACCTTGAAATCTCAACTGGCCTTACCTATATTGGATGGGTGACAGCTATTTTTAGCATTGGATGGTGCTTTTGGTATCCTTCATCCGGAATGCGTTCAGATTTCATTTATAATTCTTCAGAAGCAGCATCATACGCTTCTTGGTCACCATTGATTCTAGGATTAGCGATCATATGGATTGTTTTTATGACGCCTAAAGAAGGACTTATTACTTCAACTTTTCTAACTTCCAAACCTGTTTTGTTTTTGAGTCGAATTTCTTTTCCAATGCAGCTAGTAAGCTATACAGTGGTTATATATACCATAGCAGGTGTTAAAGATTCCAATAAATATCATATCAGTGATTTGGTGAGATAAACTATTGGTTTCATAAATTGGATTTTAATAATAATTAATTACATTTTTCTAGGTTAACATCATAGAATTGGCCACTATTGTTTTGTGTTCAACTTTCCTTGCCTTCCTAATTGATGTACCTTTTCAAAATGTCCGGTTGATTATAATAAAAAAGCTATTTGCAGAAAAACCAATTCATGAAACAGATCTTCAGGATGAAGTTGAGCTAGATCAGTCTGAAGAGATTTCCGAAGGAGTAGTTGAAATAGTTTCAGATGATCCAATATTAAAAACAGAAACACCAGAGCCACCAGAAGATGATCACTGGAATACTGTTGATTCGGATGAGAAAGAACATGAATATGTTGTGAGATTTAATTCACATTTGGTCAATGGAAACGGAACAGTTATCGAAACGAGCATTAGGTGAGTTTTTAATTAGTTAAAAACTCTCTTTGATGTTTATGGTGAAGATTTGTATTCAGCAACTGTTCAGAGTGCATATATTTGTTTTTCATTTCTTAACAGAAGCATACTTTGTATTCAATTTTTTTAAGTACGTATACGCCACAGTGAACATGTTGAGTTTTTAAAGGTATTGTTAAAGTTAAGACTAAACAATAATATGCACTTGCAAACATAAGCTTATCTTAAAAAGCCAACGAAAATTTGCTTATGTTTTTGTTTGAGTAGCACGATTCTCAATTATGTGGTAATATCTTACCTTTGGGTTTGTGATCTTTTTTTTAATCCAAGTGAATAATAATATATTTTAATTTATAATTGTTTATTTATTTATAGTTAGTATGTTTTGCCACTATTTTCAAAAGAAATTGTTAGTAAATAGTAAAATTTTTATAGAAGTCGACCTTCACGATTAGATATCAAGATTCATCAGTAAGGTTCCAATGCGAGACGGTGGTGGTGCAAACACCTACTAGTCCATATGCAAAAATGAGCTTGAACACAAATTTGAATTTCTCCCCTGGACATTTACATAAAAATGATTTGTTTTTAATCCCTTGACATTCTCCGATTTTGTACGCTACATTTTTGCTCACGCCATTTTTTATTGAAATTATAGTAACTCTTCAACTGAACCCGAAGTTGAAGAAAAATCCGAACCCGAAGAAGAAATTGAAGTTGAAGAAGAAATCGAACTCGAAGAAGAAGAAGATGAGGAAGAAATTGCCGAAGAAGATGAAGTCATCCGGAGACCTATTACACCAGAAACTGAATCAAACCCATCACCAATACCTCCAGCTGATTTACCAATGCCACCAATTGCTACAATTGAAATACCTTCACCAACAACTGGCTATCGAAGACGACGCCCAACGACTAAAGATGATGAATAAAATTCGACAAAAAAAAGACATTAAATCAATAAAATTCACTTTTAACACTTTTAATATAAAAATATTAACTATTATTTACAAAAGTTTTAAAAAGAAAAAATAATAATAAAAAAAAAACAATAACTCACTCTCATATTCTTAATCTAAAAAATCTTAAAAATAAGAACATTATTGATTCAACTGAAGGATTGCTTTTCAGACACACTCAACTTAGGCAAGGATCATCATAATAATAGTTATTATTATTTTTTTTATTGTCAAGCAATCATCTTTATTTTGAACCAATCATAGTTCGTTCTCGGTTTTTCGTTTTTTTTTTTGGAATCTTCAATACTACTACTTTTATAAATATTAATATAGGACCAAAGAACTATCACCCGAATTTGTCTTAAATCATTTAAACAGCTAATGCAGATATTTACTACGCAATTTGTTCTTCTGATGTGCTTGGTGACGCGCTGCTCATCTTTGGCTGAGAAGATTTGTTAAATGTTTTTAAGAGTATTCTTTCAAGAGCATGAATAGGTGATTCGAAAAGTAGACACACGAAAAGAGCCAGGACAAATGTGTCTAACGAGTGCATTATTGCCTTATGGAACTGAAAAGATACCATTGTTTACAAAATGATTCTTAAATGTTTGTGTATAGTTACAATTACCATATCGACCCTGGTCAAGTAGTGTGGAAATCTAATATCACTTGCATGATAAAGTTCCACGATTCCATTGCACAAATACGCACAGTACGTTAATCGACTGATTGGAGCAAAAACTCGACAACTCAGGAATTTCTGAAGATGTACAGCATGTCCAGTAGTAACTGCTATAACCAACCATCCAATGCAAAGACCCCAACCAACTTTATGAAATGCGGAATACATAGCACTTTCAAAAACGGTGAAAGGACTTGTGTAGAATCTAGTTATGGAGAACATTGAAGCCATCCCGATCTTTATTGAGGCCATCCAAAGGAGATTCACATATTTTTTGGGGATTCTTATGCTAAAAGTAACTTTTGGATAAATTTTCGTTTTCATAATTTACTGACCGATTGGCAATACTTTTTTTCTTGCATAAGATGCACAATAAATCCGGCGAGAATACCAATAACATAGTCAGCTGCTCGCATGTGTGTCTTAATATATGATCCAGTATAGAACGAGTTGCTGGCAAAATCTTGTACCTCACTAGAAATATAATTCTTTAAGTATTTTTGTTTTTTTCTAGATTTGTTTTAGGACTTACTCTGCATAGACCATGAGTGTTGGATCAAGTTTGTTTATATAGGTGATCGTGAATGGAATTGCAATAGTAACTGCGAGCACAATAAGAAGAAACTGGAACCCATATTTGCGAGATTTATAGAGACCAAAAATTCCAATTGGGGCCAAGAAGAATAGTTGGGTATCCACCGACAAGTACCAAGATTGAAACATGCACTACAAAAAAAAAAAAAAATACAGTTCAATTAAGTACTTTTAAAGTTTAACTTACGTATATAAAACAAAATGTTAAAAAACTGCATAATAAATTTTCGTCTATCACTTAAAGATTTTTGTATGTAAATATATCAATTATATAAACTCACCAATTTATCAGTTCCGAAATAATTGTTGATATACAAAATATTAAGCCACCACGATTCTTGACACCTTTCTTGTTCCAATCCAATTTTACTTTGCCAAATGGGACCACTTCCCATAGCAATGAACCAAGTCATATAAAAACCAAGCACAGCCATGTAAGATGGTGTCAAACGAATATAACGACCAATATAGAGAACGACTGCATTAACATTACCGCGACGTCTTTCTAATTCGACTAGAAGAAGTCTGCAGAATAGAAATCCACTCAAAAAGAGAAATATATCAACGAAAAGTAGAGAGTTCGTTAGAAAAGCATTTTGAACTTGTAAAAGATTCTGAAAGAGATGAAATATATAGTTAAATGCTCGTAGTCAGTTTAAGAGTGATATACATACTTCAGCCATGAAACCTGAATCATACACTGGTCCACTGTATATAAAGGATAGAGCATGTCCACTTAAAATGAATACCATAGCGATAGCTTTGATTCCATTAATTGCATTCAAACCCATTTGTTCCTTGCCATTTTGGCCTAATTTCTTTAGATTTTCTAAAATTATATCAACAATTAAAAATTAAAAACAAAACAAGAAATTGAATATGACTTACCAATAATTGAAAAAGCCTTTAAGGCTGCATCAATTCTTTGTCTTTTGTGCTTATTTCCATTTGCATAAAGTTGATATATATGGTAACAGGTACTAAGCATAGCCAGTGCTACAAAGAACATCACCACGGATCTATAACAGAAAAAATACAAAAAGATGGACATACATACATATGTAGTTTTCAAGATGTTTTTTAGTATACTTTGTAAAATTATTTGAGAATATCTAAGTTAAATCCTAGTATAGAGGAGTAAAAATTTAATAACTTTGAACCTATGAAATTTTTCTTTAATTTAAAGTCATGTTTTTTTAGTTGGTGGTCAGTTTATATAGAATCACCCACTTTGTCAAGCTTTTCCATATTCTTTTCAGATTTTTTCTTGCCTTGACGAAATTAAAAATATAATTTACGTGGAAAATATTCGATTGCGTTAATTTTTCATTCAACTTATTGGAGTAGTTATTTAGGTTTTACAGCGATAGTACTGGGATTTAAAACAAATTTACCCTTCCTCGTTGTACTTACGCATAAATAATCATTTCTTTTGTCACAAGAATTTCACTTTTTGCTATTTGACACATTTTTTCATCAACAGTAAGAGATTTTTGAAGATAACTTTCTAGAAATATTTCAATATCTTTGGCATTACAAGAAGCTGGGACACAATTACCCCAATGCACAATAGTTGAATTTTCAGACTGTGAAAGAAAAATTATTTATTAAATTATGTAGATTTATGTCTACATATAATATATTAATTACCCTAATTTTTCTTGAACCCATTTTTTGTATTTTTAAACCTTCCAATTTAACTTCAGCTAAACAATATTTGGACCTAATTGGAATATAATCCAATTTAGCTTCCACGTGTTTATTTAGATCAATACATTCATCGTAATGTCCAAATTGATAAATCAAACCGTTTTCAACACCTGATAATCCTTTGGCAGAGGCATCGTACACTGAAAAATATAAAATATTTGTTAAATTGTAAACCAAAAATAAGATTTCTTCTTTCTTTAGATAAATTAATGCCTTTAAAATTATGCAATCTTTTTTTAAACAATTTCGATTTTGTCAAGTAATAAGCTCTAATTTTCTCTTCTAACCCATTGGTTTCAGGGAATAAAATTCCCCAAATAATTATTTTTTTCTTTGTGAAATCATTAAATTATTCTTTTTTTTTAAATAAATTGTTTTTTCATTTTTTATTAAGTTATACATATAAGCAATGACTAATATTGACATTCTTTCAAAGAATTTTGGCCATCCTCCTTGATGATTTATGTAGGTAAGTAAAACCCAGATTAATTGATTTGCATATTGATTGATATTTTCCGTTTGATTTTGTCGTGATAAATCAGTAGACAAATGCAAAAGGTAATACAAAAAATTTGCACACAACTTTGGGCGGTAAATTCAAGAGACACATTTTTAATTCCCAGCATACCAACCTCTCTGCGTATCAGTCACTTGTTCTAAGGAAAGTTCTGAACAGAATATCAATTAATTTCAAACTTAATCATAAACATATTTAGTTTGGGGATGTGATATAATGTTAAAGATGTTATTTGTTTGTTCTTCGAAGAGAGATATAAAGTTCTTAAGATAGTTTTTTTTAAGAAAATTTGCTGCTCATAGAAGAAACAAATTAAATTATCATGCTGATAACGTTTGCGTATAGTTTTCAAAAACTTCCATTGGTGTAGAATGTGATACGGTCATTTAAGTTAAATGACTGTTTTTTATGATCATACGACGTGAGAATAGTTAAAGATAAACAAGAAATTTTGTTTATACAAATTGGACTTTGAATGTTATAAAATTTTTAATATGCGTCACAGATGAGAATGAAAAGATACTAACATCATCTTTAAGAACCGGAGACATAAATCCTTGGTCTAGAAAGCTTAGTAAAAAAACAAAACAACAACAAGAAAAACTTAAAACTAAATAAACGTGGTTTTGATGACTTGTTATTTGTTCGTGGGTTGTTAATTTTCTTGTATCTTAAAACGCCAACAAACGCTTTTTCTATAAATTTAAACATAGATATGTACACTCACAAAAAAAAATCAACTTGGTCTAGGCATGCATAAAATCAAATATTTGCAATATACCTACATACATAAGTAAACATTTGTGAATATATGAATTGAATGGTCAAATGGGACTCACTATAAAAAATAAATAAATAAATTCGGTGGCGCAACAGCTCATGGAGAACCAGGGGCCTAGTGACTTACAACTCACAACCATTCCTGTGTGCGTGTTTGTTGGCAGGAATGGAGGGGACCTACAGTTTTTTGCCGAGTCCGAACGGCTAAATGAGAAGCACTTTTTCATGACAAGTATACTCTTGGAGGATTTGTCAGTTCCTCTTGCGAGGAACTGACAATACCGATTTATTTTAATGTCCGTGAATCCGAAAGAAAAATAAAGATTAGTGACTCATTATAACATTCAGCAGTCACTTGAATAAAACACATCGGTGCTCGTTTGTGCACCTTTATACTAATGCTTTAAATCGAGCTTTTTTAGTCACTTTCTTCCTTATGAAAATAAAACGTTGTATTTGGTAATTTGTCCCTTCTTATAACCCAATTTAACATACAAACATAACATAAACTCACATATGTATATACAGTGACGAGCAAAAGTGGACAAATGTGTTCACTTTTTTGTTAAAGTTAGTGAGAACTTAGCATTTTAAAGTCAAGGGGAAAATATTTTAATTTTTGAATTTTATGAATTAAAATAAAATTTACTTTCTTCAAAAAAATGTTTGCAGTACACAGAAAAAAAAAATTAAATGAATTTTTGGTTTCGGGATAATGTTTTTGTCTTACTATTAAATTTATTCCATAGGGTGACATGGTCGACATTGCACCAGTGGTACTCCATGCACCATGGCAAAATCTAACATACCGACAGTTACATCCGTGTAAATTTCACATTATCTTACGTGCCTTTCGCCAAAATATCAGTGGATCTTAGTCTGGTGCTTGTTGTTGGTACGTGCGTACGTGTATAAGCTTTTTTCGTAATTTATAGTGCAAATCGAAAAATTGAGGTGAGTTATTTTTTTTGTCTCACTTAAGTTGTGGTGCCCTTTTTTTTATTAAACATCGATCAAAATAATTTGTGTTGTTTTATACATTGGTAAAATTAAATAGATTCAAATATAATTGGGTAGTTAGCGAATTATTTTGACTTAAAAATAAAGTGAGGGGGTAGTGCACTATGCACCACAACAACATGGTTCTAAATGCACCATGGTGCATGTAGTGGTAACGAATGGTTCATTTCATTTTTGAGACTAAAATCAAAGGCTAATGAGCTTTTTTGTATGCCACAAGTCCCAGATTTTGCAGTAGTCAATGAGGAGGAGATAAAATATATTCTTAAAGATCCTTCTGTATCAGGAACAACGCAAAGACAACAATCACTATACATAATTTCTGAATATGTTTTTAAACTAAACATACGTTAATCTATTATCCGTTTAACTGATATTAATGAATTTAATAGCTTTATTTTTTTTAAATGTCTTGAAGAGAAATATTTAATTTATTATTTATTTACTTTTTTTGTTATTATTAAATTCTTATATTTTTTAGAAGTGTTAAATGAACTTTTTTGTTTTTATTCTTATAGATATAATAAATTCCCATCTGAATAAAATTCAATATTACTTGAAATACTTGCTTTATTTCTAAATATTAGTTGGTGCTGCATTGAGTACCTGCATGGTGCATTGTGGACATAAGACTGGTTCATTTAGTACCTACCATGGTACACTATGCACCATTTCACTTTTTCTGAATAATCAATTTTAGATTTAAGTATATACATACTATTCAAAAATTAACTATGCACGAATTTGTCTAACAAATCCATATAAATGATGTTAAAAATTCTAACAAAAATAATTACATTTAGAGAAACTATGACCACTTGAAAAATGAGTGGTGCAATGTCGACCATGTCACCCTACACTTTTATTCTTTATCACTTGAAAACGCCATGTAGGCATATTCTCTACCAAATTGGTCGGAAGTTCCGCTCCCCTCTAGTTTAGTTCGACCCCTAAGCTCCATTGGTGGTGGATGGATGAGTTTTATACTTCCATAGCTTTCACTTCAAAATCTACCGGAGATGCTCGATTGGATTGATGTCAGAGCTTTGTGCGAGCTATACCATTGCCTGAAACTCCTGATTTTTTAACCATTTCTTGACAAATTTCGAGTTTTTAAGGGGTCCCCATCTTGTCGGAAAGTGAATTCAGACTCTGTAGCCAGTTTTTGCGTCATAGAACGGTACGATAATCGTCTAACTGATGAGCCCAACTATCGTACCTGGGCGAAACGCAATTATCGAGTTGAGCTCACTTGCACTTTTAACTTGAATTATACATATTCAGTCACTCCACTTAATCAGAAGAATTTCTTTTCAAAATTTTCTTCATATTCTATTACTCTACCATGTTTCACTATTTTATGAACTTTCCCCAAAATTCGCAAGTAAGGACAACGGTTAATTGAGTAGAAAATGATGGCAGGTCTTATAATTGGTCATGTCTTGGAGAACCACTTCAGCAACATCAAGTTCGTAGAACGTTGAAACATGGTGGAGATTCGATGATGGCGTTCTAGTTCTATTCTATTCTAGTTCTACGTTTAAGTACAAGAGTGATGTCATTTTAACAGCCAGTACATAAAAGTTAGCGAAAAATTCGTTCTTTAGAACGAAACACAGCAAGGCTGATTTTTGAAGTAATACTATTTTAGCGATAACCTAAGGGTAACTTAAATATTCTTTTGACGGAATATATTCATTATTTTGACTCCATAATCCTTAATATTGTTATGCTAGTACCTATAAAAAGCACTTTGTTTAATTTACAAATGCGCTTTTAATTATATTTATCCTTGAGGCCACAGGAGCAAGCTGGGTACTAATACACAGAAACTTTTCCAATTGGCTTGTCTTTTTCGAAGCCAGTCGAAACGCAAGCAGACCGACACGAGTTATTTGATAAAAAATAAATGCACCTCCACCTAACTCGCCTGCCAGTACTGGTATTTTCTCGTGTGGCCTCAGGGTAAAACACGGCGGACGGGCGAATTTTATAATTTTGACGTAAAAATGTTTTATTTCAACCGCACTGAGTGTGTTTTGAATCATATTGAGACTGTTAAAATCCGTAATGGTCTGTTTAAAACCGTATTAAAATTGCTTTAAAAAATGAGAAAATTAAGTATTCAGACTCTTCACCAACATTGATTAATGTCTGAATATTATTTTTAAAATAGTGCAACTCAAAATTGCCCAATTTAAAACCATAAATTTTCATAAGATTGCAAAACGCAATTGGATGAGCGAATAAAAAGTTCGAGTAACCTAATCGATGTGAAATAGCACATGCTGGCAACACTGATAAAAACTGCAACTAATTAAAATTTATTTATTGACTTTCATACATATGTAAATATTTTATTATTTATTAAATACAATAAACCAGATTTTATTCGATTCATTCATCGAACTCAGTGAAATTAATTCAAATGCATTATGGACCCTGTTACAATTGAACTTCGATAATTTCGATCCTCAAAAAAAAAAAATGGCGTGACATTTAAATTATGCAAAGTACAGTTTGTTAATTATTGCCTTAAAAAATCCCAATGCAATTAAATACTTATTATCCTATGAATAAAGTGGTTAAATATGCTTATTTTTTATCGAAACTTAAATACATAACTACACATACAAAAATTTCAAGAAATCTTTATTTATTTCGTACGATAAATTTAAAAATAGACAAAAAATTCGTGGTACCTAGTACCATTGAGTTTATATACATAGAGGAATCACGAAATCTTGCGTTAAAGCCCCCGAAGGTGTCGCCACATACACTAAATTGAGAATTTTAAATTTTGTGGAACGCATTGATTGTAAAAAAAATCAAGGGAAGCAAATGGCAGCTCACCAAGGAGTGCCATGACAAAGAGAGAAGGTGTACGAGGGGGGTCTGTTTTTGTTATTTTGTGGCTTATGTATGCAGACTTATGCAATATCCCTTTTCAGCTTTTTTGTGTGCAGGCACAGGCGCTTGTGCATATTGGGACATCTATAGGTAGGTACATATATTATATATCTGTTTCAAAGCGTATAGGGACGAGTTATGTATGTAATTTGTGCGTTTGTATGTCGATCGGTGATGGTCGCGTCAATTTAAAAATAAAAGGCTGGGAAATGTACATACATATGCATTCATACGTTAATAGTTTAGGTCCTGATTTTATACTTTAAAGATATTCTTTATTTTGTTTCTATTTCTTTGGAATCAGAAACTTTTTGGTAGGTAGTTACAAGACTGTGTTCCTATGGTGTAAATAAATATTTACTGTACACAGAGGTCGAAGATCTGTTTTCTAAACGAAAATTATAAATTTGTACTGTGTCTATCTAGGTACATAGGTACATACCCACCTGGATAGAAAGTTTTTTTTTGTATGCAATTTGATTAGCCTGGCCCAGGAAAATCAGACAAAAATGGCAAAACTACGAAAAAATCATGAGTTTTGTTTTGACGTCTTAAAAATTTAAAGTCGCTTAAATTTAGACAGGGTGAACATTTTTTAGAGGGAAAAGGGCATACATTTCTGTTTTTTCTTCTCGAAAACTAACAGAAATATGTCAACAATTTGCAACATCGTTTCGTTGTTCCTTGAGTGATTTCAATAAAATTGACACAGGGATAGCTGAGATATAATTTCAATAGAAACAAATATTTTCAAAACAGGGTATTTCAAAAAAATTACAACATTTTGCAACTTCCTTGTTCCTTGGGCGATTTCAATGAAATTGACACAGTCGATAGTGAAAATGTCCATAAATAAAAATTTAATAAAAAATAGGTTTGATACTTTTCAATTTTCTCGAAAACTAGTAGACTTAAGACCATCTGGTTTTCAGTATTCGATTAAAAATAAATAAGAGTTTGAAATCAGTTCTTTCAAGAACTATTCATGGAAATCACTTTATTTAAAAACTAGATGACAGTATTATAGACTTTAGGCTTTAAAAAAATGTGCAATGCTTAATTTTAGGTATTACCGTTATTTTTAAATATTTTTCTTTTCATTTTAAAATTAGGGTGAGATAGACCCCCTCCTAAAGTAAAAATTGCTCGTATCTAATTGTTCGACAAAAAGCCGTTATTTTTTCTTGTCGCCTGAATTATCGTACACTTGGCGAAAGCTTTATTAGCCAACAAAATTCTTCATAGTAAATAAGCCATTCGAAAATTGTTCCTGTTTCGTTTTCCTGATCGCAATAACTGGCCCCTAAGGGCCCTATAGTGCAGGCTTATTAACATATTTTTAATCGAAAAAAGAAAAATTGTTAACAGCAGTTTAACGATTGAATATGGTGAAGGGGACTATAAGGTATGCACAAAAAATCTATTTCCCAGAGGCAGAGTTGGAGGGGGGATTTGAGGGGTAAAAAAGAGGGGGGGGGGGGGAATTGTATTATTGCGTTTTCCGACTAAAGTTGACCCCAATATGAAGAGTGTTCAATAGAAATGTTGTAGATCTGGCAAAAATCTACAACTTTTATATACATTACTTTTTAACGTAACCCCAAAATTTCCGAGATATTGGCGGAAAACCGTATTTTTTTCGGGTTTTTGTTTTTATTTTTCATTTTTCGAAAAATTGTTGAATTTAAATGAAACTTTGTGAAAATATATCTTGCTGTGTCCTTAATTAGGAAAATTTTTTTCAAGCATAACTATTGATCAGTTTTTGAGATATTCAATTTTGTTTGGAAAAAAATACTTTTTTTTTTAAATGAAAAATGTATTTCGTACCGAGTTCATTTAAGGATCATTAGTTTTGTTTTTAAATTTACTTTTATATGAAATAATGAAAACATATAGTAACCACGTACAAAAATGCGAAAAAAGCAAAAAAAGCATTTTGCATCAAGTATTTTTTAATAATTGTTGATAAATTGTTAAAAATTTTTGGAAAATGCAATAACTAATGACACCATTGAATTTTCTACAGACAAAAAAATACATAAGGAAAATGCAATAACTAATAACACCATTGAATTTTCTACAGACAAAAAAATACATAAAACAGTGTTTTATTATTTGACCCCAGACAAAAGTTTATGCCGACGCCGCAACGATATTGCTAGAAACATTCATTTCAATACATACAGTTTTAAATGAAAAACAAAAATAATAGTACAAGAGCCGATACCAAATTTTGGGAGCAGATGTACATATAACCAGAATCTGAGTATGAAGTTTTAAAGGTACATGTATTCTGATATTTGATACCAAAGTTTGGCAGGTTTTTTCTCAGCCTTTGGTGGGGATAGAGGTTCAAAACCAGCTTGGTTTCCTATTTAAATTTAATGGTCAATAACTCTTCAATGCACTTTTAAAAAAATAGGAAATGATGCTCTGTCATTTTCCCTTAGCCTGTAGACTTTTACTTTGATGATTCAATCAATGATATGAGTTTTTTAAAAAAAAACCTTATCGATTTGTTTTGGAGACTTTATTTTGTTGATTTTTGTTTTGTTTGAAATATTTGAAAAAAAGGGGTGATAAGGTCCGCAAAAAATGATTATATCTTGAGTTTCATATATCAGACTGTCATAATTGATTATTTTATATAAAAGTTAATCTAAAAACAAAACTAATGATCCTTAAATGATGATTTTCTGAAGTACATTTTTCATTTGAAAAAAAGTATTTTATTGCAAACAAAATTGAATTTCTCAAAAACTGATCAATGGTTATGCTTGAAAAAAGGACCCATTAATATATATTTTCACAAAGTTTCATTTAAATTAAATTATTTTTGGAAAAATGAAAAATAAAAAACAAAACCCAAACAAACGGCTTTATATTTCATTTTCCGAAAAGAAAAAAAACAGTAAAAAAAAGGTACATTTTATTTTCTCTTATCCAAAAACAAAAAAATTATTGTCTGCCTGTTAAGTGCTCATGCATGGCTCGTATCCAGCGTTCGGACCTTACTCCAATCGGAGCAAATTTACTCCAATTTTGAGGAATAACAAAAACTAACTAACTCCACTAATTTGAAATCTACCTCTTTTTTCCACACTAAAAAATTCTTTTGTCAATCAACATGAAATTAAATCACAACACCGTTTTATACAATTTTCCAACCATCTCCGACTCTGAAATCTGAATGTTTACATCTGAAAGTATAATTTTAAACGGAATCATTTTTGTTTCATATCTTGTTCGTCGTTTCCCGATCTCGATCATATCGTGATTTATGATATTTTTTTTTGTTAAAAATACCTATTTATTTTTGTTTGAAAATATAGTTTTGACAACTTGAGTTTTTCCTTCGTTTTCAAAATTTTCTATAAACCTACATGCCTACCTACTCCGCATTTTCAACAAATCTGCTCCGAAATTTTGCTGCTGAGATTTGAACCTTGCCATGTCTACCAAATACCAAAGCTAGCCCTTTATGCGTATAGGATGGTATAGGTAGATACATTGATGGTTACAACAAAGAAAAACAACAAAAAGTACACATTCCCATTCCACAAAAGAAAGAAAATTGAATTTCTACCTGCAACCTGCTCATGCTCACTGCTCTATTCATTGTTCATGTTGGTATAGGTAGGTGTTTGCTTCCCACATTTCATGGGATCCACAATTTTTTGTTTTTGTTTTTATGATGAAAGGGTTCAAGTATAAGGACAAATAAGGTGACATCTAGCAACATGATCCACAGATTAGTTTTCTTTTATGAGTAAAATGGTTGTAGTCTTTGGATGCACAAGGCGACATCTGAAGTCGCTTTAACGTAGTATTTTCATTTTATCGAAGTGGTTCCTCTATGTATATAAACTCAATGCTAGTACCCAGGTGGATGTAAAAAATGTTAAAGTACATGTTTTTTTATATCCTACTCCTGCCTGTGCATTCAATTTTTCACCTCAAAATTTAGAGCTCCTTCAATGCTTTTCAATTTTCCTAAAGTTTTAAGTACAAAACTAAAATATAAGAAAAGAAGGCATATGAGTGGGTGGTAAAAATGTACACACTTGTATTAATGCTACTGGTCTTAAATGCCTATAATTTATTCTTCAAAAATTGTACTTACAAAAATAGCAGTTAATATCGCGTTATTATTTTCCTTTCATTATTTTCCCTTCAGTGTACATTCATCTTTCATAAATTAATTTAACCGTCAGTTATCTAAGGTAATTGACAATATTGATTAATTGGACTTAAAATCATTAAATTTGTAAATTTATTTTTAGAATAATAAAAAATGACTCTCCCCAAGGGCAAAAGAAAGCAATTTCTAGCTACGTATAATGTCGCGTCGTCGGTGTCGGTCGCGATCACGACGACAATAAATAAAAAGTTCTTATAAGTTAAAATTAACTTGTAAAAAATGCAACACATAACCACTGTCTGCATATATTGGATCGGATATTAATTAATCTATACTTATAAATTTAATTTATTTGCCGTAGAATAATCAAACTTGTTCTTAAGAGCAAAGTACTGATTTCTAAAAGAATATTTAAATGTTGCAAGTTACGAGAAAATTAGTAAAAATCTTGATAATCGTATCAGGTATTGAATGTGAAATGTGAATATGCACATTGTTTCACTTGTGTTAGAATATTTTACCGTATATCGAGACCTTATCGATACCAGAACCATAATCTGCGTTGCATTATAAATGCTAGATCTAGCATAGTAAAATAGTGAAAAACATTTAGCCTCATTATGAGTTTTACATGGAAAATATTTCGCCAGAAATTTTTTTATTGTTCCCCCAAAACAAATTATGAGTTTGGTCCGAACTTTTTTTTAAACAAAAAACTTGTGCAAAGGCACCAGAACCCTCTTGTTTTTCTTTTTTTCGCCTTCAAAAAATAAGTAGCAATTTGAGCTCTTAACTACGAAACATTTCGCCCGAAAAGAGTACTCACAAAAAAGGGGTATTTTTATTTTTCGGATGAAACTCACCAAAGGCGTAAAGTAAAATGTCAATTTTTCCACGTGGAATGTTTTTCACGTGGAACTCCCAGTAAGGCTGATTATGAAATTTTAATATTATGCCAAATGCTTTTTGGTACTATCGTTGGTTAAGTTTGGCATTCTTGAGTGCCAGAATTGATTTCAGTGAATGATGTAATCACATACTCCATAATTATATGTATTTGATGAAATAATGAATTTTAAATGTGGTAATAATATGACGGCTGACTGAATTATCATTCTCCTAATAATGGACTTCGTTGCACCAACGAATAGTTCGTTCATACGTTGATGGGGCAGTTCATTGGAGCAAATATATTTCATTGAATTAGTGAATTTGTTTTATTAATTTGGGTAAGATTAGTTGATAAATTAAATAAATTCACTGTCTCAACAAATTTTGTTTGTTTTTTTTTTTTTAAAGCTCCATTTACATAATATGGACGACTATTCTATGACCTTACAAAGTCCATCATCGGCTGAATTGAAATTAACGAAGAGATTTGATATTGTGTCAAATTTCAAAGAACCCAGCTCCTAGGCTAGAAATCATGTCCCTCAAGTTAGCAGAGCAAGGTGAGCAGAACATATATTTTGTGATGGCATTATAAAGCGCTTATTAAATGCTAATTAAATGCCCAACAATTAAATTTAATGCTCAAGTACTTTTGGTAAAAATCAATGTTAGCAGAACAATTTCCTAAAATGGTTAAAACATTAAGTATGAAAATTGGGTTTGGTCTTATATTAATGAGCTATTTAAATGCTCTGCGAATCAAAAAAAAAATTGAAAAAAAATTGATTTTTACAAAAAAAAAAAAATTTTCCACAATTTTGAAAAAAAAAAAAAAATAATTTTTCTTTTAGATTTTTCGATTCAAATCTTTTTGATTAGTGAAATGCTCGCCTAAATGCAATTAAATGCTCCAATTTCGAAACAATTTTCGAAGATCTGAGCCAAAAAAAAAAAAAAATAATTCAATTTGCCATACATTTCCATGTTCTGCTAGCTTAAAATGGGTTTTTCTCAAAAAATTCTAATTTTTTCGATTCAAATCTATTTGATTGGTTAAATGCTCGCCTAAATGCAATTAAATGCTCCAATTTCGAGACAATTTTCGAAGATCTGAGCCAAAAAAAAAATAATTCAATTTGCCATACATTTCCATGTTCTGCTAGCTTAAACTAATTTTTGTTCGTGTTTTCTTTTTCAAATTGTAGATAGGGTCGTTTATTCACTTCGTCGAAGAGTTAAAACATTAATTTGTTGGTATTTGCGCTTGGAATTGCCTAAACAAATTTATTCGCATTCGCAGTTCGCAGCTCATGTGAAAGGCACTTAAATCGGTGCACACATCAGCCCATGTTGTGTATGGATGGCTAAGCAGAATATTAATTAACTAGTGACCTGACTTTGTTAGTAAGTATTAGTAGATACTCTGACTTTTTGTTTCACTCCTTCCCTTGTTCGAAGGCACCGAGATATTATTTCCCTTATTTGGTAGGTACACAAATAAAGATTATACGCAGAAGCCTTAAACTAACAGCTTTTGCATTTTCGTTTAATTAATTGAATTTTAAGGGCTTTTAAAAAAAGTGGAGACAACCTCCAAGTTATTCAAGAAGATTTGAGTTGAAAAATTGATTTTTTTTTTGAGGAAAATCAATTTAAGTTAGCAATTCAGGGTAATGTATGAAAAGTTGGGATTTTTTGAGAAAACCCGATTTTAAGCTAGCAGAACATGGAGATGTATGGCAAATTGAATTATTTTTTTTTTGGGTCAGATCTTCGAAAATTGTTTCGAAATTGGAGCATTTAATTGCATTTAGGCGAGCATTTAACTAATCAAAAAGATTTGAATTTTTTGAGAAAAACCCATTTTAAGCTAGCAGAACATGGAAATGTATGGGAAATTGAATTATTTTTTTTTTTGCTCAGATCTTCGAAACTTGTTTCGAAATTGGAGCATTTAATTGCATTTAGGCGAGAATTTAACTAATCAAAAAGATTTGAATCGAAAAATCTAAAAGAAAAAATTATTTTATTTTTTTTTTCAAAATTGTAGAAAAAATTTTTTTTTTGTGAAAATCAATTTTTTTTTCAATTTTTTTTTGATTCGCAGAGCATTTAAATAGCTCATTAATATAAGACCAAACCCAATTTTCATACTTAATGTCTTAACCATTTTAGGAAATTGTTCTGCTAACTTTATATCAAGTTAGCAGAACATTGATTTTTACCAAAAGTACTTGAGCATTAAATTTAATTGTTGGGCATTTAATTAGCATTTAATAAGCGCTTTATAATGCCATCACAAAATATATGTTCTGCTCACCTTGCTCTGCTAACTTGAGGGACATCTAAAATCTAGCATTCTCTTTTTTTTGAGCTCCCATATGATTTAGCATAATGAGATTTGAGATTATGGCAACATCACTATAATGTGAATCTGGCTTACATCCATGAAAAGATTTGTACACATAAAATTTGGCAAAAATAAAGAATTTTTATGGAAACCAAAAATCAAAAAGGTCTACGTAAACTTCTTGCTCCACGGGTTTTTATTACGGAGAGGAAAATCTGGGCCGAATAACCACATCAGTTTTCGAGTAATAGGTGACTAAATTATGTGAGTTTGACATTACCGCTCACGTTTCGAGCAATTTAGTATACAATAATTTGAAGTGGTTTTTCGTTAATTCGAACACTGATGGCACTCGGTCACTGAAGCCGAAGCGTTAAGAAGAAGATGTGGTAGTTAGGGTAGTTGTATGTTTTCAGATTCAGTGAAAAGTACTTTTGGGTTTTTATGGTGGGTGCAATTCCACCTCGATACCAATACTCAATTGAGGCCGGGAGTTCAAAGGTGCTGTATTCCACTTTTTGGCATTTTTGATATTGTTGTCTCGGAATTTTACATTTATACATCAAAAGTCATCAAAGCCAACATTTTAAATTCTGAAATATCTGAGCTTTCCAAATATGTGACTAATCCTCCTTAAATCAAATAAAATAATGTTAAAGATCGATTTAAGGTGAAAATTATGATAAAAAAAGTGGGTTACACCACTTTTACACTCACAGCCTCAATTATGAATAGAGGAGACTGGGTACGGTTGAAACAATTTCTCTAATATCGTCCATAGCATTGCCATTTAGAGGATAAGCCATGAATGAGTCATGTTGAATGCAAGATCGTGATTCCCTCTTTGGATGGGAAGTGTTTTTTTTTAGTACCAAATGTGTTATTTCAAGTGGTATATGAGTATAATCCCCGATTTCCGGGATTGAAAGCCCTATTTGGCCACCATCTTGAAAAAGGAGATGAAAAAGGGCCTCCACGATATCTTTAAAACCGTTAGTTTTACAAAAAAAATATCTTAATTTGTAGAAAACTAAATTTTCTATAATTTATATAAATACATACCGTTTAATTGAAAAAGAAAGAAGTTATAGTTGAAAATAGACGAACGTCTTTAGTATTTTCTCAATAACAATTAATAAAAAAAGCAGCTTCAGCAAAACTTTCGTCTATTTTTCTGTAAATCCCTTGTTTTTAATTTTTCGGTAAAAAAGTGTGTTAACATAAATTGTAGAAAATTTAATTTTCTATAAATAAATATTTTTTTTTTGAACTAATCCTTATCCAGCCCATTTTTAAGATGGTGGTCACATCTAAAGTAAGAAACCTTGTCGTACCCAAAAAGCAAGGTTCGGCCAAAGTTTTGTAACATTTCAATGGACTATAAGTTTCCTTGGAAGAGCTTTCGGTAAAAGTTGTACTACTTCCGTAGAAAACACAATATCGCCACTAGAAAATAATCCTTGAGCACTTGTAGATGGTCTTGGGGAGCTTGGCTGTTCAATTATGGACCTGTTACGTCTATCTGAAGAAATTTCATCTCCATTTCTAACCGGAATTTCTATCTAGTGGAGGTGGTAACGTTTTTCAAAACACGAAAACTAAGTAAGCACATTGTTTAAATCGTCCCCCGAAAATATTTCAACTGTCTCCAATATCTTTTTCAACAAAAAAAAACTTAAGGTAACATAAAGTACAATGACACTCTCCTACTTGTCACTTTGTTATATTCTACCCTCTTTACTGCGTACAGGAAAAAATGACTTAATCTCAAATAAATAGTACTATCACCGCAAAGAAATATAACCGAACAAAAATACTTACTTTTGCTTGTCTATGAAAACAATAGAGCTTCCTGTGCAAAACCTTACCACATAACGAAAAAAGCTAGATAAGATAATCGTTAAAGAACTTATTCTTGCTCATCTTCTCTTAATATTCATACACATGGCGCGAATGGCTTGTGAGATATTTGTGTGGTTTCAACCGTCCTGTGTTTCAAGTTTCAACCGTAGGTACCCAGTCTACCCTAAATTTTTTCAATGTAGCTAGAAGCTTAAAACATTTTATCTTGATTGCATTTGTATTCGTGAGGGATGTAGGTCTATTTGTTTCCATATTGCGCACGAGTTGAAAGTGTATCTTTCGTTGAATAGTGCAAACATTTCAAGGTTTTCTAGAATAACTTTACCTCTTTAAAGCAGCACAAAATGAAACGTGAAACGTTTTGGTAAATAGTATGTTCTGACTAAAAAAAAATTGCACAAAGATTAAAAATTAGGAAGAAATTACTAAAATCAGAAAATCTTTCTTCTAAAAAATCTAGCGATAAATTTTTCAGATGATCAACAGTAATTACATTACTTACCATCGACTGTTTATATACATATATTCTCATTTCCGGTTAAGAGAATCAAAAAATTCCACAAATTTTATCAAGCATTTCGAGAACTATCTTATTTCAGTGTGAAGTACATAAGTCCTTCATGGTCTTCCTTTCGTCTCAACAAAAGAGCTGGCAGAAGCGTTCCTACAGAACTTGATACAAGCCAAAATTCGAAACATAATACAGTATACGCTTGATTTAGTGAGCTATCCACAATAGTGAAACACACAAAATTTGATATAAAAACGTATTTTGTATACAAATTTCGCGCAAGTATTTTACATAGCTTGAAAGCTCTGAGGAAGTGTTTCTGTTTTTTGTTTCAGCCAAGTGAAAGCTTTGTTTAATGCTAAATTAAAATTAAACACATTCACATTGCACAAAATGTGTATTTTGGAACAAATTCACCTTTAGAAAGCCTTAGAAAACTCCCGCTCGAAACAGTGAAAGAGTGAACAGGCCTGGTTTTTATTACTTCACTATATCGAGCGTCTACTGTATGGCCTGATATTTTATATTAATTTTTCAACTTAAGCCCTATGGCATACATACATATGTAAGTATAATATGTTGAATATTTAATTTTTTGAAAATATAATATGGTTCACTATGGTGTATGTGGAACATATTTTTTCTAAGCATAATCATAAAAAATGAAAGTTACTGTAATTCTACATAAAGGAGGTTGTTTTTTCATTTATGATTTCATTGCCATTTTTGTATGAGATTATTTTCGTTTCACATCAGCAGCATACTAAGGCATAAAGCTTTTAATGCCGGCGAAACATTGCATTATATTATTTTTAAAACAATCAACCTATGCGACGTAAATAAAATTTAAGACTTTACTGGCGTCATAATCTCCTTAGAAGATTGATGACCGTGTTAATCAAGTTTTTACAAAATGCTTTTTGGGCTAACAAATATTTTATTCACTCATAACAATAATTACCTAAATTTTAATTACCTATCTTAAATAAATTGCATTTACTTTTTAGAAGTAAACACCGTTTAATTTAGTCTCCAAAAAAAGCTAATAAATGACTGGTGAAATAAAAATGAAGCAGTTTAATATGATCTTAGCTAAATATATTTACAGTATGAATTTACATTCTAACAAAACCCGTTATGACCATATAAACAAAATCCTGGTGCATTTAATTAAAATAATTTAAGAAATTTCTGGTACAAGTGATGTGAATCAAGACACACCAGCTCCAGTTATTACAAAGAGACTAAGGCGTATGTAGGTGCTCAGACCATAGTCATTAGAATTAATTTATCAAATACAAGTTAATAATAAAAATAAATTAAAAGAATAATATACATAAATTTAAGTTTTTTGGATTCGTATCTAAAATAATTTCAATTTAAAAATTTAAGTCGTGGACATCAAGATTTTTCAAAAAGTGTCTACACGCGAAGAAAATATTTTGTTTAGCAATTAAACGAAAAATCATGATATTCTTGTTTGTGTACTAATAGTACAGTCAAACTAAAAAAAAAAACAAAAAATCCTTTGGGCGATATGACATTTGCCGAACATATTTTGTACAAAGCGTTTTCGTTTATATTAATCCTAAAGAAGACACTGCAACTCTCCAATCTGGGATGCGAGACGAACGTGTTACATAAATTTGTTTAATTCTTAAATTTTAGTTTCGTTGTACTTGTGCATTTCGATGGTGACTTCAATAATTACAAGGAATTTCTTCACTTGGGGTCTTTCACCTTGAGTAAACTCTAAAAGCAAAAATTTATCAAGATGACGATGATAAAGACTGTTATATTCAAGTTATCATTAGGTCTGTTCCCTTACTTTGAATTTCTGTGATTTTCTGTGCATTTCTGCGCATTTCAGTCCAAAGTTGTGTCAAAGTTCATATAAAAAAAATATTTTGACACAAGTTTGGACTAAAAATCACAGAAACCCAAAGTAAAGGATCAGACCTATTTTGTTTACTGTTTTTGCTTTTAATTTAAAACTAAATACATTAAGTACATATGTATGTATTTTTCCAAAATCACAAACACACAAAATTTAAAAATGATATTTCATGATTTTGACGTTAAGAGTGTGCGTGCTTCTAGTTTTTTCTCTTTTTTTCAGAAAAAGAACTGTCATCTAAGCGTTCGGGATGCTTCTGGACTCTGCTGGTCAACCAAACGAAAACGCTATTATTTAAGGCTCTATATGGCACTATCATACTTAAGATTTTGAGCTATCTGTCGGACTTTGGACTTTTCATAAGACTGACACAGAAAAGTCTCGTTTTTGCTGGATAAGGCGAAACTAACTAAAAGTCTCAGTCCTGGTTCCTATGGTCGTTAGATCCAATGTAGTCTTGTTTCACTGGAGTGGCGTTATGTGGTTACAGCTTTTTTTTTTTAATTTTGCGTGATAACATTTGAGTCAACGCCTAAGGTAAAGGTGCAGTAATGACCATAAACACGTTCTTAATTTGTAAACAAAATAAAAGTAAGCATTTCAAAAACATATAATATACATATTTAACCACCTTAACTTGTTTTATTCCAGAAAAGTTAGAGTGAAAGAACTTTTTTATATTAAGTTTTTTACAAGTTGTTATATTATCTTTGGTTTCAGGCTACCGTTCCTACTTGTGAAATATACATTTTTAGAAGCCGTGTCGATAAGGAGATCAAGAAAGCAAAATGCGATTTATGCCGCGAAATTTTATATAACGCTTCATCGCAAAAACTATGGCAAAACATTAAATCCATTGGCATAACCAAAAAGCAAAATGACTTGAGTGAAGAATGTGATCCAAATGAGCTGAATAAAACTTTTGCTGGCCCTTCATCTAGCCCTCTAATTGAAGACCACGTGCTTCATGCTTCAAACTCACTAAACCAATTCAGTTTTTGCAGAGTGAGTGTGATTGAGGTAATAAAGGCAGTGGGGGGAGTAAAATCTAAGGCTTTTGGACTGGACAACATGAATCCTAAGTTCTTCAAAATTATTTTACTACTTATTATTCCGTCTGCTACCTACATTTTTAATTCTATATTAACCATTCTTGTTACTATCATCACCCTTCTAAGACGCAATGTTTTGGTAGATGATTATCGACAGTTAAATTTGCAGCACAAAAACACTGCAAAGTTTTTGTGCTGCAAATCAATAAAGGGTGTCCTTTCTTGTTGACAGCATATATTTCATTTTGCTTTCATTCGCCGTTAATCCTATCTTCTTGGCTTCCTTCTCAAAACTCACGAAAGCACCACTGACATCTCGATTTGTTCGTCCGATTATGCCAATGGGCACGTTCCGATGGTTATTCTCAGTTATCCGGATAGCTTTGTGTTGTTGTAATCCCTTGTTAAAAAACAGCTGATGACCGCTGACGCAACAACAACTCAAGTTATCTCAAAATTTTTGGGATAACTAGATAGCATAGCGAATAAACATTGGAACGCGAGGAATGTCATCATCGTAAGCGAGTAATTGGACGGACTTTTGAAAGATTTTGCCTCTACTAGTGTTGACGTGAGAGTTTTGCACTATTTTTTCAAAAATTATGTTGAAGAAGTCCCATGACAGCGCGTTGCCTTGCTTAAAGCCTTTTTTGACATCATAGGTGTCGGTGAGGTCTTTGCCGACCTTGGTGGAGCAGCGTGCATTCTCCATCGTCATCCTGCACAAACGAACGAGTTTGGGAGGGATGCCAAAGCAAGACATTGCTCGTCTCTATTGATACTGTCATACGCAGCGTTAAAATCGATGAAAAGATGGTGGGTATCGATTTGAAACTCCTGGGTTTTTTCCTAAATCTGCCGTAGTGCGAGTATTTGGTCGATGGTGGACTTCCCTGGCCTAAAGCCACACTGATATGGACCTATCAGGTAGTTGACGAATGGCTTCAGTCGGCAGAAAAGATCTTGCAGGCGATATTAAGAAGAATAATGCCTCTGTAGTTGATGCAGACTAGAGGATCACTGTTCTTGAAGATCGAGCAAACAATGTTAAGGTTCTATTCATCGGACATGCTTTCCTCCGACCATATTTTGCACATGATCAATTCATTGCCAGCCACTTCAGCCGCAAGGCCATCCAGCAGCTTTATTTACATATAGCTATCTTTACTTCGTCGACATCGGGTCGACGGAAATGATGGCCTACCTCGTCCAGGTTGAATGGGGCAATCTGCATGGTAGTGGAGCTCGGTTCGTCATCGCCGTTATACAATTTTTTGCAAAAATGATTTTTTCAATATCCTCCGCACTGAATGCGATTCTACCATGATGTACCCCTGATCAACTTTGCAGGCTTCGGTTCGGGCCTTGTAACCCTGGGGAGTTTTTTACACTTTTTGGTAAAACTTCCTAACTATATTCCTGCAATGGCATCACTTTATTTTCTCGATCACGCGCTTCTCATGCTCTTTCTTTTTCCTTCTTAGAAGCTTTTGTTCCTCTCTTCTCTTCTGCTCGTAGAGCTCGCGAGCAGCTCTGATCCTTCTATGCATCGCCGCTTTGTATGCCTTGGCAGTTCTCGCTACCTGCAGCTGGCGGCATATGACTATTTAAGAGTGCGCGAAAGACTCGATCAGAAAAGGACCTGGCAATTTCTTGTGACTGTAGCCGTCCGACGTCGAACTTCCTCACAGTATTTTCCTGTTTTGGCTTTGGTCTGGATATCCGTAGCATTATGTTGGCTTCAACGAGGTAGTGGTCCGAGTCAACGTTGGCTCATCGGAAAATTTGGACATCCTTGATACTGAAGGAGTGCCTGGCGTTGATTGCAATGTGGTCAATCTGGTTGGCGGTTGATTGACCAGGAATTCACCATGTCCCCTTTTTTATATAGAGATGCGGGAGCTGCGTGCTAGCTATACCACAACGTTTCGCCCCGCAGCCAAGTCGATTAACCTGAGTCTCTTATCGGAGGTCGTGTCGTGCAGGTTATATCATTAAAACCACTCAAGACAATTTCAATGTCATAGCTTGAGCATTGCTCATATGTCTTGTCCAGGAGCTCGTAACTCGTCTTTGGTGTTGTCATCATTCTCCTCTGTGGGGGCATGCGCGCATATGTGGATAATGTTGGCGAATTTAGCCTTCATGCGAATTGTCATGAGGCACTCGTTCACATAGTTGAAACTCGAGACTTCTTGCCTAATTCTGCCTCTATCGACGAATCCACATCAAAAAAGACGCTGCCCCTGTGGTCGCTAACAGTCACCTTAGTAGATGTCACAGTCTTTCTGTTTTCTTTTGCCCGGTCCATCCCATCGCACTTTTCTGATGGCGGTGATGTCTGCTTTGTAGCAGTCTAGGGCCTCCGCTAAATATTCGGCTGTAAGTGGTCTATAAAAAGACAGAACAGAACATGCAGATCTGAAGTTCGTTGTCCTTATTTCGTTTGCTAGGTTCGTCAACAGTAAATCCGTCCATATGCGAGGCTTGTTGTTGCTTTCGGGAAGTCACCCCGACTCGACGGCACGTACCCCAAGCTGTAGGATCAGACCCTTATAATATAACTCCAAGGGCGTGAAACCAGATTAATCACTCCTTATAGGCCTGAATTCCGAATATGTAATAACCCGAATAAAGTGTTCACTAAGCCGCCTTTAACCGTCCACAGGGATTGGAACCCTATCTTCAATTAAAGGTACTAGGCACTCGATGTTTACCATCACGGGGAGGTGAGATTAGAAATTGATAGAAAAAGGTTCGCTTTGAAAAAAAGCTTGTGAACGCTTGTGTCCCCTTGAATACACCGTGTCTACCCTTTGAACATCGAAAACCGAAAACGCTATTACATATTTTAGGCTCTATGGCACTATCACACTTAAGATTTTGAGCTATCTGTCGGTCTTTGGGCTTTCCATAAGACTGACGCAGAAAAATCTCGTTTTGGCCGGATAAGACCAAGCTAATTAAGAGTTTCACTCTTGTCCTCGTTTCTTTGTTCCCTATGATCGTTAGATCCACAACAGTAGTCTCATTTATGTGGTTATAGCATTTTTTTTTTTAATTTTTCTGGATAACATTTGAGTCCACCCCTCAGGTAAAAGTGCAGATAAAGATGCTTTAAATTTGTAAACAAAATAAAAGCAAGCATTTCAACAACACCTATTAAATAATTAACCACCTGAACTTGTTTTATTTCAGGAAAGTTTTAGCGAAAGAACTTTTATTAAATTAATGTATTCATTTTAAATCTTGCGAGGTACTGACAAATCCTCCAAGAGTATACTTGTCATGAAAAAGTGCAAAAAAACTGTAGGTCCCCTTCATTCCTGCAAACAACTCGCCCACAGGAAAGGTTGAGAGTTGTCACTAGGCCCTGGTTCTCCACGAGCTGTTGCGCCACCCAATTTATTTATTTATTTTATTTATTCATTTTAATTAATTTTCAAGGTTTTACGATTAAAATTAAAAAAAGGAAAAATACAAATTTGATGCGTCTATATCAATACTTTTGGATACAACATACTCATATGGTTTGTATATGAAAATTATTGCACTTCAAAGAATATAAAGTACATGATTCAATACGCGAATTTGTATGCAAATCAAATGCACATATCAACCTTAATTGGCGCCCCATATGAAATGCTCACAAACGTTTTTAAATGTTATGGTTTGTCAATAATTTCCGTTCCACTACCAAAACAAAAAATTAATCTAGTACATTTAACGCACTAAACGTCATTTCCGAAAATGCACTTGAAATGTCACCAGCCCACATAAATACATATCTCTGAGCTCCTCGTTATCGATGAGATTTGTTCATTTTGCATTCACTGTGACGAACTTGACATAGAGAGAGACGAAGGGGATTTTTCTTAGTGTTGACGTGTGCGAAGTTAATATTAATACGGGTTGAGAAACAAAGGTTCTATTAACATAAGTGTTCAATAGTTTACTTGTCAGATCGGTGTGATACTGGCAACAAATATGTACATCGAACTCTGCCTACCGTTCAACTTTTGTATATGCGAATGCAACACAGATATTTAAAACGTGATTTTTGTAGCTATGACGTCATTTCTAACTGTTGAGACAGTCACTAA
The DNA here is from genome assembly GCA_963921185.1 of Dasysyrphus tricinctus. Classification (NCBI taxonomy): domain Eukaryota; kingdom Metazoa; phylum Arthropoda; class Insecta; order Diptera; family Syrphidae; genus Dasysyrphus; species Dasysyrphus tricinctus. The sequence goes on along the minus strand of OY992532.1, from coordinate 40,150,160 downwards.
ATTGATTAAATTGATTATTTAAGAAATAAATTAAAATGCGAATCAGGCATATCGATTGGCTATGATAAACAAAAGAGAATTTGTATACTAAATTGTGTATCGCATGTGAACTATAAGTTCATCGATTGTTTACCATGTCGATGTCTGTCATTTAAAATAATAGATTTTATATCAGCGAGGGTATAGTTATATTGTTGGTTGATAGTTCATTCGAAGTTCGCATACCAAACCCTGACTTCTGCAAACAAACATTCAACATGAAACCACTAAACTAATTATCTTGTTAACTTAAATTGACCAAATTGTATAGATGATTGATTTTCTACAAATTCCTTTTTCAGGGTTTGTTTGATTTTGTGTCGACGGATAACGATAAAATTAAAATATGTTTTGTATGATCAGCATTCTGCTATCAATTTAATTTTGATTTCCCCAGTCTTAACTTCAAAAGACACGTCTCGTTCTTAAGCTTTGTGCTGGGTTTATTTTAAATACATACACCTACAAAGCTTCAAAATATTTTGGTAATTTCAAATTTTGTAATGGTTTAGAATTTACATTTAGATCGAGTTGAATTTCACAACTTCATGTGAGGTCTTGTTTACAATTCGTGGGCAAAATTCAGAAGCGCGCGACTCATAAATGCTTGAAACGCTTTTTGAATTCAAATTGAAAAATTATATGAATTCGATAGAAATTTTTTTTTATTATAATTTTGAATTTATGTATTTGAAATTCAAAACAAACAAAGTTTTATAGTATTGGAGTTGCGGTGTCATCATACTATGGATATGGGAGTTCTTTGGCATATCACTTTGACATTTCCTATACAATAAATGGCGGGAAAATACGTCGTCCAAATTGTATTTTTCTTAAACAGTGTAGTTGCACCTTTAAAAGCTTTAACTTATATTGAAATTGACATCAATCGATTAAGATCATATTAAAGCAATTTAATTTAAAGTTGTTAACGCAATCGAAACAAAAAGTGGGTCGTACTGCGAAATTGAAAGATGTGACTATTGTATAAATAAGGTATTTAATATTTCAAGTAATAAATTGCATATACGACATGATTGTTAATGGTAAGATTGCACCTTTTGCATGTTAATCTTTTCAAGTTACAAAAAGAAACTGAAATGGTGATTTGTGCGCAGTTCAGTTTGATGGAATAATATTGACATGCTACCAGGAAATTTCCATGAAATAGTTGGAAGACAATACAGAATATTTTGAAATGTGTCTTTCCTGGAAAATATCGGAAATAAGAATCTGATTGTTGTTCAGACTATTTTGCAAAATTATGAAATATTTGCTGCGTTTTATTATCTATGGGTCTGGGTCGAGGTTATCTTTTAACATGTATTACAAAAACAACATGGGATCTAGGTTTCTATCGAGGTTAATTTCAATAACCCAGATAGAGGTTTTCACTCTGACCGGCAGAGGGCTATTTACCATTGTGAACGGATGTCAGCGACTTGTCAGCAGTATTAGAAATAGAGAGGAAAAAAGACAAGTGCTTACATGAAAAACAAATAAACATAAGAAAAAAAGGGACTGATATACAGCACTGCTTTTGCACTAACCCACATCGTTTAATTTTCACGAGGTGAACCATATGGGTTATGGCTATTGACAGTTTGAAAAAAAATAACCATAAGAGAGGATCTGCCTGGACACAATAGAGTGCGGCAACTGGAACTGAATCTGCAGCTGAAATTTGTGGCAAAAAGTGCTGTACGTGGTATTTGTACGTGTTCAAAATGCAAAGCTTTAAGTTATCTTTTGAGCCAGCTGTGAAATTTGTGTGATTTTATAAAACAACCAACCATATTACCTAGTTGTAAGAGAGTTTGAATCTTTATTTGAACACTATGTAAGCCTATATCGAGTTGGAATGAGCTTGGTTGGACTCGATTACGAATTGATATTTTGAGTCGTCAAAGCGTGTGAATTGTCGGAAATGAAGGAAAAAAACCTAATAAAGCTGAGCATTAATTCATGTTAATTTTGAGAGAGTCGTAGGGATGCGGATGGTCGCAAGGTCCGTAGAGATTTTTAACGAACTTTAGTACACACGAAATCCATTCGCAATCGAATCTGTCAATATCCCATAGAAAATCTCTACGATTCTTGCGACAGCAAAACATTAATATGAAGCAAGGTCCGTAGAGATTTTCAACGAACTCCGATACACATCAGGTCCATTCGCAATAGAATCTGTCAATATCTCATAGAAAATCTCTACGATTCTTGTGACAGCAATACATTAATTGTTGGGTACGAAATCGCAATTCCGAATGATAGATTCCCGAACGCAAAATCCCGAATTATTGTTTTTGGTTTGGGTTGAGGAAATTTGTTTTTATATTATATAATTCATGACTTTTTACATTCTAGATTAGTGTACGTTTGAAATGTTCTCAATCAAGGTTTTTATTCGCCCCTATTCACTTTGATCATCAAATAATGATCGACATTTTTTGACGAAGATACTGCAATTGTCCTGCTTGCACAAAATCGGTATTGGTCATTCAATTTACTTTGTCATGCTTTTACTTTGAGCTGAGGTAAACTTGTCGGTGTCCAGGATTCTTCCCAAGAAGCAATGAAACTTGGGGTTAGGAGGGTCTAATCTCCGAATAAAACACCTAAGTCCTTTATTTAGTTATTTACAAAAAGTTTCTTTTATTTAAAGTTGTTTTCAAAATTAGGAACTAACAAGTTATTTCATATATGTAAATTATAATAAGGGTATTCATGACACAGCGTAAGGTAAACGTGGTAAAGTTTTAAACTTCGTAAATCTGTGAAATTTTCCATACAAATTGTGACAGAATTACGAAGTTTAAATCTTTACAACGTTTACGATGAGTTTACGCTGTTGTATGAATACCCATAATATTTTAACTTCTTACAATAAATAACATGGTACTTCATATATTTAACAATGTTTTCTGGTCTTAAAAATAACTTGCACGGTACTTCATGTAATATGTCCCTAGCACAAAACCTAGGGAACAAAACGGTTGGAACCCTCTTAGGAGAACCTTGTCCAATGAACTTCTAGAGGAGTAACCCAAAGGAACAAAACGATTGTCCCTGGCACACAACCCAGAGAAAGAAACGGTCAGAACTCTCGAAAGAGAACCTTGTCCAGTGAACTTCTTGAAGAGGAGTCCAAAGGAACAAAACGGTTGTCCCTGGCACACAACCCAGGGAAAGAAACGGGCGGAACTCTTGAAGGAGAACCTTGTCCAATGAGCTTCTTGAAGAGGAACTCAGAGAAACAAAACGGGGTCGGGAATCCTTATTAAAAAAAAGTTAGATTGGGCTCTGCACTAGCAATGACTATCTGTCACCGAAACGCCTTTTGAAAAGTCTATGTTACGGCCCGATCTCTAATTCTCTATACTCTAGATTGGTATCCACTACTCGACGAGAAAAAAAGACATTCTTGACATTTTTCTTACTTCACCTTATTACATTTGCTGGAGTAAGCCAATGTGAATCGTAAGAATGAAATTCAAATTTATACGTGTTTTCATGTTTTTATTTTTGTTATGTATGAATTAACCAAAGCCGGGTGTCACATTGTTTGCACAAAATGATAGGAGTATATGATACAATAATTAGGGTACTGTAGGAGTTGTAACGCTTCGTTACAACTTGCAAAACCATTTGACTTTTGCGAATACGCTCCCAAGCTTTTGAATATTTTGTTCGTCAACTCTATTTTTTTTACTGCACACAGCTGCAGTCAGTAGCGTAGCTAGGGGGGGGGGGGCGAAGGGGGCGGTCACCCCAGGCGCCAGGAGTTAGGGGCGGCAAATCGGAAAATCATCTCCGTTGTTCATGGGATGTTGTAAACCAATTAGCTACAAAAGTTGTTTTAGTGAAAATTTTATTAAATTTCTATCAGAAAACATACAATTTTTATAGTATTCAAATTTGTAGGGGCGGTAAAATCATTTTCGTTGTTCATGAGAAGTTGGAAATAAACACAAGTTTAATTTTTGTTTAATAAATAATTCAACCAATTTTTATTTTTATTTTATCAAGAGGGGCGCAAATCATCATCGTTGTTTATTACAGAAGTTGGAAATAAACAAAAAAGTATTACTTTTTTTAAGTTAAAAATTCTATTACATTTGAATAGGTATATGAACGTACAATTTTTCATTGTGTTCAAATCACTAGGGGCGGCAGAATCATGATCATTCCTCATTATAGAAGTTGGTAGTAAACACAAAAGTTAATTTTTTAAATTAACAATTCTTTCAAATTTAGAAACAAAATGATGGCTTTCGTAATGACCATTCTCTTTTGTAGCCTTACATATAGGTACGTGTCTGTTGATTCCCTCAATTTAGAGATCAGAGGGGTTGACCTTTCTCAGAAGATTTTTTGCGTTAGATTTGAAAAAAAAAAAAATATGCTGTAGATTGAATATATTCTCAGATGATTTGTTTTTGTTTTTTTTTTTAATAAATATTATTTAAACAAAACTGATAAATTAATAAAAATAAATAAAATACTACATAAGTTTTTTTTTAAAACACAAAACCAGCAAACATAAAAGCTCTAAATAATACATAATGGCTGAATTCAACACAAAGAATTAAAAAAAAATGTGAGTTTTTTTTGCGAAGATTAATATTTTTTCGTAAAATGAAGTGCAGTATGTAAATTTTGCAGCAGATTTATTTTGAGAAAAAATGCATTAGATCAACAATCTACTACAATTTCAGTGAAGTAATAACTCTGTTATCAGACACTCAGTAGTGACTTAGCCGTGGCTTTGATCCTCTCATGGTTCAAGATCATTAGATCTGAGAAATATGAACAGTATGCAATTTCTCAGTTTTGCTGTCGAGTACTGGTGAAGCAATAGGCGTGTCTCACCCAGCAAAATCTCACCGAGCGCTCAATATCAAGTTGACGTAGGCGGAATGTTTTGGTGGAACAGGATTCCCTGTTCAATCGTACTGAAATTATGGAAACAAAATTTTAACTTTGCTTTAAATATTTAAATGTTAAATAAATCAATTTATTTTTCCTGTTTATCAACATTTAACTTCTATTTTGTATTTTTGGTATCATTTTTGTATTTCCCCATCGCCGATAAATTGCAATCTGGCTGTCAAATGAACAGTTTTAGCTGAGAAAGAACATTGAGAAATGAATCCAAAAAATTTTCGTCTCAGTAATCTCTGAAGAAAATCTCAGTGCTCAGGTGAGATTTGTTGTCCCACTTTAAAAATCTCTGAGCTCTCAGAGATTTTATTTGGTGAGACACGCCTAATGAACAATTATGAGCTGCACTATTTTTGGACTAAAGGAAACACTAAAAAATTTCAAGTCTCATGTGCCTATATTATATACAGTCGGCTTAAAGTTAAATCTCAGTAGGTCAGAAACAAAACGAATTCATTCAGCAGATGTTGCGGCAAAGTGGCGTGTATCAATATTTCGCAGAATGTAATTCCTTGCATTTATAAAAAAATATTTTCAAATTTTGTCTGCAACTTTAAGACCGATGATATGAAGGTATACCTATATCACAAAATTTCCTTATAAAGTATTGTTAGACCGAAGGGGTGGCAAATTATTGTTTTGCCCCGGGCGGCAAATATCCTAGCTACGCCACTGGCTGCAGTGCAGATGATGTTTTCGAACATGTGACTTTAGCAAGCTGCATTATCGAACACAATGCTAATGCAGTCAAATTTGTATTTGACTTTTGCAGTTTGCGTTTAAGAAAATTCTGCGAGTGCATTTTTGACGCAGATGACGTTTTCGAAAATGGCCGATGATTGGTTAATATGAATTTTGATATTTAACAACGTGATTAATAAATGTTTTTATCATTGAAATTGATGTAGACTATTGGGAGTTGCAAGAATATTATTAATTAATATTTCAATGTTTATCAATTATCAAATTGATAATTCACAATCACAATAAAGATGATTGTTTATTTCCAAATTTATTTTAAAGACAATTTCATGATGCCAAAGCGAGCAGAAGTCAAAAGCCATACAAAACACTTTGATTTTTTTGAAAGTTCTGAAATACTAAAAAGGTATTGAAATTTGGAATTCAATCCTGAAGGTATTCGGAATTTTATGTCATTCGGGATTTTTTCCATTCGCGATTTTGGCTTTGGGAACTGTGTCCATTCGGGAATTCGGGTACTCGGGATTATCATTTTATGCCATTCGGGATTTTGGACACATCCCATTTGGAAGTTTTATACGTAGGGTAGGTACAAATGAATTATAATTGAGAAGGAAAAAACCCAAAAAATTATACGTACATTATCTATAACAGGTATAGCATAGTGCTCCTTTTTTTGACTATATTATGACATAATGTTATCAACAATTTGAATCATCATATGACGCAAGTAAAACGAAAACGAAAAAGCAATACAGTTTTGGAAGCTTGACTCCCAAACAGGGAAACCAAATTTTGGTAGCTAAAATTTTTGGACAGTTATTGATTAACATTTCCATTTCTTCTGCTATATTGACGCAATTCAGAGCTTTAAATATAGGAAATAATATGTATTGTCTATAGACTTATCAATGCATTTTGTATGCCGACTATATACTGACTATTCATGCTTTTTGTCTATTTACTCGAAACAAAAACTACTCAAATCAAGCTTTTTATGCACACGCATACCTATATCATGTGTATGTACGTACGTATCTATATAATATATATATTTATTATCTGCATTAACTAACTTGATTCGTTAATCATTCAATGCACAAATATTTTTAATTGATACTTCTTAATCTTTGGTACCTGCATAGGCATACCTGCCTATAAATTTATTTATTAGCAATCGTATAATTGATCAAGAACTTTTGATTCAAATCTTATGCAACACTCTTAATGTGCATCGTATGTGCTTCCTAATTCATCAATTCCTGTGCAATAATAAGTTTGAAGTAGAAAACCTTGAACGTGCATAGTTTCAATTTCTTTGTAATTATTTTAAGTGCATTTACTATTTAAGCCTTAACAGTGTCTTAAAATTATTTTAAGTTTCCTTAAAAGTCGTGTTAAGTTGATTTTGAAGTTGAACTATGTTTACTAGTACGAAAGTAAGGGTAAAGCCTTTGTAAGTGCCTACATATATCTATACAACTAACGGTTTTGGATGTTTTAGAGAACAAACAGATACATTATAGTAGGAAGATACCTATAACTAAGAATTAAGTACATACATATGTACATATGGATATGTACCTACATATGAGGGGTATATTTTCAAAACTCTTCTTTTCCACTTTTGAAAATTTTAAGTGAAATGAAAAAAAAACTGTTAAAAGCTATGAAAATAATAAAAGCGATTAGTTTTAACGCTAAAATATAAGTTAAGGATGACCCTTATCAATTTCTTAGGGCTACACATTTGGTGAACCTGCTAATTATAAAAAAATCAATTTAATTTGGAAAAGAATAGTTTTGAAAGTTACGATTGAGTTGATTTGATTTGTATGGGAATAGAAGACTTTTGATTCAAAAGAGTAAAGGAATAGAAGAGTTTTGAAAATATAAAAACCTTAAGGAATATTTTTGGCGCAGAATTTTATTTGTAAGGGAATAGATGAGTTTTGAATTGAACGACTGAGTGGAATAGTATAGTTTTGAAAAATTAACACTTTTCAAGTACAACAAAGTTAAAGAAATAATAAATTTTAATAAATTTTACATAACTACGTAGATGAAGGACATTTCCTCATACTTAACTCATTTTTGAAAAAAAAACTGGAATAGAAGAGTTTTGAAACTATAGCCCTCATATTATGTACCTACATTTGTACCCGAAATACGAAGTGAAGATGTTTCTCATTTGTCACATTTTAATTTATGCCTTATAGTTGTGGGTTGTGGTACCTATTTGCGTTTCAGAAAAAAATAATATATTTTGGGTAGATTTCGGATACCGTCGGTCGGTGTAGTATCCCGTGGGTAGGTGAAGAAAGGTATGTTATTATATGAATCAATAATTCAGTAAGTCCAATACAAAGTACTTAGTCTTCTACTTGACTGATTTATTTCAGATATAGAATTTTTATTATAAAAACTTTCTTACAAAAACAATAAACATATATGTATAAATCAAAATGGTAAACGATCGTGTTTAAGTGGTAATCGATAAAGATACATTGTGTGTAGGCCTGTTATTAATACAACGCAACAAAAGCTGACAGCTACAACAGTTGACTTCACTTAACTATAATTACAGAACATTTTTTAGATAGCCAAAGCCTTATTGCAGAAGTCCATGTAGGTATTTGAATTGAAATTTCTATCGAATAGATAAATACTCACAGGTTTACACAAAGAAGTAGAAGTCATTTTTAAAGTAATTCTTAACCCTGAATTCAAATCCGTCATCAGTTTTCCGCTATCGCACCTCGGGGTTTCAAGATATTCTAGTACAAAATGACAAAAAAAACGTTTTTTTTCAATTTTTGAAGTTATGTAACAGCTCGAGATTACTATTTTCTGTCAACAAAATTTGCAATCTTTCCTAAAAGTAACATAACTTTCTTCTTCAAAGTTCAGTTCAAATTTTTACGATTGCTTTTTTTTCGATCTCCGAGAAAAGTTTAGTTAGTTTTTAGCTTTCATCTGACACAACATTATTAACAAAACCTCAAAAACAGCGAATAAATGGTGAAGACTGACATCTATCTTAGGATTTCTCGGAGAGTAAAGAATAGATATATTAAAAAATTTCACTTATTTTTATAGAGGTAAACTAGTACTTTCAAAAATCGTTGCAAATGTTATATAAAAAATTTCCTCGGTTGGCTACATAACCTCAAAAATTGAAAAAATACAATTTTCTGACAGTAATATTACGAAACCCTCAGCTGATAGCAGAAAACGAATGGCGGATTTGAGTTCAGTGGCCAAAAGTATGCTTAGAAACACTCTTGTCTTTTCGTGTTTGAAAGTTAACCGATATTTTTGTAAACTGCCGTGTTAAGAAGAAAAAACGTATCTGACTTTTTGGCTGTTTTGAGTTTGGGCCAGTTTTGGCATATTTGATATGTTTATATTATTCTTTTAAATAAAAGGGCTGACTTGCTTTTGTAATGGTTAAAAGCTTTAAAGGAAAATAACATTTGGTCAAAGAACCATGCTATTTTTAAGAAAATATGACGTATTAGCACTTTTTTTAAGAACAAAACAGTTACTACCATACAAGCATTTGTAGATCTGATAAATAATCTAAGAAACAAATTGTTTACTTATACAGATACGACAGAAAACTATTGATGAATGAATGAACAAAAACACGGCAGTAAACCTGTGAATCAAATAGAAAAATATTTAGAGATTTGCAATGCCGATAATCGACTTTAAGGCTTGATTCACACTACTGTGCCAATACCGATACATTATAAAAACGTTCTCGCTTCGATACGAAACCCAAATGTTCACATTGTCGTTTCAATACCGAGACAGTCTCAGTATTTATCTTCGTATTTGTACTAGTTTTTTTTCACTACAAATTTTCAGATATCTACAACCATTTGTTTTGTTCATCGATTTGTGGTCTAGAATTAATCTTTGGTGCCATACCAAGAGATCTTGGATGAAGATGGCAACAAAAGAATTTGTATTCACCAAGGCTGCGATAAAGTGAAGAAAAATAGAATTGACGCACTTACACAACCGACCGACCAACACCGACAACACAGACGCTGAAGCGAAGAAGACAAACGCAAGAGTTAAAAAATAGTAGAAAAAACACGAAACTAACACAGAAAGTTAATTAAAATTATGACAAAACATTTCACAAAACACTTAATAATTGAAATAAACATAAATATAATTGACAGATATGACATCGAGAATGTGAAATATATTCACACTCTCGATACCAATACGCTCTCGATGCGATTTCGCTCCGTTAAAATATTCTTTCAAACAAATCGAAATTGGAGCGAAAGCGTAGCAGTATCGGAGCGGTAATGATTGTGTGAATATACTCATTGTTTCTCGTTTAAGAATATTTTATTGTAGTGAGAACGTACTGAGACTGTATCAGTATTAGAACTATAGTGTGAATCAAGCTTAAGTCTATTCGACTTAATATAAACCATCCTGTTACGATTGTCAGTTATCAGTTGATAATTGATAAATTTTAATTTTCGATTTTTAACAACGCTGTTGATAAAAGTTTGGATAGTTAAAAGTATTGTTTGTGCCTTCATAGACCCTTGTGAATTACAAATAGATTTATAATTTTTTTGACGAGATCCCGTCGTTGCTGTCAAACGAATTTCAAACAATGAAAGTATACGAGGATAATGAAGCGTTTCTCGTCGTCACGTCACGCCAAAGATTCGAAAAATTGAAAAAAAAACGCAACGAGACGACGATTTTCTTTTTTGACAGGTTCTTTATGTACATAATTGAAGTATTTTTTTTAAGAAAAAAGAACGATAACTTGAATTAAAAGATGAAGTAGTTCATAATCTGTTGTCTTGAAAGCTTTTTTGGCTAATTTTTATTTTTTTTTCTATGAAAACAGTTATCGTTGTAAAAAAATCTCCCCGCATTTTGAATTGACAAACGATTTTATAACTTGAAAAAGATGACAGCGTATCACGTCACGCTCTCGTCTCGTTTTCTCGTCGCATTGTGAATCAAGCTTTAATCAATTTACCAAAAATTACAGTTTGCCATGGACTATAAACGTTCGTTAAAGGTAGAGATGGACTTTTAAATATGTCAAATTTTTAACATTTTTTTGAACTTAATTTAGGCTAGTTTCAAACGATAATGACAAATACCTTCACCAAATTTGTGCTGCGAGTCGCGAGCCATAATATGTCAATACGTGTCTTAAAATTGACCACCATTTTAAAAATTGTGTTTTGATATTCCAAATTTCAATATTTATAAATATGAAATTAATAATAATTGACATACTTATAATAGGGGTAAGTAGGTATTATTCTTTTTTAATAAGGCTGTCACATAAAACCCTAAAGTTATCAGTTTACTGAACTTCGGATAACTTAAACTTGTTTCCTATATAAGCTGAGTTCTGTCAATAAAAAAAATTTGTATTTATGTACATAAATGAAAACATGAAATGTAAAAGTTCAAAACAGGTCTCTGATTGACTAAGGTCCAGTTGTACAAATATTTCATCCGTGGTTCAGCAATTTTAACTCACTAAATTCGGTGAATTAACTAAGGTTCAACGACGCTTCAGGTATTAAATTGGCTATATAATAAACTTGAACTTTGGACTATTTATTGTTGAACCTCAGTATAATTCCGTCGAAATCAGCCAGAACACATTTTTGATCCACGAAACAAAATTTGAATAACGTTTCTATAACTGGAGCTAAGATTCAACTGGGAGCGTTAAATGGTAGCTTCAATTTTGAATTTTTTATCTGAGCCGAAAAATAATGCTGTTCAACTTAGTTAAACGGATTTTTTATTTAAAAGGATTAAGCTACATATCTACATACACATACCTATGTACGTGAAGTATTTTGTGATAAAAAGTACATAGCTGCTTTTTGTTTCAGATATTCAATTTTTTCAGTTAAGTGGCAGTTAAGCAAAGTCGACTGTAATTTCCTTTTAATTAAATTCAATTCGAATCTTAAGCTATAACTGAATTTAGTTAACATTTAGAATTATTGTAATTTTTGAATAACTAATAGGTATATCAATGCGTTCGCTAACAGCACGCTTATTGCGCGAGAAATTTACATAAATATGAACTTAAAACCGGTTTTAACTGAGTGGCAATTGTGTAGCCATAGAGAAATTAAGGATTATTTATATACATTGTCACGGACCAACACTATGTAGAATGTTAATTTTTTGTATAGAATTTAAAAAAGTGATTCTCAACCCATAAATACATTATATAAAATTTATTGTAAATATAAACTCTTTTAAGTTTGGTTAGATGTCTTGAATAAAAGTGTTTCTAATCGAATGTTCTAACATAAAATCATTTTGATAATTTCTTATTATATTTATTAGATTTATCTAAAACCTCGGAACAGTTAAACCAAGATGAAGCACTTGCTCCATCTTGACGCCACGTTAAACAAATCCTTATTTATAAAAAAAAATTACTGAGCTGTTTAAGATACGCCCTCCTTATGTCAAAAAAAAAACAATCTAAAACTCTGGTTATTGAAAATATAAACAAACCCCAACTGATTTTTGCAATTATTCATTTCAATTAATTTATTATTGATGCAATTTTGATAAAGGATTTAATAAAAGAAGTAAAATAAAAGAAATATTCTTAGTAACAAATAGTTAAGAAAAAATTCGTTTACACACCTTTTTTTTAGTTTCACACGATTGTATGCCAAAATGACATTTAAATATTAAAAAGGCTTTATTTAAATAGTAAAATTAAATAATTCATAATTAAATATACTGGGCACTGGGCCGCATATGACAGCATCTATATAGAGACGAGCTATATAGAGCAATGTCTAGTTTTGGCATCCCTGCCAAACTCGTCCGTCTGTGCAGGATGACGATGGAAAATGCACGCTGCTCCATCAAGGTCAGCAAAGACGTCACCGAAACCTTTGATGTCAAAAAAGGTTTTAGGCAAGGCGACGCGCTGTCATGCGACTTCTTCAACATCGTTCTTGAAAGAAAAGTGCAAAACTCTCACGTCAACACTAGAGGCACAATCTTTCAAAAGTTCGTCCAATTACTCGCTTACGCTGACGACATTGACATAATCGGACGAACAAAGCGTGATGTCAGTGGTGCTTTGGTGAGTGTTGAGAAAGAAGCCAAGAAGATGGGTTTAACGGTGAATGAAAGCAAAACGAAATATATGCTGTCAACAAGAAAGGACACCCAACATCGATGCTAAGAAGGCAATTGAGAAGCAAAGCCCTCTCTCGAGCAACTAAACTGTCCTTGTATAAGACGCTTTTGTTTTGAGAGGAAAATTCTCCAAGTGATTTTTGGTCCCGTGTGCATAGATGGGGAATGGAGAAGAAGATACAACAACGAACTGCACGGGCTGTACAGCTACACTGACCTAGCCACAAAAGTGAAACGACTGAGATGGCTGGGTCACCTAGAGCGAATGGACACCAATGCTCCGGCCCGGAAAGTCTATGAATCCAACCCCGTGGGACAGCGCAGTAGAGGTGGACAGCGTAAAAGGTGGCGCACGCAAGTCGAAGAGGACCTCAACCAACTTGGCGTGTGAAACTGGAGACAGCTAGCTAGAAACCGAGCCGGCTGGAAGAAGCTTGTTCGTTGAGGCCCTGGTCCACCCCGGACTGTAGCGCGATCTTAAGTAAGTAATGCTATGTTTCCACCAAAGGTTTATCTCAGATTAGATTTAATAAATCTTTTTGGTGTTTCCACCGCACAAAAAGATTTAAAAAAGATTAAATTTGACAGCACCTTCAAAAATGCAAATGGCGTTCCAATTTTTCTTATGAAGTGTGAATGAGACAGAATGTTTGATTCGTGTGAAACAATGAAGAACTGAATGCGAGTCTCGAATGAATCGTTCAGCACCATTTAAGAAAAGGTTAGTTCGATTTGTAAAACAATTTGTCCTAGGAAGATTTAACAAGATTAATTTCTAATCTTCAAGATTTACGAAATAAATTTGTATGGTAAATCTCCGAGATTTGAAGGAGATTTGAGGTAAATCTTATTAAATCTCAGATTAGCGTCAGGTGGAAATGTAGCATAAGTATACTGGGCACTGTTGGCTAGGCGTGGCATTCCGGTGATTGGATTTTTATGGCCATAATTTGTGCGATGAGTAGGCAGGCGGAAGAATAGGATGGATCGACTTCGAAGATTACGTGGATTGGTATTATTGAGGATCAATTGAAGAATTGCCGGAGAGTCGATGGCACCAGTGATTATGTAGTTGGTAGACAAGGAGAATGTTGGCAACACCACGGGGTTTAAAAGAGTGTTTAGGTCGATTAATTGCAATCGATCTTCGTAGGGGGGGTATGATAGGGAATTGGACCAAGGGAGTTTACGTAAAGCGAAACGGAGGAACCTTCGCTGTACACATTATATTCTATGTAAGTGGGTGGATTGATAAGGTGCCCAAACCTGGCTGGAGTAATCAAGAATGAGTCTTACACATATGGTAAAGAGGGCTTGGTGACGTAAGAGTTGAAGAACTTTTTCGACCAATGCTTTATAAAACCAAGGCTAGAATTCGCTTTTGCAATAAAATGGTCGATGTGCATACGGAAATTGAGCTATTCATTTGAGTTCTAGGAAATGCTTTCCACATCCAAGTAAGAAAGTAGTTTAAATCTTGTTGAAGAAGGGAAGAATTGTTAGAGTTTACATATGTATACTTTTATACTTTGTATATAAAAGTATACAAACAATAATGCATCGGCATAAATAGAAAAGCCAGAGAACGAAGTAATGCTATCAACATCATTAATAGCAAGGACAAAAAGGAGTGGGCCAAGATGGCTTCCCTGAGGAACGCCTGTACCTCCTATGAACCAGTTTAAGCTTACTCCACCTCTATTCCAAATGAATTTTTTTAATAAATAAATATTAGATCTTTTTTGTTTTTTTTTTTTAGACGTGTGGTTTTCAATCTGGCAATACTTTTTTTCGGAGTTGGTCTTTTTGACAGCTGTCACTTGATTTTTACTCAGTTTGGTTTGTCATTTCATAATTAAAAGACTTACTCCTGAACAACGTTTGCAAATCGTGCAAATTTATTACCAAAATAATGGTTCGGTTCACGAGCTTCGATGAAAAATGAATCCGGTCATAATGTTACAGTCAATGGGGAACGCTATAGAGCCATGATTAATGACTTTTTCGTGCCTGGATTGGTTTAAACAAGATGGCTTTACATGCCCACGAAACAATCAACAACGCGTTATTGCTGACATACGGCCCCAATTGCTGCAAAAAGTGGTCGAAAATTGGGCCTCTCAGCTGGAATTTATTCGAGCCAGCCGTGGTGGCAACTTGCCCGAAATCATTTTAAAAACATAATGGCATGTCTAAAAAAACACCCTTTAAATGAACTGACAAGCAGGTCACAACAGAATACTACAAGTTTCATGAATCGTATAGAACATAATCACTTTAATATCAAATGCAACGGAACCACTATCAACAAGTTAGTGTAACGTTTACGGTGCTTGATAGTTTATGTGTTTAATTTATTTAAGTTTGATTTAGAAACTAATATTGATTTTTAAACTTTAATTAAAATATGACGCAGAGTAAGTACTTACTGATTTAGTCAAGCAAATTTTTTGTTCATACGATTGATTATTAGTTAAATTTCTTTAGATCGTCTTATATAGGTATACCAACTTTATAGTCTTTTAAGTTTTGTCATAGGCATTATGAAGCATGTAATGTCTGGTGCTTCACCTTTACTTCTTAAAGTAAAGGTGAAGCCTTAAATATCAAGCTTTGTATAATGTTTATAGGTATTTCTCAATTTTATAAGACACGTGATATCGCTGGAAACAAACGCACAACTAATCTTTCTTACCCAAGACCTGAAAATTTCTTGTCCATTAGTCACACAAATTTTCTTTCCATTTTTGTTTATTTATTTTTGTAATATAAATGTTATTAAAATCTGAATCTAAGTAATTTTTTGTTGCAAAAAATATAACTATGTAAGTAAGTCTATAATAGTCTAAATCTACCACCATTATAACTTACAACACATTAATTGTAAGGTTGGTATTCTTTCAAAACATTTCAAAAAAAAGTAAAAAAAAAAGTAGATTAATGAGATATTGCAAGTAATCTATTGCAAGAACGGTTATAATTATGGTATCTACCTTTATAAAAACGTTGAGTATGCGTGAGTTTGAACTTCATAAACATGTTTATTAATCTATAGGTAACTGAAAGACGTGTCGGCGTCATCGAGCAAATCGTCATTATTTCTTACGTGATGTCTAATTTGTTTGTTTTTTTTTTCAATCGTGATATGGGATGTGAATGTTTCGCACTTTTGGTAAGCTTGGTTGCGTTTAGTTAGGCAAAAATCATCGCACGTTTCCAAAGTCGTTTTGTTTAATTTGGGAAATGCGGGTCTAGTTTATGGGAACACACTGTCAAGGTTATTTGTTTTTATATCGAAAGCGATCTTATTTGCAAGCAATAAAGTAAAACATCGACAAGAGAAGTTTACTTTTCTTCGAAAAACTTTTTATATACACCTACCTTACCTTATTTGTGATTTTGAAACATTTGTCTTGAATATTATTGATAATGACTTTTTTAATGATACATAATACCTTAAAGTTAACTTTAAATTCCATTTCTTTATTGCGTTGAATAAAAACATACACATATGAGGAAATATGCTATGAAAACATACATACTTTTAATGTCATCAATTCCAGATCTAAATAATTCAACCTTGAAATTTCACTTGTAATTGTTTGCAAAGAGTTAAAGAAATAGAATGAATTTCGAAAAAAAAAACAAAGTGATTCATTTAAAATGTTATAAATGTTTAATTGGAACTCGTTATGATAATGTTAACATGTTTCATTGAAATTAATTTTTAAATGGAATATAAACGGATAATTCGTCCGAAAAAAAATAATAAATTTTGACTGGATGTCTAAAACGCTATTACAAAAACTCGTTTCTTTTATTTGGAAACATGTGTCAGCTTACCTTACAATTTCAATTATTAATTTCATAAGTGCAATTTTTGTCCCCATGATGAAATTATTCGCTAAATATTGGCAGCTTTGTGATACTGTATCGTAGCTGTTTTAACCCAAATCTAACAAATCTAAGGTGGTCCAATTTTTTTTTCCTCAGATGAAGGTGGGATTAAGACAAACGATGAAAACTATGGGTATTCATGCAACAGCGTAAAGTCGTCGTGATTATTGTAAAGTTATTCTGTCACAATTTGTATGGAAAATTTTAAAGATTTACGAAGTTTACAACTTTACCACTCTTACGACGACTTTACGTTGTTGCATGAATAAATACCCTTACTATTTTTAATTCTTAATTATGTACACAAAGCTTTTTGAAATAACTTTTTGGTTTAAAGAGTTTCTGTGACTTTGTGAGCAAAACAAATTGCATTGTCACTCAATTTATTGGCCGCAACATTATTTCTGACGATTTTGATAGTTTATATTTTATTCGAAAACGATTTTATACATCAGTATTTAGACGAAAAAGTAAATGAAAAACATAGACCACACTATTATTTGGAACCCTTAACAACACGAAAACAAGAACAAAAAAGAGAATTCACATCGCACGAGAATGATTGACTTTAGATTTTGAACTGTTTTTTTTTTTTTTTTTTTTAATTCATTTAAACATCTGATAAAACTGTTTATATTTTTTTTCCCAATCTTTTTTTTATAATTTCATTCTCGAGCTGGAGAATCCAGAAAATTTTCGTTTCACTTCAGCAGCGTGCTAGGTAGGTTAAAATTGAAAAAGGGTGGCGCAACAGTTCGTGGAAAAGCAGGGCCAAGTGACTTACGACTCTCAACCTTTCCTGTGTGCGTGTTGTTGGCAACCCACACCTTCGGCATGACAGGCCTAAGCACTTACCATCATGCCACGAGGTACTAATCTAATACTGTAAAGTGGATACACTTTATTTTTGGAAGTGTAAATCGACGATCCAAAAATATATGATAGATAGATAGAGAACACCAAAAAAGTGAGTGGCACGATTCTGTCTGTCTGTCTGTTCGTCTACAGCCTAAACGGCTCGATCGATTTTCTTCAAACTTGGTACATAGTGTTTTTTGGTGTTTATGCCCACACGTTTTTATCATTTTTTTTTTTTTTTAGAACCAAAAATAACAGTACCTGCCATACAATTTTTGTTTGCAATTTTACCTAATCGTATTTTTCTCGAAAATGGCTAGACAACTTTTCTTAAAAAAAATTCAAAAAAATTATTTTAGTAAAGGCTTTCTTTGGGTTGAAAACCATTTTTCAAAAATGGTTATAAATGGTACCTCCCAAAGAACCATTTTTTAAATTTTCGATTTTCTTAAAAACGATACGACCGATTTCAATTATTTTTTCTATACAGAAGCTTCCAAAAAATATAAATAGTCTTGTGTACCAAAATTTTGAAAAAATATTTTTTGGATTTTTAAAAAATGTTTCAAATTTTTTTTGGAAAATCCAATATTTCGAAAACAACATAATCGATTTTCTTGAAACTCGATATTTAAGAGTTTTTTAGTACTCTCTAAAATATTTTTATAAAAAAAATTTACATTTATGAAAAAATAACGGTACTTTCCATACAAAAGTTAAAAAACTGTAATGGAAAATATTTTGTTTGCTCAAAAATTTTACACTTAGCAACTATTAATAGTACCTGTCATAGAACGTATTTTTTTTTTTTTTTTGAATTTTTTTGTTATCGGCTAAACGGATTTAGATGCATTTTCTTACATACAAATTTCATATAAGATTGAATAATATAGCATATCAAAATTTTCAAAAAAAAGTTTTTAGATTTTTAAAAAAAGTTTCATTTTTTTTTTTGAAAATTCGATATCTCAAAAACGGGTTGCCATTTTTTTTTTATTTTGTTTTTACATACATATAAATATATACTTGAGATTTGCATACCACAATTTGTTCTTAAAAATGTTTTAAGAATTTTATATATAAAAAATTAATTTTTTTAAAAAACCGCCCCAACGATTTTAAATTTTTTTCCCATACAGTCATATTCAAACAAGAATGAAGATGGCATTCTTTTTTTCACCTCAAACTGTCAAAAGAGTTGTTTTAGCCAGTTTTAATGTCGTATTTAATGCTTCTCTTCATTTTTCTTTCATAATTTCCATGTTTTTATATACATTTTTTCTTAAACCCGCAGTGTCTTGAACATAAGAGCAAGTACGTGCGACCCAGTCGTGCATTTATTTTTTTTTTTGCATGAAACTGTAAACCAATCATGTTTGCATGATAGTTTAGTGCGTCACATCAATAATTTTTGACTTTCGAAAATATAAGCATATACTCGTATTGTTTTCCACGGAAACTGTAAACTAGGCTTTAATTAATAAACTATAGGCCAAGAATGGAAAACAATTATAAGTACAAACTGACGATACCTAACTTCTTCTTTATTTCATCGTCGAGTTGATGAAAACCGCTAATTTAGTTTTCAAATTAAAATGCTTTTAAAAATATCCCAAAAAAATTGTTATGGCCGAAAAACTGTCATCTTAGCCCTAAATTATTTAACTGAGCGTCTGTTTATTCACTCTTAATACCTAAACACTGATAGTCAGTTTTTGTTTGCTTTTTTTACTTTGTAGTATGAAAGATGACAAAAGCTAGCAGAATCTAAGTGCCCTTTCACACGAGGAAACTGAGTTTCCAGCAACTTTTTGTTCCTAGGTGAGAAGGGCAGGAGGAAAGAGGGGCGAACAGAATCTCCCCGGTCGAGGATTTGAGGAGATTTTTTGACATTTCTTTTCACATCTAGGTTTAGGTGTGTTCAAAAAATATACTCTCAAAGGAAATTTCAAAAATTGCCTGGAGATTTGTTTCCTCGTGTGAAAGGTACAAGAGATTTTTAAGATTAAAAGAAAACGTCAAAAAAATCTCCAGCAACTTGTTTCTTCGTGTGAAAGAGGACTAATGTCTTGTGGAAAACCCAGGCCTTAATTTTACCAAGCTTTTTGATGTCCTGAATTCAAATCCAACATCAATTTCAAGATATATCCCATCAAACATTGGGAAGCTGCTTTTTAGCACTTTTCAATTGTAATACCACAAACATCATAAGTTAGGGAACAATTTTGATGTCAGGTGTGGACTCAGTGCATCAATATAGTATTTAGAAAAGTACAGTCTGTACAGAATTCAGCTTACATTTTTTTCGACTTTTTCTACCTACATAATTTATATGTAATGTATGTTAATTTTATTATGCTTTCAAAATAATATACATAACGTATGTCGAGTAAACAAAAAACAGCTTGAGAGTGAGTTAATAGAAAAACTTCACAAAGTACCTATTTGGACAAAAAATTACTCTAATGAAATTTTGTATCGATTAACATAGCCTAAAGCGGATTTAAATTTGATGAGGCATTTAAATTAAATGGATGGTCAGCAAATTGGCTCTTAAAGCTGAGGCCACACAAGCCAGTACTAGCTAGGTAGTTTGCTACTATGTACATACGAGTAAAATCTCAAATTACTAGGTCCTTTCTTGTTTCACAACTGCCTACAAAAAAAGCAAGGCAGTTGTTTAGGTTTGTAAATAAAAATGTGACCGTATTGTGACTGACTATAATCATCCGCATCAGTACTGACTCGTGTGACCTCAGTGTAAGTTGGAACTCATACCTGCCAGCTGTGAACGAGACAAACTGACAAACATTTTCAGCAAGGCAAAATTTTGCACTCTTGCTACTTCACTTTGACGATGAAGCATCAACTTAACACGCATCGTAGGAGTATTATTCTACCCCGGAATTGATTCAGAACTCAACACGTTTTTAGATCTCTTGATTTGAATAACCCATTAAGAATCACCTAAATATGTAAATACATGCTTATAAAAACACAACCTTTTATCATGCTGAGATCAATTTACCTATATTAGATCTGGATTTCGAAGAATCATGGAGTATGGTAATACCTCACAAATTGCCTTTAAACGGTGAATAGTAGTATGAGATCACCGTCCACCTCTCACCCCTGTGAAAGAGCTAGAGGTTCGTCAACTTTGTTTATGGGGGACAGTATTTACCTTTCTGTTAAGATGATAATAAATAATATAATCTATATGCAATTCGATATATGTATAATTAAAATAAGCTCAGCCTCAAATTAAGAGAAAATTCAAATCTTTTTGAAACACATCCGGAATAAATACTTTATATTTTAATTCCAGTTTCCGGATTTTTAATTCTCAAGTCTTATTACGTTCATCTTTGCAGTACAGGTACCTCCAAAAAATTTGCTGGGATGACATGGCTTTAAGTAAGCATCTGGTTTAATTTAAATGGCAACTAGACGTTAAAACAAGTCTTAAATAAAATGCAATTAAATAATAAATCAAATAATTAAAGGTACATTGCTCCTAATTCCAGTCGAATTAACCTCATATTAACTTCAGTTCCACAAAGCACAAAGGTTTACAAATTAATTATATATGTATTTGCGTTGTACCAAAATAAAGTATAATTTTAAGAACATTCCAATTGCTGTTTTACCAGAATAAATAATCTAAGAAGGATCGAGAAATTTTTACTTGGTACCTATCTTAAAAGTTTTCCAATTGGAATGGGTAGATTTTTAAAGTTTTTCATGAAGACCATGTTGTTGTTTAGTTGCTAGTTTTCTTGTTTTTTTTTTTAGATAATAAAGACCAAAATAATCATGGATAGTAACAAAAACACGCACAAATGACAAAATGTTATTACCATTTTTATTTGGAGGCGAACGCACGCAGATTTCAGCAACCGAAAGATCATCTTCAGCAAAGAGGCCCATTTTTGCATAAACGGGGTATATCAACAAACGAAATTACAAGATTTGGGACAATGCAAAGTATCCACAGAAAGTCTCTTTTTGGAGTGGAGTTTGAGCCGACACGCACATTATCATTGGTGCGTACATTTTTGAAAACGACAATGGCATTGTCATCACCATCAACGGAGAGAACTACCGGTTGAAGATAACGAATTTATTAGTATCCAAATTGGATTATATAGATGTAAATGACATTTTATTAAAACAGGATGGTCCACAGTGGGGCCAAAAGTGGGAAGACTTATTCAGTCAATGTTCGTTCAGTTGTAACTATGATTGTAACATTTTGTCTTTATCTAAATTGTCTGAAAATGTATTTAATTTTTTGTAATTATTGCAAGAAAGTAAGCATGTAATTTAATTTTTATGCTTTAGGGTCATTTGCTCATATGAAACTATAGTATTTGAGTTCAACATAAGAGCCTATGCGATAGTTTACGCTAACGAAAAAGTAAAACATAAGCTTTTATATTCAACATAAATACATTTTTAAGTTTCATATGAGTTTTTAGTTTTAATTGAATTGTATGTGTTTAGCATATTAAACCACATTTTAGCGTTCTTTTTAAATTATATAGGGCCAGGTCAAGTTTAATAACTAACTAAGAATTTTTCGAAGACTAAAAAAGGTATTGGAAACATTTAAGCTGCCTTTTGGAGAAAAAGGTTAGTACTTTCAGGAGACGGTGCAAATACTGTTAAAAAATTACTTACACGGTGGGTTCATTTTAGATAAGTACCATTGTACCCTGCCGATCACTGTGCATATTAAAAAAAAGTTAATTTAAAAACAAAACAAAATTGTTTTCAGCTTAAAATTTAAAATATTATTGGATCGAATTTGTTTTCATTTTCTGAGTGATATTTTAAGTGGTGTCAAATTTTGACACAGGAAGGGGGTTGATATTTCACACACAACTAGGATTTTATTGAATTTAAGCTACTGTTGAAGAAGAAATATGCATAATAGAGTGTTCACTATTTCCCAAAATCAATTTTGAATAGAAGACAACCCCCAAATCAAAAATGTATGCCATACAAAATAAAATGCATGACTGGGTCGCACGTACTTGCTCTTATGTTCAAATAAATTGCAGGGAAACTATCACCGAAAATGTAGAGAAGCATGAAATACGACATTTAAACTGGTCAAAACAACTCTTTTGACAGTTTGAGGTGAAAAAAAGAATGCCATCTTAATTCTTGATTGAATATGATTGTGTGGGAAAATAATATTTAAAATCGTTGAATCGGTTTGTAAAAAAAATAATTATTAAGAACAAATTTTGGTATGCAAATCTAAAGTATATATTTATGTGTATATAAAAACAAAATTTGAAAAAAAATTGTCAACCCGTTTTTGAGATATTGAATTTTCAAAAACAAATTTGAAATTTGTTTTAAAAATCCAAAAACTTTTTTTTTTAAATTTTGATATGCAATATTATTTAATCTTATCTGAAATTTGTATATAAAAAAATTATCTAAATCCGTTCAGCCGATAACGAGAAAATTCAAAATAAAAAAATACGTTCTATCACACGTACTATTAATAGTTGCTAAGTGTAAAATTTTATATTTTTTGATAGTAGATCGTATTAATTTAAGTATATAGAAAAAGTTTATTCAAAATCGTAGGAGTCGTTTTTAAGCAAAAAAATGTTTTCTTTTGCGGTTTTTTAACTTTTGTATGGAAGGTACCGTTATTTTTTCATAAATGTAAAATTTTTTCTAAAAATATTTTAAAGAGTACTTAAAACTCTTAAATATCGAGTTTAAAAAAAAACGATCATGCCGTTTTCGAAATATTTGATTTTCCAAAAAAAAATTTGAAACCATTTTTAAAAATCCAAAAAATATTTTTTCAAAAATTTTAGTACACAAAACTATTTATATTTTTTGGGAGCTTTTGTAAAAAAAAATAATTGAAATTGGTCGTACAGTTTTGAAGAAAATCTAAAATTGAAAAAATGGTTCTTTAGGAGGTACCATTAATAACCATTTTTGAAAACTGGGTTTCCACTCAAAGAAAGCATTTACTAAAAAAATTTTTTTAAGAAAAGTTGTCGAGCCGTTTTTGAGAAAAATACGATTTCATATGTAAAATTGCTAAAAAAAATTGTATGGCAGGTACCGTTATTTTTGGTTCTAACAAAAAAAAAAGTTTGGGCATAATCACCAAAAACCACTATACACCAAGTTTGAAGAAAACCGATCAAGCCGTTTAGGCTGTAGACGAACAGACAGCCTTATAGTACCTACTTATAGGTATCGCAAGTAAAAATATTTGGCTGAAAAAGATTTTGATATTTACAAGTGGCTCTAAGCCCATTCTTTTCGCATATAAATTTATATGGGATTTTCGCACTTTTCACGTTTTATTTTTTTTTTCTCTCGAATTAATTTTTTTTTATTGAGTTTTTGTTCTTTAATCATCCCTTCAAAAGACCACATTCTAAAATTAATTTAGAAAATAAAAAAAACATAAATTTTTTGGCTCGCTATTATTACCAAGAGAATTTCCATATAAAAACGTTATTATAAAATAAAACGTCATAATATTTAATATAGAATTTTCGTTAATAAAAAGCCATTTTAAAAGGATGATTAAAGAACAAAAATATGAACAACATTAAAATAGACAACTGGATGGCACGTACTTGCTCTTATGTTTAAGTTGCTTAAGAACTTTTAAAATAGGAACGTTTTTATAGAAAATAAAATGCATGACTGGATCGCACGTACTTGCTCTTATGTTCAAGAGGGTGAGAGTTTAAAAAAATGTATATAAAGATATGGAAATTATGAGAGAAAAGTGTTGAAAAGCATCAAATACGATATTTAAACTAGCTCACTTGATAGTTTGAGGTGAAAAAAGAACGTCATTTTAATTCCTCATTGAGTATGATTGTATGAAAAAAAAATTAAAATCGTTGGAGCGGTTTTAAAAAAAATATTTTTTTATAAATCAAATGCTTAAAACATTTTTAAGGACAAATATTCGTATGCAAACCTTTGGTATTTATTTGTGAGCATATAAAAATAAAATTTCAAAAAAAATTGTCAAAAATATTTTTTTTTTTAATTTAAAAGTATCTTTGTGGAAAATTTTGATATGTAATATTATTTGAACTTAATTGAAATTTGTAAACACAACATTTTATCTAAGTCGGTTCAGCTGATAATTAGAAAATTCAAAATAAAAAAAAACACTCTATGAGAAGTACGACTTATAGTTGCTAAGTGTCAAATTTTATATTTTTTGTAGTAGATCGCACTAATTTTGGAATACGAAAAAAGTTTAATCAAAGTCGTTGGAGCCTTAAAGGTATTTTAACTTTTGTGTGGAAGGTTCCGTTTTTTTTTTCATAAAAGTAAAATTTTTCCTTAAAATAGTTTAGAAAGTATTAAAAAACTCTTATTTATCTAGTTTCGAAAAAATCCATCATGTCTTTTTCGAAATATTTGAATTTCAAAAAAAAATTAATATCTTTTAAAAATCCAAACAAAATAATTTTTGAAAATATTGGTAGCAAAAACTGTTTACATTTTTTAGAAGCTTCTGTATAAAAAAAATATTAAAATCATTAGAACTGTTTTGAAGATAATCCAAAATAACAAAAATGGTTCTTTGGGAGGTACCTACCATTAATAATCATTTTTTGAAAAATGGTTTTCCTTTGAAAGGCAGCCTTTTCTAAAAAAAAAAATATCAAATACCACTGTAGCCGAACAGACAGACAAGCAGACAGGAAGACCGAAAGACAGACACTTTTTTGGTATTCTCTATCATCGTAATGTCATGTTTGATTGTTTTCTCGAAATTTTTATATTTTTTGCATGAATCCAAAACTTGCACTGCAGTTCCTATATCGCAAGTAAAAATGTTGTAAGGTTGCAGTAATTCGAGAGACAGAAAAAATAAAACGTGAAAAGAGTGAAAACCCATATAAATTTTTATAGAAAAAGTATGGGCATAAAGCCACGTGTAAATGAACTCGAACAAATTTTTGTTTACCAAATATTTTTTGTATGGCATTAACTTCTGATTTAGGGGGTGTCTTCTATTAAAAAAACAATCTTGGGAAATAACGGACACTCTAATTTCTTCTGATTTAGGGGGTGTCTTCCAATAAAAAAAGAACAATTTTGGGAAATAACGGACACTCTAATGAATATATTAGATACTGGCAAGCTTAAAACTAACTCCTACACCGTCATTTTATGAACTTAAAATGAACAAGGCCGTCCAATTTAGATCTACAGTGTGTATCCACTTTTTGTAAATTCTCCAAACACCCTGGTATAGGTTGCACAAAAATAATATTTAAATACTAAATATTATTTAATAATAAAAAAGTTCACAAGTTTTTGTTTAATCAACTTTTTTGCACTATGCATTAACAGTATTTGAGACGCAACGTAAGGAATCTAAATATAACGAGTTGGTCTGCACATACAGTCGAAGAATGTCAATAGATAAGAAGGTGTTGATTTCTTCAAATTCTAATAGTAATATTATGAGCACATAATTATTATACAATTATAGAAGGCAAGAGTGCTTCATTCTTTTCACTCAAAACCTAATTCTTTTCATTTCACCTGACGCATTCATATGATTTTGTGTGCATTGTATTATCTCAGACCAACAGGAATCGAAAAAAAAAAATCGATTAGCTAAAAAGTGCAAAAAAGGTGTGAGACCTTGGGGGATATGGCTATTTTTTTGTTCTGTAGACACTGTGGAATAATAAAAATCTGAAACCAGCATGAAACGTATGTAAATGATTCTTAATCCTAGTTTGATTGCACTATTATTTAAATTTAAAGAAAACACTGTGGCGTATGAGTACTTTTTTTTCAATCATACAAAAAATGAGTATTATATTTACGTTCAGACACGATACTGCTGTTGGCTTTGATTTTTTTATTTTATTTTAAAAATATTTCTGCAAACACATATGTATGTTCATTTTGATGGCATCTTTGAAGTTCACGGTCTGGAACCGCATTTACTAAAAATTCACACATCCTGTTGTTTAAACATAGATTGCACAATACTTGTTTGCATTAGTTTCTATCTACATATCAATATGAACTTACTTTGAACTGCCCATTTCTCCTCATGAACTACACCCCAGAGAGTTGCATTCAAATCCAACATACATCGTTCGTCTTGTACAAGTTGAATACTTTTAGCAAATCGTTCAAATTCATCAATACGTAGTATTCGTCCATAATAAAATTGAAAACTATCTGGGCGCGAACTTTCATCAGGAATTCCACTTGCACTATTGTCTAATCCGGAAGATGTGCGTATACTTGAGCTTGCTTGTGAATAATTAACAGCAAGGCACAACCACACAATTACCGCTATGCATATTTTCCGCATATTTTTTTGCATAATTAATTCAATGTTAAATAAAAATCTTATAAATTAATTTTCTTTTATTATTTTTAAAATATAAATATAAAAATCAATCTCTAGTACGCTGCGAGAATAATTTTGCTTCTATCTTTGTTTTTAAATTTATAAACGAACAACTTTTATTAACGACTGCACTCTTTTACTTGCAAATTTCGCGTTCAACCTATCAGTCGGGTTGTTCAAATCAAACTAATGCTATAGTGATCTTGGCTAGAGGCCGGCAACACGGGCTTTCAGAGTTAGTGTTTATGTTTATTTTGCCATTCAAGTCATTGTATACAAACCAGGTGGTGAATGCGGTTACCACTTTCGTATAGCTTTTAACTGAACTTGATTATTTTTTTAACCAGATAAGTAGTTTAATTCTACCTGCATTAATTTTTTTTTCGATGCACTGTTTAATCACAAAGGTGATGGACTGCAAGACTTTTATTTTTTTGAATAGCCTTAATGAAGCTTTCGACGCCTATACTTCTTTCTTTGCTATCACTCACACCCAAAATCTGCTGTGGGCTCTTGGTCTTATAGCATTGTATATCCAATCTATAGTATTCTCATGAAACACGATTTTGTAGGTAGACATTTGGTCGATAGGTTCGCTGAGATCGCCTTACCGAGATCCCTTAACAAAAATTAGTATTACATTTGGACGCATAGATGGCCAGGACCTTTTTTTCTTCATGAGAATACTATAGAATTTATATACAATGCTTATAGTAGCATACTGCTAAGCAGAATGTACCAAAATGCAGAAGATTCTTTTTACTTGTGCAAATGCAAAGGCATTGTGTAGTTTTTGTTTGTATGTTTAGTCTTTAAAATAGTTTCAGCTCGTGGTGCTGTAACGGGTTAGATTTATTTCTTAAATTTTGACAAATATACTTTGAGTGGCAACCATGGTTTTTAATCTGACTGACTGGTGACAAAAAGGTAAGTGCTTAATACCTTTCCCGTAGTCTTCATTCAAATAACTTCGCTCAGGGTGAGTTAGAATAGAAAATTGTGTTCCTGCAACATGTTGCTTAAAATCATTAATAAAAATGCAATTATTTCAGCATGAAAAATGTTGTTTACAAATAAAAGAATATATTTTGCATCGTCAGCATCAGCAAGTGCCTCTGTTGGTTATAATAGTAGTTAGCAAGTACAAAACCTTGGCGTGATTTTCTTTTGCTTGAGGAAATATTTTAAATTATTTTATTTTTATTTTGTATTCTCTAGCTTAAACGTGGAAAACTTAATAAATTTGATGACCAACAAAGACTATATTGCACATGCGACGTGATGAAATATATGCTTTTCATTTTGAATTCAATCAAAGACTAGGTTTGAGTTGCATAAACTCTTGTCTGTAATTCTGGTAGAAATAATTAGTTCTAGCTTGATTAAGCTTAAGAAGAGTCTATTGACTTGTGTAGCGATACAATAAAATTAAAATGCCCTTGAATATTTGAAAAGAATAGGTAGAGATAATGTGGTTTTTTGCAATGGAAAATCTTCATTAAGCATATACGATATACATATTTACATATTTATGTATATATATGTACATATGAAGCAAATAATATTGAAACTTTACCAATAATCTCAAGGACACGTTATGACAGTGTCATTTATTTCAATGTCACAGTAAGGTCAAACATTTTCTTAAATCTAGCGGCAATTTTTTTGGGTCATATATATGGGATGAAGAACATTTTCTTAAAGTATTAAATTGTCCAGTCATTTAAGCTTTTTGGGTCGGAAAAAATGGCGGAAAGCTTGATTTTGATATAAAGCATCCTCATGGTACCTATTCTAAGGAAACTGTAGATAATCCCCACCAATATGAGCACCGATTACGGTTTTATGGGGGGTCAAAAGCCCCCCAAACGCTTTTTAAGGAATATCTCCCGAACGGTAACTCTTATAGAAAAAATGTCAAGAACTATAGGTGGTAGCTTAGAAAATTTCCTACAAAAAATGCTAAAGGTGCCGTCACACCGTGCAAGTAAAGTACTTGCAGCAAGTAAAATGATTCCTGCAAGTAAAACTTGTCTGGTGAGACGACCCGAAAAGTACTTGCGAGCAAAGTAATTGATGCAAGTGATTTACTTGCGAGCAAAGTCCTTGCCACTTGCAGAATCTGGCGCATGCAAGTTTTTTACTTGCTTGCAAGTGAACGTAGGAATGTTTTTTGATCAAAATTACAGAAAAATCGTCTTCCTCTGTTAAGAAGTCTCTCATCAGTATTGTAAAGTACGGATATTCAGCACCACGCCGTTCAAAAAGGGTCATACTTCAGATCTTTTAAAAATATTTTAGTAACTAAATAAAAATCAACGAAGCATGAAGCTCTTTCTTTCAATTGTAAAAACAACTCGCCAGATTTTGATTGAAGTCGGTAGAGCAATTAATGAGAAAGACGAAATAAAAAAAATGTGCATGGAAGGTATCGCTAATAACAGTTTTTAGTATTTTTTTTTATCAGAAAGTTCAACTCGCTTACAATCAAATCACTTTGCTACTCGACTTAATACTCGATAAGAATAAATTGCCTCGATTTCAACAAATCTTTATGTTCAAAAACCATTTCTTCGTAAAAAAAATTCTACTTCCAAATCTGTATTATCCATTTAGATCTACACAATACTACTCAAACTCTTAAGAAAATTCTGCAAAAAAAAAAACAATGATTAAAATGAGCTTGGTAAACTATTTTCAAGAAAATCGAAAAACAAAAAACATATTCTAAGGAACGTATAGGTATAATTAATAACTATTTTCCGGATTAAAGTTTTAACTTTGATGTAATTACATATGTATTACTTAAACTAATTAAATGATTTTTTGTTTAGAAAAATCAGTTGACCAGTTTTCGATAAAAAAAGTTTATGTCATAAAATAAATTAACAAAAAGGTTTTTTTATTAGAATCTTAATTAATTACTTACACTTACATTTATTATAGTAAGTATTAGTATAGTAAGTACGAGTTAAATCGAACTCATCCAACAAAGAATTCTACAAAAATGTATGTTGTTCACTTTACACAACGTCTTCATGTGGTTCCATAGTGTAGCGGTTATCACGTCTGCTTTACACGCAGAAGGTCTCCAGTTCGATCCTGGATGGAACCAAGTGATTTTTTTTTTATATTTTTCTTATAAATAAAATTCTTACAGACGATCATCGATTGTTATTCTGTGTTGAATCCTCGTCAAGACATACGCTTGAAATATTACTATTGAATCAGTGACAGTTGCGTTATTGTAAAAATAAAAATTGCAATCTACAATCGCAATTTCAAAATCTGCAATGAATCATTTTTTCGTTATCATAATCATAGCTCATAAGTCATGGGCTAAAAGCCAGAACAGAAGCATTCTCGTTTTTTAATTCTACTGTCTGATTTCTGGTTTAAAAAAAATCGTTCCCAAAACATATAAATCCAATGGTAATCCTAAAATCAGGTCAAGATCATATCCAAATGATAATGTGTTTTGGTTTATATGAGTTTGTATGATAAAAGAAATTTTAAATTTTATTTCAACATTTCGAAAAGTTGTCTTTTATTAATGTTTTATTTGTATTTATTTATATCCGTTTAGTTCATAATTTATAATTCTTGATTTGTTTTAATTATTTTGTATTCATTAATGGCTACTATATCCTCTGTCGCTTTTTTCTTATAATAATTTAATTTTTTTTTTTTCATTTACTTTTGTAAATTATATTTTACAAATTTACGATAACGATAAGGATTTCTGTTTTCTGTAATTAATGTAGATATATTTACTTATTAATTCTGTTTTTCTTTTCTTTATTAGTTAATTAGAATTGATATGAAAATTAAATCAACGTACATAATTATGTACGTATATGTAAATAAATAAATAAAAAAGTTGTTGTAAAATTGGAAATAAAAACATTCTAGTTTTTTTCTGTTATATAATACGTTTATTGTAAATTACACAAAAAAACAACTAAATTCATTTTATTTATAACTATTGATTATTATATTTATATAATGTTTAAAAACTATTAACACAATTAATTTATTATTTAAAATTATAAATGTAAAACTTAGCAGTCTATTTGGGGAAGAAAAACAATATTTTTTTGTTATCAAGTTTATTTTACACTAAAAACGTTGATGGTTTTATTTTTTAACTATATTTTTATCAATAATAATAATAATAATGTTGGTTGTGGCGTATTTATATTGTTTATTTTTTTTTTATTTTATTTGTTTTAATGTAGGTAATGAGTATACTTAAAGAAGAATAAATTATTATTTTCATTTTATTTGTATTTTTTATTTTTTTTTTATTTGTAATGTATGTAATTAATTTGATAGATACAAAATTAAATATTTTATCAGTTTTTGTCACTCATGGTCGTTGTGCATCATGAATGGAATTTTGTTGTTAATTTAAAATATTATGATAAACAATAAGATATATTTTTTTCCGTATATCGTTGTCTTTTTTTTAATTTCCGGAATAAATGTTTGACCTTTTGTCGTTTCTTATGTATGTATACATATTTTGTTTTTGTTTTTTTTTTTGAAAAGGCGAGAATAAATTAATTAAATATAAAATGAGATTCGTAAATAAAGAAAAGCAAATTTCTAATAAACTTGTGTAGAGAAACAGCGTGATAAAATTCTTATCTAATACAAAAAATTGTGAGTTTTGAGAAAAGTTTTTTTTTCTTATAAGCGGATAAACATTTCAAACTGATTGGATAATAGATATTTCTTTCCTATCATTATTTGTAGATGTTTTTTGAATGTGAATTAAAAGAGATGGCGTTTTGATGCATTTATGAATTTTTGAAAGAGATTGTGTGTATCATTTCCACAATGAGCGTTTCTGAATTATTCACATATTGAAACCTTGACACTTTTATAATCTATTTTTCTATTATTAGAAACAACACGATATTCCAAAATTCAGTAGTAAAAACACCTTAAAATCAAGCATATTAAACAGCATTATGTATGGTTTGGTTTCGAAAATATGCAATGAGACGTACTGTAACGGTGATTACAAACTACGATCCTGAAACTTTACATGAAGTTGATACAGTAAAATAAAAAAATGTCAAAAGCAAATAATTATGCTTGCAATCGGCAAAACTCTACAGCAGAGTTCGACTTACTCATTATGCAAGCTTGTATAAAGGCCTTACTGTACAAACAGCAATTAGCAATAAAGCATATAAAGCCGGCAGTGAATTTCTAAACTTGTTTGTCAATTACGCATCAAGTAAGATTTTCAAGTTCACCTTGATAGCCTTGCTGTTATACATATGCTGTCCTTAGAAACGCACAAAGCCACACTTATTCTAACGACCCCTGAATCAACTTAAGACCTAAAGAATTCTTTACGTTAGGTATAACATAAGTGAAATTAAATGTTTGAGTTTCGGTTTAGGAAATCGGTCTTATTAAAATCTATCTACGTATATGAGGCAAACAAGACTGCAACATAGCATTCAAATGAATCTCTCAGAGTTGAAATATCAAAGCCAAAATGAAAGTCAACAGTTTTGGCAAAATTATCTTTATCAGGAATAACGATCATATTTTTGATCTTTCCATAGAATATTTAGAATTTCAATTTCAGTTGAGTGATCAATTATAAAATTAGTACTAACATCTTGCCAAACATTCAAGTTCATATTTTTTGAATACCAGCGTTTTGTATACAAATACATATTTTTTTTTAGCCAAAATGCATATTCTTTACCAGACACTTCAAATTTTATCCCGTATGAATAAAAAAGAGTAACATTTTGTACACATATTTTTAAAACTTAAGCATTCGCTTGATTTTACTTGTTAAATAAGTAGTAATGTTTAAGATTATGAATTAAGAAGAATAAAAGTTTTTATAAAAAAAAATGTTGAGGAGCATTTAAAAAAATAGAGAAATATCTTTTTTTATTCACACGAGGCTTATCACGCTAACATGAACGCTGGTATACACAAGTTTTTTTTTATTCAAAAGAAATAATTTTTATAAATTAAAATATAAATGTATGTTTGTATTGTATATGGAAATAAAAGCGAGATGATGTATTTAAATTAATCAGTACTGAGAATACAACCAATGCAAAAATAGACAATAGAATGCCTTCTCTTTGATTTCTCTTTTTATGAGACTAAAAAAGCGTAACAAAATTGTGAGCTAGTTATAAATTCAAAAATTTAATTCTGCTTGGCAAAAAATCGTATTGCACTTTTTTGATTTTTTTTAAATTTAAATTTATTTTTTTTTTGCTTTGTTATAGGCCGTTTAAGGCCATACAACAGTAAAAATAATCGATTTTCGTTTAAATAATATTTGTTTCTGTCACTCGCACACATATTATCTTATGAAAGTTAATGTCTTTGAAATTTTTTTAAATTTTAATTTAGTTCCTAAATTTGACCATTTAAAGGGAAATAATTTTGCGCAATAAGAAAAATTTTAAACTTATAGATTGTTTGATTTTTTTTTTGTAAACAAAAGGAGATCCTTTATCACAAAATAAATTAAAAGAAAATGCACGGGCAAAAATTTTGTTTTAAAAATACACATTTTTTTTTTATTTCTCTTTTGTTTTATTTTGCAATGTTTTTTTTAATAATTTGTCTTCATTTCATATTTATTTTGTTTTTATAACATCGTGCGCTTTAAATTTTGATCAAATTTGTAATTTATTTTATTTTCTTCAAATATATTCATATTTCTATATAATATGTATATATGTTTATGGTGTATATAATTATAATATTTGTTAATATTTAAGGTTTTTTTGTTTTATTTAATAAATATTATTTTTCGTTTTGTTTATAATTTAAATACAATTAATTATTAACGTAATTTTTTTGTTTTTGTTATTTTTTTTTTGTTTTATTTTATTTATAATTATGTATAATATTTATAAATTTAGTTTGTTTCTTTTGTTCGCTTTATTTTAGCTTGAATTTGAATTTATTTTTGTTTTGTTTTAAATTATTTATAACACATTTTTTTTTTGTTTTTCTATTTTTCAAAAAGGCATGCTAAAATAAAGGCCCTCATCGGGGGCCACTCTCAAACTCTATAAATATCTGGGTGGTCCTGAATTATATGTCCCCTGCGGCGGTGCTGGCGATGGCTGACCTTGACGTAGAACATCAAATGGAGAATCCGAACGCTGCATAAAATGGTGGTAGTTGCTAGGCGGCAGTTGATGCTGAATAAATGCAAAGAATATATATTTTATTTATGCATCATTGTTATTACAAAAGAAACTAAGTTATTAATGTTAAACTGGATGTGAGAGATCTTTCTAAAAGCAGACTGTATATCAGCGATATAATAGGCATCTTTAATTAAAAGAGAATATCACTCCATATGCCAACATGAGACAAGAATTTTAAAACAAATGCTTTAACCAAAAAAAGGGTAGACGCGCTTTTAAAATTTAATGGTCCATAGTGATCGTGCATGAATTAAAGAAAATTAATTCAAAATATTTTATCTGTAGTCCAAAATTGTTCTTTAAAATTCTAAGATATAATTATGATTGAGAATATATGTACGTAAATCTTGGCAGCATTACATTTTTAAATCACGCTAAAGACCATACCCCAGATTATGATAAGGCAATGACACATTTCTTGACTAATAACCATAAAAAGCTAAGCTCAACAGAACTCACCTGCAGTCCCCGCAATCCGATTGGTCCAGCTGCGCCCATTATGTGACTTGGTCCATCACCTAAATCCAACTGCAAGCTATCCGGTGGCTCTCCAGCTAAATGTAATTGTCCCAAAGAAGCTGTTGCCATTGCAACATCTGGCATCATATCCGACAAATGCCCACCCTCACATCCGCCGTTGGCTCCATCGACGCCGCCATCATTCATCGGGGCAAATTGCCGATAATCACCTTCGGTTATTAGGGCGGGCAAATCAACTCTGTGACCTGAAGAGTGTCTAGATCCATAGCTACTTCCGCCGCCACCGAGTCCTCCTCCCCCGATAGCACCTGAGCCATGATGTGAAGGACCAACACTCAAATGTTGTCGCGGAAATGTCATGTTTCGACTATAACATGGTAAATTATTTTGTACTGAGGTGGCGTCATTGCCGCCAGCCAACGCCGGCGATGGCGGTGGTGTCTGATCATCATCGTCGATGTCATCAGTCTGTGTCGTGTTGTTGGCAGCTACCTCATCCTGTCCACCTTGACTGCCCAACGTGCTCTCTAGCAACTCCGACACAGGGTCTGGCAAATTGAATTCGCGCACCACTCGCAGTCGAATCTGGCGATTGATTTCGTGCTTGGAAGAGAGTGGAAGGAGCAGAGCTCTCTGGCACATGGGCGACTGCCGTAATTTGTGCTCGCGTTTGAACATTGCGGTCATTGTCGGTCCATCGGGTGGGGGAATGGCAGCAGCTGCAGCTAACATATCAATGTTGTCCGGCCCTGATGGAGCACCTACACCACCGCTCCCAGTGGCGTTCATTCGAGATACCATGTACAGAGTATCTGGAATATCGGGCAAGTGTCGTGATCGTCTCATACGAAGAAGCTCAACATGATGCGAAGCCGCCATTCGATCTTCAAGAAGGGCCTTTACCTCCTCAAAGTACGGCATGAAGAGACGAGGGCGCACAAATAGACCTTGATTTTTTCCACCTCGAATCCAAGCATTCACACGTAGATTCTCACGTTCGTCACCAATCATATGTGAAGGAGGTGTGCTAACGAGACCTCTTCGAATGGCCTGACAGAGGATATCACTATTTGGCGGGAGAACATGATCCATTCGCACTAGAGGCAGCAACTCTGACAAAATCTCCCTCAGCTCAACATCGCTTAGATCGCGTTTCTTCACGCCCTTCCGTGTAACGGAATGTGCGGTGTGACTTAAGAGATTCGGTTCACGATCCTCCATGCGACGAATCAGCTCCTGCTCACCCCATTTGAGAACAGCCTGAAGTACTTCCAGCTCAGACGCTTGTAAGAAGTTGCTTTGAAGAGCGCAGATCAACTGCGTCTTGTCCAACTGGTGCAACACTGGTGATGATATGACCGCAGAGAACTCTTCACGTAAATACTGACATGCTTGCCGAAATACCCATGCAGAGCCATGTGGTTGGTTTCCCCATTTTAATACCGTGGGCAGTGTATCCAGCGACAGCCACTCAAGTATAAGGTCTTCGCATCCTTGGGCTAGAATATCCAACTCCAAGAATCGACCAATTTGATAGAGCTCCATTGCTTCTTCTAGTGGCGTGGGTCGCGCTCGGCCAGTGTGAGTGAGGGCGTGTACTTCTCCAAGGCTACCTGCGCTGTTGCCACTGCCAGCA
Organism: Dasysyrphus tricinctus; assembly: GCA_963921185.1. NCBI lineage: Eukaryota > Metazoa > Arthropoda > Insecta > Diptera > Syrphidae > Dasysyrphus > Dasysyrphus tricinctus. The sequence goes on along the minus strand of OY992532.1, from coordinate 40,113,805 downwards.
CCTCTCAGGATCAGGGACAAGTCAACCGTGTCCAAATAAATGGCATGTAACAGCACACGAGCATATCTCTTCGGAATCACAGTTTCGTCTAGCACTATGCGTGTTGGAACGTGCAGAGCCCGCTCCGTATATTCATCAACATTTCGCGTTCGCCGCTGAATGAGATTTCGAAAGAACGGCGATCGAGCACTCAGAATGGCTTTGTGGCATGGCAGTTCCAGCTTCGGTCGAAAGCCGTACTCAGAACTGCCTGAATCAGGGCGGTGATAGTCATTGCCTTCGGAGGTGAAGACCAGCGCTGCGTCGGCATAGTCTCCCGTCTCCAATAAATATCTCAGATCATGTTCTAAGGGATTCGGGGTCCCAAAGTCGTCGCCCAACTGTCGTAAGAGATTAATGTCAATGCTAGGATCGTGGGGACAAAGATCACCTGTATACAAGTAGCGCAGCAGTGATGAGAACATTTGTACGTCGATTGGCGAAGATGGCAGTTCAAGGCAGATACGTGCTCCGAAACCCGGACACCCTGCTAATAGATCACGAAAGTACGAACACCTTGATGAGAGAATCGATCTGTGCACGGGAAATATAGTTCCGCGAAATACTAAATCACAATCAGTGCATGTCTTCATATCAAATAAGTTAGCCAGATCTTGCTTGAAGGTGGTAGCTGGTGGTCGTGCCAGCTCAGCCTGCACCGAGAGATCCTTAAGCGCAGCCAATGCCTCGTATTCTTCACAAAGGGCAGCCAATTCTAATGGACTCCAGTCCGATACAAAGTCTCGTAGTACCCTCGCATGGTCACAGGCTTTCGACGAGCGACGACGGCGAATGAATTTTCGTTTAAGCGTTGCAAACCCAGTCACTCGCTTTCGTCTCTGCTCACGGAAATGAGGGCCACCGCCAGGACCACCACTGCTGCCGCCAAGGCCAGACGAAGTCGATTGCATTCCTGATGTCGATGGCATTGGGTAGTCCGAGGACGTTGTGGCACCCATATTGAATAGTTTTAAGTTTTCTTATTTTCGAAAATACTATATATCCAATGTAAGACAAAGCTTTTTTTTTTGTGTTTATGGTAAGAGGCGGTAAGAGATTCAGATACAGAATGGATTGTTGTATTTATGTAGCTCCAAACTTTTTCTGCAACCCCCTTCCGCCTGATTGATTAGCGAATAATATTCATATCATCAAAAGATCACTGAAATTAAAAAAGAATTTTTTTTTATAAAATAAATGGAAACAAAATTTAAATTATAAAGTAAATTTTAAGGTTTTGGCCCATCAGAATAATTTGTAACAGGTTGCACATTTCATTTTATTGTTCTTGAAAGTGGTAAACCATAAATAGTTTTTTTTAAGTATGTATTTCCAAACTCAAAATTTTGAGAGCAAAATCTGATCTTATTAATTTGTACTCGAATGCTAAAAATTTGGGAAATTTAAAATTACGAAAACTAATTTTGTCTTTGAAAAATTGCCCCTCCCACTTAAATTAGTGAAATGGACCCCCTTATACATATGTATATGTTCTTTTTTATTTCTTGTCTGATGTCAATCAACACACCCTAGATTTTTGTTGGGTCTTATGCAAATCACTATAGACTTTCAATATAAAACAGCAAATTACATATATTAACCGTTTGCATCGTATATAATAGTCCGGTTATGAAACCGCTTTTGAAAAATGGCGCCCAATCTGTAGTCCGGTCAAAAAACCGAAATCTCTGCGCTTTTTGTGGGGGCCTTAGTTTTATATTTATTTATTTTTGACATGCTAAGGATGAAATTAAGCTTGGGAGTCAATGTTTTAATCCTGTCGCTTGGACGCCATTTTCAAAAATGGCGCCCAATCCGTGGAAAATAAAAAAAAATCCTCAATTATTTGGAAAATTTTCATGATTGAAATTACGATTGATGTCTTAAAAAATAGGTGTTGAGTAGACGCACCTTCAGTTTAAATATCGTTTCCACTTTTCAGGAACATACTTTTTTATTGCGAAGGGTGGGACTTCCTATTTTTTGATAATATTTAATATTTTTAACATGAAAAAAGTTGCTCAAAAGCCTCCAGATGGCAAATGCGATTAAGGAAAATAACGGCTCATTTCTTAAACGATAGGTGTTCAATAGACAATAGTCGCTTTCGTCGTTAAACATATGAACTTGGACTGAAATGTCTTTGAACAAATCCAAAATTTATCGTTTAGTAGCTATAAAGTACCGATATAACGTACAAATTCTACATTATTTTTTAATATTCTCAAATTATTTGAAAGTGTTTTAAATGTGTGTCTCTCAATCACGGGGCAGTACTTACATAAACGAATACAAATTGCGTGTGCATGTATTTATGTATAACGATAATGATTATTTAGTGGACTTCAAAAAAGAAAAACACCTTTAAAAATTTGCGCATGAAGATGAAATTTTAATTTCGAAACGCGTAGCCAAATTACAAAAATTATTAAGGACTCTCACAAAGCTCGTGTAGCAAGAATTTTTTCTTGACCTGATCACGTTCCGTTAGTCAGTTTATCACATATTTAAAAGTAACAGACTTCATAAAATCGTCGAAAAAAAAATATTGCAAATGTTCAGGAAAAGTCAAAGATCCTTACAGGCATTGCCATCACCCAGTGTTTATACCGTCATTCTGGCTATTTGTGTATTTCTTATAATTTAAAATATAGGACGGTTTTCATAACTAAATGTATTTCAGCATGAATCTAAGAAATACATAATAGTTTGAGAGCCGACCGTAATATTATCCACATATCTCAACGCGGCCGCGCAAAAAGAGCATGCAAACTGATAGCTTTAGTCCCAACATTTTTATGGAGACCTAGCTAACCCCCACTCTCACGAAGGCTGTAGAAAAAAAAACCTGCCAGGCTTTGGTATTTGTATCTCGATACATGTATAAACCCTCATTCTCAGAGTTCCCAAATTTTTGGTGTAGATGTATAACCAAAATCGGAGTATGAGGGACTATAGGTACATGGTACAGGTTTTGTTTTCAGCCTTTGGCAGGGGTAGGGAGTTAAAAATTGCTAGGACCTCTTTTTATTTTCCGATTTTTTTTTTATGAATTAAATAGCTTATGTTTTATTCATTTTAAAAAAATCGGATATGATGCTCTGTCATTTTTTCTAAGCATAAATACCACAATCTTGACGGTCCGATTAATAGAACTCATGACATAACCATTTTACGTGAACCTTATCATCCCTATTTTGGAGATTTTCAGCAAAATAAAAATCAACAAATAAAGTCTCTACAAAAACTCAAGACTTTTGCATTCGATATCACGATACATGTAGGTTCGTGCTATAATCCCTCATACTCCGACTTTGGTTACACATCCACTCCCAAAATCTGCTGTCGGCTCTTGGTCTAAAACTATTTCCCTTCTTCCTCCTTCGAAAAATCATTAGTTTTTGTCTTTATCTTTACCTCACCATACCAATTCTCGTCATACTTTATTTAAAAACTCATAATTCTACTATTTTTAAGTTTAAAATTGAATGGAAGATTCCAACATTCAGATCATTTTACGTATTTTGTATATTTGCATAATCTTAAAAATAGGGTATTTGGAACCTTTAGACTTCGATATTTCGAAGACTTGAACCAGTCCAAACATTTTAAAGTCGGTATTTGCCCCAAAAATTTGGTTAAATGTTGTTCCCCTGTGTTATAAGCTACTTCTTGTGGCATGAACAGGATGATATCGATACATAAAACATGTGATTCTAGCAGATCGGCACTGCAGCGCATACCACGATGCACATTCTACAAGAGCGATTTCATGGCATGGTTATCTTGCGACAAACTAAACTGGTCGGGGGCATCATGCTATTTACCTTACGTTTTTAGACTACCTACTTCATTTGTGAATAAACCTCAAACAGTTGATGCAGTCAAAATCTTAACGAAGTTTAGTCATCGAAAATCAGACGGACTTATCGGAAATTTGAATGGCCAGTTTCACAGTCTCGTTTAACCCTTGAACTGAGCTCAAATGTTTAGCTGAACTAAAGTTTAAGCCAAAAGTTAAGTTTAAACTTCCACTGTGAAACTGGGGTTTAATGTCATTAATGTTCTTTAAAATAAAAACATATAAATGAGTGGATTTCTCACAGATTTTTTTTTATATTGACATTTAAAAATAAAGCCAGATTCAAGTTCTGATATCGTAAACATGAAGAAGATATAGTGTAAATTCACAAACGCATCGTTGCAGCAATGATGCACAATCATTTCCGCCAAACATTCATAAATGCATCAGACTCGCATCACTTTTTGCGCAACATGTTCACTATTGCAAACTTGCATCAAGTGATGCGCAAACTTCAAGCAAATTAGAATCAAGAAAATTCTTGATACGTTTTTGTTGTTGCTAATGCATTTGTATCAGCATCAGCTGCTTTGCGCATCAGCATTGCAAAAAAGCAGTGATGCGGAAACATTTGATATTTATGAATTTACGCATACTTACATCATTCGATCCTCTCATTGATTCTAATGTAAAATATTTTATTGAAGCGAGAGTGTATCGGTATCGGCACAAGTGTGAATCTGGCTTAAAATGAAAGAATCTTTGCTTCAATAGATACCGTATTTATTGTTTGAGATTTTTGCGAAATTTTGATAAGGTAGCTAGCCAGTGTTTAGAATTTCAACATTTTTAGACTACTAAATTTAAATAAAATACATAATTGACAAAAGTATCAATACCTATATAATCGGCCCCTTCACGGTTCAACGTAATCGGAAACTATATGAGATTTTCCACTACGAGGGATTCTAAAATAGTTTTTTTGTGAGTTTTGTAATAATTTTTCCACAACGATAGAATTCGTGATAGGACTGAATGTATTGGACCTAGTTTACTAAGGGCAATTATCACTACAAAAAATTATATGAGTTGATGATCAGTCAACATAACTATAACTATTGGAGTACCTCTATTGCTGACCAGTTCGTGTGAACTGCAGAATCATACCCTTTAACCTAAAATGGTGTGACTATTTACCATGCACGTACTTTATTAGCTCTAGCTCTATGCGTACGTGTTTCACTTCAATAATCAAGCATTTTTTTAAAAAGCCCCCGAACACCAATAACGATTGCAGCACTTTCATGTCACACAACATACATAGCATGACCCTGAACTAAATAAAAAATTAATTCCAAAGAAACAGAACGCATCACACCATCACTACTCGCCATCCGTTCCAAGGAAATTAAATGTAGGTAAACAGTCATTTATTCCATTTCATGAGTGTAAACTACTAAACTGGGGTAAACTATTTGTTAATTGCTATTCCACTGGCTGAACGCCTAGTTTTTCTAGTATAGTGGCATCCGAGCCTCAAAAAATCGCAGTCCTAAATTATTATTTATGAAATTCCTTTTCGGGTTTACCACAAAACGATTACACACAAAACCGTAAGCAGCAGCAGCGCACCCTGAGCACTGAGCACAGAGCACATGCAAAAAAAAAGATTAATTATGCATTTTTGCCACAAATAATGTAAAATTGAGGAGCTGCAGCAGCCAGCAACAACAAAATAAAAAAGAAAATTTACAAAAAAAAATAAAAAAAATACAGAAACAGAAGACGGAAACGAAAAAAGGGGAGCTGCTTTGTGAAGGTGTTGTTGGTATAATCGAGTGCTGCTGTGCCGAGCTGATAGTTCGTCAAGGGCGGAGGGGTAGAGGAAGGGCATGCACTGAAAACTTTCTATCCAGCTTTCACATTACGACAACTGCCATTCTGCCAACTGCTAAGCCAGGCGAGGAACAAGAAACGACAAACGCGACTCAGCAGCGAGATGTTTTCAAAACTGGGCGACGACGACACAAGACGATAAAGACAACCACGACCAAAAAGAAAAGGGTGAACCCATGAACAAAAAAAAAACACGAGAACTCGTAGTTTCCGAAAGATTAATAATTGTATTTTCAAAAAACAACACTTCACAATAAAATTTTAACAATATTTTATCTATAAATTACCTCGAATGGTAAACATCTTGATAATTTTTTTAACTTTTTGTGGGTGAAGACGACGAAGAGAAAAAAAAAGAAAAAGGAAAATTAAAAATGAAATGGGGGAAAATTCTCACACAAGAAATTTTATATTTTTATCAAATCATTTTTTCGCACTTGCATTTGCATTTGGAACACTTGAAAACTATTTCAAACTGTTAAGAAATTATTGGGGATATGATTTGTGTTAGTTTTATTTGGAAATTCACTCGTTATTAATTAGTTTTCTTGTAAAAATTTTCAGAGAAAAAATATAAACACCCTCGAAAATTATGACAGAAACAGGTGTACATTATTTTTTCAAAATGTAATAGAAGCAAGGAGGGTATTTTTTCATGTGGGAATTTTTGTGCAGTCTTTAATCTAGTACGAAAGTGGGTGGCAGCAGGAACTGTTAAATGGTGTCAAATGGCAGGTTTACAAGGGAGAGTAGCAAAAGAAGGTACTGTAGTTTTGTGTTGGAATTACATGTAGACTTTCACACCCTCTCTCGTATACGCATTTCCCTTTCACATAAAAGCCGTTTTCCTTTGGAGGTGGCAAAGTATTTATATGATTAGATGAAAACCCTAATTTAGTACTACCAACTGCACATGCTCTCGGGTGCGAGTAGATACATTTTACATGGGAAAGCAGTTTGATGTGTTCCATTGAAAAAAAATAGCAAAGTACTTATAAGTACTTCGCCACCTCCAAAGGAAAACGCCTAAAGAAACAACTTTCTGGAGATTTTTTTTGACGTTTTCTTTTATGTCGTTATCGATTAGACGTTCGGAGTACTCCTTTTCCTCTCTTTATACTCCAAATTTTCCATATTCCATGGAATAGAACAAAACGCAAAACCAAACGAAAACGACATAAATTTCCTTAAAAATCTCCTGTAGCTTTCACACGAGGAAACAAAATCTCTACGGAATTTTTGAAATTTCCTTTAAAAGTCTATTGGTTGAACGCACCTTAACCTAGGTGTGAAGGGAAATGTCAAAAATCTCTTAAATACTCGACCGGAAGATTTTGTTCAACCCTTTCTCCTCGCCTTTTTCGCCATGGACAGATTTCCCGTGTGAAAGGGGTCGCTATGTACTTGGTATAATAGGTGTGTTTTTTTGAAAGCCCAGGGGAATTGGACGAACAAAACGACACCGGGGCCTAGCGACGCCATTACAGAAAAAATAGGAGTTTCCATACAAAGTATTGATAAATTGTATGAAGTTCATGTCAGTAACACAGTTTTTATCTGGGCTAAAATTAAGCCCTGAAAATTCTCTGGGCTTATCTAAGCCCGAAGGGGCTTAGTTGTTGTTGCTTTTAACATATAAATTGCTAAGCCTAGAGAAAGAAACATTACCTGCACCACCAACACTTTGTTCAACAAATTTGATATTAGTGAAACCGCAAACCATTTGATCTCCATACAAACTATCCCATTTTATATCCGCACCAATTTTGTCGTGAATCTGCTGTTTATTTTCTTTATTTGTCAGAAAATCATAATGAATAACACAGAAACGTAAATTTATAGCCCTATTCTGGCGTTGAGAAGGCTCACAGGTCACAAGCTCTTGTGAGTAGGTTTTCCTTGTGAGGTTATTGTTGTGATTTTCGATAACATTTTCGGTATTCTGGAAAAATCGTCACAAGAAACTCACCACGGTGAATGGGCATGTTCAAACATGTCAGATTTTCATGATTTCTAGTTTCATTGGGCTCTGATTGGCCAACAACTGTCATAGAAAGACAGATGAGTGAACTCTCAAAATGTTCTTGATTTATGTTGAACACACCTTCATATTTCTTACGTCAAAAGAAACATTATTTGTTTGATTTTTTTTTAATCAATTAGCTCATGCAAGAATGTTTATTTTTCATTCATTTATTTATTTTACCCTGAGGCCACACGAGCAAGTACTTGCAAGCAAATTGGCTACATCATTGACATACTATATATGGACTGCTAGTCGAGTCTCATTTCCATACAAAAGCCCTATGAAAATGAGTTCAAATCTATTTAGCGACGTAACTGCTTCTTGGAGCAAAGTGGCAAAAACTAGTAACTATTACCAATGCCATCTCTTGCCACTTGATCTGAGAGAGCTTTTTTTGCCATAGAAGCTAAGGCCATCTACTAGTTTATTTATAAAAAACCGAGTCATCTGTATTAATTTAAATCTACATTTTGACGTTTTCTGGTGTTCGTAAGCTATTTTCTATTTAAATTACAAAACAAATAGGTATTTGTATTTGCATTTTGTACTCATTTCATCTGTTAATTTTCATTTTAAGATGCAAATTGCAAATGCTATTCGTTGGCGCTGGAAGTAGACGGGTGTGCTATGGCAGCAAAGCTTTCTTCAAATCAAGAAATAGGAGGTGTGCAAGATGGATATTGATAAGATGGAGTTCTTAAAAGGCTATCAAAATTGAAGGACATACTCAACAATTAACTGCCGGCTGTTAGCACCCATTTACTGCATGAACAGAATGGGAGACGCGGAGTTATAATGGAGTCAAAAACGCTGAAGTTAAAGTATAAATTTGTTCCACTCTTGCAGCTCCAGCTGCAGCATTTTTTATGCTCACAAATTAAACTGATTTATTTGAAAAAGAAAAGATATGGGTTTTTAAAATTAATTTTTGTATTTTCTAAAAAAAATAAATAAACAAATAGATGAATACAACCGTCAAACGAAATTGTCAAAAGTTACACAATTTTTCTGTTTTGCTCCAACAAGCGCTGGTGGCGCATAGTTGCTGAGCATGAACCGTCGTGAAGTTGGCTCCTGGCAGTCCATATATAATAGGTCAATGGGCTACATACACTGCCTGTCAAATTCGTAATTTGCATTCCACTTGCCTCGCACTTGGCTTTTGACTTGCATTCCACTTGCTTGACTCCCAACTTGCTTCTCAACTTGCTTCACTACTGGCTTCAAAACTTGCATGCCAGTTGATAAGCAAGTTGCTTGGGTTTGTTTGTGTTAGTAAACAAATGTGTATGTATTGCAACTTGCATGCAAGTACTTGCTCGTGTGGCCTCGGGGTTAAGGAGGAGGCAATTAAGAAAAACATAAACAAACATGTAAATGCAGTTATATTCGAAATCACAAGTATTACATTTTATTTGTGACCTCCTCCGAAGGATATCACAAGTATTACATTTTATTTGTGACCCCCTCCGAAGGAGATCACAGTTTCGATAGTTTTTGTGAGGATCACAAGCTATGAGGTTGCTGCTAGAATACGAAAACCTCACAAAATCAAATTAACCTCACCTTGTGAGGTTGTTGTGACTTGTGAGGTATCAGTGAGGTTTGCCAGAATAGGGCTGATGCTAGGCTTATAATTCTGAATTTAAAAGTATAGTTTAGTTAAAGTAAAGTGTTTAACATTCTTTTTAAAGAAATAAATTGTCTACAATTTTAGGACGATGTTTAGACAGGCTTCATGTGAGGCGACTCATTTTGACGTGAGGACTGTCTGAACACCCCTTGAAATTAGGTCTGTTCCTTGCCGACTTTCAAACAGTTTGAAACCGCCAGATTTAGTCCGAAGTCGTTCCCCACTTGAAAAATTGTACTGGTCCGCACCAAATCTGGCGGTCTGAAACTGTTTGAAACTGTTTGGGACTAAGGTGCCAGTTATAGCTATCATTGAAACTCATCATTGAAAACTTTAATGATTGATTTTGAGATGTTTAGAAAGCAAAATCATTTATTATTTTGATGGACGATTAAAGCTCTAGATTCAATTTATATTTCTAGTCAAAAAAAAATTTCAAATAGGCCCAACTTTCCACAAAAATTGACTTTTAATTTTTCCATGATCATTGGTAAGGTAGTTCAATCAATGAAATAAGAAAAGTCTTTTTATATGGAAAGTTGGGCCTATTTGAACAATTTTTTTTTGGTAGAAATATTAATTAAGTCTTTAACTTTATTTTTCCATCAAAATAATAAATGATCTTACTTCCTAAACGTCTAAAACTCGATCATTAAAATTTTCAATGATGAGTTTCAATGATAGCTATAACTGGCGTCTAAACTATGGAACAGGGTTATTGTGTGTCACGTTTGAAATGTCAGTAAATGACAAAAGCGATAATATAGTTCGGAAAATGGTAGGGAAGTTCAGGCATCGATAATATAGTTCATTCGGCGAGTTCATTAATTGAGAAAAAATGCGAACGCGAATCCAGTGCGAATCTGGTCAACTCCAGAGGAGTAGAATATTGCGAATTGACTAATCGGCATGATAAACAGGATTCCTCACATAGAAGCAAAAACAACTCTATTTTTCAGTCTCAGTTTATAAGGGGAAAAGTTAGCAATTTTTGTGATGAATAGTGTTTATATTCTGAGTCCCCTGGACCCATGTTCTGTAACTATCGAATCGATAAAAATAGTCGAGAAACGTTAAGAATTGGAATGAAATTCATTTTATCGCATCTTTGGGCTTCTGTAAATTTGACAATCGTTAATTTTATCGACTGGAACAATCGGAATTGAAATCCTGGAAAAATTCGATAAAATAGGTTTCTGTATTCTTGAAAGTCGATAAGTTTTTCATTTTAAACGTCAAAACTTATCGCTGACCTAAAAGCTGGCGAGTAAGTTGAACAAGATGAAATTCTGAGCTTTATTTAATTTTTTTTTTAGAAACATTGTACGTGGTTGGTGCGAAGGCGTAAACAATTGGACAAGCTACAATTGCAGCACAATTCAGCTCGAATCTGGGTAAGCCATCAATGATCCATAAAATAAAACACGTTTTAACTCTTTATATTTTTAGTTAAGCCTAGTATGCAGATCGAGCAAAGACAAATTTTATCTCTACATTTTTTTTTCTCAAGACAAATTCTGAAGGCGTAGAGATAAAAACAAAAGTCAAATGAGAACAGTAGCGTAGTTATAAATTTGAAAAATGATAAAATTTCCTTAAATTAACATAAATTTGAAACTTTTTCATGTACAGAAATCATATTCCTTCAAAGCATTTACAGAGCAAGAAAAATTGAACGCATGCGCTTGATGGTGAACAATATAATGTGGATGGATGAAAATACCTTTAAAATATCTGGAATTTTCAGCTTTTACTTCTCTGGAAAAGTCGATTTTAGGGCAATTTGGTTACATTTGGATCAAAATACACTTTCTCCGTCAAAATATAGGTAGTTTGTCTCCCAAATAAATATATTGAAGGATTGTCTCCTGTCAAAATATATTGAAGGATTGCCACGATGTCAATGGATTAAAAACCCACTAAAAATTCTGAAATTTTGGAAGGTTTTTCACTTCTCCGGGAAAAAGTGGATAAGGGCACTTTTTTGACATTTGGATCAAATTAACGTTTTCCGTCAAAATAATTTGTTCTTCATCTTTCAAGCCATCAACTGTCAAATTCCATTGATGTCGATGGATTAAAAAAACCATGTCAAAATCAGAAATGTTCACATTTTTCCACTGCTCCCAAGATCCAATTAAAATTGCCAACTCGTTTTGGGAATCAATTTAAATTTTTTATTGAAACAAATATTTTCTGTATCTGAAATGTGGCCCTTTTGTACCCTTTCTCATTAGCTACGCCACTGACTGATTTAAAACAGCTGTTCAATTAATTCTATTCTCATTCCATGTCATCATTTTCTGTACGCATTTTATATTTATTTCAGTTTTGCGTCCTCACAACGTCTTATAAATGGAAAGAATGAAACAGGGAGATGATTTTAGTTTATAAAAAGCGAAATATATATAAAACGTCACAATTTGTCCGGAAAAATAATGCTTCGAGCATTCTTTTTCCGCGCAAAATTAAGTGGAGACTTTTTTTACCTTTTCTCGTACAGCGGTGTCAAGTGTCAAATTTTGCGCTGGAGCTGCGTACCGCTTGGAAAAAAAACGAGATAAAATTTGTCCTGGGAAAAATTTTATATGGGAGAAAAATTTTGTCTCGATCTGCGTACTAGGCTTTATTATAAAATACCAAATGAAATGAAGGATAACTACAAAGAGCTTTATTCGAATACAAAACGAAATCTCTTGAGCACCATCAAGAGGGATCGATTCAGCGAAAATATCAATTAATCATTTGGGTTGATTCGTGTTGCCTGCAGCGTACGCAACAAGCCGGGCAAAGAAGAGACATTCAGTCGTTAAAAAAGAGTGCATCACCGAGATGCGGCTGGTCGTATATGTACATAGAGACTGCACCCGAAACCACGTTGACTTGGATATGTGGAAGGTATACGAAGATCTAATTTCTTATTTTCCTGGTAAGGCTTTAGACAATTTTTTATTTCATAATAGTTTATTCATTAATTTATCACATCAAATAGGACAAAACTTCATAACCCAAGGAGATAAATCACGAAAAATTAAAAAAATGCTCGATAAGAAGTCACAGAACAAAACCACAAGATATTCTGCAGGAACAACATAAGGCACAGACAGTCTGTAACATCTATAGACAGCAAATAATGTTTTAAAACAAGGAACGAAAATTAAGTTAATCACAAGGCAATATTAATGTAAATAAAATTAAAAAGAATTCCATTAATAAACAAGTGCCATTCAATCGAAATAGGGTCTTGAATTCTTAACCAAAAGCTGTGACATGAACAACGCCACTGCTTGTTTTTACCTCTCTGGAATGCATATTTCTAGCGTCCAAAAACAAGCCAAAGAAAGTGCTCCCAAAAGTCAGATGAAGTCAGAAGGCGCAGGAGAATACATTATTCTAAAAGACATGAAAAAGGCCTTTGATTTTGCTTACAAAGTCTGAGAACTGAGGAATATGTATGCCTGTGCTAATCTGAGTCAGATGTATGCCAGAGGCGATGGCACAGACAAAAACGAACAAGAAGCAGAAAAATACAAGAAATTAGCCATGGAAATGCAAGATAAACAGAAAAGACAACAACAAAGTCTTGGATTCCAACAGGGTATTCAGATGCTCATTTTCCTGGTTTACATTTCCATTCGAGTCAGAGCAGTGATGCTTATTTGAATGAAGCTAAAAAAAAACATTGTCATTAAAAAAGTTTGATTATTATTTTTAACATTTACATTTAAAATTTGTTTCGAGGAAATTAAGTTAATCACAAGGCAATGGCAATAATAATGTATGTAAATAAATTTAAAAAGAATTCTCGAAATACAAGTAAAACACAAACAAATATTAAGCTCTGGTTGTTGCATCTATGTCGGGCAACATTGGCTAGAACATGCTCCTGGGGAAGGGAATATTCACTAATATCAAAACCTCGTCCGCTGATGTTGTTGAATTGGAATTGGCTCTGGCAGCTGCCTCTAGCTGCATCTTTCGCATTTGCGAGTGTAGGGTTCATAATATATTTGTCCCGATCACCTCTGGCGGAAATTTTTCGTGTAGAACAAACATACAAACTGTTTTGCGCTATAGTGTCAATACGATGCTGGTTTTCCAAGTCATCCGCACCATAAAATCTGTGTAGTAAACAAGCGCGAACAGCCGGGTTCTTTACAAGCAAAGAGCTTCACACCTGAAATACAAAAACAAAACCTTAAGTACTTATTACAATAATTATAATATAATTGAGGTGGTGAGAATCAAAACTCGCCACTCGATCGAGGAATTAGAGGGATGCCACTGCAGGAATGAAGTTCGGAAGTTTTACCAAAAAGTAAAAAGAACCTCCCAAGGTTACAAACCCCGAACCGAAGCCTGCAAAGACGATCAGGGGAACATCGTGGTGGAAACGCAGTCGGTGCTGAGGATATGGAAAAATCATTTCTGCAAATTGTATAACGGCGATGACGAACCGAATTCCGCTACCATGCAAATTGCACCATTCAACCTGGACGACGTAGGCCAACAATTCCGTCCACCCGATCTTGACGAAGTGAGGATAGCCATATCTAAACTTAAGTCCAATAAAGCTGCTGGAGCTGATGGCCTTGCGGCTGAGCTATTCAAAGCGGCTGGCGATGAATTGGTTAGGAGTATGCACCAGCTCATCTGTAAAATATGGTCGGAAGAAAGCATGCCCGATGAATGGAACCTCAGTATTGTTTGCCCGATCCTCAAGAAAGGCAATCCTCTGGACTGCACCAACTACAGAGGCATCAGTCTTCTTAATATCGCCTACAAGATCTTCTCTGCCGTACTTTGTGAACGCTTGAAGCCATTCGTCAACAACCTGATAGGTCCATATCAGTGTGGCTTTAGGCCAGGGAAGTCCACCATCGACCAAATATTCGCACTACGGCAGATCTTGGAGAAAACCCAGGAGTTCCAAATCGATACCCACCACCTTTTTATCGATTTCAAGGCCGCGTATGACAGCATCTATAGAGACGAGCTATATAGAGCAATGTCTAGTTTTGGCATCCCTGCCAAACTCGTCCGTTTGTGCAGGATGACGATGGAGAATGCACGCTGCTCCATCAAGGTCGGCAAAGACCTCACCGACACCTTTGATGTCAAAAAAGGTTTTAGGCAAGGCGACGCGCTGTCATGCGACTTCTTCAACATCGTTCTTGAAAGAATAGTGCAAAACTCTCACGTCAACACCAGAGGCACAATCTTTCAAAAGTCCGTCCAATTACTCGCTTACGCTGACGACATTGACATAATCGGACGAACAAAGCGTGATGTCAGTGGTGCTTTTGTGAGCATTGAGAAGGAAGCCAAGAAGATGGGTTTAACGGTGAATGAAAGCAAAACAAAATATATGCTGTCCACAAGAAAGGACACCCAACACCGACGTCTCGGACAGAACGTCACTATAGACAGCTATAATTTTGAGGTAGTCAGAGACTTTGTCTACCTAGGATCCGCTATAAACTCAGCGAACGACACCAGCGCTGAGATCAAACGAAGAATTACTCTTGCCAATCGCTGTTTCTTTGGGCTAAGAAGGCAATTGAGAAGCAAAGCCCTCTCTCGAGCAACTAAACTGTCCCTGTATAAGACGCTTATCATCCCGGTCCTGATGTATGGTGCAGAGGCATGGACACTGCTAACAGTGGATGAGAACGCGTTAGGCTGTTTTGAGAGGAAAATTCTCCGGGTGATTTTTGGTCCCGTCTGCATAGATGGGGAATGGAGAAGAAGATACAACAACGAACTGTATGGGCTGTACAGCGACACCGACCTAGCCGCAAAAGTGAAAAGCCAACGACTGAGATGGCTGGGTCATCTAGAGCGAATGGACACCAATGCTCCGGCCCGGAAAGTCTTTGAATCCAACCCCGTGGGACAACGCAGTAGAGGTGGACAGCGTAAAAGGTGGCGCACGCAAGTGGAAGAGGACCTCAACCAACTTGGCGTGCGAAACTGGAGACAGCTAGCTAGAAACCGAGCCGGCTGGAAGAAGCTTGTTGGTTGAGGCCCTGGTCCACCCCGGACTGTAGCGCCACCTTAAGTAAGTAAAGTAAGTAAGATCGGGACAAATATATTATGAACCCTACACTCGCAAATGCGAAAGATGCAGCTAGAGGCAGCTGCCAGAGCCAATTCCAATTCAACAACATCAGCGGACGAGGTTTTGATATTAGTGAATATTCCCTTCCCCAGGAGCATGTTCTAGCCAATGTTGCCCGACATAGATGCATTATTCAATTAAATACCTTGGTGAAATCTCAAACGTTGCCACAAATGACTCGATGGTGTGCAGGTTTTTCGAGATAATTTTTGCATTGAAACTCCGCAGCTTCTGTAATTTCCCCTATATCAATCCTTTCAGGAAAATGAATGCAAAAGTGGTCATAAGTAGCTTGCGGTTCAAAAAACAACCTGCCACATCACAGCTCTTACATTTGATAACCACCCTTAGGCCATTGAATGAAGAATAACAGCTGGATGATTGTACGGTAGTGGTTAGAATCAGATCCAGTGTATGCTTTTGCATGTGCCGTCAGAGTCCCGAAGCATGTACAATTTTGTCCTCACACAATTTACATTCATGTGGACCGTCTTGCTTCTTGTTGTTTGACGACAAGTGCGGATTTAGTTCTGACGCCATAAACGCATGCACTGGCTCGATTGGTCCAGGCTCAAATGGAACTACTGTTGTCTTCCTAGAAGCATTTCCACAACGAATACCAATAACGAATAGCTCAGCTTGTTGCCGGGAACAACAATACCATAGAGGACGACTCGAATACTTTGGTTTTAGCCGGTACTGTTGTCGGTGATGCTGAAAAGCATTTACGTATTCGCGTCTATTCTTTAAATATATTTTTGCAAATTCTTTTTTTAATTCTCAACTTAAGTTCACTATTTCTCCTTTTTAATTTAATTATTAATAATTTAATTATTAATAATTTAAACCTTTTTAATGTTAAATTTGTTTTGAAAAGAAATAGGTTTTCAATTTGTACACTTTTTCAAGAAAAAAAAATTAGGTCTGATCCTTTACTTTGGGTTTCTGTGATTTTTAGTCCAAACTTATGTCAAATTTTTTTTTTTATATGAACTTTGACACAAGTTTGGACTAAAATGCGCAGAAATGCACAGAAAATCACAGAAATTCAAAGTAAAGGAACAGACCTATTGTTTTGGTTTTGCAATGTCAGTGTGACAGTTATGCTTATCGCCTTCCATTGGAAATTCCAGCCAGAACTGTTCGAAAATTTCACTTATCGCGTTCAGTTACAGAAACCCAATTTTTTCCAGAGGCGATAAGTGAGGAATGAATTGTTTCATTTTTTAACGACTCGAAAAGTTATCGCCTCAGTTATAGAACATGGGTCCTGAGATCTCAAAAATAAACAGGCTAGTTGAATTTTGAAAAGAGTCAGCCGCAAGGAATCATTTGTAAAGCCGCGTCCAGATCAGTAAAAATTTACGTTGTGCGCCATGCGCCTTGAATTTTGTATTTGCCAAAAATATTTTCGCAAAAAGCTCAAATCAATTTGGAAATAAATGTTTGCGTAGTATGCCGTGCGTGAGTGCTCAGTTTGCATTAAGCGCCAGTTATAGCTATCATTGAAACTCATCATTGAAAATTTTAATGGTCGATTTTGAGACGTTTAGGAGGCAAAATCATTTATTATTTTGATGGACAATCAAAACTTAAGACTTCATTAATATTTCTAGTAAAAAAAAATTTTAAATAGGCCCAAGTTTCCACAAAAATTGACTTTTAATTTTTCAATGATCATTGGTAAGGTAGTTCAATCATTGAAATAAGAAAAGTCTTTGTATGTGGAAAGTTGGGCCTATTTGAAATTTTTTTTTGGCTAGAAATATTAATTAAGTCTTTAGCTTTATTTTCCCATCAAAATAATAAATAATTATACTTCTTAAACGTCTCAAAATCAATCATTAAAATTTTCAATGATGAGTTTCAATGATAGCTATAACTGGCACCTTAGGCGCCAGTTATAGCTATCATTGAAACTCATCATTGAAAATTTTAATGATTGATTTTGAGACGTTTAGGAAGTCATCATCATCATCGTGTCCTGTAACCCCGGCTGGGGCATAGGGCGTCAACAAAACGTCTCCATCCTTCACGGTCTGCTGCAAGGTACTTTAGCTGTGGCCACGTCTTTCTCTGGGATTCTGCTTCCGCTAAGACAGTTGATTTCCATGTTGTTCTTGGTCTTCCAACCCGCCGTGCACCCTGAGGATTCCATTCAAAGGACTGCTTTGCAATTTCATTGTTTGGTTTCCTCAGTGTGTGACCAATCCAACGCCATTTACGCTTTCTTATGTCGACGTCCAGCCGCTCTTGACTTGTCCTGCGCCACAATTCCTCATTTGATATTATTTGTGGCCACCGAATCTTTAGGATATGGCGAAGACAGCGATTCACAAAAGCCTGCAATTTCTTCGAAATGATAGACGTGACTTTCCAGGTTTCACAAGCATATAACAGCACGGATTTGACATTGGATTCGAAGAATCTCAACTTAGTGCGTAAGGAGATTTGACTTGATTTCCAGATTGGGGACAGAGTACCGAAGGCAGCACGAGCTTTATTTATTCTACTTTTAACGTCCAGATCCGTACCACCGTTTGTTTAGGAAGTAAAATCATTTATTCTTTTGATGGAAAAATAAAGCTAAATACCTAATTAATATTTCTAGCCAAAAAAATTTTTCAAATAGGCCTAATTTTCCACATAAAAGGACTTTTCTTATTTCAATGATTGAACTACCTTACCAATGATCATTGAAAAATTAAAAGTCAATTTTTGTGGAAAGTTGGGCCTTTTTGAAATTTTTTTTTTGACTAGAAATATTAATGAAGTCTTAAACTTTGATCGTCCATCAAAATAATAAATGATTTTGCCTCCTAAGCGTCTCAAAATCAATCATTAAAATTTTCAATGATGCGTTTCAATGATAGCTATAACTGGCACCTTAAAATGTTTAATGTCGTCCACATCAAAACACTTGTGCACCGCAAATTTTCGTGTACGTCGAAAATCCATCGGAATCGGATAGCATGCGTTGAACGTGACACAAAAATTTGTGTGCGTCCGGACGACCACATTGACGTATTTTTTTGCATTCACATAAATATTTGCGCCGAATACGGTGCACAACGCAAGTTTTTATTGATCTGGACGCGGCTTAACACGGGACAAAATTAACTGCTGAATGGGTCCACCCCATTTCGAAACTTGCTTACCGACTGTCTTGTGTGTATAGCCTTAAACGATCTGTCACTTTTCAACTGTCACTGATGAAATTTGATAAAATTCTCCTAAAAAAAGAAACGCAGGTACTTTTATTTAATTTTAAAGAAGTTTTTTGAATTGATTTGTTTAAATAATAGCTTTAATATCACTCGTATTAAGTGGTTTAATCAAACTTCGATATCACCACTTGAATACCGGTATTTAATAGTCCCCGCAGAGAATCCGTTTATCTTCCTCGATGTTAGCATTTCAATTGAGAAATGCGATCTATAATATTCGCCTCACCACTTCTACCACAACTATTGCCCATCGAAGGAATCTCGACCTAACATCCACCCGATGGCTATCATCACTCCAACTGACACCCCACGATGTAAGTAATCCGCATTTCTGCGTGTCCTCTATCTAATAACAATTCCTAGACCCAATGGCATTGTGCTTTGTTTTCTATGAAAATTATTGTCGTGTTGCCGCCGCTGACCTCTCAACTAAGGTCAACTTAGTACTGCGCGAGAATGAATTCTCGCATATCTTCATCGATGGAGAAGGCCCTCTCTTGGGTTACGAGTCAAATCAGTTGGCATCAAATAAGCCAGTCGAGGATTCTCGAACAGAAGCTAGTTTCATTCATAAAAACGGTGAGCAATTCGTCGACATTTGAGTAATTCTTATCTAATTCTGTATTGGCAGCCTTCATTTGTGGTATCTTTGATGGCCACGCCGGCTCAGCATGCTCACAAGTTATCTCCAAAAGGTTGTTGCGCTACATCGCTGCTGGTCTCGTGGATCGTAAGACTCTGCGTGAAGAGATAGCCAATGGATGTACTAGTCAATCATTTCTTAAGTGTCACAATGACTCGGTAAACTCGATATATTACTTCGTCTCAATTAAATAACACAGAATTTTAAACTTCCAGCAAGACTTTGTGAAGGAAATTCAACAGATATATGAAAAGAGCTTTGCGCGATATGTGAATGACATTGCCAACACAGAAATGACACCGGAAGAAGCAATGGATAAGGCGTGCATGCAACTTGACTCCGATATGTCCAACGAAGCTCTCGAACATAGTGACTTGCGGACAATCATGGCTGTGGCTATGTCAGGTAAGCCGTCGACTTCTCTCCTCATTTCAACACCTCTTAAATGTTTGTTTTTTTTTTCAACAGGTGCTGTTGCTTGTGTTGCTCACATCGAAGGACGTGACTTAAGTGTGGTAAGCACCGGGGATTGTGCTGCCGTCCTCGGCTACCAAACCGATACCGGTCAATGGATGTCAAAGAAACTCTCTTACGAACACAATTCGGACAATATAGGTGAAGTAAAGCGCATCTTATCCGAACATCCCCCCGAAGAAGCTGATACTGTGATCCGAAATGATCGATTACTTAGTCAATTGGCGCCACTGCGTGCTTTCGGTGATTTCCGCTACAAGTGGAGCAATGAAATTATGGAAAAGTACGTTGTGGCCAATTACGGAGAGAACTATATGCCACCGAATTATTACACTCCACCCTATCTTACGGCAATGCCCGACATAATGCAACATCAGCTGACAGCCGAAGATAAATTTCTGGTCATAGCTTCCGATGGGCTTTGGGATTTTCTTTCACCAAATGAGGTCGTTACTTTGGTTGGTGAGCATTTATCGTCGAAGAAATTTTTGGATCCACTTAAACTCCCAGAAGGTGATGTGACTTTAGGTCAGATATCGGAAATTCTGGCAAAGAGAAAGTAAGTTTAATAAAATAAATAAATACAAAGGAGAGGTAGGTAGCTTACGTGATATTCCAAATGTTATGTAGGAATGGCATATTACGACTTTTTAAAAAATTAATCCAACTCGAAGTTTTCATCAAATATGACGTTACACTCGATAGTCGGTCTGTTAGGCTGCATCCTCAACAGATGTTAACGGCCAACAATAACCATAATTGAAATTGAAAATTGAACGCTCTTTCTCATACAAATGTAGGTTTTTATCTTCATTTAAAGGCCTTAACTTAATAGAGCCAAATTTAAATACTCAAGTTACATATAAGCCTTTTTATCTTAAAAAATCGACGTTTTTATTTTTTTTTTAAAACTATGTATATTTTGAAATAAAATGATCTTTTATACACCAACCATAAACCCTCATCCCACTGGGTAATAATAGCCTTCATCCCTGAAATTTTAAGCTTCTTAAAAGTTAAAAATCAAAAACCACAAAAATCCGAATGACCGTCGATATATAGTTTGCACATACATATAAAAATTCTATATTAACACAATTTTAACATCGCTTATATTTTTAAGTTGGTACATTTCTGTGATCTAACTGTTACTTGTTGTTATACCTTTTGGAAAACACCCTGTATTATAGCTGATATTTTCAAGATGTAATCCAAAAAACTGGAATTAACCATTAATGCCACTTTTAGGCCAGGAAAAATGGGTTCCGAGGTTGAAAAAATTAATTCATGAAATATTAAAATTGGAATCGACGCAGAATTGCAACATCTATAACATATCCAAAGTCCCCCAAAATCCCCGCATTGGCTTTTTGTGTAGATGCATTTGAAGAGGTGCACACGGGGAGAATTTGGAGGCCTATCAAACTAAATTTTTTTTGGGTAAAACCTAATCATATGATACACGCTTTAAGGGTAGTTTTTAACGTTGAATCTAATGAAACCAAATTCAAAATCATACAACCACCCAAAAAGAAGTTATAGTCCTTTTTATGTAATGATGACTTTTTTTCAGGTACAACAGGTAAAATATTACCGAAAACCCTTTGAAAATAACGGTATGTTAATGAAACTTGGAATGAATGTTTCATTTGTCATAGGAACTAAGACTTAAGAGAGTCTCTAAAAATATCCATGGTGAAAGGGTGTTTTTTAAGGGGGAGGGGCAAGTGTAGAATGTTAACCATAACACCCACGAAAAAACTCTTACACTCATGAAATTCGCCAAAAATATTCGATTTGTCATGGCAACCAAGAATCAAAATAGTCCTCATAAATATATTTGTTCTGGGGTTTTTTTTTTAAGGAGAGGGAAAATCTGGGAAGAAGTTGGAAGATTTGAGCCAAAACTCCGATTTGGTGTAATTGAGGTATATACACAAAGTATGGTATTGACTTAAGGGTATTTTTTAACGCTGAATCTAATAAAAGCAAAACTAAAATGATGCAAGCACCCTTAACAACAAAGTTATGGGCCTTTTCAAGCAAAAATTAATTTTTCAAATCGTATTTTCCGTAGAACAAGTCAAAAGTTAACAGTCACCAAAACACTATTAGAACAAAGATATTTGTATGGACTATTTTGATTCTTTGTTGCCATGAAGAGTTAAATATTTTTAGCGAGTTTCATGAGTGTAAGAGTTTTTACGTGGGTGTTATGGTTAACATTCTTTGTTGTCCCTCCCCCTTAAAAAAAACACCCTTTCACCATGGATATTTTAAGGGACTCTCTTGATTCCTAGTTCCTATAACAAATGAAACATTCATTCCAAGTTTCATTAACATACCGTTATTTTCAAAGGGGTTTCGGTAATATTTTACCTGTTGTACCTGAAAAAAAAGTCATCATTACATAAAAAGGACTATAACTTCTTTTTGGGTGGTTGTATCATTTTGAATTTGGTTTCATTAGATTCAGCGATAAAAACTACCCTTAAAGCATGTATCATATGATCAAGTTTTACCCAAACAAATATTTTAGTTTGATAGACCTTCAAATTCTTCCCGTCTGCACTTCTTCAAATGCGTCTACACAAAAAGCCAATGCAGGGATTTTGGGGGACTTTGGATATGTTATAGATGTTGCAATTCTGCGTCGATTCCAATTTTAATGTTTCATGAATTAATTTTTTCAAGGTTCCCCATACGATTTGTGCTATTTTTCCTGGTCTATTTTACCTTTAATAACTTTGGAAGGAGTATATGAATGATAAGAAGTAAAGATCTTTTTTAAAGAACATTTAATTTTCTTTCCTCCTTGGTCATTTATGTATAATTTGTTCTAGGGTTATAAGATAAAGAAAACATTGAAAACGAAAACATAAGCAAGAATAAAAAACTTAATATTTTATTAAAACCCTTGACTAACTTTTCTTACAGAACTGGTCGACAAAAGAAACCTCTTGATCAAAATTCTGCCACTCATCTTATACGCAATGCTCTCGGAGGAACAGATTACGGAATTGAGCACTCGAAGATCTCATACTACTTGTCCCTGCCCCAGGATGTAGTTCGTCTTTATCGGGATGACATAACTGTTACAGTTATTTACTTTAATACAGAATATATCAAACAACTCTCATAGATAAGGTTGCTGAATTTAATCATATTATACATATACATAAGTACCCTCAACCCTTGAAGATATGTTGTGTATATATAAAATATTGTGTTCCTGTTTGTTTTATTTTTCAAATTTAAATTGTGTTTAATTTTTACGTGTGCAATTAACTTATTGAAGAATTATAACCGCATCATTCATGTATTTTGCTTTACCTCAGCTACAAATATTATATAAATTGTTATTTTTATTGAAAATAGTAGGTATTTACTGATTATTCGTCCATCAAATGTGAAAATAATAGTTTACAAAAACAAAAAGATAAAATTCATTGTGCTAAGAGAAGTCAATTCAAAAGTGTTTTTCTCAAATAAATAAAAAATAATTTTACTAAAAAAAAAGATATTTCTAAATGTATTTTGTTAATTGCAAAGTAATGGAATTCAATTTGCAGTAGATAATAGCTTTGTTCCAAACATTGACCAAATTATTACTTTGTCACCACTTCTGGACCGATTCCTGTTCAACACTTCAAAATAGCTTTGCGCAGAAGAGAGTGCTCACGAAAGAGTAAGACATTTCCCTTTCTGACAAATTATGTCAAACAATTTCTTTGAGCAGATTGTTTGCTCTACCAAATATCAGATTGATGTATATAGGTCAGAAGACAAAGATAAATAAAATAAAACATAAATCTACTTTTGCGACAGAAAATTGTTGCCAAAAGTTGCCCTCAAACCGTTCCACAATTTTTTCCAAATTTTCTTCGAATTGAACTTACGGTCTGGAAGTGAAAACAATACCTTGGTAATACTTGATATTCAAATTGAAAACTGTAGCGGCGAGATTATTTCCGTTTTGATAATCAACTATCGCATTAGCCAATTACATTCCTGGCATTCAATCCAACACGTGTTTCATGTTACAAATCTTTCGAGGACATAAATGCACTTTCTTACTTTCCTTGCACAAGGTCCTCTTGTTTTTAGGCAGTATTTTAGAGGGGTATCCTCTTTTTTCAGGAACTTTTCTTGCTTGAAATGAATTGAATACTATCGTCGAACAGCACTAAATTGTTAAATTTACTTGTGATGCCTTTTTTTTTGGCCAAACTTTGGATTACTTTTTAGGCATATCCGAATTTTTCGTAAACAAGTCAAAACAAAAAAATTCACAATAATTAAGATTTTCAACACCAACATTAATTTTTTCGATTATCGACTTTCGACAAAAGTCGTTTATCGAAAGCAAACGACACTCGCAATAAGGGCCTGAATGTCTTCGTAAAAACCGTGCAAAATGGGACTTTTTGGATAAAACAAATTCATTTCATTCTCATTTTCTTGAAAATGGTTGTCTGCACTTAGTGAGTTTTACCTTTGGACCGAGATCAGTTTGAGATCAGTTTGCACGCATTGCTTCCACTTCCGGTCAAACAAAATAGTCGCTTAATACAATCGTAAACAAAATGAAATAATTGTTATTTGCTTGGACATAAAAACAGTCTGATTCCCGTAAGACTAAAGTCGCTCCATTAAACGATTGTCATTTTAAAGAATCCTATCTCGTCAAAAATGCTTAGGAATTTAGTCCAAGTTTTACTGCATATTATGTATCGTGTTCAATAATGCAGTTTGCTAAATTCACATGTTTGAAAACATCATCTGCGGTGCAATTCTGCAGTAAAAAATCGAGTTGACAACAATATTGAGAAGCCAGAAAATGTGTTCGTAAACGTCAAAATGCTTTCGCAAGAAAATTGCCTGACGTTGATCAAAAAGATTTTTGAAAAAAAGGCGACTGCATAGTTGACGATAGCGTCAAAAAATGACGATCATTTGAAACAGGCCTAGTGACAAAAATTGGCAGTAACAATCACACTAGCCGATTCCAACTGGTAAGACCCATGTATTTTTGTTTTCGGCCGTTTTCGAAAACGACAAATCGAAGTTAATTTAATCTTCAAATCATCGTCATTTTGACGCAGGTTGCAATCGTAATATGCAATCGTCCTGTCTTGCACAAAACCCGCTTCACCGCAATTCTGCAAATGCATTTTTGACGCAGATGACATTTTCGAAAACGGCCACTTCATCGATGTGCAGCTCCAGTTTTTGTGCTGCCCACTTACCTCCAGATGATGTTGGTGTCGTCTGCATAATAAATAATGAAACATTAAACAAAGAAACCGTTTTTTTTTGGTTTGATGACATCAATGAATCTCAAGTTGTTTTTATTGGAAAGTAAAAAAGAAAATTAAACCAATACTTTTTTTCTGACCTTGCGTACATTTCGTTAAAATAATATTTTATTCAATCCTTTTTCTTGTTGTCGAATAATTATACTCTTATTTGTTATTTTCATTTTATTCGAATAGTAAAAAATAAATAAAAAGCCATTTTACTTTTACGAGAATTATCAACATTTTATGATTAAATGACTTAATAATTTACAAGGTTCAATTAAATGGTATTTTTGTTTCAGCTTTGTTTGTTTTTGTTGTTGTCAGTACAATTTAAACATCAAGAATTAAGTTTGTGTATCGGTATTGTTTTTTTTTTTATTAATATTATTTATTTATTTATATAAATTTAATATGTTTGCTTTTAGAGTAGTGCTTTGACATTAAAGGAATACTCCTCAAATTAAATGTATTTTGAATGTTAAAATATAGCTTTTTATTATTCTGTAGCAGCCATAGCTCTGGCTTGTGCTCGAACACGTTTCTCATATTCCAAGCGATTTTGACTGAAAATTTAACAAAATGTTATGAATATTTGATGGGAAAACGTTAGAAAGAAATATGTAGATGATTAAAACTTACCAATAAATTGTATAAGCTTCAGCTTGCGCGGGATCCTTAATATTGGGCTCATTGAGCAGGTCTTGAATTCCTAGAAGAATTTGTTTGATGGTAATTGCAGGACGCCAGTCTTTCTCTTCATCCAACAGTGATAAGCAAACTGTTCCGGATGGATACACATTGGGATGGAATAGTGGCGGCTCAAATTTACACTTTGGTGGACTTGTGGGGTAGTCGTCTTTGAAAATCATACGCAGTTTATACAAACCACCTTCCCAGGGAGTCTGGAAAAAAAATATTTACTTGAAGATACAGCAGAAAAACATTTATCATTTCTATGTTATAATTTATTAAAACATTCATGACAAATAAATTCTCTTAAATGTTTGGTCTAAAAGACGGCGTTATTTATGGCCTTCCTGCCCATACCCCTTTAGTAAAATAATTTGTAAGTTGTTTGAATAAATATACTTATAAATAAATTATATTTATCAAAAAACACAAAGTAAGTTCCCAAGTTTCCCAAAAAAAACAGTATGGGTACTTCTATTGACTCCTCAGAAAATTTGGAAATCCGGGTTTTTTATTCTCATCGGCACGTATAGAATCAACTGTACTCTACTTTTCCTTAATATCTTATACATATTTTCAGAGATTTTCAAATAAATAGCAACTTTTTTTTAAATAAATGAGAACATGTATGTAATTTTAAACAGAGATGTCATCTTAACAAAATAGTCGATAGTGAAAGTTTCTTAGGTGAGAAATTAATTTTAAACAATTTGATATAGAAAAAACTCTTTGACAGTTTTGAATTCCCTGACTTTCTGTGACCAAAATTGTGTTCCCTGACTTTCCAGTTTAGCGAACACCATGTAATTTTTAAGGGAAAATAGAGCTTTATATGCACTCAGAATTTTGAAGTAAACTTCCGTTTCGTTTAATATGAAGGCTTGTCTTTTCTTTTCTTTTTGACTTCCTCATGTCTACGCCAAGAAAACCTATTTGAATCTTCAGATTTTTGCAGCTGTATATGGACGACAAAGAATCGATTTCTCATCTTCTATGTACAAGTCGTGCGATATCCTATGAAGGCTCCATCTTGAAGATTTCTACTTCAATGATCCTAGTCCTACCTAGTAAATATAAATATAGGCAGTCTCTTACGTTTCATTAGGAGTGGTTCAAGGAGTAGGAAGGTCTCCTATATTACCCGGAGGCCACACGAGCGAGTACTCGCTAGCGAGTTGGGTACATTTTTGTCAAATCAATCGCTGCTCTACTCGCTTCTCAACTGGCTTTGAAAAAAGCAAGCCAGTTGACTAGCGAGTAGGAAAAGTTTCGATGTATTAGTAACTGGCTAGCGATTACTCGCTCGTGTGGCTTCAGGGTTAATGATATATCACAATGAAAGTTATGGTCTAAGCGAGTCAGCTTTCTTGCTAACAGCACCTTTAACCTAACCAAATGTAAAATAAAAACCCAACCCACTTTTAGTTTCTTTGAAATTTTTGTTTGGAAATATTTCATTTAAAAAAGGTGAAAAATAGTCAATTTACAGATTTAAAGCAAGTGAATACTATGTACCTATGAAAGTTTGGTGAAAATCGATCTACTTATTAGTCTTTGAGTAAGAAACTTATTAAAAATGATAGGTATTCGAATTAAACTTTTTTTTAAACAAAATAATTTTTTTACAACAATAATTATTGAACAATTATTAAATAGCACAACAAATATATTCAAGTGCAAAGGGAATAAACTTCCGCCAGTAGTGCAAAATACCACGCTGTGTGGCAGCGGCAGTCAGACTCACGTTTGCTATATTATTAGCCGTTTTTGAGTGCATTTTTATCTTCGCTTAGAAAAAAGTAGCATGTTAAACACAACAACAGTACGGAAATATACCAGTTTGTTGTTGTAATTAACATGCTACTTTTTCTAAGCGAAGATAAAAATGCACTTAAAAATAGGGCTATTAGCAGTTTTTAGTGCATTTTTATCTCAGCTTAAAAACTATTCCTATGTAAAATACAACAACAATTTGGTATAATTTCCTATTGTTGTTGTATTTAACAGGCACTTTTTTAAGTGAAGATAAAAATGCACTTAAAGTCGAATTTTCCAGTCAAATCAAGTTCAGAAGACTTCAAAAATGCTACTTTAAATGCTTTGCTAGTGTCACGAAAATAATTAAATGAAAAAAAAAATAATTAAGAAAAGAAAACCAAGTTTAAACCAGTCGTAATGAAAAGAAAACTGCAAGTCTGCAAGATTTAAATTCACTTTCAATTATATTTTGATATTCATTTTTACTAAAAGGTTACAGCAAAACAAGATTAATAAAGAGATAAAAAAATACAACTTACCCCCTTCTTTCCGGGAATAGCACATTCCCAGATCATTAGATTGAGTGTTCCATCGGGATTTTTTGTGGGTCTAGCTACGAAGCCCTTAATATTATAAAAACAAAAGAAAATAAAGTTTCCAAATTAAAATGAAAAATTGGAAACTCGAGAAAAAAACTCACGAATGGATGATCCTTACGCCACGCTTTCCTTTCCTCACCAAGTCGAGCCACAGCAATGCCTGACATTTTTTTTCTTTTGTTGAAACTCTGTTTGAAATTGTTCGACTAAATGGTGTAATAACTTCCGCAGGCAATTTAATACTTGCGGAAATAACTTTAAATAACGTGGTTTAACACTAAATCGTGATTTAAAATTAATAATACTTTGATTTGTCGAGCTAATTTATTAAATTGCGAGCACGGCTTTTCACGGTTTCTGCAGTTTGCTCATAGCAGCTGTCAAAGAATATGGCGTCAGAAAAATGGCGGGTATTAAATGTATACAGTTGTCCTTTTCTTTTCGCTGAGTTTGAAAAAAGTTGTATGGACATCTAGTGGTGAGTAGATGAAACGAGTCAGAAAATGAACGTATTCAGTATGCAAAGTGAATATCTTACCCTGAGGCCACACGAGCCAGTACTGGCTAGCCAGTTGGCTACATACACTAGCTGTCAAATTCCTATTCGTGTATATGCCGTGACGTAGGCGGCATGCCAAACTGACTTCTCTACTGGCCAGCGTTCGGATCTTTTTCCAAATGGAGTAAATCTACTCCGATTTTAAGGAAAGCAATTTAACTACTACGATTTTCCACTTTTTCAAGACTGAAGATGGAACCGCTTCAATTTATCGTCTGTGTGGTGTGGAGTGGCATTTGTATGCTGTGCTCACTTATCAAGCCTACCATGTTGCAAACTGTCATTAGCGGTTGTATAATGGATTTTTATCTTCGCTCGCTTAAAAAAGTAGCATGTTAAATGCAACAACAATTTGGTATAGTTCCATATTGTTGTTAGCCTTGTCTTTTAGTACATTTTTATCTTTGATTACAAAAAAATAAGCATGTAAAATAAGACCACAATATGGAACTATACCGGATTGTTGTTGTATTTAACATGCTACTTCTTTTTATGTGGAGATAAAAATGCAACAACGACGCCATCACGCCATGCTACATCATTAGCAAAAAACAAGAAAAGCCAAAGTTTCGTTGTCATAAAGAATGTTTCGCATTGGTTTTGAAGAGCCTTAATTTATTTCTATCACAAAAACAATATTTATCGTAAAAACTCTTATTTTATTTTTCGTGCGGATAATCAATGGTTAAACAACAACAAAAAACCCGCATCGGTGAACGTTTCGCGATGGTTTGGGAGAGCCTTTAATCAATTCATTCGGCATTTTTTTTTACTTTCTTCTTGAACGGAAATAATACCCTACCTACAACACACCAGACGAAATAAGTGTGGTTCCGGCTATATTCATCTTTAAATTTTTTTTGGATCGCTAGCAAATTTATAAACTTTTGAGTTCTTAAGGATTGTGCATGGACTTTTAGTTTTTATTTTAATAATATTTTGTGAAAGAAAATGTGAGTTAACTTAAGTTTTAGTCCTATTTTTCCAAATATGCTACGAAATAGTACTGCCGAACCCTGTTACTGGCTGCTCTACTGGCTTCCCAACTGGCTACGAAAAAGGCAAGCCAGTTGACGAGCCAGTTGCTCAGGTTTGTATGTGTTAGTAAAAAAATGTGAGTGTATTGCGACTGGCTAGCCAGTACTGGCTCGTGTGGCCTCAGGATTAAGTGCGTGGCTACATGGTCGTTAAAAGTACCTAGGAGAGATTTTTTCATAGATTTTAATAGCTGTATTTTATTTTCTCCCAGATCTGATCTGGATTGGATTTGCATACGAAAATACATGTATTACAAAAACAACACAAAATCCAACTTTGATTTTGGATTTTGATTTTGAAATCCAATCTGACCACACACCCTTAGCATTTCCTAGCAAAAATTAGTTTATTCTCTGACGTGTAGATGGCTTTTTTGTGTTGAAAATAGGGAGAAAATAGAGAATAGATGAGAGAAAAAATACAGAAACAAAAGGATAAACAGAGAAAGGTATATAACACTCTAGTCTCACTGGGATCCTGTTTGTTTTATTATGATAATCTAATCCGGATCTGATTTGGGGGATAACAAAATGCAGCTAATATATACCTAGATGGCCAACATAGGATCTTTTGTACAGAGAAAAATTGAAGCTTTGTGACCATTTTGTTGCAGGCAAAAAATGTAAACAATCGAATTAAATGCCTTAGTGGTTTCTCTAAATAAATGTTCATATCTTGGAATTTAGAAGAGGTAATAAAATGATTTTGGTAACAAATGAAAGGTATTTTCGCTATCTCTTAAACGGTAACAAAATTATATAGCTACGTTTAATATATTTTGAGATATTTACATTTAACTTCTTGTGAGAAATTTTTTCTTAGTCTTGCTTTTGTACACTGATATCTTTTAAAACTCTGTGATGACGTGTACATTTTTTGGTATCAAAAGAAAGCTTAAATTGTTGGCTTTAATTTTGGATATAATTTATTGTCATTTCTCAGATAAATATGGCAAAAATACCATTTTTTCTTGTTACTTTATTTGCACGCATAGACACTACCAGCACTAGGTATTTTTATATTTTTCCAATCTTGCACACTTTAAAATCACGTTTCATAAATAAAAAAAAAACAATTTAACAAGTACAAATACTTTATTTTAGAAAAAATCTCCTTGCAAAAAGTAAACAACACACAAAACACAATAGAATTGTTGTTGTAAATGCCTCCAATAAAATGGTGGCCGAGCTTCACTTTTGAAGGCGAAGTTGGTTATCTAGGTATATATTAAAATCTATAGATTTTTTTAAGGAATTGCGCGAAAAACACGACTTTGGACCTTTGGAGTTATGGCAAGACCTCACTGAACGGAATTGCACTTCAGCGGAACTGCACGGTAGCTGAAGCAACAACTGAACTTCTCGACACGGCACCATGCAACAGAGTTGATGGTATGATATGCATATGACCAACTTTGTCGTGGGCTGAAGTTCCGTTCAGCAAGTGCGGTATAGCAAGCGTCATGAAATGTTGTGTTTGGCTGTGTGCTTTGTTTTTTTTTCTCTGCTATGGCGGCGGCGTGGTAGGTAAAACCTACATTTAATAAATATTTCGTGCTTAAAAAAAAAAAAACGAGTAATTATGTATGTATATCGGCCAGGAAATCATATAGCAATATTATATTGCTTGGTCAGTAATTCAAAAATATTCTCACAACGGCAACGGGTCTCATAGAAGAGAGAGATCTTGAAAGTATCTTCCAATAGGCAAGCAATAATGGATTATGCTTAAACCCAACGAAATCTAAATGTTTATTCATCTTTAGGAAAAGTACTGATACTTCGTACTTCCCAAAAATTCTTTTAAATGACATACCAATTGATTTTGTTGATACGGCTAAGAACCTGGGTATCACCTTTAACAAAACACTTACCTGGGATAATCATATCGGGATTGAGCAAGGTAAAATCTGTGGTGGACTTGACGCACTGTGGACAACCCAATATATCACCCCAATTCAAACGAGAAAAATACTTGCCAAGACTTTACTTATGCCCTTAAAGGCTCTCCCAAACCAACGCGAATTCGTAGTGAATCATTCGCAAAGAAAGTTTTTTGTTATTGTTTAGCATTGTGTATATTTCATATTTTGTGTTATTGTGAATGATTTCGCGTCGAGGGCGAATGATTCGCGTTGGTTTGGGGAAGCCTTAACTCTCTTTGTTGCGAAATATTTGCGAATTGTGATTATGAGCATAAACGTAAATTAAACGTGGCTTTTAATAGCATTGCACGTTACGTGTATGGTTTACGAACGGTATGATCATACTTCAAGATTTTCCATCGATATATGGCCTCACTTTTCAGAACATATTGGATTTTAGGACGTAGACTCTACCTCATTATATAATGCAAACTAATCAGCCACCCTACCTTTACAATCGGATTCCGGCATCGCGATCAACAAGAAATCTTGATCTTGCACCAGTACGATAGACTTTTTTGGTATCAAAACGTCAGTTTTTTATTAACGCTTTTCAGCTGTGGATTTCTCTTCCGAGATGTATTCGATTGATAGGTAGCACATATTAGTTCAGGCAAAGACTTTGGCGGCATTTGAGGCGTTGAGATGATAGATTCTTGTTTTAGTATCCTTATATGCCTTTTGCATTTTTCTTCCCATTTGCCTTATATAAATATTCTTTCTTTTCCTTAAATATAAAATTTTGTAGCTACAGTTCAAGTGCAGTATATCAAAAAAACGCCTTAAGGATCTAGAAAAACCTACGCGAAATCGTAGCGAATCATTCGCAAAGACAGTCTTTTGTTGTTATTTAGCATTGCGTATCTTTCATATTTTGTATTAGCTGTGTTTTTTTTGCACGTCCAAATAAAATTGTGTGAAAAAAACGACAACAAAGCAAAACAATTTACATGTTAAATACAACAACAACTATATCCATATTGAGTTAGCTAAAGTCCTGATAATTAACTGGAGTTAACTTTTGCTCCGATAAAAACGGTATTGCCAGACTACCATTGTCGTTGTGTTATCGATAATTTGTATAGAAATGTCAAATGTTTTTTGGTAAGATAGTTCAGAACAAAATGGCAGACCAAGGCAAATGTTGAAATATCCCAATGTCATTTTTTTCGCCAAACTCCATATGGACATACAAAAAAACGCAGCTATTATTGTGAATGATTTAGCGTCGTCGGCGAATGTTTCGCGTTGGTTTGAGAGAAACTTAAGGCTCCCCCAAACCAACGCGAAATCATTCGCAAAGGCGATCCATTAAAAATTTCAAAATCTAGATTTCTATTCTAATACTGCCGTGCTAAGAAGAAAAAACGTATCTACATTAGAGTGGTCGTTAAATGGGTTTTTTTTGAGTTTTTATATTTCAATGGGCCTAAATCAGATCTAAATGAACTTTTCCAAAATGCTACAAAGCATTACTGTGAGTGTTTCCTTTGTTTTTTTTAAGTAGGAGGGGCAATTTAATAAAATAATTGCATAAAATAGAAAACAAAATTATTAAAAAACAACGGCAACACTTGCAGTAATGTTTTGTAGCTTTTTAGAAAGCCAGAAGTCCATTATAATAGTTGATTATAAAATAAAATTCTTTGAATAAACAATTTCAGCGAAATCTGTTTTCAAACCCATAATTTAAAAAAAAATAATAATTTTTTTTTTCAAAATGTTGAGTTTGAAACAATTTTTTGCCAAAACTGTTTATCAAACAAACTTAATTAAAAAAAGTCGTAAGAATGGACTTCTGGCTTTCCAACAAGCTACAAAACATAACGGTAAGTATTGCCGTTGTTTTTAATTAATTTTTGTCTATTTTATGCTAATATTTTATTAAATTGCCCCTCCCGTCCAAGCGGGGGGAGATAGTACACCCCTCCTAGAGGATTTTTTCTTGTCTAGTTCCCACCTACATGCTCTGAATTTTTTTGGTAGATCTTACGCTAATTTTCTAGTATGCACAAAAAAAGGGGAAATTTAATTTACCCCTACAGCGACTATAGGGGATGAAAATAAAATTTGAAAAAATTAGGGATTTTTTTCTTCATTTAGAGCCAATTTGGGTCCATCTGGGATAACTTTTTTTCAACAACCACCCTAATGTACCCATATGTATTTTGTTGAGGAAAAGACACTGATCAAATAAAAGTTCAACGTCTCGAATAATTTTCTAGACTTAAGGGTTTGTAATTCATCAGCAGAAAATAAATGAAACATATATTGATTTATGACCCTAAACTTTGCAGACGATTTGAGTATCATATTTTGGACTGTCATCAGTTGCGTAAAAATGGTTCGATTTCAAAAAATGAAACGGCAATCGATTTGTCATGACAAAATCTTGATACGCCTGTTTTTATTTTCTTTCTATTTACCGTAATAAAAAAGTTATGATGAAAAAAGTAAGAAGTGCCGAGGAAAAACACATTGAAAATTTTTGGACTGTCACCAGCGCCTTAAAAATGCATCGATTTCAAAAATTGAAACGGCAATCACTTTGTCATGACAAAGTCTCGATACGCCATTTTTTATTTTTTTTTTTATTTACCGCAATAAAAAAGTTATGATGAAAAAAGTAAGAAGTGCGAGGAAAAAAACGTTGAAAATTTTTGGACTGTCACCAGCACCGTAAAAATGCATCGATTTCAAAAATTGAAAACGCAAACAATTTGTCATGACAAAATCTCGATATGCCATTTTTTATTTTATTTTTATTAACCGTAATAAAAAAGTTATGATGAAAAAAGTAAGAAGTGCCGAGGAAAAACACGTTGAACATTTTTGGACTGTCACCAGCACCGTAAAAATGCATCGATTTCAAAAATTGAAACGGCAATCACTTTGTCACGACAAAATATGGATACACAATTTTTTATTTTTTTTTATTCACCATAACAGAAAAGTTATTAAGAAAAAACTCAGGAATATTTATCAATGACCATTTTTGGCCTCCCTCGGGCCATTTCCTATTTTTAATTATTCTCATAATATATTTTTTTTTTTCACACGTACCAAACATGTTTTTCTCACTTGCGCTCGAAATCTCTTATGATATAGACGTTTTTTTACAAGGCTATTATAAAATGAAGTTTAAACTTACTGATGTGAGCAATGCAATAATACATTGTATAACTGATATTCATGACCTCGATAAAGGTCCTATTTATGAACCATTATTATCAAAATTGTATATCCATCTTGGTATTAAAAAAAAGATACCAAAAAGTTTCGTACTTGGATAGATTTCATTTGGAGAAAAAATCGTAATAATTTTACTGAAAAAATTAGATTAAGTTATGAAAACCAAGTTTCTTTACTCGAAAACAAAGTCGAAACTAAACTTCTTTTTCAAGAACCGTGTTCTTTATCAAAGTCGATACAAAATGACACCCATTTTAATGATGATGACGATTCCGATGAATATGATGATGACGATGACCATGATGATGATGATAATGATGATGATGATGATGATGATGATGATGATGATGATGATGATGATGATGAAGATGAAGAAGATGAAAATGGTGGGAATAGTAATGTAGATGGAATAAAGAGTTATACATATCAATTGGTTGATTCCATTGATATTCCGTCAAATGTTATTACTCAAAATTATTCTATTTCATCGGATCTCCTTCATAGCCATCTTCGACTAATTTTACCAACACAACTTGAAATTTTTTGTGTTTTTCGTTTCTCTGGTCTAAAGAGCAAAGATAAATATACTTTTCGGGATTATGCATCATGTCGCCAACCCCGTTGTGATTTAAAATTTAAATTTCATGGTGAAATAAAAGGTTTGGAAACAAAAGTAAAGGTTTATTCAACAACGGGGTCACCTACCCATGACTTACCTTTAGTGTATCAATTACGAGGTGCGAACCGAAGTTACACCAAAGAAAATTTGGAAAATGCTAAGCCGAGTACTATTCATAGAAAACGAGTTAAGACTATGGATGAAAATCTTGCTCGAGAAGAGGGTAATTACCAGTTTGCGCACTCGTTGCAAGTTTTACAAAAAGCACGATCTGAAGTTTTAGGTAAAAACGATCGTCATTATAATGATGTTCTAGATATTGCGATGAAAATTGTGGAAGCTAACTATTCGCACGTTTATATTCGCAAATATTCTACACCCTTTGATATATACCTAGGATTTGATAAACAATTAGATCTTTTGAAAAAATATAAGGAACTGGTTTGTTATTTTGATGCCACGGGTTCAATTATAAGGAAGCCTTTTAAAGAATCAAAAAGGGTTTATTTCTACGCAGGAGTAGTTAATATCTATAAAAAACTATATCCATTGCTAGAATTGATAACAAATAACCACACAGCTTTATCGATAAGCGAATGTCTAATTTTTTTCAAAAATTATTGGTTAAATAATAATGTTAAATGGCCACCATTTAAAACTATTGTTACTGATTGGTCGTGGGCCAGTATACATGCCATAATGAGTTCTTGGAACAACTGTACTGTTGCCGAGTACCTTCAATGGTGTTATAAAAAAATTTATTTTAACAATGAGTGGCCTAAGGATGTAATTGCTTTGGTAACATGTTATCCTCATCTTATGAAGATGATATCGCGATATCTGTCACTACACAAAATTAAGAGACCCCAAATGACAGTATTTTTAGAATCCATTGCAACCATTGTGCATTGCCCTGATGTTTATTCTTTAAGTGAGAACATAGAATCCTTGTTGATTATTTGTATGTATGCTCGAAAAGATGCAAGGTTTTACAAAGCTTTCAAAAACCTTTCAAATGAAAAATATTATCGGGAAGTAAATGACATTAACAACAAGAAAATGACTTTTGAAGAAAAAGCTCGTTACAAATTCGAAAACAATCCAAAACTACCGATCTATAAATCAAGCCCGTTTTACAAAGAATTTAGTGTTATGTTCAAAAAAATAGAAACTGAATCGGAAAATAAAGAAAATAAACTCGAAAACAACTACAGATCTTTAGTTTTTGCTCAGTATTTAATGGAAAATCTTATTCCTTTCATTCCGTTATGGACGGTTTTATTAAATAATAAAGGGGATCATCACACGAATAGCTCCGTCGAAAATTATTTTAAAGTTGTAAAGATGGAAAAAGATAAAAATCTTAAAGTGGGACGTTTTATTGATATAAATTATGAAAGATTACAGTCGTCTTTTAAGGAACTTGACCTTCCTAGACCCCATGTCAATGTTAATAAGAATAAAAAAAAATGAAAAATAAATGAACCGGATAATAATACATCTGAAGAATACTGGCACCGCGGAAAAATTAAGTGTAAAAGCACTCCATATGAAAAAAAAAAAAACGAAAATTTTACAAGTTGTGAAAAAAAACCAAGTCAACACTGAGCTGAATTTTTATGAAAATGAAACAATTTGTAATGACAACTATTACAAAACTTCAAATCCACCAAGACAGTATTTTGTTGGATACACCATCAATATTAATGAAAGTGAAAGTCATATATATTTATATGGGGAAGATTATTTATCACTTTTTAATAATGAATGGTTATGCAATTTTGTCATTGACTATTGCTCTCATTTATATATATTGGAGTCCCCTTTTTATAAGAAAGTAGCATATGTAGCATGTGAAGTTAGCCAGATAATTTTAATTAAAGGATGCGAAGACGTAGGGGAAAATTTTGTTCCAAAATTAAAAAAAGAATGGGTTGGTAAAAGTGGAATTTTTCTTCCTGTTAATATTGATAGTAATCATTGGATTCTGTGCTACGTAGTTATAGCAAGTAACAGCTTTTATATATTTGATTCCGCCTGTCAATGTAGCAAAAATAAAGCTGACAGTATGCTGAAAAAATTTTCAATATTTTATTCCAAAGTTTTCCCGGGATTATTGGTTGAATTTAAGCTTAAAAAAAAATTGAAATATCCTAAGCAAAAAGATGGATACAACTGCGGAATTTTCGTTCTGCACTACATCCAGGAGATTTTAAACGAAAAGTTAGAAAAAATGTCAGAATTCGATACCAATTTTCTAAGAAAAAAAATACAGGTTGATTGTATACAAAAATCTTTAAATGTTCATGGCAGATGTTTAATATGTGGCCACGAAGATATAAGCAGGAGCATATATTGGGTACATTGCTCTACGTGCAAAAAATGGACACATTTATCTTGCTTGTCATACTTAAAAAACGAAGGAAGAAATTGAAAATGAATACTTTGTTTACAATTGTGATTTATGTTCCAGGTGGCTGACGGCTCTTAATTAATTTATATTTCATTTTTTTTGGACATAACTTTCATACTACGGTGAATAGAAAAAAAATAAAAATGGCGTATCGAGATTTTGTCATGACAAGGTGATTGCCGTTTCAATTTTTGAAATCGATGCATTTTTACGGTGCTGGTGACAGTCCAAAAATGTTCAACGTGTTTTTCCTCGGCACTTCTTACTTTTTTCATCATAACTTTTTTACTACGGTAAATAGAAAGAAAATAAAAAATGGCGTATCGAGATTTTGTCATGACAAGGTGACTGCCATTTCAATTTTTGAAATCGATGCATTTTTACGGTGCTGGTGACAGTCCAAAAATTTTCAACGTTTTTTTCCTCGCACTTTTTACTTTTTTCATCATAACTTTTTTACTACGGTGAATAAAAAAAATAAAAAATGGCGTATCGAGATTTTGTCATGAAAAAGTGAATGCCGTTTCAATTTTTGAAATCGATGCATTTTTACGGGTGCTGGTGACAGTCCAAAAATTTTCAATGTTTTTTTCCTCGCACTTTTTACTTTTTTCATCATAACTTTTTTACTACGGTGAATAAAAATAAAATAAAAAATGGCGTATCAAGACTTTGTCATGAAAAAGTGATTGCCGTTTCAATTTTTGAAATCGATGCATTTTTACGGTGCTGGTGACAGTCCAAAAATGTTCAACGTGTTTTTCCTCGGCACTTCTTACTTTTTTCATCATAACTTTTTTACTACGGTAAATAGAAAGAAAATAAAAATTGGCGTATTGAGATTTTGTCATGACAAGGTGACTGCCGTTTCAATTTTTGAAATCGATGCATTTTTACGGTGCTGGTGACAGTCCAAAAATTTTCAACGTTTTTTTCCTCGCACTTTTTACTTTTTTCATCATAACTTTTTAACTACGGTGAATAAAAATAAAATAAAAAATGGCGTATCGAGATTTTGTCATGAAAAAGTGAATGCCGTTTCAATTTTTGAAATCGATGCATTTTTACGGTGCTGGTGACAGTCCAAAAATTTTCAACGTTTTTTTCCTCGCACTTTTTACTTTTTTCTTCATAACTTTTTTACTACGGTGAATAAAAATAAAATAAAAAATGAAGTATCAAGACTTTGTCATGAAAAAGTGATTGCCGTTTCAATTTTTGAAATCGATGCATTTTTACGGTGCTGGTGACAGTCCAAAAATGTTCAACGTGTTTTTCCTCGGCACTTCTTACTTTTTTCATCATAACTTTTTTACTACGGTAAATAGAAAGAAAATAAAAAATGGCGTATCGAGATTTTGTCATAACAAGGTGACTGCCGTTTCAATTTTTGAAATCGATGCATTTTTACGGTGCTGGTGACAGTCCAAAAATTTTCAACGTTTTTTTCCTCGCACTTTTTACTTTTTTCATCATAACTTTTTTACTACGGTGAATAAAAATAAAATAAAAAATGACGTATCGAGATTTTGTCATGAAAAAGTGAATGCCGTTTCAATTTTTGAAATCGATGCATTTTTACGGTGCTGGTGACAGTCCAAAAATTTTCAACGTTTTTTTCTCGCACTTCTTACTTTTTTCATCATAACTTTTTTACTACGATAAATAGAAAGAAAATAAAAACAGGCGTATCAAGATTTTCTCATGAAAAAGTGATTGCCGTTTCAATTTTTGAAATCGATGCATTTTTACGGTGCTGGTAACAGTCCAAAAATGTTCAACGTGTTTTTCCTCGGCACTTCTTACTTTTTTCATCATAACTTTTTTATTACGGTTAATAAAAATAAAATAAAAAATGGCATATCGAGATTTTGTCATGAAAAATTGTTTGCGTTTTCAATTTTTGAAATCGATGCATTTTTACGGTGCTGGTGACAGTCCAAAAATTTTCAACGTTTTTTTCCTCGCACTTCTTACTTTTTTCATCATAACTTTTTTACTACGGTGAATAAAAATAAAATAAAAAATGGTGTATCGAGATTTTATCATGACAAGGTGATTGCCGTTTCAATTTTTGAAATCGATGCATTTTTACGGTGCTGGTGACAGTCCAAAAATTTTCAATGTGTTTTTCCTCGGCACTTCTTACTTTTTTCATCATAACTTTTTTATTACGGTAAATAGAAAGAAAATAAAAACAGGCGTATCAAGATTTTGTTATGACAAATCGATTGCCGTTTCATTTTTTGAAATCGAACCATTTTTACGCAACTGATGACAGTCCAAAATATGATACTCAAATCGTCTGCAAAGTTCAGGGTCATATTGATTTGTCAGGGGAGGGCAAGCGCCCCCCCCCCTGCCCCCTTGTATACGCCCTAGATTTACACCTACAGTGACTTTAAAAAATAAATAAATAAATTGGGTGGCATAACAGCTCGTGGAGAACCAGGGCCTAGTGACTTACAACTCTCAACCATTCCTGTGTGCGTGTCGTTTGGCAGGAATGGAGGGGACATACAGTTTTTTGCCGAGTCCGAACGGCTAAGTGAGAAGCACTTTTTCATGACAAGTATGCTCTAGGATTTGTCAGTTCCTCGCAAGAGGCAGTACCTCGGATAAAACACTTCTGTTATTAGGTGGCACGGCTGGGAATCGAACCCACACCTTCGGCATGACAGTCCTACGCACTAATCATCCTGCCACGAGGTACTAGTGGCTGACTTTAGGGGATGAAAATAAAAATCTGAAAAAAAGAACTTTTTTTTCAGGAGCTGATTCAGGCTCATACAAATATAAAAACTCAAAAAATCCCGTATAACGACCATCCTAATGTACATAATACCTATCAAATGGAGATCGAAGATTAGCAACTTTTATCTACGTTTTCATTAGGCCAAATGAGGTAATTTCGTTGAAAATTTCCAAATTCGATACGACATCATCTCATTTCCCACACAAGTTCACATTTCGAAATGAGATAATTTCAACCAAATTTGCACGAAATAAGGTTGGAAATTAAGTCAAAACCTAACAAACACACCCAGTAAGCCACAGTTTGAAGAGCTCTGAAAAGCTTTTGTATTAAAATGAAATGAGCTGTCAAACGAAATTAAAAAATGAAAACACTTTTCAGTGATTTGCGAAATTACCTCATTACGGCTCTAATGAAAACGTAGTATAATATTGCGTTTTCATTAGAGCCGTAATGAGGTAACTTCGCAAATCATTGAAAAAGTGTTTTCATTTGAAATTTGGTAATTTTGTTTGACAGCTCATTTCATTTTTGATTTCAACTGACTGTTAACGCTTTTTGTTGTTGTTTTCTTTTGTCTCCTCCATTGCGCTTTGACATTTTCGTACAAAGCCTTTTCAGAGCTCTTCAAACTGTGGCTAAATGCGGGTGTGTTCGTTAGGTTTTGACTTAATTTCCAACCTAATTTCGTGCTAATTTGGTTGAAATTATCTCATTTCGAAATGTGAATTTGTATGGGAAATGAGATGATTTTGTATCGAATTTGGAAATCTTAAACGAAATTACTTCATTTGGTCTGAGCTACGATACAAACAAAATTTAGTTTAGTTTTACTATTTATTGAAAATTTTGGTTTTTCAATAAAAAAAAAATGAAAATTGAAATCGATGAGAGCATCGATTTTTGAATTATATAGACTTTATTTCTAGTTTCAATGTCCTATACATTGAAAACAAAAAATTCAAAGCAATCATTTGATTTGATATCTAGATTAGTTCCGAATACTTTTGAGAATGACATAAGGTTCGTACATATTTGCTGAATCTTATTTACACCAAAATAGTTAAGAGTTTATTTATATGAGCTTGATTTCTTAATCCTAAGAGGAAATAAAAAGAAACATATATTTTGGCACTATAACTTTATTTTTTTTCTTTTATTAATAAATTTTTCTTAATTTAAGTTATTAAATATTTTTTTTATAATTTGTTTGCATTGTTTCTCATTATTTTTGTTCTAATAAAAGAAAACTAATAAAAATTATAAATTCTTTTATGAATAAGAAGAAAAAACATTTTTGTTAAATATTTATTTAAAATTATATTCTTAAATAAATGAAAGTCTATTGATAAATTTATTAAAAAAATAATAATGATACTACCATAATTGTTAAATTATTCATAAATTTAGTTTTAATAAAATTTCTATTATTAATTTAAAAAAAAATGGATTACACTCAAGTTAAGATCGTTTTAAATGCTTAAAATTACGACTGATTATTAGGGAAACAGTTATTTTAAATACATAACTAGGTATACTTGTTAGGACTGGTGCTGAACGTTTTCATTTATTTGTCTAAGGTGTGGTTTATATGCTTTTACAGTTAGTATTTTGTTTTTGTTTGTTTGTTCAAATTTAAAGTAGGATGATTGATTAATGGCTACGTTACATCAGAAGAAATGAATACAATGTATGGCGATCGATGGGTCACATTATAAAACAGAACAAAAAAGAAAAATTAATTAGAGAATCAATTATTACAAGAAAAAAATATTAAAAATACAAATGGCAAATAATTAAATTTTAAGTAATTTGTATTTAACCTACAGAGCAACAGTAAATGATCAACCGAAGAAAGATAATTCTGATAGATCCAAGCAAGTACAAACAAACTGTATACGCACAAATTCCAAAAACGAAAACATGCCAATATCACGATATTTATAAAATTCTAGGACTGTTTTAAATAACGGCTTTTGATTTTTATTTGCTAACAACGTCAAATGAAACTAAAGCCAGAAAATTTTGAATTCTTCTGTTTTCGGTTTGATTTTGAATACTTCCTTGAATCTTTTCAAAGTAATTTTC
Organism: Dasysyrphus tricinctus; assembly: GCA_963921185.1. NCBI lineage: Eukaryota > Metazoa > Arthropoda > Insecta > Diptera > Syrphidae > Dasysyrphus > Dasysyrphus tricinctus. The sequence goes on along the minus strand of OY992532.1, from coordinate 40,071,006 downwards.
CCTTTGTTTGAACTGTGTTTTCCTGCTGGGGGGCAGATCTACTTCCGTCTAACTTCGATGATAGTCGATCCCCCAACATTGCCAAAGCTGCGACGTTTGTGTTCGTCAATATACTTTGGCATTGGATCACTGCGATATTGGTGGCTCTTGGTTACACTCTGCCTTTCCGAAGATTGAATTGTCTCAACACCTCGACCGTCCTTTGCGGGAATGGTCTTTTTGGAGAAAGTTTGGACAGTGTCAGTAACCAAAGGTCGATTAGGATCATCCGATCGAGTCGTATACTTATAGGTTTCCGAATAGTCTTCAGTGCTGGAACTTCCTCGTCTGATTATTTCAACAGCTGGAGATCTAGAAGGACCTCCTGAAGGAGATGCATTCGCATCTCTACCAGTTAAATGTGGATACTTGAAAACACTCCTCGACGGTGAGCCCAAGTCTGGTTCGTCACCATGAAGTGTTTTATAGAGGTCGGGTGCTTGATCCCGAAGTCCCTCGAGGAAGACATTGCGTTTGCTATCGCTGCCATTTGTATGGACGGGTGCCGAAGATAACCGCCTCTCACCGTGATTGCTCGAATAGTGGCGGTCAGTTTCGTCAATCCTTGTTAGATCCTTTTGACTTCGACTTATTAGATTGACTATAGACGGACTTTTCAGACCACTTTGCAACGGGGCATTCTCAGGAATATAGAGGTGGGGGTTTGACTTGTACATGTTGCTGCTGCCAATTGCGCTATTATTAGAGTAATTATTTTTCGTTAACTTTTCTATGTAAATGGGACTAGGATCATTGGTGCCATTCAAACCGTATACATTGAAACTTTTGCTTCGGTTGAGAGTTTTGTATGTTCGAGCTGGTTTGGCAGGACCTGTATTCTGTGGGGGCTTTAATTGATTGACAATTGAAACATTGATTTTTGAAGAATGATGTTGGGGTTGGGTTTGGGGTTGAGTTGTCGTTGGTGTACGATGGTTATCCAATTTACGGGGAAGAGTGTGTGCACTGCGATAGTCATAGTTCAGATCGGGTGTCGAACCAATGCGGTGATTATTTTTTTGATATCGGCCGAGTGTGTTTGATGTGATGTTTCTAAGGTAAAGACAAAAATATAAACAAGCATTGAAATGATGTTGAGAAGGTGACAAATATTTTTTTAATAATGTACATAAATTAATAATACTTAGGTATATTTAAGAATATCAAATAGACTGTTGAGTACTTTAGGCTTAATATTTGATTTTGACTTAAATGTTTAAAAATAAGCGGCTTTTGGTATATTATTTACCACATAAGCTCTGAGATTTACTTGTCATATCTTATATGCATATCATACCATACAATTGTTCAAACAAATATTCAGGATTTCTATTTTAAGGGGTTAAGGCCTTGATAACCATAAAACAACGATATTGGAAGAAAACATTTTACAGACGCAATTAATGGTTTTACATTATGACAGAGTGAAGTAGGTACGTTTCGTTACAGCCTGTTTTTATGAATAGGCTTGTTCCTAAAGGTAATGTGCCAAGCACAGATATTTATTTCCAGTGCAAAAAAAATAGTAAATAAAAAACAGCTAGTAGTTCATACAATAGGCGTGTTTTTTTGGCAACCCAGGGGAATTGAACAAAAAAAAAAGACATCGGGGCTAAGCGTTACCATCAAGAAAAAATGGATTTTCCATATAAGCTTTCGCTAAGAACTATGAGATTCATGCCAGTAAAACAGTTTTTCTCCGGGCTTAAGTTAAGCGTAAAGAATTCTCTGGGTTTGGCTAAGTCTAAAGGGACTAATTGTTGTTGTATTCAAAATGTAAATTGCTTATCCCCCACTATCGTATCGATATAAGGGCTTCTTATTTCAGAAACTTTCCCGGGGTAAGTTGAGGCACCAGTTACAGCTTTCATCGAAAAGCATAATTGAAAAATTGAATTAGCGTCATTAAGAAAAATAATTGATTCCTTTTTTTTGTTTTATATGAGAAATGATAGTGATGACATTTTGTGGTAGTGATGGGCTTATTTGCTGTGATAGCTTTGCTAAGTTCCGGTGTAATTTTGTTCATACAATTCTATCTGGTTTTGCAAGACATTGTACCTAATAATTTATCCCCAGCGGGCTTAGGTAAGTTTAACTCTTAAAATAGTATTACCGGAACGGATAATCATTCAACGATACTTTGTATGAAAACGTCCAAATACTTTTAAGGTATCGAATCTTATGATTTTTGTTTATTCAAAATTATTGCTTTCTCTGGAGATGTTACCCACAGTAACATTCTTTGTAAGTGAATTGTTTTTTATATGATATCATGTATTAATCAATGATTGCTTTGGATGCTTTCAAATACCTACATGTACATCACAGTACACATATTAAAGGTAATATCATTAGAGTTTTGATTTTTGTTTCTTCTGCGCATATATCAAAATTTGTGTCAAATATCAGTATTTGTTGTTGTTTTTACGTGTGTTTTCTTCCTCACTCGCACAGCCATTTTTATTTCTGACAATATCAATTTTAATTTGTTGTTGTTTTTACGTGTGCTTTCTTCCTCACTTGCACAGCCATTTTTTATTTTCGACTGACATCGTGCGCAGTATAATACCTTAGATTTGTGTACTGTGTATATACATATGTATAGCTGAAGTCGTAGCGATGACATTTCGTGGTAAAATATTGTTATTTTTTATTTTTCTGTAATGGTGTTACTAAATGCCTTGGCTTGCAAGAAATCACGGATTGAATTCAGTTCCATTATAAAAAAAATCAGAATTAAGCAATAGCAAACTTATAACATGGGTTCTTAGATCCATTTGGTAAAACGTAACTTTATCTCGTTTTACATTTAAATCTGAAAAATTTGATTTTAAAATCAAGAATTGCTGTTTTGATTGAAACATTTAGCATATTTTTAGGTAGATTTGGATAGAATTTATGTACATAGATATATAAACGCATACACATACAAATATCGTACGTCGTCGGCACAAATAATCAAATCCGTTTTTAATTGACGTTTGACTTTGACTTAGAGAATCCTTGCATGTATGGGTAATGCAGATCAAATCTCTCAAATTAGAAAGATAGCATCTTTTGTCTTTTAATCTCATCTTTTTTTTAGTAAACCATGAAAAAATGGAAAAAGTGAATATCTTTTCGTAAAAAGATCAAATCTTTTCAACGATGAAAAACGACATTTAGCCAGTTTATATTTCTTGAGCGCTCAGTAATTTTTCTCCGCTTTATGACAGAGCAGGAGGATAAAATATAAACACAATTCTTCACATAGAAGTCAAAACAACTCTCTTTTTCTTTTCTTCCTATGTAATTTACTGCAACAAAAAATATCTGAGCAAGCGAATCCAAAAAAATTCAGTCTCAGTTTTTAAGGGGAAAAGTGAGAAATTTTTGTGAGTAATCGTGTTTATATTTCAGAGTCCTCTGAGCCCTCTGAGATCTCAGAAATATAAACTGGCCAATTAAATATTTGTACGTAACCTAAAACGCTTAGTGCCCTTTCACACGAGGAAACTGAGCTTCCAGCAACTTTAAGTTCCTGGGTGAGAAGGGCAGGAGGAAAGAGGGACGAACAGAATCTCCCCGGTCGAGGATTTGAGGAGATTTTTTGACATTTCCTTTCACATCTAGGTTTAGGTGTGTTCAACCAATTGACTTTCAAAGGAAGTTTCAAAAATTACCTGGCGATTTGTTTCCTCGTATGAAATGTACAAGAGATTTTTAAGGAGATTAAAAGAAAACGTCAAAAAATCTCCAGCAACTTGTTTCTTCGTGTGAAAGGGGACTTAACCATTTACTGTCAAATAAGCTCTTATATTAGGCGTGTTCAGGAAAATGAGATCTAGAGGGCTCAGTGTCAAAAACTGAGCAAGCGAATTCAATATTTTGTTTCCTCAGTTATTTGACAGCAACATTTCTGAGGAATCCTGTTCACGAGACTGAGATTGCTGAGGGCTCTGAGATCTCATTTTCCTGAACTCACCTATTGAACTTAAGGCCAGGTTTACATTAAAGTGCCGGTATCGACAAATTCTCGATATGATAAAATCTTCTTACAAAAGAAACAATGAGTATATTCACATCATGGTAACGGTATTAGAACAATAGTATACATCTGGCCGCAATATTTTAAGTTTCGTTTCAGCAAATAATGGACACTTGAGATTTATTAATTTATGCTCTGAACTGGGAAGTTATTTCATAGTCAAATGGGTACCAAAATAAGACTATGGGATAAGTTGCAATTTTTGTTTGTGGTTGCGATACGGTTCCGCAATTGTGGTCGCTAAGCTGTTTGAATTTAAAGGTAGAACTATAATGCGGTCGGAAGGGCACTGAAGCTAATGTGAAAAACCAATGAAAAGTAGCTTTCCCTATCGTCATAAGGGGAACACAGCCATATTGTACTTATCATTATCATCTATTTTTGCATTCCTATTTTATTCCACCAAAAAATGTCAGTTTTGCGTAGACTAGAGAGGATATGTCCTCTTTTTGCTTAAAAAAAGTGTCTGATATCTTTTTGAAAAAAACATGCAATTTGTCCTCTTTTTTGGTGTTCTCAGTTTACTGAATTTTTAGAATTTACAAAATACACAAAAAATTTTATTCAACACTTAATCAAAAATTTTATTTATTTTTCTAGTATGAGCACGACCTAGAATATAATAGTACCTGAACTTATTCACTTCTGCACACAACGCCATCTTTGTTTTTTAAACTGTCATTTGAACACCTCAACACCATTCAATTGACAGTTCAGTCACCTTTTTTTATTCTGCTAAAATTTAACGCAACGCAACGGTTTCTTTTGTTTTGTTTAACGTGATTGTGTGAAAAGAAATTAATTAAGAAATAAAATGCCAAAGTATAAATGTATGTTTAACGAAGAAAAACAGAAAAATATCCAATGTTTAGACAAACAAATGTAAATGAACGACAATCGTATAATATTTTTTCAATTGTTCATTTGAAATTTCTGAGGTTGTCCTTTTTTTCGTGGGTTCAGATCTGGTCACCCTAGTTTTGCTTATGTAAGATGCCACTTGGGAACGCAAGTCTTTTCCGAATGCAAAGTTGAACAAAATTCGTAAAAACGTATTCGCTAGTTTTCTTCCGACCACTTAAGTGCCCCTACGAGCACTATGGTTCCAGCTTAACTAAAGTAGTTTTCACCGTTTAGGTATCTCAAAAAGATTACAAATGTAAGATGAAGTTACCCTAGAACTTTCTTTGCTGGTATACTGCCTGAAAAGATTACAAGACGGAGCTTGAATAGAAATATTTTAACTTTTACAGAGGCATTTTTGACATCTATTCAAGCTCCGTCGCTATTCTGTTCAAGCAGTTATTTGGAAGCGGGCCCAAAAAAATATGATATAAGGTGTTTTTAATGAATGTGTTCTACAGAGAAAAGAACAGAAAAGATCAGAAAATACAGAGCTTGCACTTTACTGATCGCCAGTTACCCATGTCCAGAATAGTTTGGAACCTCATTTTCTTCATCTACTTTTCAGGCAGATCAAGTGTTTTATTAAAAAATAAATTATAGTTTAAAAAACTAAAATTACGCTTTTAGAGATAATCAAACTAAAAAGTTAAAATAATTTTTAGCATGAGAATAAAATTACCGACGAGAAAATTAATGTCACTGTTCTAAAAGCGTGGAGTGCCTTGTATGACATATTTGAACTAACTGCTTATCGGCCAGGTAATTATATAGGTGACTGAAATATAATTCCGGTACGTGTCTCGGATAGCTTAACTGGTAGAGCTCTTGGCGCGTAACAAATAGATGTGGGTTCAATTCCCAGTCCGGGCTTTCCGAATTGTTTTTTCGGTAAACGAAAATTTCGCACTGAGTAGGCCCTCCCTTTCCTTTATCCTTTCTTTCCCCATTTTCCTAATAAGCCCAAATGGTGATATCGAAATTTAAAGCTTGGTATCAATCATCATAATTTTAATTGTTTCATTCCGAAATGCACAGTTAGTTTAAAAATGTCATACAAGGCACTCCACGCTTTTAGAACAGTGACATTAATTTTCTCGTCGGTAATTTTATTCTCATGCTAAAAATTATTTTTTACTTTTTAGTTTGATTATCTCTAAAAGAGTGTTTTGAGTTTTTTAAACTATAATTTATTTTTCATTTTTTAGTTCGATTTGTTATAAGGCAACAAAGGATCCAGAAAGAAATTTATGAATCCTGGCGAACCTAATCAGGATAATCAGATATTTTGATCGAATTATTGTATTGTCATTGGGCTTCGAAAAGTGTGCAAAGTTTGAATCAAATTTGACCGTCAGAAGTGGGTCAAAATCACGTCCAAAGATTCCGTTCCATACATACATGCATACATACATACATACAACCGAAACTAATATAAAAGTGTGTTAATTAATTGATTAATTAATAATTAATACATTTGTGTATACGAAACAAACAAGCTTAGAACGCAGCTACCATGAGAAAGTCTCTACTCCGTTTTACTAAGCTGCATATGCATGCTTAATCTCTCTTACTCTCATGCAAAGGATCCCGAAAGGAATTTATGAATCCTGGCGAACCTAATCGGGATAATGGGATATTTTGATCGAATTATTGTATTGTCATCGAGCTTTGATAAGTGTGCAAAGTTTGAATCAAATCGGACCGTTTGAAGTAGGTCAAAATCACGCCCAAAGATTCCGTTACATACATACATACATATACAGCCGAAACTAATAAAAGCGTGTTAATTAATTAAAAAAAGATGTGATATTTCTCTTTTTAAGAAGATCTGATCAGCATCTACCCATTTCTAATGCAAATATTCTCCTGATATCAAACGTCAAATCGAAATTGAGCATTTCCTTCTTTTTTTTCATTGAAACTACTCAAAGTCATGCGCACATATTTTCTTCAAAAGAGCAATTCTTAATTTTGAAATTAATGAAAAACGACAATAGATTTTTAGATAAAAAAAAAAAAACATTATAGACTAAGAGCCCACAGCAGATTTTGGGTGTGATTGATAGCAAAAAAAGAAGTATAGGCGTCGAAAGCTTCATTGAAAGCTATTCAAAAAATCAAAGTCTTGCAGTCCACAACTGGGGCCTTTGCGAGAAATAGTGCATCGAAAAAAAAAATATGAATGCAACTTCGAGGTTAGTCGTGTTAGCCGAAATTGGTTTTCACCCCTCCCTAGATAAGCTCCGCGGATCCCATATCACGGAATCTGAGATCATTTGAGTGGTTAATTCGCCCTGCCACTCTTTAAAAAAACCGTTTTTCACTTAGAATTTTGAAATTTTTAAACGGTCCGGTAGAGCGAAATATACACTCAAATGGTCTCAGATTCCGTGAAATGTGATCCGAGGAGCTTATCTAGGGAGGGGTGAAAACCAATTTCGGCTAAAACGATTATCTTCGAAGTTGCATTCATATTTTTTTTTTGATGCACTGTTTCTCGCAAAGACCCCAGTTGTGGACTGCAAGACCTTGATTTTTTGAATTGCCTTTAATGAAGCTTTTGACGCCTATATTTTTTTTTTGCTATCAATCACACCCAATCAATCACACCCAAAATCTACTGTGGGCTCTCGGTCTATTAAGGAATATGAAAAAAGTGTGTATATTGACTTTAAATTTCAAGGCAAAATCAAGGCCACAAAATTATAATCTACACATTTTTTAATTTCAAATTTTACAGCATTGGTAACGGAAAACCCTATTTCTAACAAGAAGGTGTACATTTTATCTTGTTCTTACAGTTTTTGCAAACTTATGCTGTTCTAATCTAGTGTTTATTAACTAAACAGAGCTAAAAAAAACTTATGATTTAGCAGTTAATTGATAATTGATATTATTGATAAAGAAATTTGATATTGGCAATTGATATGAGCAACACATATTGAAATTAGCAATTTTGCTATAAAATAACTTCGAATAAGTTCTCGGCTTTGGTGTCAAAAAAAGAGATCCAATTTTTTGGATTTGCTTAAAATCACAAGTTTATCACAAATATCTTTAAGAACTTTGAAAATATGACTCAATTGATGTAAATCTTTGTAGCTAAGTAAGGCTTTAGTTTCTTACATCCTTCATTATGATGACTCTTATAGATTGCAATGTGCGATCAGTTAACAAGAAATACATTAAATTACAATTAAAAAAAATACATTTCATTCCAAGCATTCACAAAACTCAACCAAGCCATTTCAGGCTCAATTACTTCACAATCGAATAAACACTACGAAAAATGTGTCATCTAAATGGTCATTCACCGACTTTTCAAACAAACCTACACATACATAGGTACCTTATTATAGCGTTCAAAGTTGTTTATCTTATTTGAGCTTTGACAATCTAGCGACGAAATAGAAGCTAATGCTTATCTATCGATTTAAAGATGTTGAGTCTACTTCACTTGTAAACAAATTGCAGCTAATTCTACATTTGAGGGTATGCTACTGAGCAGACAGACTTTCAAATTTAAAATCTCATGCAACTATGTATATGACCAACATATTGGGGAGGCACACCTTTTTTTGCGAATTCCCTAGGTCGATCACCGCGCAGCGATCAGTCATCAAAAATCTATTACCAACAACAACAACTGCTGCTGCGCATCCAAAATAGCCAATACACTGAATGCACCTGACCATACAATTTGTGTGTGTTGTGTTCTGTATGCGACGAAAATGTCCAAACTCGTTTAGAGCCGATTAACTACGTTCAATTAAAATGTCAACAATGTCTCCAAATGGCGAACGTCGCTGTTGTCGTTGTTGACAACGTCCCTTCCCCACTGTCTTAATTAAACCACAATTGCACGCACCGATACTATAGCTTTGGAAATGAATCTACGTTTCGAGCAAACATCCTATTAGCATACTCACTGACCTTCAAACTTCTATCACAGCGGGTTTGCCTGTGATCACATAGCTCAGGCTGGCTATTAGTTAAATGATATTCATTTTTTATTGTTAGTTGTAACACAAAGGAATTTAATTAATTTATGGTTAAAGTGGGTGCGAGAAGCCTCACCTTTGCACGTAGATTTCCCTGTTTTCATCGGAGGAGCCAGCACGTCGTGATCGATGGTACTGGCTGGTTGATGGGGGTGGTGCAGCAGCTACTGCTACAGTCACTGGTCCACTGCTATCTCGTGGATAATTAGAGTCTATTGTGTCCCGAGATTCTCGAGCTCTTCGAGCTGCTCCTGCATCGTACTTATTTTCCTTTCCGAACAGCCCCCCGGCATAAGGGTCTTCACCTAAGTAGTATCGCTGTTTGGGATTCCCCATTGCGTCCAAATCTGATGAACCACGTCTATTTTCTGCCGAATTAGCGTACTGATTTCCATTAACTGTTTGAGTTGGTCTGCTGTCTCGGCCAACTGCTGTCGAACTACTGACGACGCTCGATTCTCGATTGATGGGCGCTGAGTTGCGCTGCTGAAGCTGGCTGTGACTGTGATGTGTATTCGATGGCTGTGTGGAGGAAGTTGTTGTTACAGTACTACTACCTGCTTGTCCACCACCACCACCATTGCCGCCTCCAATATGACTATCGATAACATTGTATTGTTGATAAGTGGACATTCCTCCACCATTTGGCGATGGAGTTCCACCATTGATGGGAGACTTGTCGCGGCTTTTGCTTTTAGACTTCATTCGGAATTTTCTTTCGGCGCTGGCAGAACGTATTTTGCCAACCAACTTACGAAAAGAATTTCCAATGGCCTGACCGACTTTTGTCGAAGATTGTTTGTTGCTTCCACCGGCAGATGGCAGGGATGTTTGTGTGGTTTGAGTTGACATTGAAGGGCGCATTTGCTGTTGGCTCGCTGAAGATGACTCAGATGCGAAACGCGTGCGTTGGTTTGATTTCCGCGATGAAACCCCGTTGGCAGTGGGAATGTTAGCTGGGCTGGTGTAGGGTGAAAGAGCTGGTGGAGCTGGTGCATTGTAACGAATTTGTGCCGGAGATGCCGAACGACTTTGTGGAGGTGGCGAATAGTCTGGAGGTGGTTCATCTCGGTGGTGGAATGTTGGAGCTACAACGGGAACTGGTTGCTGGCGAACCTTTTTCTCTATGCCACGTCTTCGTTGCGGAACAGCTGGTCGTGACAACGTTGCATCACGGCTAACTATCTCAGGGGAAGGGGATCCTAGAACATGTTCTGGGGTCTTTGGGAGACGATTTTCATTGAAATAAGTCGGTGACGAGACATATGCTGAGTCATCTTGTATCATCATGCCTGAGCGATATTTCTCTGCCACCATCCTTCCATCATCCTCGCCATCACAGCGTAAATGTGAGGAAGTCACATCTTCACTAGAGTCCTTAACATAGCCTGAGTCTTCCCGTTTAAGGTAGCTAGCGTTTTTTGCATTTTTTAGATTTCGTATATTTTCTTCATTTGAGTCGGGTCTATGATAGCGCACATCAGTCCTCGAGCCACTCAGATATCCCAAGTCTTCTTTTTGCGAACGAATATTCTTCATATCGACCAGATCTTCCCGAGAGCTACTACGGTAACGTAAATCACTTCGGGAATTATACTGCCTTTTCTGCTGGAGGATGTCTTCTCGCGTAACATAAGTCTCATTTCTCGCAGCACTTTCTTTGGGATAATATGTTGAAAGATCTTCCCTAGAAGCACTTTGCCTGATACGATTCCGGCTATCTAATGTTCCCTTCAACTCATCCCGAAAAGCTTTGGTTGCGAAGTGTTTCGGAGTGGACTCTTTTCGATCAGCCCAATTAGAGATTCCTTGAAAATAAGTCTTGGCCTTTTCTGGGTCATGATCTGCGATTATGACCCTGGCAGGCTTGCCAGCACTATGTATTAGCCCAGGATTAACTGGAATGACATTTGGTGGTGTAGTTGGATTTGATTTGATGGTCACATTGAAATAAGTCTTCTTGGTTGGCTCGATTTCCTGGTAGTCATCTCGTGAGTCATTCGATGCTGTCGATTCACTGCCAAAATGAGACTCAAGCCACTTCATGGTCTCACCTTTGCGGGTCTCTTCTTCACGATCAAAATCTAAAGGCCGTTTTGTAAGTGCATCCTTCCGATCTGATAGCAGAGCCGCCTCTGTAAGGGAAGTTATAACAGGACAAAAGTGGGTTAGAAAAAAGTATTTTTTTTTTTCAAATTAATTGTAAATGTAAACTACCTTTTTGCTGTTGCAATAAAGTCTTTGGTGCCCGTCTAGCTTTTCGAATTCTTGCCGATAAACTATCCCAGTCACCAGGTCGATCAGGAGCCCCATCACGCTCCATTTGTTCTGTTTCGGCAGCGTAACGCATCTCTTTGCTTATGACCTTACCATCGACTTCAAACTCAACGTTTTGTTCATCACGTTGCTTTAAGAACTTTTGGGATGATTCCTCAATAAGAAAAAAAATTTAAATTAGTAAAAATGCTTTGAGAGAAAAGAAATTAAATCTCTACTTACGGTGGTAAAAATCTTCTCCTTGCTTCCCGTCGAATTGTCGTCCTTCTCGGGAAGTTCTTCGTCAAAAATTTCTTCGTGTTCTGTTGTATTTTTCTTTTCGGTGACCAAAGTACCATCAGCTTGTGCCAGAGACCGTTGTTGGATGTCTTCTGTATCGATTGTTTTATGGCCTTTAGTTGATTGTTGAATGATTCGTGGCCCTGTTGGTACTAATTGTTTTTGACTTTCTGGGGAATAAAGAATGGTTTCGATGTTTTCGGCACCACTGTTGACGGCATTTACATACGCCTGAAAATAATAAGAAAATATGGTTTATGTTAGTAAACAATACCTGAAGATAGTTGTAATGTTTTATTTTTTAATCCCATATAATGACAAAATGAATAATCATAAATGTTAAAGCAAATCATTGAGTACGAGATCGCAAAATTATCGATCTTATTTCCAAAAGAAATAACTATTTTCAAAAAAAGTATCTCCTTAAAGAATTTCTTCATAAGGAAAAATAAAAGAAAGTTCTTGCACAGTGTTAAAAAATGCTAAGAAATATTTTTTTTAAACGCGATTTATTAAACTTTACATTCTCTCTATCTGTTCATTTCAGGTGTTTTAGTTAAATATTAACACAAATCATTTCTTTGCCTATAATTGTTGGTTGGTTCAAATCCAACCGATTCCACTTAAAATATATATTAGGGTACGTGCCTCCTGCGAGATCGTGACAAATCCTTAAAGATTATCTCCTGGCACTTTAAAGTGTGTCTCATCTTAGCCATTCGGATTTCACAAAAACATTATAGGTCCCTACATTCCATAGTTTAGAATATAAGTCACAAGTCATGTTTTCTATAAGCTGTTGTACAGGTAGTGGATTTATGTTATTTTCTTTTCTTTTCTTTTCTTTTCTTTTCTTTTCTTTTCTTTTCTTTTCTTTTCTTTTCTTTTCTTTTCTTTTCTTTTCTTTTCTTTTCTTTTCTTTTCTTTTCTTTTCTTTTCTTTTCTTTTCTTTTCTTTTCTTTTCTTTTCTTTTCTTTTCTTTTCTTTTCTTTTCTTTTCTTTTATTTTATTTTATTTTATTTTATTTTATTTTATTTTATTTTTTTATCTTTTCTTTTCTTTTATTTTATTTTATTTTATTTTATTTTATTTTATTTTATTTTATTTTATTTTATTTTATTTTATTTTATTTTATTTTATTTTATTTTATTTTATTTTACGGGCAGTCCCAAAGGTAGTTATGCTACATTTCCACCTAGCGCTAATCTGAGATTTAATGAGATTAACCTTAAATCTCCTTTAAATCTCGTAGATTTACCATACAAATTTATTTCGTAAATCTTGAAGATTAGAAATTAATCTTGTTAAATCTTCCTAGGACAAATAGTCTTACAAATCGAACTAACCTATTTTTACATGGTGCTGAACGATTCATTCGAGACTCGCATTCAGTTCTTCATTGTTTCACACGAATCAAACATTCTGTCTCATTCGCACTTCATAAGAAAAATTTTAACGCCATTTGCATTTTTGAAGGTGCTGTCAAATTTAAAATTTAATCTTTTTTAAATCTTTTTGTGCGGTGGAAACACCAAAAAGATTTATTAAATCTAATCTGAGATAAACCTTTGGTGGAAACATAGCATTAGATAGCGAGTATTGAAGCTTTGTCGTGACGATGTATATGAAGAAGTTTTTAGAGGCGAATGGAGATATAGTGGTTTCCCAAGATGAGGGGATACCTGCACATACATCACTGACTGTACATGCGCTAAACGTAAGAGTGACTTAATTGAATGAAAACTGCATCATCCTCAAAGAGTTTCACTACCCTTGACAGTGATTAGATTGGGAAGATTGAGACTGGTCAGAGATCCTCCCACTTCTCTTGCCCTGAAACTGCCGCAAGACCGGTCTCAATCTTCCCAATCTAAACAGGATCCTTGGCTTAACTGTAGCACTTGGGGCCCATCCCTTCCTCATTGAATAAGGAGGGATCAGGTATTTGCTGGCAATTGAGGACACTAATTTCACTAAATATTCTATGCAAGAACAGTTAAGATGACAAACACTCGTGGCATGCTAGATGCTTTGACTGAAATCATGGGGAGGGGTACTAAGTTGCTCTACCCAAAATCATAATGCGTTTTTCTATTTAGCTCCGAGCATAGCACAGAGCTGTCAAAAAAGATTTGCGTCCCTTTATTAACTCAGAGCACTCAGAGTGCTCAACTTGGGTTTCTTTTTTTAATGAGAGCTAGCTTTGAGTACTTAGCTCAACATAAAAATACCGAATGAATGGAGCAAATAGCTAAGTGCAGCCAACTTCACTCTTTTTTCACTCATATCAAATGGGCACGTTCAACGCATCAATTTTAGTTCAAGTTTTTGAATTTTTCGAGTTTTTGATTAGCCAGCTGTCAGATGAAAATTTAAAGTCAGTACTAAATTTTGTTGCGTTGAACGCATCGCAATCGTTCAAAATTATATATCGGAGAGCTCTGATCGTACTCAGCTCAGAACACATCGATAGATCGAGCTCTACTTCATGCTCTGCTCAGAGCTTAAAAAGATAAACGTCTATAGCTGATCATAGAACAGCTTTCACTGCTTGCTCATTCTATTCTGACTGACAAAGCATCAGGAATCCCAGTGCAAATGTTTGTATTTTAGCTAATACCCAGGAGTCTCTGTGGCTCAAAAACAATTCATTTGTTCGTTTTATTCCGACGTCCGAGAACTGCTACTAATTTTAGTCCAAAGTTTTGTCAAAGTTCAATATAAAAATTAATTGAACTAAAATCAGTAGAAATTGATGTTTGGAAGGTCACGAATAGAACTAATATCGACACATTGACTTTACCATGTGGAAATGTCATTTTACTATTATTTGTCACCTTCGAGCTTCGAGTGACGTGAAGATGCCCTGCAATCGCCATTATTTTTGAAATAACTGAACTCTGCCTGGCAAACTTTATTCCGTGCTGGACGTGAAGATGCAAATTAAATTTTTGAGTTATCATGTTTCTACCAAACATCAGAATTGCCATAAAACCAACATTTACATGTTCAACTTAAGATTTTTTAGCAATGATGGTAAGAGCCTAAAATTGTTTTGATTTCATCAAGCATTAGTTGATGATTAACTTAATCCCTTAAAAAATTCAATAGCAAAAGAAAAACACAACCTCTTAATGAATAATGCAAGTGTTTCCAGCTTCCACGGTTTTTTGCTTTGAACAAAGAACATCGCGAAAGTATTAAGGAACCATTTATGCATTTTACTAAAGCCTAAGGAAGCCTTGTCTTAAACATAAATATTATACCTATACGGCTTTTCCATTCGAAAGCACAACGTCGACTTTACATCATACCTTGCCCGCAATCACCTTCTAAATCTGCCACCGCATTTATAACCCATAGTCAGACCAAAAAACGAAGCTAAAAAAAATAAACTTGTGGTTGAGCACTGTATATGCTTATGTGTATGCCTTTAACATTGCCAGCTTGCCATTAAGAAATTCCTCAAACACCGCAAAATAATGTCTGCGTGCTTTCGAAAAATCACCTGAAAAAATAAACTGTGTCGCCATACGCCATCGGCAAGTGATTGTCATGCGAATATTAAATTTCAGTGTCAAATTTCCAACGTTATATTTTTCCAATGTTACTTATTGATTTAAGGAATGTTAGTTAACATAATTGACATCTAGAATGCGGATTTTTGCCAAAAAAAATCCTAACTGTCAAACTTATGCTCACTTGACAGAATAGAGTGAATACATTGGGTAGAACAATTAACAAGCAAGTTATTCCATATTTGGAGAAGTCTCACCACTTCCGGACGCAATGATCTATCTGGCAAGCAATTTAATAACAATACAACAAAAAGAAAGAAACTTACTCATGAGAATTAATCAATAAGAATAGGTAGACTGAAACAGCAACAACAATAATAAATCTTATAGTGACCAGCATAACAACTACAAGCACTCGTTAGGTGGTGCTCAAGGTAATTTCGCACTACACGTACTTCTTTGTTTTGTCTCATAATATATAAGTGAAGGCCGTCATCGATTTTATATACTTATACTTCTATAGATAAGATATAAGCAAAGCACCAGTTAAGGTCATGAAAGTGATCTTGTAAGTGTCCACTTCAGAAGAGTAGTGGTTGGGGTATGGCATAAGAAAAATGGACACTCGAACTCTTTTGTCATCGAATGGATATAGAGTTACATTATTGTATGTCATTTTCATTATCGACCAACCTACGTGAGGTGTATGCATGTGCCACTGTCAGAATTGGCAACTAACATATATCAATGACAATTAGGTAAATTAGAAATTGATGAATCAATTTAGATTTTTTTCGGGATTGGAGGCAAAACGTGTGGCGCTTCTGTGACCAGTGGTTGGATAACTTTAAGCAAACTGAAATTATTTCAATATGGACTGATGGTCATAAAATGGTCATCCACAATATTGTCATCAACGAATCACGTAGGAAAAAGTGCCAGTTAACACTCAGTCGAGACTAGCAACTTTTATTATGAGAAGTGACAGACTTTCTCCTATAGCTCCTCTAAAAATGTTGAAATTGTCTTCTAGCAATACAAAATAAGCTAATAGGTTACAGTCATTACAAAAAGCCAAAATTTTCAGATTTTTCAAAGATTTTAAAAAAATTGAAATTATTAATTGACATGTTGAGGAAGGCATAATACCAGTCAATGAAGATCCAGTTCTAGTGCCCAGTACTGAAGAGGTTAAGAAAGCCATCCACAAGCTTAAGAACAACAAATCCGCCGGCTCGGATGACCTAACTGCGGAACTCTTCAACTAGGGATGAGATGTCCAGGTAGGGTGCATGCACTAGCTCATCAACCAAGTGTGGGACGAGGAAATTATGCCCGACGACTGGTCAAATAGCTCCATATGCCCTATCTATAAAAAGGCGATCTTATGTCCTGCAAGAGCTATGTACATAGGCATATCCCTGCTTAATTTTGCCTACAAGATCCTATCGAACGTACTATGTGAGCGTCTAAGACCTTTCTGCAACACTATGTTCGGCACGTACCAGTGTGGTTTCAGGCCAGGCAGATCAACGATAGACCAAATCTTCACACTAAGGCAAATCCTGGAACAGACCAACGAACCTCAAGTCGCCAAGAGCTTCTATTGGCGATGTCGGAACTCTGGATCCCGATAAAAACATGACGTTAAAAAATACGCGAAGCAATGTGGAAATGGATGGGTAATAGCTCATCTGGGCGATTCCAGGCGTGTACTACAGGGCTCAGACAAGGAGATGCACTATTATGTGATTTCTGCAACCTAGCCCTGGAGCAGATAGTGCGCAAGAGTGGTGCTAACATGGAAGGCACTATCTTGAACATGTCTTCTCAGCTGCTTGGCAATGCGAACGACATAGAAATCATCGGTCGCTCCAAGTGAGCTGTACTTGAATCATTCACAGCTAATGATGAACAGCCGAAACGAGCCGAAGTGAATGGAAATAAAACAAAGTATACGCTATCAACAAACAAAGACTCATCTGTTCATCACCCACAAACGTCACTGTTGGTAGCAGTACTTTCAAGGTAGTAAAGGAGTTCACCTACCTCGGAACAATCAACAATCAAATCCGACGAAGAATTATTACCCTAGCGAAACGCTGCTACTCTGGCTTGGCCAAGCAAATCAGTTCAAAACTCGTTTCTCGAAAGACAAAGTGCACGCTATACAAAACGCTAAAAAAGGGGAATTGATACTGGGCACTTTCGAGAGAAAAATTCTTTGGCGGATATTTGGTCCTATATGCGAAGAGGGCGATTGGAGGAAAAGATTTAATCGTGAATTGTACGAGCTGTACCAAGATGTGGATGTAGTGCAAAGAGCCAAAGCACGTCGACTACACTGGCTCAGCCACATCGAGCGACAACAACGCTCCAGCCAAGAAAATCCTCAGTCCCAACCCCCAGGTTCGAGACGACCAGGAATACCGAGCCTCCGCTACAAGGACAAGGTGGTTACAGACGCAAGAGCGCTTGGTCTCGATTAGTGGAGGGATCATGCGAGGAACCGCAACCGATGGAAAACCACAATATCTCAGGCAGAGACCCTCCATGGATTGGGTGTCAAATAAGTAAGTAAGTAAGTTGAGGAAGTGCCTACAGTAATTTGTTCCAAGCTCCACACAAAAGCACAAAGATGAGCCTTTTTCTGGAATAAAAGATAAATCTCAAAATATTTGGATTTTTGAGAGGTTTTTGAATACATCGACAGCATGGCCATTCTTCATTGGAGTTTAACAATTTGTCACTTGTCGGATAGGGAACGAACTATATTCTGATATAGTTATAGTATTTTGTTCCAAGTAGGTCTCAACTTCTTCAGGATTTCTTAAATGTTTTGAGTATTCTATTAACCTATTAACACCCAATCCATTTTTCGCAGGAACTTGACAGCTTCTGGCTTATATGAAGGGCAGAAAGCATCATTTTGACATGAATAGTATTCTATTCCCACTTCAACCCAGAAGTCAAAACTCAAGAGTTATCGGATCAAAAAATAAAATCGCAAAACTTTCCAATTGCTCCACTTTTTGACAGATCAAAATTTGCTGAGGTATCCGAGATTTCATTTTCCTAAACATGCTTATTGGATGAACTTGCTCACTTTTTGACGGAGAAAAATTAGCTGAGGGCTCTCTGAGATCTCATTTTCCTGAATATGCTGAAAACTTTGACACTTCAGTGGAATTTGACAATTTAGAAACTGTTAGATAAAAATAAAACTATAGGCGTGTTCAGGAAAATGAGACCTCCGGCAGCTCAATGTCAAAAACTGAGGAAGCGAATCCAATATTATCTTTCCTCAGTTATTTGACAGCAAATTTTCTGAGGAATCCTGTTCACGAGACTGAGATCTCATTTTCCTGAACTCGCCTTATATTATTTTGACACAAAGAGTATATTAATAGGCGTGTTTTATTATCATCGGGATCTGGATCTAGATTAATTTTTACACGTAATACAAAAACAAAATAATGGGAAATTTTCTAAAATTGTTTTTGTAACACGTGTTAAAAGAAGATCCAGATCCAGATCCCGATGATAAAAAAACACGCCTAATATAAGAAATTGACAGCGATGAAATCAAGAGTTAGGTTTTCGGTTGGTTATTGGGAAAGCCTTTTGAACCCCTCAGAATGAATAGTTCTTTATCTGAAATGAAGAAAAATTTTTGGTTTTGACTTCAGAATTGAAGCCAGAAGAATAAAAGGCCACAAATTCCGTATTCATAGAGGATTTTAAACTCACTGCCACATTTTGTCGGACTTATTCAATACAACTGTTACTATAATAACTGTTATCACAA
The DNA here is from genome assembly GCA_963921185.1 of Dasysyrphus tricinctus. Taxonomy (NCBI): domain Eukaryota; kingdom Metazoa; phylum Arthropoda; class Insecta; order Diptera; family Syrphidae; genus Dasysyrphus; species Dasysyrphus tricinctus. The sequence continues at coordinate 40,052,148 of OY992532.1, read as the reverse complement.
AATAACCGTTACTGATATAATAGTTATTCAAAAATACAGATAAAAAAGTTTCAGTGAGCTTTACTCTACTGGATAAATAGAATTCAAAGTGTAGGTATTCATGCTGTTAATTTCTATATGAGTCGGTATACGTCGACCAAAATTTGTGTCTTAGAAGGGTACAACAGCATTTAACTGATGAGGCCAACTGTTGAGCCTGGGCGATATGCAATATATGGAGTAGAGCTCACTGAAACTTCTTTATTTGAAATTAATGTATTTGCTCTACTTCAAAATCATAATTATTCAAAAATAACCGACAAGCCCATCACTAGGAAATTCTAGATGATTCCCAGTGTTAGTTGCCTATTACACGATCATTTTTGTGTCTGAATTTCTTGAAAATTCAATAGGTACGAAGGTGAGATCAAATCTTTTTTCTCCTTCTCACTCATGAAAATTTAAAAAGATTGTGTAATAGGAGACTAATCAGACAAGCATACAGGCGATGTCACTGTGATGCACATTTACACACGGAGGGAGAGTAATGCACATTTACCAACGATGCTCTCAATTGGAATAGCGCAGTTGCTAACTAGGTAACCAAAGTAGGTGGTACTGACTTATATTCAAGGAATTTTGCGAGCACCTTGAGCAAATTTCAAAACATTGATAGTGAAATATTTTGTTCGACGGCACTGGCGCAATTGAGAGTCACGTGTGGGTATTTGCAGCATATTCTCTTCATCTGTACGATTTCACGGGAATTTATTTTTATACCAGTGCCTACGTTTTGTAACTCTCGCATCGAAAAAACTGGTCGAGAAACGATGAAAATTGAAACAAAATGCATGAGTTTTGTTCCATTTTTCAACGTTTCTCGACTGATTTTATCGATGCGAGAGTTACAGAACGTGGGCACAGTTCGGGTGCTTTCATTAGGGGTTTTTCTTCCTTAATTCAGAGCAGAGTCTGAACTGTCAAACAAAAAGTTGTATTTCTTTTTTAGCTCTGAGTGTTCAGAGCTAAAAGTTTGTATTTTTTTTTCGTTCTGAGTGTGTTCTGAGTTTGTTCAAAACGCGCTCTATGAGCTCAGAATAAAGTGACTGAGCAGACTGAGTTCAATGCTGAACACATAGCATTTGACAGCTTGTGTTTATGTGTGTTTCAAAAATGGTTCAGGGTGGTCAGAAAAATTTTGTTCAGATGATGTTCAGAACATGCTCGATTCAGAGCTCTTTTCTGAATTAAAAAAGAAAAACCCCTATCATTAAACATTAAATTAATTTGACCTCAAAGAGTGAATGAAAGTTCTAACCCGATATTTCAACTAAATCAAAGATGCAAACGACTATAATACCGAAATCTGAAATATTGTGTTTATGTTTTTTGGGAGTAGATAGGTATCTCTCTTAAGTACATTGATTGCATTAACTTCCAATGTCCAAATATATAAGGCAAAGGCGTCTTTATAAAATTACCAATATCAACCATGCTTATAGGTTTATCCTATTTATAACCCCGCGTAGATCGGAAAACACATTTATAACTAGCTGCGCCGTCTTTTCCAGTCTTCAAAACAAAGGAAAACATGAAATCATTAAAATAAAATCTGACCTCTTAATAAAGAAGTGAAATAAAAACAAGAAACAAAAAATCAACCAGAGGCAGAGGGACCTAGATCAGAAATCAAGCTTCGATCTTGTTATCCAGGCCTTGAACAACCATTGTAATGTACGGTTCATTGGCATGGATAGAGTATACATAAAAGTATATGGAATAGAAAAATAAAAAAACCGCCATAGGATCAACCGCAAAACAACAATTCCTATGGCTTTGTATAAAAGACAGCAACGACTCTATACTACACTCTTATAACAAACTCTTAACCGTTAGCCTGAGATCACGCGCCTTCTATTAATATTATCATCATGACTTCCTCATTGAGTAATTGATTGCCGCAAAAGAGCTCACTCAGTTGATAGTGAATCTTTGTGGAACTCTCCACCACGACCAATGTGGCTGTGAGTTTGGAGAATCAGTTTGGAAGCTTGGAGGTGAACCCATTCTTCTATAGCACGGGTGCGGTTTTTAATTGCATATGCCCGTCCGCGTCCGCGGACCGGTTAACAACTTTGTATATAGTTCAAGTCCAATGTGAGAGAGAGGCATCTCCGCATATAAGTATCTATCTATATTTATGTAGGTTTATTGATGCAAGAAGGCTTCATGGGCGGCATGGCTATAGCGACCTGCCTCTTTCTTCTATAAGATATCACCAAAGAGATGATGCAAAACTACAGACTGCTTGCTAGTTGTTCTTCCTGGGGGCAACACTAGGAAACTCTATCTCGCGCCGACTTAAAGTCGTAGAAACATGATTTTATTGTCCCTCATTGTAAGAAGGGGAATAGTGCTGCTCCTGGTGAAGGTTAACCTGATTCTTGAAATGTTTTTCGCGGTTGAAGATCGAAGTGATAAGATGATGTTGTGTGGATGGAGTTGCAAATGAAAACCGCATGAATATGAGGTGAAGTCATACTCCTATATAGGAGCATGAACATGAAGTAGCTCTATGTCTATGAAGACTCGTCTTCCAGCGTTGCATCTTTGAAAACAATAAAAAAAAGTTGGTACCTAAACAATCAGTGGTTGGCATACAGAGAGTGGGTTTTTTGAAGAAGGGAATATAGGATGGATTTACACTCCTTAAATCGTGCCTTAGAACAGGTGATTGTTTGAACGGATGTGCATAGATGTTCTCTTCTGTGGTACTTGTTGCACAGTTGGATGTAAGGAATTTTTTTTTGACACTGAATCGGATTAACCTCAATGTTGTTTCATGATGGATTACAGTTGGGATTACGTTATGAATGTCCGCTTAAGCACGGAAATAATATTGTGGATATGTGTTCTTTGAGTCTTCTAAGAAATAAATGTGCCTACGCATAAATAATCATCTCAAAAGATTTGCCTTAAAAGTGTCCAATGCATAGGTGAGCTTGGAATTATAAGGATTTAAATTTAATTTGTTCTTAAGAAAATTGCATTGGATTTCTATGTTAAATCAATTTAATTTTGAATTTTCTTTTGGTGGTGATTTAAAGTGGTTTTTGATTTTTGCAAATAATTGTTAGTGGTGCTTTTGTGAGTATTGAGAAGGAAGCCAAGAAGATGGGTTAAACGGTGAATGAAAGCAAAATGAAATATATGCTGTCAACAAAATAGGACACCCAACACCGACGTCTAGGACAGAATGTCACTAATAATTTTGAGGTGGTCAGAGACTTTGTCGGTATATACAGACAGGCAGAACTTCAGGACCCACTTTTTTGCATTTTATCTTTCATCGTTATGTCAATTTTAATTAGAATTTTGATTTTGTTTTGCACGAATCCAAAAATTGCCCTAAAGTATCTACCTATGTATGTATGTATATCAAAAGCAATATATCTGGAAATATTAATTTTGGAGGCTGTAAATTGATTGATTAATAACATTGAATTTTATGGGTGGAAAATATTGTGCCGTCTTGCTGAAATTATATCTTGCCAATTACCAAAGTCCTATTCATTCAATTTATCTCATTTCCATATAACATAAAGATGCATAACGGATTAAGCCTGTTTACATTTCAGATTGCTTACTTATTTTCCTAAATCACACAGCTGGAAAGTAAAATATAATATAAGATCTCTTCCATCAAAAATCAAAACAACTCTCTATTTGTTTTCTTATTATTAAATTAACTGCGACATATCTAAAAACTTCTCTTAAGAACCCAACCCTCTTTTACATCAACTTTGACGATTAGAAGACCTATTATCCAAAGTGGGCGTGTCAGTAGGCGGAAATTTACTCTGATTGTGTCTTATGATATCCTTTATCTTGTCTGAAAATTTCATCCAAATCGAATGACTGCTTCAGATTTTATAGATTTAATACCGCATCTCCATTCAACTTAACCAATGTACTTGGTGGCGTATGTGGAACATTTTTCCAATAATCTTTTGCTGATGGTGGAGGTGGTTTTGTCATTTTATGAAAGGAAGTAAACATTTTTATAAATAAATATTAGATTTAATTTTTTAAGTTTAAATCAATAGATATACGTGTATTTGAGAGAGAATGAATGCTAATAGATAGCACCAAAAATTTACGTGATTGGCCTTTGTGGGCAAACCATTAGAGCAGCAATTTAGTTTGTTTTCACAGCAAATTTACAGCGATTTGTTGGCAATTAATGGCGTTTTCAAAATGATTTTTTTCGAAAGTTGTCATGCTAATTTTACAACTAATATTTACGTTATTGTCCTCTGTGGGCATACCGTAGGAGTGGCAAATCTTTGATTTTCACGATATACTTACGGCAGTTAATCGGCAATAAATATAGTTTTCAAAAATATTATTCCAAAAGTTGTCATGCAAACTTTAAACCAAAACTTACATGATTGCCCGTTGTAGGCAAACCATTAGAGTGATAATTTTTTTGTTTTCATGGAAAACTAACAGAAGTTAATAGGTAATCAATGGCATTTTCAAAAATATTAGTTGTCATGCTAACTCTACACCGTAAATTTACGTGATTACCCTTTCTGGGCAAACCATAAGAGCAGCAAATTTTTTGTTTCCACCGAAAATTTAATGCATTTAATGAGCAATTAATGGTATTAACAAAAATAATTTTTCCGAAAGTTTGTCATGCTAACTCTACACCGTAAATTTACGTGATTGAAATTTTTCAGCAAACCGTAAGAGCGCCAATTTTTTTGTTTTCAAGGCATATTTACGGCAGTTAATTGGAAATTAATAGTATTTACAAAACATTTTTTTTGAAAGTCATCATGCCAACCTTACAACCAAAATTTACGTGATTACAATTTGTGGGCAAACCACTACAGCGGCAGTTCTTTTGTTTTCATGGAAATTAACTGGCAATTAAAAGCGTTTTCAGAAATATTATTTTCGAAAGTTGTCATGCTAACTCTACACCGTAAATTTACCTGATTGCCCTTTGTGGGCAAACCATAAGAGCAGCAAATTTTTTGTTTTCACCGTAAATTTAATGCATTTAATGAGCAATTAATGGTATTACCAAAAACAATTTTTCTGAAAGTTGTCATGCTAACTCTACAATGTAAATTTACGTGATTGCAATTTGTGGGCAAACCGTAAGAGCACCAATTTTTTTGTTTTCATGGCATATTTACGGCAGTTAATTGGAAATTATTGGAATTACAATTTTTTTCGAAAGTCGTCATGCTAACCTTACAACCAAAATTTACGTGATTACAATTTGTGGGCAAACCACTACAGCGGCAGTTCTTTTGTTTTCATGGAAAATTTATGGAACTTAATCGACAATTAATAGCGTTTTCAGAAATATTGTTTTCGAAAGATGTCAAACTAACTTTAAACCCAAAATTTACGGGATAACAATTTGTGGGTAAACCAATAGAGCGGCAATTTTTTGTTTTCAAGGAAAATTACGGAAATTAATTGGCAATTAATGGCTTTTTCAAAAATGTTACTTTCGAAAGTTGTCATGCTAAATTTACATCGAAAATTTACGTGATTGCAATTTGTGGGCAAACTATAAGAGCAGAACGTTTTTTGTTTTCACGGAAAATTTAATACAAATAATCAGCAATTAATAGCATTTACAAAAATTATGTTTTCGAAAGTTGTCATGCTAACCTTACACCTTAATCTACGTGATTGCCCCTTGTGGGCAAACCGTAAGAACGGCAATTTTTGTTTGTGTTCATGAAAAATTTACGGCAGTTAATCGCGCGTTTAATGGCGCTTTCAAAAGTATTATTTTCAAAAGTTGTCATGTTAACTTTACACTCAAAACTTACGTGATTGCAATTTGTGGGCAAACCATAAGAGTGGAATGTATTTTGTTTCTACGGAAAATTTACAGCAGTTAATCGGTTAATCGGCTATTTTTTGGAAATGCCATCAATTGCATTTCCAAAAATAATTTTTTTGAAAGTCGTCATGCTAACTTCACATCCAAAATTTACGCAATTGAAATTTCTGGGTAAACCATAAGAGTGACAATTTTTTTCCAAACAATAAGATTGACAATTTTTTTACGGCAGTTAATTGCATTTGCAAAAATATTTTTTTCAAAAGTTGCCATGGTAGCTTAATATGTAAATTTACGAGATTGCCCTTTATGGGAAAGCCATTACATTGGTAATGTTTTGTTTTCATGGCAAATTTAAGGCAGTTAATCAGCAATTACTGGCGTTTACAAAAATATTTTTTTAAAAAGCTTGTCATGCTAGCTTTTTATATAAAATGTACATACGTGATTGTAATTTGTGGGCAAACCACTAAAGAGTGGGAAATATTTTTCACGGTATTTTTACAGCAATTAACTGGAAATTACTTGCATACTCAAAAGTTGTTCTTATGCTATTTTAACACAATTAATGTAAGCTGGCTTATAGTCATCCATTTTCATTATGACAACAAAATGGCTCCGAACAAAACAGTTAATTTTTACAGGTGCAACATCATTTTATGAAATTATTTGTCGCTAGTCAAAATGCAAAAAACTCTGTTTATTTATAAAAAAAATTGTTTTTAAATAACGTTGAAGCATATGAAGGGTAGGAATTGACGAGTTAAAATGCAGAAATAAAGCCAAATCAAAAGTCACCACCTAACACCTAAGTTTTGTTAACTTTATTTTTTAAAAAACAATCACATTCGGTATCTTTATTATTATTCTCAAAAATTTTTCACAAATTTATCAAAAATAAATACAAATTGACTACTTTGTATGACAAAACCCTTTTATGGTTAGAACAACTCAATTTTATTGTTGCATTTCTATTCTTCTTCATTGAACCTCAATTAGCATAATTAATATAAATTCTTAAGACTTCATGTTTCTTTTCTTCTTTTTTTTTTTAAAGAGAAGAAACAAAAAAACAAAACAGAAAAATACCAAGAAGCTTCAAGCGTATCCAGAATTAAGCAACAAATTTTGGAATTTCATACACGCATGCATTGCATACAAAAAGGCTGTTTTAAGCTACCGATTCCACAATCGTTTATTATTACATATTTATGTTTTTTTTTTCAATTTAAAAATGTGCCAAAGCGGCCTGAAATGAACACTATATAGACAAATCTGATGGTTCTCGGTGTCCACGGCACATCACTGGTACAACCGACGCAGCAACGTACGTAACGTATAGTCGTCTCAGAATGATGATGTATTCTTTATGTGCATCGCATCCTTTTTACTTGGAATACAAATCGGTTGCGATTATATGGCAATAAAATTCCATAAATTTGCGACGTGAGAATGTTTAGTAGCACGTTCACAAAACTCCGTTGTCGTCGTTATTAGCTTCTTTTGCTTAGGTTAAAGTATCTACTAGATACATTTATTCAAATTTAGCTTTTTTTTCCATCCCAACTTCAATTTTTCTGTTTTTGTTTTTAGTTCTTCGTTCGTTTTTTTTTTTTTTTTCTACGGAAATTCTTCATTGGTTTTTATGTCTTTATGGTAGTGGACCTGGACATGGACACATGAAGTGCACTCTTCAGATATCTACAAGAGAATTTATGTTTAAAGCCACTCATATAGAAATTTTATAAAAACAGAGCCGCATTTAGTTTTGAAAACACCTAAATAGATACATATAAGAATTTTATCAAAATTAACTTTGGATATGTCGAACAAGGAAAAATATTAATCGACAAGACGGTTTGAATCAGAATTTCATCAAATATGAAAATGAAGTCAGTCTACCAATTTAAACCTATGTAGGTCCAATACAGACAACTTTTTATAGCCTACACGAATTTATTAAAAAAAAAACTTCTTCTTTCCTTGACTTCAAATTTGAAGCATATTAAACCTTTGTTGGCTGGTGGTTAGCGCCCAAAACTACTTCATCAAAAAACAACCTTTTCTTTCGCCTTTCGGGTTTTCACACTTTGTAGACAAAGGTAGTACAGCCATGTTTAAAAAACTACCCACAGCAAATTGAAGATTTAATGCCCTTTAAAGTCTTTAGTCTTCTTAAGGTTCTACGCAGGTTGGTATTTTTATAGTGTTGGCGCTATAAAGAAAGATACATCTTAATTTTTATGCGAACTTTAACACGATTAATAACTTTAATTGAGGAAGTCAAACACATTATATTATAACAATTGATGAACATTTTCGAGGAAGCAAATTTGATTCTTATAAAACAAGTTCTTTGTTCTAGGCAAAAGTAGTTCATTAATAAAAATTTTAAATATTGAAAGTAATGGTATAATTTTCTGAGTTATACAAAAAAGAACATAGAACTTCTGTATTGAATTTATAATCATTCCATTTATCATTAATCTTCCTCGAATAAATGCGACGGTGAAAGAAAAAAGAAAAAAAGATATAATCTATCGGGATGAATAAAGCAATTAAACCCTTCATCGATTTTGCTTCTTCATCGATTTTATTGAACAAGTTAAACAACGCCTTTTTTTAGGAAAGCAATTAATTTTTTACATTGAATTATGATCTCATATGGAATTCTTAAATATAAAAAATAAAAAAGAACAGATATAAGTTTCGATCGATGTGATAAAATATTAATGGAAATTCTAAGCTCATGGTTGTGAAAATTATGATCAGAATCAAAATTATTCGTTGAAGTTATGTAGCTTATTCATGATGCATAGACAGAACAGGTATTGGTATTGTACTTAAAAAGTATACCTAACCTTTTTGTACCGAAAAAATGATTGGAATGATAAAAAGATATAAAATACATTTTTATGGCGTGTAAGAAATGATTAAATAAATCAGGGGCGGAGTCGAGTAATGTGTTTGTGATTATCACATGTGATTAGAAAAAATTTTGAGCTTATAAGGAGAAATATCACCAAAGATTATTCAAAGTTTGGAATAACTTTGAAGAAAAAAAAAAATAAATTTTTGTGATAATTTTATTTATTTTTATTTGTGATAGATTGGGGTCAGTTCAGAAGGATGATATCTCAGCAGAGATCTTGTGTAATCTCGAAAACATGAAAATGATTCTTCAGCAAAATATATCCCTGTTTGGATCTCAAATACTGAGGACAAATATTTGGGATTCACCTGCTCACCAGCGAGAAAGATCACAATTTCATGAGCTGGCCAATTATTTGTTTATTTTTGACTTGTGATAGATTGTTTATTTTTAAGGAAGAAAAAAATACACTCAGTGCGGCAAAAGGAACTGGTATTAATTTGCTTGAATAGTAAATACGAGTTGTGAAATTCAAAATGAAAAAAATAACCACTTAACAATGAGCAGAAATCGTCGAGTTTTATTTTGAAAATCAACGTTTAATTATATTAATGCAAGTCATTATAATTGTCATTTTTTTATCATAGAATTAGACCGTCATGTTGATTGGCATCGGTCGTATCAACGATCCATTCTCGAACTAGAAGGCCACAAACCACTTGCACCTAAGAAAATATTCAGTGAGTGCAAGAGTCTGCACAAGAACCCATAACAACTTCAATTAAAACTACGAAGATCAATTCAATGGATGTAGCCAAGTTGAAGATATTTCCTTAGAAAACTTTTTCAAATGATAAACCAAGATTTTCAATAGCCACTCGATTTTGCTGTAGACAACCGATTTCTTAAACAATCTGTTATTGAGTGCCGAACTTTATTTTAAGCTACATAAATATATTAAAGGCTTTGTTAATCAACAAAATTGTAGAATGTAATCCTCAAAAAATCTTCTGGAAATGCTTCAGCTACAACTACCCACTCTTAAGTGTACAGTTTGTGTGGAATACCATCTAAGAGGATTCATGCCAAGCTCCGAATTTCTTTGAAAAAGAAGCTGGTGAAACAATAATTATTATTCCTACTTTGTAGGTTAGGAACTGCAGTATGTTTGAATTTTCTTGAGGCCTGTACTGTACTACCTTCAAAAACATGTCATCAATAATGTGTATAGACAGGGCATAGGCATAAAGCAAAGCAACCAGAAATTTTCTCTGAACGTATTCCGGATTTAACTGCTCCTGATTTCTCCCCTTGAGGATATTTGAAGGAAGGATTATACATCAATACCTAAGCTAGAGAACTAGAAAACTAAAAAAATATGACTTAAAATTTTGCATAAACTCCTATAGAAAATGTTGGAAAGAACAAAGTTATTTATAAAAGTCATTGCGACTTCCCATTGGAAGTTATTGTAATTGGTCCGATTTGTCGAATCGAAAATTTTGACATATCTTCACGTTTCGAGCTTTGAGAGAGATGTCTGTCTGTGTTTGTACGTATGTTCGTACGTTCGTACAGTTACGTCTGACGCTCCACCTATATCCAACATCCCGTTACCCCTTACACACCCCTTTGCCTTAGGGCATTCATTTCAAAGCCATAACGGTTTCCCACCATTTTTGCTTATCTAGCAAAACATATATGTATTAAACGGATACACCCCCTTTCCCCTACCTAGCCTACAAATAAATATAAAATAATATTCATATTTCATTTGACGCAAATGAAATATGAATACTTTGAAAACAACTACATTCCATTCTCATGGGAATTATTTTCAAGCTGCATTGTTCCGATACCTGGTGGAAGAATTCATAATAGATTTTAAGTTAGTCCTAATCCTACGTTCTACCTGGAAAGTGCAGCCTCGCTTTGGACAGCGGCTTTCCTTGTAGATTATAAATTAATTATAAAACAATTAAAATTATAAACAAATTAAAATTATAAAACAAAGAAATTATGAAATAAATAAATAAACAGAAAAAATAAAATATATGAAAAAATTTTTTTTAAGTTAAACCTCGATGAATTTATCGTAAATGTACGTTCGTACGTTCGTACGTTCTTACGTTCTTACGTTCTTACGTTCGTACGTTCATACGTTCGTTCGTACGTTTGTACTTTCGTATGTTCGTTCGCCTTTTTTCGTTCACCATATCTCAAGAACGAATAAGGATATCGACTTTGGACAGGGCTGTCGAAGTACTGCAATTGCAGTATTTCTGCTGTTTTTTGAAACTCCGTACTGCCGTCCTGCTAATACGACCAAAGTGCTGCTTTTTTGAAAATTTCTTCACACAACATTCGCAAATCATAATCCTATCCAAAAAGTTTTAGTCCTTTTTATCTTATGTTGACTTTTAAAAATAAAACAAAAAAAATTGTATAGAATACGCTCACAGTCTACATCTGTAGATGTAGATTTATTGAAAAAAATCTCGAGTTACATTTTTTACGAGTGAATAGTTTGCCGTATAGACATTGCCTGTATATCACAAGTAAAAAATGTGAAATTCTGGAATTTTTCAGATTTTCTTTTATGATCCGAAAAAACGAAGCCTATGGACATTTTGTTGCCATTTGGAACGAAATATTCCATACACGTTAAAATGTAGTTTTTCATCCATCTGTCAAGCATTGTGAAATTATATTAATGGGTCTCTAGCCCAGGAAATTTATACTTTTACATTCTCTTCGACTAAACTCCTACAAAGCTGAATTTTGGTGGGGTTTTGTTTTGATATCTTGAGCAATTTCCAAAACCACCCTAAATTTTGGCTTGAGAAAGAATTTTTGGAGAAGTAGGGTGTACATTCAGTTTTTTGCTAATTTCACGAAAACTATCAATTTTTTGGAATGAAATGTAAAAGTAAAAATTGTAGCTTATTCAATTCTATACAAAAAAGAATTACCATGCTTTTTTCATACAACCAATAGATTAAGATCAAACCTAACCATTTCTCATAATTTTTCGCAGTTTTAAAGTACCAAAAAATAGGTTTTCGGGGAAAAAACTGTGAAAAATGATAAGAAATGGTAAAGTTTGAATCTCTGTCAGTTTTCAAATAATATGGTTTTTTAGCATGTCATATTAAGGTCTTAAAACTCTTCTTTACTTTGATAAAGCATGTCTTAGGCGTATCTTAGCTCCGAAAAAAGTTATGCGCCATTTAGAAAAAAAACTAATAAGCATTGCTTTTTCGATTTTTGTATGTTGGTTTTTATTAACTTTTCCTGCTTAAATTTTTTTATGAATATTTAATAGCTGTTCATTTCGATAGAAAATTTAATTTTGAACAAAAAGTTTTAAATGCAAAATTGTCAAATTCGGCTTAGTTTCCGAGTTATACCAAAAATAGTGAAAATTGGCCAGTGTGACCATTCTCTCAGAAACGTATGGGTGAATTTAGTAGAACTAATAGTTTTAAGCATGCTTATGGGCCAAACAAACAACAAATAAAATCCCTTGAAAGTAATTGTTCCTTTTTAAAAGGTTTATTCCAAAGGCTATTATTCGACCAAATACCTATCACAACCTTAATATGAAATTAAATATTAATGAAATGATGGACTAGAAACATAAGTGGAGAGTTTCAGCTTTTCACTTAAAGTTTGTATTTCTCCATAGACAGTTAGAACCATCTTAGGTAGGTAATTTATGAAGAAGAATTTTCGGTCATGTTGTTTTTTTAATGACTTTTGTGTATATATGTATGTGTTTTTCATTGTTTTTCAATTTCATAGTCTTTAAATAACAAAACAACTCTAGAAATAAGTAGATAACTATTAATAAAATTGTCTAACTCCTTTTGAGATAGCAATCCAAGAATAAATATAAACGCTTAACATTTTTACTGAGCAGATATTATGTATGTAGTAGATAAAAATAGTCTTTAAAAACAACTCAACTTCATTTATGGAACTCCCGGTCAAAAATCCCAAAATAACCGTTTAAGCTTAATTCCCAACCATTACGTTGAGTAAAACAAAATAAAAAAAAAAAACAAATAAACTTCGAAGGTATTCCTTCTACTAAAATAATTGACTATCATTAACCTAGTTCCATGGCGGGTACTAACAGAAGTTCGTCCATAAAACTTTCATCTTCAATTATATCTAAATTGTTGGTTAATACCCTCCATTTGTACTCGTATACTACCATTATTGCTAAGTGAATGCTTATCGCAAAATTGTAAATGAAATATTAAAAAAAAACCTTAACAAAATTCCCGGCTTTCTTGTATTGTCTCTGATGTTATTTTTGGCAAAAAGGTTAACAACAGCAAAAAACAAATAATGTGAATGCTTGTCTTTACGACATAGAGTCTATATAGATATCTAGAATGATGCGATCTAATATCTTTTTGAGAAAGTCAATTGTTACATTGGATCACTTTTATATTTATTGTTGCTGTTGGATCTGTTTCTTTTGATGGAATCACCATCATCATCATCAGCAGACTTATTCCATCATACAGACTGATGGATATCACATTAATGTGCATTGTAACCACAGAGCCTTGCTTTCCAGTCATATACGGTGGGGTTATGGTGGTGAACACTTCAAAACAATAGCACACCAATGGAAATACAATCCACATTTCACCAACAATACTGTTACTGTTCTATGGGTATTAACAATCGAAAGCGTGTGGTACACTCACTTGCTGTAATAATTACACTGTGATACGTGCACACCGTGTTATGAATTATAAGCTTCATACAACATAAGCTGGACAAAGGGCGGTAATAATGGAGATCTAGAGTAGACTCTTGAGCTAAGATAACATAGAAACTAGCCATGTCTTTGGCAAAACTTTCTTCCACACGAAGTTATGGTGTCAATTAGATAATAATGCAACTAATGTCAACTTGCCATCTCTGAAGTTATAGGCTTTTTTCTTTTGTACCTCATGTGTGAAGTCATTAATAGCTGTCAGGCGGCCATTATGTTTTTTTTTTTGTTTGTTCATTTCCTTTGATTGAGACAAAGAGAGATCTATTGAAAATGTTTTTATTGTTAGTATTTGTTCTGTTAACGACATTGGTTTATGGACCCCTTGACTCTTTAAGACTCTTGCTTTCATCGGCTTCCCAATTAGTTTGTCTTATTTTTTTAGCGTCCAATTTGATTTTCAGGGCCAGATTTATAAATTATCGAGGCTCACTTGAGACCAAGAGTTTTTAATATTTTTTTGTTTGTTTTCATTTTTTTGTATAGTCTCAATTTTAGCTTGTTGACTTTTAAGATTATGCAATATTTTCGGTTTCGGTTTCATTTGTTTGTTTTGTTATTGTTGCGATGATGGGACAAGCCTTTTCAGAAACTTGTCTCGTTAGCTGAGGGTCAACTAATTAATTGAATTGTGTTTTACTTCTTTTGTATAATCATTACATTGTTTATTTTTTTTTCTGTTGCAGTTGTAATTACATATTTGAAAAAAGTCGAAAGTCATTAGTGAAAGTTTGAAAATGTTTTTTGCAAAAAATATATAATACACTCTGAGTGAAGATTGTTTTTTTCTTTTTCTTTTGTTAAAAGACAAGATTCTCTATCTTTTTTGATCATGTTGACATTTGAGTTTTTTAATCGATATGGATTAATAAAATGATATAATAACGGGGATCGTATTATATATTCGATAACTGGATATTTCTATAATATCAAAGGGAAGACCAGATATTTGATTCGTATTAAAGTTCTCACGTCAGCTCTTTTGTTTTTTTTGATATCACGAACAAAAAATAAATTTCAAAAAATTTTATTCATTTGTTTATGGTTATTTTAATTGTTAGTTGATTTTATAGTCTAGACAATATATATTTTCAAAAAATATAAAAAAATATTTATATTTAGGGTGTTTCAACATGAGGTTTCAAAAAAACACTTTCAATTTATTTAAAAAGTTGTTTTTGTAATTTTCAATCATTCACCCTTATTGTGAGTTACAACTATCAATTGAGAGTTGATAAATATTGAAATTTGATAACCCAATGGATATAAGTTTTGATCATTGACCAGAAAATTGAAACTTTTCAATGAAGAGAATAGTAGTTTTTTAATAAATTCGTGTTTTGAAACTGTTTTATTTTCGTTTTGAGTACCTTTTTGTCAGAAAATTACCCTTTTATACTTGCACTGTCCATCATTTTTTGTACCACAATACGAATTGTAATCTCCTACAAGAAATTATTTACTGGACATTGGTAACTTTGCAGTGTTGTGTTAAAGACACTTTTTGTTACACATTGAATCTTAATATACAAAAATTACGTCTTCTAAAAAATACTACATATTTTTAATTTTTTTTCATTCAGATAAAAAAGACGCGAGATAAACTTTAAAAATAGTTTTATACTCTAAAATTTCGACAGCTTTTCGGTGATAACTTTTCATTGATGTCAGAGATGTCAAAAATGTTTATAAGCAAAAGTTCTATGTTATAGATCTATTTGATATCGTGAATTTCTTACAAATTTTCAAAAATATTCACAAATTCTCCCAAATTGCAACCGTTTCCTGTTTGTTAACTCAAAAAAGTTGCTTCGAGAGAGCGCAATGAGATCAAATAATTTCCCCTCCGTTGGAAAACTTGCGAATTTCTGCTTCCAAAAATTTCTGCGAACACGAAGTGTTACAACTACTGTCAAAAATCGTGGTGGTCATTTTCTGTCACAGCGTTGCCACTAATCGGAAAATTTTCCGAAGTAGGTTTTCCAAGAAAGTGCAGTATACTCAGTTTTCTTATAGAAGATCTGCATACTCAAATGTTTACATTTATTAGAAGAGCAAAAGAAATTAAAAATAGCATAATATAATTGATTATGCTGTCACGATTGTTATCAAAGCAAGCCAATAGCCAGAAGCCGTATGAATAGAATTGAAAAATAAGGGGACTGAATTTTGATGGATGATAATTTACTTTTCCGAAAAATATAAGTGCATAGGACTCGATTAAAAAGAAGTAGATTTGTTTTACGGAAAAAGTGCATTAGATCTATTGAAATCATGGAAAAGTGGCAACGCTTTTTATATACAGAAACGACGTTTCTAACAAAAAGTTGTGCAGTTCTTGGCTTAATGTGTTCAAAATTGAAGGTTTACCCGTTAAGGTTATCATGCTTCTACCAAACACCCCAGATTTTGACTAACAAAGTAAAAGTCGAATACAAGATACTGCTCTACGTCCAATAGGAACTGGAAAAATGGCATTTCAATACTTTTTTCCAAACTGGCGGAAATCGTACGTACTTTCCAAGAAGAACTTTTTACGAAATAAAAAAAAATCGACGCAGTATTTTTTTTTAGATATAAAACACTAATTTGACTGGACTAAATGTTTAGAATTTATATCGAAATCGTTTTTGAGTCGTTTTTAAGATAAATAAGTGCCCTGAAGATGTCCTCATAAGACGAAACCCGTTGGCCTTTAATAAAACTTTTTGATATTGTGGCATAAGCAAGTGTTAAGCAAGTGTTTTACTTTTATTATTTAATTATTTTAATTAAACAATATGTTAAGATAAATAAGCTTTTTTATAACGGTTGTTTGGCAAGTACCGTTATTTTTGGAGCTAAAAAGGATTTAAATAGGCCCTAACTCTCACAGGAGCATCGACTTTAAGCTCAATGCGGCTCTGTTAACGTGATAAAAAAAAAAATAGGGTAGTGTTTTAGATGCCAATAAACAAAACAAACGGTGCTCAAAACTTTTCAAAATAAGGACCACCCTAATGTACAGTTTTGATAAAATTGGTTTTCATTTTTTGAAAGCAAACAACCACGCTTCTTATAAAGTTACAACTATCAATTGAGAGTTGATAAATATTGAAATTTGATAACCCAATGGATATAAGTTTTGATCATTGACCAGAAAATTGAAACTTTTCAATGAAGAGAATAGTAGTTTTTTAATAAATTCGTGTTTTGAAACTGTTTTATTTTCGTTTTGAGTACCTTTTTGTCAGAAAATTACCCTTTTATACTTGCACTGTCCATCATTTTTTGTACCACAATACGAATTGTAATCTCCTACAAGAAATTATTTACTGGACATTGGTAACTTTGCAGTGTTGTGTTAAAGACACTTTTTGTTACACATTGAATCTTAATATACAAAAATTACGTCTTCTAAAAAATACTACATATTTTTAATTTTTTTTCATTCAGATAAAAAAGACGCGAGATAAACTTTAAAAATAGTTTTATACTCTAAAATTTCGACAGCTTTTCGGTGATAACTTTTCATTGATGTCAGAGATGTCAAAAATGTTTATAAGCAAAAGTTCTATGTTATAGATCTATTTGATATCGTGAATTTCTTACAAATTTTCAAAAATATTCACAAATTCTCCCAAATTGCAACCGTTTCCTGTTTGTTAACTCAAAAAAGTTGCTTCGAGAGAGCGCAATGAGATCAAATAATTTCCCCTCCGTTGGAAAACTTGCGAATTTCTGCTTCCAAAAATTTCTGCGAACACGAAGTGTTACAACTACTGTCAAAAATCGTGGTGGTCATTTTCTGTCACAGCGTTGCCACTAATCGGAAAATTTTCCGAAGTAGGTTTTCCAAGAAAGTGCAGTATACTCAGTTTTCTTATAGAAGATCTGCATACTCAAATGTTTACATTTATTAGAAGAGCAAAAGAAATTAAAAATAGCATAATATAATTGATTATGCTGTCACGATTGTTATCAAAGCAAGCCAATAGCCAGAAGCCGTATGAATAGAATTGAAAAATAAGGGGACTGAATTTTGATGGATGATAATTTACTTTTCCGAAAAATATAAGTGCATAGGACTCGATTAAAAAGAAGTAGATTTGTTTTACGGAAAAAGTGCATTAGATCTATTGAAATCATGGAAAAGTGGCAACGCTTTTTATATACAGAAACGACGTTTCTAACAAAAAGTTGTGCAGTTCATGGCTTAATGTGTTCAAAATTGAAGGTTTACCCGTTAAGGTTATCATGCTTCTACCAAACACCCCAGATTTTGACTAACAAAGTAAAAGTCGAATACAAGATACTGCTCTACGTCCAATAGGAACTGGAAAAATGGCATTTCAATACTTTTTTCCAAACTGGCGGAAATCGTACGTACTTTCCAAGAAGAACTTTTTACGAAATAAAAAAAAATCGACGCAGTATTTTTTTTTAGATATAAAACACTAATTTGACTGGACTAAATGTTTAGAATTTATATCGAAATCGTTTTTGAGTCGTTTTTAAGATAAATAAGTGCCCTGAAGATGTCCTCATAAGACGAAACCCGTTGGCCTTTAATAAAACTTTTTGATATTGTGGCATAAGCAAGTGTTAAGCAAGTGTTTTACTTTTATTATTTAATTATTTTAATTAAACAATATGTTAAGATAAATAAGCTTTTTTATAACGGTTGTTTGGCAAGTACCGTTATTTTTGGAGCTAAAAAGGATTTAAATAGGCCCTAACTCTCACAGGAGCATCGACTTTAAGCTCAATGCGGCTCTGTTAACGTGATAAAAAAAAAAATAGGGTAGTGTTTTAGATGCCAATAAACAAAACAAACGGTGCTCAAAACTTTTCAAAATAAGGACCACCCTAATGTACAGTTTTGATAAAATTGGTTTTCATTTTTTGAAAGCAAACAACCACGCTTCTTATAAAGAAGAAAAACTGCAGATGCAATATAATTTGCTAGAATAAATGGAATATGCATTTTTTTGCTGCGGCAATTTTGCATTTATGAACTCTTTACCTTGACTGGAAAAAACTCTCTTGCATTTACAAATCTGATGATCGTAAATACTCACAACAACGCTTTAATCCATCTCTATAGCGTTCATTCCAGATTTTTTATTTATCAAAAAAATCAATCTTGTTTTTAAAAACAATTAACTTGAACAAAATTCACAATTTATTTTAAAAAATATTGACTTTAAAACTTAATTTCTTAAAAACTTCTCACGAAAACAACTTAAAAAAAAAAAGCAAATAAAAAAGGGAATATTAGCTTTCAAAAAAATTTTCTCCTACGGTACGATGCACGGTTCATGATATATTTGATAAAACTTGTTTTCCAAGATGGCAGCTGATGCTCGGGCCCTCCGTCTCACCAACTTGGATTTGCATTCAGGAAAATCAGTTCAGTAATTAATTGCATTATGATTTATAAACCTTCTTTTTTTGCTCTGGCTCTTTTTTTTTTTAGTTTAGTTTTTAAATACGCAAAAAATGTTCTGATTACTTTGTTATTTTAAATTTTTCTTAAAACTTGTAACTTGTGCTGCCATTTGCCGGATTAAAAATAAAATTACTTAGGTTATGGTTTTTAAAGGGTAGATACCCATTTTTTAGCGTGAAGTTGGAACCACCATTTCGATTATAAAAAAAGCTTGTGCTGCATTGTGCTTTTGTGCTACCTTATGCCGTAAATATTTGTTTTTGCAAATTTTACGAATGAAATTTCCTTGAAATTTCTTAAAAAAATTAAAGTTGTGCGTTTTGGACTCAGTTGGTGCTGCCATATACGCCAACAAAATTCACATAATTGCAACTTTTACGGCCGAAAACAATTTATGAAGTATTTTTTGAAATACGGTGTAAGGCAGCACAAATTGGACACATTACAGCACAAACTTTTTTTTACGAAAATTAAAAATTTGTGTGACTTTTAGTTTAGTTTCAAAAATTATTTCTAAAAAATCTAATATTATTATTACAGATATCAGACTGATTTATTTGACTTAATTAAGTAGCATTTCTGGAACGCAAAATAAAATATTTCTTATTTCCAAACCGGACTTGTTCGTCGATTGTCCCCCACTCAAGACAATCGTCATTTTGAAGTAGTTTTTATAATCAATTATTATTAACTATTTGGTTTGTAAAAAGTTTTTAAAATTTGTGAATTTTAATAATATAAGGTTAAAGGCTTCAAATAATACAAAAAAAAAACGACAAAATATTAATTTTCGTTTTATTTATACGCGCCACCCTACTTTCCTCGTCTACAATCACCTGAAATTCTCAAATTGTTAAGCTAGGTATAAGAAAAATAATTTGGTAGCACAACAGCTCGTGGAGAATCAAGGCCTAGTGACTTAAAACTCTAAACCATTCCTGTGTGCGTGTTGTTGGCAGGAATGTAGGACCTACAAATTTTTGGAGAGTCTGAACGGAAAGAGGAGAAGCACTTATTCATAACAAAACAAGTATACCTACTCTTGGAGGATTATTCAGTTCCTCACAAGAAGCAGTACCTCGTGAAAAACATCTGTTTTTAGGTGGCAGCGGCTAGGAATCGAACCGAGAGACTTTCGACATGACATCCAACGCACAAATCATTATGCCACGATGTATTACGATAAGCTAAGTCTTTATATGAATACAAAAAAATGCTTCGTGGTGAGAAGCAGATGTTTGCCAAAGAAATAAAATGCACGCCTGGGTCGCACGTACTTGCTCTTATGTTCAAGACACTGCGGGCTTAAGAAAATCGTATATAAAAACATGGACAATATGAGAGAAAAATGTAGAGAAGCATGAAATACGACATTTAAATTGGCTAAAACAACTCTTTTGACAGTTTGAGGTGAAAAAAGAAAGCCATCTTAGTTTTTGATCTAACATGATTGTATGGGAAAAAAAATTAAAATCGTTGGAGCCGTTTTTTAAAAAATTAATTATTAATTATTCTTACAACATTTTTAAGAACAAATTTTGGTATGCAAATCTCAAGCATATAATTATGTGTATGTAAAAACAAAATTTAAAAAAAAATTGTCCACCCGTTTTTGAGATATCGAATTTAAGAAAAAAAGATTTGAAACTTTTTTTAAAAATCCAAAAACTTTTTTTTTGAACATTTTGATATGCAATATTATTTAATCTTATCTGAAATTTGTATATAAAATAATTCATCTAAATCCGTTTAGTCGATAACGAAAAAATTCAAAATAAAAAAATACGTTCTATGACAGGTACTATTAATAGTAGCTAAGTGTAAGATTTTATAATTTTTGATAGTAGGTTGTACTAATTTTAGTACATGAAAAGAGTTTAATCAAAATCGTAGGAGTCGTTTTTAAGCAAAAACATATTTTCCATTGCGGTTTTTTAACTTTTGTATGGAAGGTATACCGTTATTTTTTCATAAATGTAAATTTTTTTATACAAATATTTTAGAAAGTTCTAAAAAACTCTAAAATATCGAGTTTCAAGAAAATCGATTATATTGTTTTCAAAATATTTGATTCTCCAAAAAAATATGAAACATTTTTTAAAAATCCAAAAAAATTTTTTCAAAAATGTCGGTACACAAAACTATTCATATTTTTTGGAAGCTTCTGTATAAAAAAAATAAATGAAATCGGTCTTACTGTTTTGAAGAAAATCAAAATTAAAAAAATGGTTCTTTGGGAGGTACCATTAATAACCATTTTTGAAAAATGGTTTTCCACCCAAAGAAAGCCTTTTCTAAAATAAATTTATTGATTTTTTTTTTAAGAAAAGTTGTCGAGCCATTGTTGAGAAAAATACGATTATGTAAAACTGCTAAAAAAAATTGTATAGCAGGTACCGTTATTTTTGGTTCTAAAAAAAATGAAAAAAAGAATTGTGGGCATAATCACCAAAAACCACTATGTACCAAGTTTGAAGAAAATCGATGGAGCCGTTTGGGCTGTAGACGAACAGACAGACAGAACTGTGCCACCCACTTTTTTCGTGTTCTCTATCATCGTAATATCATGTTTGATTGTTATCTTAAATTTTTTTTTGCACGAATCCAAAACTTGCCTTAATCGCAAGTAAAAATTGATGTAACGAAAAATTTTTATTCGTCGTCGGCTTACGGTTTTCAAAAAATAAATTTTTTGGAAGCAAAAGATTGTCAGTGACATTGATTTAAGCGAAACAAGAATAGTAGTGAATATAAAATTAGTTTTCTTTGGGTAGTTCACAGTTCGATACAAAAAAATTAAACGTCAAACATTTTTGTTTGCGCAAAAATCACTCCCATAAGAAATATGTGGTTTTGTTTTCGTCGAGGAACTGTATACCTACCCAGCTTTAGAAAAAAAAAAAATATTTCCATGCGCCAAAGTGGACTTAATAATAATATTTTTGCCAAACCTATATGAAATTCTGGTCTCACATTATAGCTTTATACCTTATACTTGAGTATCATTGACATTTAGAAAAAGTATAAGCAAAAATGTTTATGCATTAATTTAAGAACTTTGGTATAAAAAAAGAAGTTTTCAATTCAATTTGCGCTACTAACTTTCTGTTTTTATCAATAAAATTTCGGTCAAAAGAATTAGATATTCAAAATCTGGTTTCAATTTTATTTTAATTTCTTTAAAAAAACTTTTGAATCCCAGATTTTTTCACACGATATTGGTACAGTAAACCCTTGTTAATTGAGTCAATTTATTGGTGACCGAGATCACATTTTATACTTGAAATTATTGCATTTGGTTAAAGTTTTTATTTGTTTTGCTTGAAGTGGATACCTATTCAGATTTTGCCCGATGATGCCACATTTATAAACAAGTATAGTGCAAGTAGGGACATTCCTGGGATGTATTTGTTGCTGGTGTATCTGGTTTGAATTTGCACTGCCCAAAATTCAACAATTTTCCCCGTAAAATATCATTTTTGGCAAGGACCCATGTAACACAGTGGTTCGTTTGTTGTATTTTGGTGACAAAAATCATTTCCCATGCCAGTTTAAAATTATTAAATTTGGCACATTTTATTATTTAGGGACGTTAAATTCATTTGCACTGCCTAAATCAAAACTCAATTTGGCTAAGTTCTTAACTTTTGGGCATTGCTTTTTTTTTAATATTTAATTTTGGGA
This sequence comes from Dasysyrphus tricinctus, assembly GCA_963921185.1. NCBI lineage: Eukaryota > Metazoa > Arthropoda > Insecta > Diptera > Syrphidae > Dasysyrphus > Dasysyrphus tricinctus. The sequence goes on along the minus strand of OY992532.1, from coordinate 40,029,512 downwards.
CAAAAATCTAACCTAAATTTTGAAGCCCTGACTTAAAAGAGAAAAAAGAGGCAATAGCAATGAATTTAGAGCCCCCAAAACATTAAGGGCCAGTTTGTTCACATTGGGTTACATTTGTAACAAGTCTTTCACAGGCCCTGGTCAAATGGAGGTAATTAAATAATATTTGCTGATTAGTGATTTCGATCATTACATTAATAACTCAAACTATGGATTCCTAGACTGAAATTATGGTTAACAAGCACATTATCGGATTTACAAGTCTAAGTGTGCCAAATTTCATCAATTTAAAAATTTGCTTGGGAAATGGTTTTTGTCGCCAAAATTCAACAAACGTATCAATGGGTGGATCGTAGTATTGATTTTGAAATCCATTAAATTTGACAGCTGTTGCTCCAACAACATGGCATTTTTAAAGACCCTCTAATGTAGATGCACTCTTAGCGACGTGCTTTAACCGGGAGCTACTGTATCAAAATGACTCATTCTCAAACATCTTCTTGTCAACCTCGGTATCGGTATACCTGCTACAGACAGACACCTTGGCATAAGTCTATTTTAATATTTAAAACACAGTGTAGGTATGTATAGTAGGTACCTATACAGTACATAGGATTCATCAGTTTATTTTTTCGATGAAGGTTTCATATTTTCTGTTTTCAAAAACATGTTTTCTATATTATATTCTGTTTGTATTTTGTTCCTATTTTACCACCTAACATTTAATTTAATCAAATCAAAGATTTATGTTTGATTAATTTATATTTTTCTCTCTATGTCTATTGTACATTCCGGTTTCTTCACAGCTATTTATTTAGTGTTATAATAATAATGTGCCCAGCACGCGAATTCACCGGTCCCTCCATTAATCAGCTTAGATTTGCTAATATACAAGAATAACTGTATATGTACAATAGCGCCATGGTAAGCACCTAAATGGCTATAAAATTTCCTTTTACACAAAATCCGCTTAGGAAGAAAAAAAAAGAAAAAAAAAGAGAAAAACGTAAAATTAATGGACTCAACTCCAAAAATCTGTCACGCTCGATAAATTTACACGTCAAGGTCGTTTTTGGCTCTGATATGTCTCGTTTACGACTTTCGATTTCAACAACGAAACTGAAGGCACTCATATGCGGTATGCGGCTCGAGGTGTTGGCCAGCGGCACGGTGTCGGTGGCTGGTGATGGCATTTGATGGTGGTGGTTCCGGACAACAAAACGTTTACTAATTCGTCTGCTAAATACGGAATGAGAATGAGCTTACCTCGGTTGTCATCTTATCTGTCATAAAAATGACGCACCATTCAGAGTTAATAATTTTTTTTTCTTTTTGTTTTCTTTTTGTTAACGAAATTTATGTCTAACATATTTTCTAACTGTTGCTTAACATTAACATTAATGCCTTCCGGCAATAGGGTGTCAAGTTGATCATCTTTTATGAATTCTGGCTTCTTATAGGATTTCGATGGCATCAGAGTGCATAGCATAGATTGACAGATTGAATAAATGATTTGATTAACTTCAAAAAATCAGCTAGACTCAATGCAATGATTTCAACTGTCAATCTATAATGTGCTCGTGTACAAAAGAATGTAGGCAGTGAGTTTAAAGAACCCAAAAAGCCCACATCCATGGCCATGGTATATCGAACAGTTATGTAAAAATGTCTGCCAAAAGACTGGTGATGGAGAGGGGGTTTGAAAAGAGAAAAATATACATATACACACGCGATTCTATTAACTTGGTGCAGTTCTATATGGCAAGACCCACGCTAACGGCCTAGAACAAGTCTGCATGCCCAGCACATGTCATTCAATCGAAGAGCGACAGTGCAAGGGTTTTTTTTTGCAGCAGTCTCACAAGAACCCACGAGGAATTCTGCGTCTGTCATATGAATTGCGGATTATTTAGTGCTGCATTTGCTTGAGTTCGTTGATATGTATATTTGTTGTTTTTTTACGGGGTGTCGAGATGCTATAGATTGAAACAAAGATGGTGGTCGTGTCATTGAATACTTTTAGCTTTTTAGATCGTGCATTCGGAAAGCAGCGCTCACATGATCAGTGAGTGAGTAGATTGCAATCAATGATTGAAGTAAATGGAAACGTCATCATCTAAAAAATGAACATCATATTTCAATTGTCCATCGACATCGTAAAGCCATCCGTCAATTGAATTTGACAGTTTATGGCTTGAAATATAGGGGACAAACTATATTATGATAGAAAAATTATATTTTGACCCAAATGTCACCCAATTGCCTTAAAATCGCCTTTTTTGGGAGCAGTAATCAAAAATGTTTTATTTTTTAGAGGTATCAATCCATTGACGGTGATTATACTAGCTTTACGTGAGGCAACTCATTTTGACGTCTTTGTTTCTTATCTCATTCCTAGAGATGAGAGTGAGATTAAAATAAGAGACGTCAAAATGAGTCACCTCACGTGAATCTGGTATAAACACCGTCATTGACATCGTAGCCATCCGTCAATGGAATTTGACAGTTGACGGCTTGAAAGATAGTGGATGAACTATAATTTGACAGAAAAGGTGACCCAATCACCCTAAAAGCCCCTTTTTTTCGGAGCAGTTCCTTTAAATATTCATCAAAAATTTGTGATTTTTTAGAGGACTTTTAATCCATCGACATCTAAGCCATCCGTCAATGGAATTTGACAATTCATGTCTTGGACGGTGTTCACAATAGACTGAAAAACTGGATTTTTTTTACTTTTCAGTATTCATATCTCGCTCCCACACCTTATTGTGAAAGTGATATATATACAGAAATGTAAAAAAAAATCCTGTTTTTCAGTCCAATGTGAAGACAGTCTTTGACTTATACACGGGTAAATTTTGCTTTTGAGGACCCAAGATTTTTGTAAGGCAGGGGTTAGAGAAATGACGCGTTCCTGAGAAAGAAGATGTTTTGTTTTTATTTAATAATTCACCCGAATTTCATTCTGCAACAAAATGATCAATTGTCATTTTGTCCTTTTAGTTTTGGACAGACAAATGAATTTTCAAGTTTCACCGTTTTAGATAAAAAGTCTTAGTTGAAATTGCAGCTACGTATTTTTAACTAACTGCCTGAACAGAATCAGGAGCTGCAGCTGCAGTTCGAAAAGCTGTACAGTTTTCTGACATTTCAGTATCGAAAATTAAAATAAAAACAAAAATAGAAATGGATAATGACGAAAAAGAAGCAAAAATTACTTAACGTCTTTAAATGAGAGATTGAAAATTTGAATTTTACTCCAAAGCTCTAAAGTCATAATTGCTCTCATTCTAGTGGACATTTTAGGGGTTGTCTTAACATATGTGTCTTCTAGTTGGATACAAATCAATGTCTGAAGGAATTTAGGCCTATAAGCTATTTTTCTTTTCTTCTCAAGACCTTAGAAAGACTAGGAGACTTACATTTACCTAAAATTAAATGATAGCGTGCTCTTACAGGCCCAACATGCAAACATCAATACATGAAGGGCAAATCTGCTGAGTCATCGCTTCAGGAAGTGGTCAGCACAAATGAAAAATCAATCCAATTCAAGTAATTCACCCTGGCAGCATTCCTTGAAATAGAAGAGGGTCTTTAACAATGTTGATAAAAGGGTAATTCGTCAAGCCCTGAACTCCATCAGCATGGATCCGTTAAGCCTAGTACTTACTTGTAAATCATGTTGTGAATCCATATACAAAATTTGCATTTTTATTCACCCGTGAACGAGCTCGTGAAACTGTGTGGAGAGTTTTCTTTCACGAACAATTCCTGTGCCAAATGTACGAAAAATCTTGGTGAACAGTAGACAGTTCGGTTAAAAGTCATTTACGTTATTGTCGTTTTAAACTTCAAACGTTCACAACACATTCACAAGTCTGCACCAATAAGAAATGTCAAAAAATCACTTTCTCCACTGGCTATTGTTCACTTCACGAGGAAGTATGTACACGGTTTTACTGAAGTAAAGAACCTCGTGGCTTGATGGTTAGTGCGTAGGACTGTCATGCCGAAGGTGTGGATTCGATTCCCAGCCGTGCCGCCTAAAAACAGAAATGTTATATCCGAGGTACTGCCTCTTGCGAGGAACTGACAAATCCTCCAAGAATATATTTGTCATGAATAAGTGCTGCTCATTTAGCCGTTTGGACTTGGCATGCCAATGCAGCCCCAGAAATTTTATTTTCACTAGCCCTACTCGATCTGTTTACGAAAGAGCTAGCGGCCAAACGTGCTTCAAGACTTCAGGAGTGTAAAAATTGGAAAGCGGGCCCACTACGTTCATAGAACTATAGTGAGTTTCACGGACATAGACATTCAAACACACTACGATACACCACACATTGATTTCAACCTAGTAGCCATAACGGATATCCCAACTAGGGAACTCTGGTATGAAAACCGGGTCATGAATGCAATTTTCTTCACTGGCGATTCCAAGACCTTCGAGTGGGTTGGCTCAGGTATCTAGTCAGTCAACCCACCTATAAGCAGATCCATAAAGGTTCCAAATTTTTTCAGTGTATTTCAGGTGGAAGTACTTACAGTTTGTGAAGCCGCAAATGGTCTCTCCTCACGCGAAGTAATGACAATTTTTTTTTGACATTTTCATAAATAGCCAGGAGGCAATTAGAGCCATTTTCTCAATCACCATAAAGTCAAAACTGATAGAGCGTTGTTGATATGAGTTAAACTTACTCGGTGCAAAATTCATCCAGAATTCAGGATGGTTCAAGGAGGCCCCCCACATCTAAACATCCCCATAATCCCTCACCCTTTCCCTCCCCTCACCTACCTTTCCATACCATGGGTAGCGCAATGGATCCACAGAGATACCTATGATGCGGCTGCTGCAATGTAAGTCTTTTTTAAAAGTGTTTTTGTTAAACCAGGTTCATCTATTTAAGTTCCTTTAAACATGTGATGCCAATGAATGTAAATGTATACTACTATTTCATGTGCTAAATGAAACATTAATGAAATTCCCAATAACTTATAACACATGTGACTAATCGCAGTTTTGCACCATCAGGAGAAAGGAATATACTCACATAATATTAAAACTTGAATATGACTCAAGTAAAAAGTTGAACTAAAACATGTCCACTTCTTTAACCGCCACATATACTCGTTAAATGCGTCCTATCACCGGTTTAACTCAACTGGTAATAATGCCCACTAGCAGCACCTGGTCGACATAATCATGACAATAATAATAATTATTCCAAAGAAAAAAAAAAACAACATAAACTAAATATTAACTCTCAAGTCCTTGCGGGCAGTCTCCTACTTGTTTTTATAGTTGGCACATGTCCATGTCCATATAGTGTCCACCCAGAGTGAGTTTCTACATTCACAATATTTTTTTTTTAATAAAAACAATAACAGCTGCAAAGATATTATGTTATCCCAAAAAATTATAAGATTTTAATCCCACTCGTTACTTGAACTAGTTCCAACTTTTGCTTCTGCTAGTAGTTACGTAGGATCGTAGTCCTGTTTTTATACTACTTGCACTCGTTCTATATTGTCTCAATAATATTATTATTTTTTCCCTAGAGCACAGTTCAATTAAATTTAACCCAAAGATTTGAAAAATTAAATTCAAATTAAATGTGAGACACTACACTGCTCGCATGACAGATGCAGATACCCACCGAGCAGGCGCGTAGTCAAAGAAGTGGAAAGAAGGGGATATAATCTAATGTCAAGTGCAAATACATAAAACAAAATATTAATGGTTTCAGTCGAATGTGAGTACAAAAATCAAGCTCTGCCATAATAATTTTAATTAAAACTTTATAAAAATCTGACAAATTTTTAATTTTGTCAAATTTCTTCAAATTAATTAACAATGTTCAAAACTTACATTCATCACGTCAAGCAGATAGAAAGTCAATATTAATTAACACAGTGCTCCGTTGAAAGCTAAAATAACGTGTATTGAATCAATATTTTTGTACTGAATACACGTCACATGGCTTAAAACCCTGATTTTTCACTGCCGGAAAAATGTATGTACTTAGTTCAGAGATTGGCTATGTTTTTAGTTAATCTAAAAATAAAAGCGTATTCAACACAGCAAATTTTATACTGAGTACAAGCAACACGTGCCCTGAATCCATTTTGTATATGTACTGAATACATGTCTCTCTCGAACAATCTCCTTTGAACACTTCACCTTCTTAGTCAGTGAGGGAGAAATATTTATCTATTCGTAGTACAAACACTTTTATATCAAATCGTTATACTCAAGTTTGAGTTTGAATGCAACAGGAGCTCTATGTACCGAGTACAGCTAACGTGTACTGGCCAAGGTACTAAGTAAAATCCACCATCAAATTAGAAAACAAATATTTATTCAATCAAGTTATGTAATATGTACCTACAAGCAACTACATACTACTGAATCAATATTGTTGTAATGAGTACAAGTTTTGCTTGAAGATTCTATTTTGAACACAGATTGGAGAGCAAAAGAATGTATGTACCTACTAAGTACTGAAACTTTCGCCTTAAGTGTACGTACCGAAATTTTTTTTTTTTTGTGAAAAGTGTTCTACGCATGTACTTATACTCAACATAATGACCGCGTGTACTGGATACATTTCAATTTATGTACCGAACAAAAATCACTCAAAGGAATATTTTCATCACAGTTAGTAGTTGTATCCTAAGGACAAGACACTTGAACTGAATAAACATTCATCTACTCAGAACATAGCTCTTGTATGAGCAAAATGTTTTGTACACAACATGATTTTACGTTTGATTGTAAGAATAGCTCTATGTTCTCCTTGTATCATTCTTACTAAAGGAAAAATTTATGAACTAAGTACTTTTATGTACTCTGGTGTGTGTATTCAAGCTTAATGTACTGAGTACAGTTAACAGTTATTTTGGCCCCAACATAGAGTAATATACTTAATTGTAGATTCATAGTCTTAACTTTCATCAGTATTCTCGATTAAAATTAAGACTAATGTTTACCATCAGTACCTTGAAGAATTCGATTTGGAATCCAAGTAGGTACATAAGCTTAAGACGACGTTTTTGCAATAAATTAAATTTATATGCTTTCGAAATAAAGAAGAAACAAGATGCGCAAAAGGCAGCGCAGTTAAGACAAAAATGACTCAGATATGTAGTCAGCACAGGAAACATATTAACAACACATTGTTATGAGTACATTGTCTATGTACTCACTACATATGAACGTAATGAGTCCATAGACTTCTATATTGGCTAAAAAACGCAGCGTATATATTTATGTAGTTAATACAGATTATACTATGTACGTAGTACATAAATTATTGTGTAGAGAATTCTATGCGATGAGTACATACTTTTATATACGGTGTTAATACATAATTCTGAAAACTAAAAGACAACTTTTTATAATAAGGTTATAAATTCTCATCTGAATTCATTTCAACCTTTCTCATTGCATTATGAACTCTCTCATTAAAAATATACGCTACGGTCCTGTCCAAAAAAATCCTGCCTATGATAAAGCTGTTCGACTTGTTATCCCCGCATGCTTTTTTTGCAATTTTTTTATAGTCCAAGTGTCATTATTAGAGCGCGATACTGTTGCAAAATTACTATTGCTATAAAATATATAAAACAGATAAATGTGTTGACTATAATAATCCAGCAGCAAAACAAAACACACAAACAAAAAACCCAAAACACCTCTCGCAAGACTGCTGCTGCGACATAGACCAATTGCCAAAGATTTAGTTTTATATATACCAAAAGCTGGTCAACAACTTTTAAGTTGAAATATTGTTATTCCATTTGTATAAGAGAGTCGCGTCTTGGTTCCTTTTTTTTTTGTTATTTTATTTGCTTTTTTTTATTTTCAGTGTTGCTGTAACACTACCGAAAAGACTACTTTAGGGAAAAGATACAGATACTGTGGTGCAAAGATATACTATACACAATACACATATAGTATAGCCTTCCAAAAGTAAAGTCAGGAAAGCACATTAGGTATGCATTTCACAGTTCAGCGATCAATCTATGTTATAATCCGAGTTGAGGGTATAATCACCACTAAGCCATACTAAAAAAGTCCATCGCATCGAATGGATAGACTATTGGACAGACGGACAAGGCAACGGGATAAAGTCGACTGTGATAATGATTATAATGATGTAGATGATGGTGATGATGAAAGTCAAGTCAAGTCAAGTCACTGGAAAATAGTGAAAAACCAAACGCCCTTTCCCGGGATTCTGCCAAAGCAGAAGAAAAAAACATTAAACTTTTGAGTCAAGTCATTCAATGATTCATTTCCTCGTCAAAGTGCCGGATTTACTGAAAAGCCAACAAAATAACTTTGTTAGGGCATCTTAGTCCCTGAGGGCTCGAAGTTGTTAAATTGTTGATGTGTAAACCATCTTATTCTAAGAGATCTTCTAGGTAAATTTGGGATTTTAAATTAGATAATGTGTGATAGCTATAAATGGCGCCCAACACTTCAAGTGTTTATCGATTGGTCATGATTAGAGGTAGTTTTACACAAATAAGTTGTTGGAATAGCCCAAATAAGTTGTTGGAATAGCCCAGAAAAGAAAAGTTCTAGGGTCAACAAAAATATGAAAGCCTGTTTAAAATAATCTGCTTGTTGGATTTTTGTACAATCAGAAAGATGGCAAGTGGAGGGAAGTGACAGTTTATTAAACTAAAATATTTATTTTGGTACATTATAAGTTAGAGCATAGTTTACAGTTGCCATGCGAAAAGAAAGTCATCAAAACTATTTTCCACATATTCTGTGATCAAGGCGTAAAACTTTTACCTTTGCCTAAGACACCCAGTAAACCATTAATTTTCCCTTTATTAAAAAACTTAAGGCCTAAAAATCGAAAATAATTATTTTTGGATGCAAAAATTATTTGCATGCAAATAATGCCTTTGTGTGAATATATTTTTTTTTTGGAAGTGTAAGCCGACCACCAAAAAAATCTCACTCAACACACTCTTTTTTGCATGCAAAAATTGCTTTGCATGCCAGCAATTGTTTTTTTTTCATGAAACTGTAACCCAATGCATAGATTTTTTTTGCGCACGGGAACTGTTAACTTGGCTTGCTTAACAAAACAAAATTCACAGGTCGAAATACAATTAGGTAGATAATTTGACGTTAGTAGAGCGTTAATTAGTCATTAGTTGGTTGTGATACTCTCAAATTATGTGGTATAATTGCTTTGCAAACCAGCAAAACATTTTTAGAAAAACTATACGAGACAATTGATATTGCAACCACCTTACCTTAAGCATAATTTACAGTTCCCATGCGAAAAAAGTCAAAATTTTCAAAACAATTTTCCACCCATTCTGTGTACCATACTGAATAAGATTCAAAACGAAAAATGGTTGTCTTGACCTTAGTCACCTATTGAGTCATTAATTAACCCTTAATTAATAAAGTATATGCTTAAAAATTGAAAATAATTATTTTTGGATACAAAAACCATTTGCATGCAAATAATACTTTGAGATGAATACATTTTTTTTTGTTGGAAGTGTAAGCCGACCACAAAAAAAAAACATTTTCTTCACCAAACTTTCGCGTGCAAAACAATTGCCGGTCGATTGTTTTGCATGACATTCCATGACAGCAATGTTTTTTTTTTTTGCATGAAACTGTAAACCAATCATGCAAAAAACTAATTTTGCATTTCACCTCAATTATTTTTGACATGCGAGAATATTTGCATAGATTTTTCTAGCACACGGGAACTGTTAACTAGGCCTTAAGCGCAAGTAATCAACAAAATTTTATTTATCATTTGAGCGGGCCCCTAGGTGGAACATATTTAAAGTATGCATTCAAGTAAATCCGGCCCTGCTTCGGCACAATTATTTTGTTCGTTATTTTATTATTTATTTCGATTGCATAATATATTTATTTAAAAAAAATTAAATGTAAGGTATATTATTTGTTTACGGAGGTATCCATTTCATTTCGACGTAATCTGATATATTCGCGCAATGGTTTATTAGGGATGTTTTTTTTGTTGTTGTTGTACATATTTCATACGACTCCCTCTTTGCATTATGAAGAATATGAAGAAAACAAAAATGAAACTTCTTTTGTCGTAATATTAAAATAATAGTTTGCAATAGATACGCACTTTTATTACATCATTTTGAATTATATGATGATTGATGAAGAATATTATTTATAAGAGAATTGGAGGAGGCAATAGTGTCAAACCTGATATGGATCGACGCGCAGCGTATATGTCTACTTGCAGAAAATGTGGATTAGTAAAGTGTGACAAATATAATATAATAATAATTATTTTTTTTGTTGTATTTTTAGCAAGAAAAACTTAAAGAAAAGTGGAAAGAGTTATAACTTCTACGGAAAAGATTCAATCGGAGTAATGTAGAGGAAAGTAAGGCTTGTTTCTTAAAAAGGAAAGGTTAAAGACAATAGATAAAAATAAGAGAACGATCATGGTGACCCGTACTAGTTTTTACTTGCGATATAGGTACTATAAGTCAAGTTTTGGATTCATGCAAAAAAAAATTTTTGAGATAACAGTTAAACATGATATAACGATGATAGAGCACACCAAAAAAGTGGGTGGCACAATTCAGTCTGTCTGTCTGTCGTCTACAGACTAAACGGCGGGATCGATTTTCTTCAAACTTGGTACATAGTGATTTTTGGTGATTATGCCCACAGGTTTTTTTCATTTTTTTAGAACCAAAAATAACGGTACCTGCCATAAAATTTTTTTTATCAATTTTACATAATCGAGTTTTTTTCAAGAAACGGCTTGACAACTTTTCTTAAAAAAAATTCAATAAATTTATTTTAGCAAAGGCTTCCTTTGGGTGGAAAACCATGTTTCAAAAATGGTTATTAATGGTACCTCCCAAAGAACCATTTTTTTCAATTCTTGATTTTCTTCAAAACAGTACGACCGAATTCAATTATTTTTTTTATACAAAAGCTTCCAAAAAATATTAATAGTTTTGTATACCAACATTTTTGAAAAAAATATTTTTTGGATTTTTAAAAAAATTGTCAATTTGTTTTTTCGAAAATCAAATACATATTTCGAAAACGACATGATCGATTTTTTTGAAACTCGATGTATGTAGTCGAAAATTTTTAGAAAAAAAATCACATTTATGGAAAAATAACGGTACCTTCCACACAAAAGTTAAAAAACCGCAAAGGAAAATATTTTGTTGCTTAAAAACGACTCCTACGATTTTGATTAAACTTTTTTTCATATACTAAAATTAGTACGATCTTCTACTAAAAATCACAAAATTTTATACTTAGCAACTATTGATAGTAATATCATAGAACATATTTTTTTATTTTGAATTTTCTCGTTATCGGCTAAACGGATTTAGATGGATTTTCTTGCATACAAATTTCAGATAAGATTCAATAATATTGCATATCAAAATTTTCAAAAAAAAAAGGTTTTTGAATTTTTAGAAAATGTTTCAAATTTTTTTTGTGGATATTCGATATCTCAAAAACGGGATGACAATTTTTTTTCATTTTTTTTTCATTTTTTTTTAATATTCACATAAATATATACCTTAGATTTGCATACCAACATTTGTTCATAAAAATGTTTTAAGAATTTTATATATAGGGGGGGAGAGATCCAAGCCGATTTTGGGCTTAGTTTGCAACCCAATCTTATTTTAATGATGAGAACTCATTAAGAACCTACTTTGCGAATTTTTGGTTAACCCAAGTATCTGCTTTTATTTGTTTTTGTTAAATTTACTAAAATAATTTTTGAACAATTCTATGTTTGTAAGAAAAAAATGATATTGGAACAAAACTCCTTCCGGGGTAAAAAGGCCCAGAACGTCATGGGGCAAAACGAACTACAAGTCCATTTTGCCCCACGACGTTCACGGAAGCAAAAATTTGCTCTTTATTGACTTTTTAACTTTAAAATGTAGTTTTCAGTCAATATCTTTCTTATGTTATCATATATGGGTGATTCCGTCCCAACTGTGATTCCTTATGTCCAGTATTTTTTTGTTATTTAATGTAAAATGTTCGTATATATTTTGGGTTTGTATGGTGTAAATGGCTATTTACTATAATCTACATTCGATATTATGACCAAATTTGCTACTTCTTCCACATGGCTTGGAAAAGTGTAGTAAAAATGTCAGTACCGTGGCATGTCCGTTCCTTGTTTTTCCGATAAAATCTAATTTTTTCTAATGAAATACTTCATTGAATAGAAATGTTGTCCTGAGAAAAGTTTAAGTGCAATACTTGCTTGACAAAATTATGCAAAAATTGATTCAAAATATTTATTGCTGTGTAAAGTAATCATGAATGAATATTGTCCGAGGATTTTCTTTTATTTTTGAATTCAAAAGATTTCTCACTGAACCGCCATTTTGTTTTAGTTTCAAGACGTTTGTATGGTGGGTTTCTAAAAGAGGCACTATTTATTTATAGATAACAACAGTCTTTTTATTGTTTAAAGTTGTTGTACTTTAAGAGTAATATGTTTTCATTCGAAGAAAGTGTGTCACAAATTAATTTGTCAGTAACGTGGTAGTATTTTTTTAGCATGTTAAAACATGTTTTTCGTTGATTATCAGAATTTTTATTCCTTTTAACGACAGGATTAAAAGGCTTCATTATCGGCTATTCCAGTTTTAGTACATTTCACCATATTTTTTGTCCTTAAAAAGTTGTAGCAAAATGCTTTTACAGATTTGATACTCTGACAGAAAACCGCAACAAAAATTGTTTCCAATAAGTTTTAATTTTAGAAATTTTTTTTAATAAAAGAATCACTGTTGGCAGAGAATCACCCATACAGTTTTATATGTTTTTTTGATGTTTTTTCGTGTCATTTGCTTTCGCCTTTGTTTCCATATATCATTCTGAGATAGATATCAATTTACTTAATTTTTATATGTTGCAGGGGGTATTTATATTATATCTAATGAAAAATATAGTTGTTTTTCATATTTTTCTTCCAATCTTCGGTACAAAAAATTGATGTCCATCTTACCCCATTCAAAGGTCGCTTTTGCCCCGCTATATTGGAGCAAAACGGACTTTTGAGATAGTGTTATATCTCAAACCCTTACGATCCTTTGTTATAATAAAGCTTAAGGTTCGAGCTATTATTTGCGAAAAATTTGATTTGATTTTAAGAAATATTAAAGATTAAGAAAAGTTTGAAGCTTAAGAAGTCCTTCTTGCCCCCCTCTCCCCTAGATACAAAATTAATTTTTTTAAAAACCGCTCCAACGATTTTAATTTTTGTTTCTCATACAATCATATTCAATCAAGAATTAAGATGGCATTCTTTTTTCAAGCTTAAACTGTCAAAGGAGTTGTTTCAGCCAATTTAAATGTCGTATTTCATGCTTCTCTACATTTTTCTCTCATAATTTCCAAATTTTTATATACAATTTTCTTAAACCCGCAGTGTCTTGAACATAAGAGCAAGTACGTGCGACCCAGTCGTGCATTTTATTTTGTTCATAGCTAGATCGGGCAAGTCTTTCGTAGTTCAAGTGTTGCCATCCATTTTTCAAATAAAAATGGCAGGTCCATGTCACGATTTTATCGTCTCGTATAGAACTTCAACAAAACAAATGGGTCAACGAGTAAATTGGTTTCAACAGCTTCTGATGACTACAAAAGCTTTTACTTGATGAATAATTTATTAATCCCAACAAAATCACATTCAATTCACACGATTAAGCCAAAATTATAACTCTCTATAAGTAAATAATTCAAAAAGTCCGTATAATTATAACTCAAGAACCATCAGTTGACTCACAACTTTACTACCATAAACAAAAAATTACTCTTAAAATAGGTATTTGGTTTCTTGTAAGATTTTTATTGAGAGGGAAGTGATATCTTTTCAAATTATGGTGTATTTCTTTCTGTATATTAATACAAATATAACCTCACATTAAAATTTTATATTATCTTCCGAAATTTTAAACAAACAAACAAGTCAACTGAAATTAAATTGAAGTAATTAAAAAGTTCTTTAAATATAATTTGAGCTTCTAAAATGTAATTAAAATATTTAATCATCTTTTGTGGAAATAAAATGTAAATAAACATTTTGAAGCTTTTGGAACAAATTTAACAAAAAAAACAGCTACAAATTATAACGTCTTGTTTTTGTCGTCATCAGAACTCACTTTTAAACACCAAACGACTGAAATTAATGAAACCATAAAATAAATAGTCAGAGCTTGAATGGAAGGAACATTAATTCAAATAAATGGGATGCAAAGTGAATTGGCCAGTTTATATTTTTTTGAGCTCTCAGTAATTTTCCTCTGTCCTTTGACAGAGCAGGAGAATAAAAATATAACAGGATCTTTCACATAAAATTCTTCTTAAACAAAAACAAAAATTGAGTAAGTGGATCCAAAAATGTTCAGTCCTATAGTTTGCAACCTCAATACCAATAGTGAGACATTTTTGTAAGGCCTTATTTTGCGTGCAATCTCTGAAATATAAACTGGCTAAATGATGTCATTTATTGCATTTACAGTTAACGTGAATTCAGATAATGCAAGAAAAAGCTTATTCATTTAACAAGTTTGCTTATCAAAATTTAAATTTATAAAATTGTTGAATAATGCGGGTGGGGTGTGTAGGGTTCTGGTTTTCCTTTGCAGAACTTGTATCAGCTATGAAGACTAAGAGGTGTTATTCTATATGAATGAATCAATTAATTTGTTAAAGTGGCACTTTGACTCTAAGATCTATATTGTATACTTTGCTGTCTAGGGCCAAATGCGATTGCTCACACAAATTATTTCAATATAAAAAAAAAGCGCTTAAAACAAAGGTTTTTGTACTTTAACACTAGAATTATTCAAAAACATGTCTTGTTGGAGTTTTAAGGGGATTCAGATTCAATTTCAGCACAGATTCTTCGGATAATGGATTTTTTTTTTTTTTTTTTAACTAATCCAAAATTTGTGACGTGATTTGGTCGTAAAATTTAGGATTCAATCTATGAGAACTTTCGGTCAATGCTTTTTTCTCAGGTATCTAAACTGATAATTTTAGTTTTTCGGACCCAAAACACGTTTGCATACTTAAAAACTATAAGAATTCATTTGAATAAATTGAGAAAGTAAAAAAAATATGCTAATTTGTTCTTAAATTAGGTTTGATATTGCATTGAACTGCTTTTCTGCGCTCAAAATTGTTATAGAAAAGAAAGATAGAATAATATTTTTGCGGTAGAAGAATAATAATTAGTCAAGATTTGCTGAAACAACTCTGATGACATTTGCCAAAAATTTAATTTTAGAGTAATTAGTCATGTTATTTATATTGGTAACCAATAACTAGTACAGCAATAAAAGTCAAAATAAAACGTTATATTCATTTTTATTTACACACTTAATTTAAAATTCAAAGTTGGTATCCGTAGCAATATATCTTTAAAAAAAATCAAACGTCACCGACAGTAATAATTGTTTGGTAATAAAAAAGGAATTTAAACGGTTTAAAATGGTGCTTGGCTCGAACTTGCATTGTTGCGTTTATTATTATACTTAGCTTAGAAAACTTATATTAACCTTTTTGCCAATTCCACTATTTAATATTCTTATTAGCTGATACTTATTCAAAACAAAATATGAAATACCTACCTAACATTATTCAATTGACTTTTGAATAGGTTAAGGCGAGGGATGCGTAGAAAAGTATCCGTGTTTGGTTGTCAAGTTGAATAAGAGTTGAAATTAATGGTTAAATAATGCAAAATAGCGCAAGAAAATTAGACTATCACTTCGAAAAAATTCCGACAAAGTTGAATTTTAGTGGAGAGCTTTGTTTTGACGACTTAAGCAATTCCTAAAACGTTTCGTTAATTTAGGCCGGGGAAAATATTTTTAGGAGTTAAAATTAAGTTTTTTTTTCTAAATTTGTCTAAAGAATAAATAAAAGATATTATTTTTTAGAAACTAAAAACACTTATTTTATTTATTTATATACTTTCAAAAGCTTTGCTTCCATCGATGGAAATGCATTTAAGTAAATTAAAAAATAAAATAAGTGTTTTTAGTTGTTCAAAATAATATTCAGAGAAAATCGCGCAAGAACTTCATGGTGGAGCAAAGTTTGTCAAAAAAACTTATTAAAATTTCTTTAATTGATGGACAAAATTTTTGGTACGATTTGTGTTTAGCTTAATCTCCTCATAACAAACCAAGTTTTTGGGGTGCCCGAGGTTAGGGAAAGGCCGCCATCTTGAAGACGAAAGTGATTTGGTTTTTATTTAACAACTCGATTGAGAGAATCAACATGAGAGAATAACATTTAGACATTAAAACTATCTAAAAAATGAGCTATTATACCTCCTTTTGATTTTGTACTGTAAAAGAGACAAATAAAATTTGTTTGTAAATATCTCAACAAAATATAAATTTTTTCAAAAAATTAAAAATTGTTTATTATTGCTCAGAAGATTCTTCACAAAAAATATCATTAAACTTTTTCTGGTAGGAGCAACGGATTTTGAGAAAAACGTCTACAGAAACCTTATAATAAGAGCTTTTTACTCGAATGAAATTTTTTTCATTATCTTGCTTGGGTAAAATAGGTAATGAGCGTGTTTGTAAACGTTTTTATCAAAATTTGTTGCTCCTACGAAAAAAGTAGTAGTTCTGTGTAGAGTCTTATGAGCAATAATATAAATTCATTTGTTGAGATATAATGAGGAGATGTAGCCAAACACAAATCGTACAAAAAAATTTTACGCTCGATTAATGAAATTTTAATAAGTTTTTTGACAAAATTTGCTCCACCATGAAGTTCTAACACGATTTTCTCCACATCTAACGTGTGTATGAAACAAAATATTTTTTCAAGAAAAAAAAAAAAACTGATGGTTTTTGAGAAATTAAGAAAATATCAAGTTTTACCCCCTATGACCCCCCACAAAATTTTGCCCCAACCTTAATTTACGGAACTTTTTAGGAAATGCTTAAGATGTCAAAACAAAGCCCTCGATTAAAATTCAACTTTGTCGGTATTTTTTCGAAGTTTTTCCATTTTCTGTCTAATTTTCTTGGCTCCACAAATATTCTTAAGAAAAATCAATAAATTACTTGAAGGTTACTTTTAGTTGAGAAACCATTTTCCAAAATCTGGTAGTTAATAGGATCTCCCAAAGAACCATTTGGTTGATTTTCGATTTTCTTGATAACTGTGTAGATAATTTTTATTAATCATTTTTTTATACCAGAAGTTCTTAAAAAGTTTTGATAGTATGTATACTAAAATTTTCAAAAAAGTCTTCTTTGATTTAAAAAAAATTTAAAACTCAGAAGGGTAAAGCGGGACCACTTTTTACTTGAAGTCTCATAGCTTTTTACCATTTATAACATAACAATGAAACTGGAATCCATAGAAAGAATGTAACTTCGACTTCTCTAGTTAATTTGAAGAAGTTAAATATAAATTATATAACAGAAGAATATTATTACTTTAAATGCACCAAGTCGAAGTGGTCCAACTTGCCGTACTAGCAGGGCAATTTGGATCAGTAGATGGGGTAAGTTGGAACAAAGCTTACAAAGTGGTAAAAGAAGCTCTATTAAGGACATAACTGCCGTTAATTTGAATTTAATTTGATCAAATGAAAGCGCAACTTAAGATAACGTAAATGCCCCACGGTGCCATGGCCAGTAATAGGGAATCTAGTATGGGCCTGGATTTTAGCAAGAATGGCATTGCACCCACTTCTCGCCGGATAAAGTCTCAGAATTTGCTTCCATACATATATCGATAACAACGTACAGCAATAGTATTCTTCTTCCTCTTTGGAACTTTATGTGTCCAAAATTTTGCATACTATTTTCCAATATAAAACAAACAGTGGGGTAAGTTGGATGGAAACGCACCTTTAGGAAATTTAATGGTTTGGGGCTGCAAGGGAATGGTATAGGTTAGTGAATGTTTAAGTATAGTGTAGTGTACAGGTATTTGTGAAACTGTGAAATGAAAACAAAAGCCGCATTTTATTATTTATTATTTCTAATTTCAAAGAAATAGTGGCTGGGGTACCACATGGAAGTGTCTTAGGTCCAGCTCTGTACCTTCTATTTACACGTGATATACCTCAAACAGAAGACACTATCGTAGCAACGTTTGCTGATGATACTGCAATACTAGCAGTAGGCAAAACGATTAACGAAGCTACAATAATTAAATTACAAAATGCTCTTAATAATGTTAATGAGTGGAGAAAAACATGGCGAATAGCGCTCAATGAATAAATTGCTTAGGTCATTTGTAAATGCACCATGGTATATAAGAACCAAAGATCTTCACAGGGATCTTGGGATTCCTACGGTTCGATACGAAATAAAGAGTTTCGCGCAAAAACATAGCAATCGGCTATTAGATCACACTAATTCAACGATTGTTGGCATTCTTGATGAGTCGAATTAAGTACGCCGTCTGAGAAGAAGAAAACCTTCCGATTTAGTTTGGTGAACACAAAACAGCTTTAAGATTGTGGAATAAGCAGGAACTTTCACTGGAAAGTTACCTGCAACACGTTACGAAACTTCGTTAAAAATAAATTGCTAGATAAGTTTCAACTTAATTTCAATCGGGAAGTGGAGGTGGTTTTGGTGAAGTAAGAATCTCACACTCCTATGAGCACGCGTTTTTAGGTCCTCACGGGAAAAAAAAATACTTCGAGAATCGCATTTGGTGATCACTTCACAGATCAAGAATTGACCCCCAGGACTCCATGGAATCAGGCCCCAGGAATTAAATTCCTAAAAGAAAAATTTTACTAAGTCCAAAAATTGGGGTTATTTTTCATAATGAAATTATGCCCCAATGAAATAAGACCCCACCGAAATGAGAAGAAAACCCAAAAATCGATGAAATTAGCCCCCAACTTGTTTTGACTATTTTTTTTTATAATGCCACAATTTCTTTTTCTTTATTAAAGTTTTTTTTCCAAAACTAAATAGCACTCTAATCTAATTGGATCGTACCAAGTACAATTTCTCTTTTACAAGGGCCCTTTTCCTATTGCCTTCAGCAATGTGTTTCTAAACACGTTACCAGAACAGCTGACAAAATATAATTTGTTAAGCTTCGATTAGACGGTCAACGTAAATCGTCAACGCATTAACCCCTTGACGTCATCAGAAACACTGTCAATATACTGTCAATGTAGACTATGTCAACGCATGAAACATTGACGATCACACGTATGACGGAACTCGTCAATGTTGTCGCCAAATGCGTTGATGTGTTGATGAAACGCTGACGATTACACTACTTGACCCTATTCAAACATATGAACGTTGACGTGGAGTTGACAAAATTTAATCATTTTGTGCGTCGACAATCACACGACATTGACTGCGGTGTTATTGAGAATACAATGTGCGGATGAATTAAAAAACCTCTTAAAAATCAGACATTTTTGAAGTTTTCTTACTGCTCCGGAAAAAAATGATTTTAGGTCAATTGGGTGACAATTGGATCGAAATATACGTTTGCTGTCAAAATATAGCTTATCTGTCAAGCGATCAACTGTCAAATTCCTTTGAAGGATGGCTACGATGCTGATGGACTAAAAGACCTCTAAAAATCCGAAACTTTTGCAGTTTATTTACTGCTGCGGAAAATGTGATTTAAGGGCAATTGGGTGACATTTGCATTGAAATATACTTTCGCTGCCAAAATAAAGTTTGTCTTCCATCTGTCAAGCCATCAACTGTCAAGTTCCATTGAAGGATGGCTACGATGTCGATGGATTAAAAACATCTAAAAAATCAGAAATTTTGGAAATTTTTGTACTGCTCCGGAAAAAAGTGATTTTGGGGCAATTCAGTGACATTTGGATTGAAATATAGTTTTGTCGTCAAAGTATAGTTCATCCCCCTCATCTATCAAGCCATCAACTGTCGATATTTAAAAATACTTAAAAAATGCAAAAATTTTGTTGACATGGCAGAAAAAGCCTCTGTGTCAACGTAAAGATACAGTCAATGCGTTCTTGAATAGTCTGTCATAGTGTCCTAACTCCGTTAACAGGGTGATTACACGGCCAACGAAAATAGTCAACGCATTGACCCTTAAATTCGTGTCAACGAGATTGTCAACGCAGCCATCAACGCATGGACAGTATTCTGCGTGACGATCACACGACAAGAAAACTTTGGGACAGAATTGTACGTCATTTTGACGTCAGAGAGTCAAGGCGTTGACCGTCTAAACAGAGCTTTACTCGCTGATGGTTTTCAACACTATCCTTATATTGAAAAGCATCAGCAATAAACAGATGTGCATGTGTCCACAATAAGCGATATATTATTAGGTCCTCTATTGTTTTAGTATTTTCAAGTAATTTATACATAAAGACCCCAAATTATTAAATTATTAAATCAAAACAAAATTAAATTAAGTCCCAGAATTAATTTTGGGATTTTATTTCATAATTAAATTAGACACTAAACGATATTAAATAAGGCCCAAAAATTAGAGAATTTTTGTTGTTGTTGCCTTGTTTGCATCTTTTTGGAGCCTTATTTCATTTTTTCTTTTGACCCGAGCCATCAACAGTAGAAACATTAATATTCCCTCAATTCATCATCACCATCCAAAAATAAATAACTTTGAGGATTTTGTGAACCTGCGGATCAAAAAGGTGTGGGACATTATCTTCCAGCAACATAATGATCCCAAACACATCACCAAAGTAACGAAAGCGTAGCTGCAATGTTATCAATAACAAATTAATAACATTTAAATTTGTTGGCAAAATATAATTTCAATTCAGTACAAAACATTAAAACAATCTATAGAAGGAAGAACAGGGCGGTTCCAAAAGCAGCAACTAATTGATGAATATTTCAAAACCTGAAGAACAAATAAATTAACGAAAGTTTTCTTTTGAACTGTTTAAGAGTACTTTGAGGCCCAACCAGCTAAATATTTATATAATTAATATTTATATATAGAGGTCTCCTCAGGGTACTAAATATGTATCGTTAAGGTCCAATAAACCTGATTGGATTCCAACAGTTCAATATTAAATCGGGATTGATGCAATTTTATCACTAATTTTTGCTCTGAAATAATTAAATATACTCAAGATATAGTAAAATATTATCTTACAGGGGAGCAGATCAGTTTCCCGAGTGTCCATTCTCCTAGTCTAGCCCTGCGCTTGTATTATTAAAAAAATTTCCCCTGTTCTATCATATTCCTCCAAAAGATGTTTAGGTACAGAATGGAACAAAATTCACGACCTAAAAACATTGATGAAAGAATAGTTTCCTTCTTCTTCATTCAAACAGAACCATTTTATTCCACTAAACGGAATTAGTACCTATGTTTGTATTCGTATGTTATTTTTACAATAGTTAATTTTTTAATATATTTAAAAAAAAAATAATGGGAATTATTGTAGATTTTGATGAGATTTTACTCTTACAGCCCTATTATTGACACGATTCAAAACTAGTTTTAACGTAAAACTAGTTCTATATAGTCTGGGAGCCCACCGTAAGATTACCTATCTCATCGCGGCCACGCAAAAATTGGATGCCAACCGATAGCTTTAGTCCAAACATTTACAAAACTGCTGGTCGGACAAGCTTTATCTGGTCGCAATGGTTAGAAAATGCACTTTTCAGGTTGCATTTTCCGCTAAATGTACCTATAATATAAGCCACTTATATAAATGGGGTATCAAATGAAAGCTAGGACTGTCCTCTACACGATAGCAATGGTCGGACAGAGTTTTTTGGCTGTTGCCACGAGTCCGACCACTTTTCTAAAATTTGAGATTTTGTGCATCCTTGGATGAAAATGAAAAAAAAAGTGGTTAAGGCCACTTTCCTAACCATTTGAAATGATTTTACTCAGTTTTCCCTGATGTAAGACGCAATGTTAAAAAAAAGACCATTTTTTTAAAAATAGTCAGACCTGTCGTAACAGCCAAAAAAAGTCAGTCCGACCAATGGTATCGTGTAGAGGACAGTCATAGCTTTCAGTTGATACCCCATTTATATAAGTTGCTTATGTCATAGGTACATTTAGCGGAAAATGCAACCTGAAAAGTTAATTTTCTAACCATTGCGACCAGATAAAGCTTGTCCGACCAGCAGTTTTGTAAATGTTTGGACTAAAGCTATCGGTTGGCATCCAATTTTTGCGTGGCCGCGATGAGATAGGTAATCTTACGGTGGGCTCCCAGACTATATAGAACTAGTTTTACGTTAAAACTAGTTTTGAATCGTGTCAATAATAGGGCTGTTATTGTTTTAAATATCGATATGATTTGATGTGAAAAATGTTAAAATTGATAAATGAATGCTCACTCAACATGGTTTCGCTAATGATTGCAATTACATTCCGATAATGGGATCCATATACACTAAATCTAGTGAAAACTCCTATATCTGTCAAATGAAAACAATTTATAAAATTTCCAATCATCAAATTTTATAAAATGTTGGAAAAAAAGTAAAAAAAAAAATAATCATCAATCAAAATTATTTCAAAATCATGAATAAATTAAAATTATAAAAAAATATGAAATACAAATTTAAAGGCAAACGTTCCCAGAAAATTGTGAAAAGGTTAAAGATCTTTTTATTAAAGTGTAGTAAAGGTTTGGTTTCTGTTTGCAAAAAAAAAAAAACAACAAATGATTTTAAAAGGCAAAACTTCTTCAAATGATTAATGTTGTCATGGTTTAAATAACCATCTTAGAGGCTTCACTTAATAAAAAAAAATAGTTTTCAGTTACCCAACATAGGAAAGATTTATATTCTGCATTCATCTCTCATCCCACCTTAAAACATTTTATTTCGAAATTTCAATTTAAAAAGAAAAAACTTCTAAGAAAATTAATCTATTTCCAGCCATAAGTTCAAAATAAAATAAACAGTTTAAAGTTAAAGTTCAACACAGAAATTAGGTGTGTGTATACGACGTGATGTATAAGCCAAAAAAGTTCTTATAACTTTTTATTCTTCTTTAAAAAAAAGCCATTAAACTTGGCAATAAATTAACAAAAACAAATGTCAGCTTTTTTTTACTAATAAAATAGAATAAAAGTTCGCAGTGTCGCGCACATTGGAAAGGTCGTAAGACTCGTAAGTTAAGTATCCAAGACTAAAAGTGTAATTTCTTTGCAAATAAGAAGTAAACTTTCCATATTTTACAACAGAGACACAAAACTCGTTGCCTAACTTTCTTTTCAAACTACCAATTCAAATGAATTCATGCTGAAAAAAAACAACAAGGAAAAACGCAATATTATCTATGAGAGATATAAAAATAGAGGATGATGGTCATCTTTCATGATGATGAAGATGGTGATGAAATTTCATCGTTATTAAGAGGATCGTAGAAGTACATGAAACCCATAAAACACGACCAACTTGCTCATAAAGTTCACAAACCCTAAACTATGATGAAAACATGCTCATGGCACAATTAGAACAAGGTATTACAAAAAAAAGAGAAGAGAGGTACAGGCAGATTAATTTCTTCGTTTTCTTAACCCCAAAAGAACTATAAGGTTCCGTCATCATCATGAACAAAACAAAAAAAATATAAAATAAAACAAAAAACAATTACAAATCTCAGAGGACTATAAACCTCATCTTCTTTTCTTTCATCTCCCATCCCATTATCATGAAAGAAGCCTTAATTTTTTTTGTTGAACCTTCTCCCTCCAATAATGATGAAAGATTTCCTGTTAAAAAATGCCCACAAAAGTCTGTATTCACTGTATACAATATAAAGTATAGAGGAAGACAACACAACAAAAAAAAGCATCATCATTACAAAGAATCTTCTATGTTTCAAGTTTACCTTCAGAGAGAATCGCACTATCGCACCGCATTGATATCCATTCGAGCTGGGGTTGGAGCTAGAGCTGGTTTATTCTGGTTGTGCATAAAAGTGTTAATGTAATTAGATACTATAATAGTACACTTGTCGAAACAATTCCACTGACTTAATTTACTTTATTTTTTCTGCACCACAAAAACCACAACACTCGAATTAAGGTTATTTTTTAAAATGTGATTTTCACTTTTTCCCTCACATTCAGCAATCCGAAAGGTGAATTTGATATTATTTTCTAACCACAATAAAAAAAAAAAATAACCGTTACTAAATTTAGCCCAATAACCTTTCACGAAGGATTTTTTTGTCAGATCAATTTCTAGTATATTGCAATATTATTAGCAATACGATCCACATACAATCCACTCGATATAACTAAACGACCTTAAGACTTTATGCAGTTATGTTTGTCAGGAATCATCAGTTATGATTTTCTGCTAAAGGTAAACCACTTATTTTCAATCCACATAGGTTCCACAATTATTTTTTTCAGGATGATTTTTCTTACGAGCACCCTCTCTTTTGAGTAGCGAACGTCTTCTGTGCAATTATAAACAAGAAATTTCACTCATTTTTTTATATTTTATTACAATTGAAAGTTTAAATTTACAACAAAACAAACAAAAACAGAAGAAGGCACCGAAAGTTAACACTCTGCCGAACAAGTTATCCACCATCACATATACACAGACATTCTACTGACAAACATTCAACTATACAAAACGGTGCAAGAAAAGTTGACTTGCAAAAAAAAAATAAAACGCGAAAACATTAAAAAAAAAATTATGCATAAATAAATAAAAATATAAGAAAAAACATTTTTTTTCTAAAAAGACACGATCATAATAAAACAGCACTAACATTAGACATTCTACTCTATGACATGGTATATCTAACCGAAAGAGCTTTATCTAACTTAACATAAATATACAGAGAAGTCGGACAAAAATCCATCCAGTCAGGTGGCACGCTTAAGCCCAACTAAAGTCAAAGAATTTGAAAATCTTAAACAACCGCATAGTATCTTATACTGACTACTGACTGAGTCTCTTTTAGCTCTAATGCTGCACTCATAATGTTGACTTCTGCTGATGTCGACTTGGAGATGTGGTTGTTTTTGTTTATAACCGCACCATCTAAAAAGTCTGGCTTATGGATGGCGAAGTATGCCTACTCGAACATATTGGTAAGAAGTCCCAGAGCCGGCAATAGTAATTGTATAGCAGCCAGAGCTCATACTCTATGCCTTTTACTTTGAATTCTTTTATGATAGTTTCTGTGGGTTGTGATGGAAGGAACCGCACTTCTTTATAGTATGGAAGATAGTGTTGCAAATGATGAATATTTTTATTGATGATAAATGTGATGGTACCTATCCATGAAAGAGGCTCAGTTTTGTGAAAAGAAGTTACCAGAAATGAATCTATTAAGAAGTGATTTCTTTTTTAAATTTGTTCACCAGTCAAATAAAAATACGATCCACATTAAGAATACACACAGTAAAACTGCATGTACTAAAAACTGAGGCAGTTGAACATACCGATCACCACTATGAATTTTCTAAAGGGATATTTGCAGCAAATTATAAAAATAGCCACTGTGATCCACATACAATCCACATGAGATAGCCTAACGATCCAAGCCTTGAACTTAGCTGTGGTGAAAAAAGAAATGAGTATGTGACACCAAGGGATATTCATATGAATTTGTGGAAAATTTGATCTAAAATATCCATTGTGATCCTCACACAATCCACATGAGATAACTTAACGATTTAAGCCTTGAACTCATCTCTGGTGAAATGAAAAATGAGTATGTTACACCAAGGGATACTCATATGCATTTGTGGAAAATTTGACCTAAAATATCCATGGTGATCCACATGCAATCCACATGAGATAACTTAACGATCTAAGCCTTGAGCTCATCTATGGTGAAATGAAAAATGAGTACGTGACAACAAGAGATATTCATATGCATTTATGGACAATTTGGCTTAAGATATGAGCTGTGGAACATAAAGTTAAAAATTTCACGGGAATGATTTTCTATGAATATTTAATTTTTGCCAATGTATGTAGTAGGCTTATAAAAATATGATGGGACATAAAAGTTGACAGATTACATTTCTTAAGTGCTTTAAAAAACGATGTATTACAATTATGAGCATTACGATCCACATAAACAATGTACACATAATATAATTGAAAGATCTTAATTTTTTAGATAATTTACAACATTTTCTATAAATCATCACTAAAAGATTCTATTAAAAGACAAAAGAAGCGATATTTGTAGCATGTTGTACTACTAATCATTGAGATCCACATACAATCCACATGACATATTTAAATGATTTATGCCCATTTCCTGAAACGAAGCTTAAGTTTTTTTCTATTGGGGGCATAGTGACAGTACTTGTCATTAAAAGAAGAGAAAATGCTTCTGGATTTAGTTTCAAAATCGAAACCGGAAGCGCTCTCAGGTAACTAATCGGTCTTCCGGATTGCCAATCGAAAAGGCAATTCAATACTTAAGTACTACATAAGTGTTTATGTGACAGCTTACTCTGAAGGAAAAGTAGTAAAAGTGAACATAGAAATAAAAGACCTAAAGCTTACACTCAGAAAAGCAACATTTACTTAGGATCCAACAAAAGAAACGATTGACTTCTTTGCCTTGAAGACCGTAGTAAAATCAGAAGCCACTCAAAGCCAACACTATCTCCCAGATCATATAAAGTCAGTTATTGTAAAGATATTTTTTTATTTTGTTTTTGTAATCAATTGTTAATTTCTGGTTTCTGTAGGCTTTAAAACTCGAAATGAGCGTATATAGTTTCTTACTGGATGCGATCGTAAAGTGCAATAAGGTGGTGCTCTTTAAGTTCTCTTTCAGCTGATGGTTGAAGAAAGATTGGCGAAGAACCGGCTTTTGTCGATGAAGGATTTTTTAACCGTGCTAAGATGCTCTTTTTGAACAACAGAGAGAGGGATGTGTGGTGAGTGGATATTGCTGGTGCTATAGTGCTAGGCTGATGGGCATTACTGCAAAAAAATCTGGTCAATTGGGAGTTTTTTTCTTTTAAATATTTTTTTTATATTTAGTTGAAAACTGGGTGTATTGGACGAGAAAATTTGCTTATTTTTGTGTAGTTGGTATGTAAACCTTGTAGACGAGAGGCCCACCTGAAAAAAAATTATTACAATCATTTTTTTCTTTTTATTTTTTTTTTTTAATTTTTCTTGTGGATTCGGGTTTTTTGTCTAATAAACCTGCGAGAGGATAGTGTTGTGGTATGTAAATGAGATGTTATGGTATAATGGAGAAAGATATGTGAACTGTGTTGAAAGTAACGTTCACAAGTAGATAGGTATATTGTGAGGCACGATATGCAATTATTTTGTTGAATCAGATTTCATAAAAGTACAGATAAATCTACGTACATCTATACATTGGTATGATCAGTTAAAATCTAAATATGAAGCATTCGACCTTGAAGATAAACGTTTAAGACCTTCTTAAAGCAACAGCTCAATTTTTTCTTCAATTTAATATCAACAATTGATGATGTAACTCTATTTTGCAAACTGATAGAAGAAACTATTATATTTATGAGCATTTGGGTGGTACTTATTAAGAATGGTCATTGTTTTATTTTAAATGACGCATCCCCAAAATTTCTTCCAAACACCACCGTTAACTAGGCCCCCAATACAAGGTTTTATAAGGGAAAACACATGTTAAATGTTCAATCACTATTTGGGTTTTTAAACTTTTTAATAATTGATGAAAAATTTGTAGACTTTATTAAGCATCTTTTCACTTTCAATATTTTTATGTGTGAAGTATCGGATTTCTATATCTATTGTTTAATAAATATTTTTTTTTTAATTTTAAAAACTCTTAATTTTTTTTTATTTAATATTTTGAAAATGGGTTAGTGTAAGTGAATTGTTTTTTTTTTTTGTATTTAAAATTAAAAATAAAAGTGCTGCAAACAGTACTTGAGAGTGACTCTCATATGTAGATTTTACCCGTCTGTGAGCTAATTTCATGGCTGTGTCCGATTGCAAGTTTTACTCTCGAGGGCGGCTTGAGAGCGGCTAGCAGTATTTTTACTCTTAATTCTCAAATGGATGCGCACCTGATATTTTATTCTTGAAAGATCAGAGAAAGTCTCGCAAAACTCCATCACAGTTCATATTTTGCGTGCGAGTATTTAGATATCGAGACTCAAGGTACAATTTCTCAAAACATTGGAGATTGGAGGAAACTTCGTGGAAAACTACTTACTGACAAAATCATTTAGTGGCAGAAACAAAATTTTTAAACTGAATTTCAGTTCGAAAAGGATTAAAATTCTCTCGATATAAAATCTCAGAAATATTACTCTCAAATGGACAGGCAGAGAGCTAAGTGAGTCTATTTATGGAGAGATTACTGGCAAAAGTACTCTCAAATGGACACGCTTATTCTGCAAAAATGGTTATTAATGGTACCTCCCAAAGAACTATTTTCTATTCTATTTTCTTGATAACAGTGAGACTGATTTTAATCATTTTTTTTTATCGCAGACACTTCTAAAAAATTTAAATAGTAATGTTTACCAAAATTTTCAAAACAGTGATTTTTGGATTTGTATAGAAACATTTTCAATTATTTTTTTGAAAACTCTTTAAAAATGTTTCAAAAGAAAAATAAACGCTTCAACAATTTTTAAAATTTTGTTCGCATGAATTCACATTTGTTCAAGTATTCAGATGACATTCCTTTTCTTCAGCACAAACTATTAAAAGAATTGATTAAGCAATTTAGGGAAACCCTTGATACTTTTGATTCTTTATTCTCATAGTACAAGTACCAAATTTCATGGTGGTCCGAATTTTGTTGTTTGGAAAGACTTTTTAGAATATTTAACCTGCATTAACATACAAATATTTTAAGTTCTAAGTTTCTTGAACATAGGAATAAGAGATGTGCGTGAAGTTAGCACAGCCATTTTAGATATTAAAAAAAACGGTTGTGCTGTAATGTGCCCAACTTCTGCTGCCATGTCCTGTATTTAAAAAAAAAATCGAACTAAGGGTTTGGTTTTTAGAGGGTTACCTTTTTTTTTAGCGGGAAGTTAGCACCACCATTTTTAGTTTTGGAAAAAAAAAGTTGTGATGTATTGTGCTCAACTTGTGCTGGCCTGTACGGTAAATAGTTATAAAAAAAAAAAATTTAAATTTTGCGAATGAAATCTTTGCGAAATTTCTTTAAGAAAATAATTGTGCTGCCTTAAGCTCAGAAAATTCTACTAAGAACCAAAAAGAAAAAAAAAATCGCATAGTTGCAACTATTATGGCCAAAACAAAACTTTGCGAAGGGCTGTAGCGTGAAGTTAGCACCGCCATTTTCAATTTTCAAAAAAAAGCCGTGCTGTATTGTGCTTAGCTTGTGCTGCCTTGTGCCGTAAATACTTTTTAAAAATTCGCAAATTTGCAAATTTTGCGAATGAAATTTTTGCGAAATTTCATAATTTATAAAACGAGTAAATTGTGCTGTTTTGTACTCAGTTTGTGCTGCCATATTCCAAAGAGATAAACAAGCTTCGCAAGTTTATAACTCTTATGGCCAAAAAACAGTTTTGCGAAGCGTGAAGTTAGCACCACCATTTTTGATTTTCAAAAAAACTGTTGTGCTGCATTGTGCACAGCTTTAATTTCTTACAAAATAACAAAATTTGAAAAATTGTCATCATAAAAAAATATTTACGGCACAAGGCAGCACAAGTTGAGCAAAAAAAATAAAAAACTGTTTTTTTTTAATTAAATTGTTTTTTTTTTTTGTTAAATGTACCTACTTTTTATTTAATTTCAAGTCAAAAAAGTATCTACCTAATGCAAAACTGTGAACAAAATCTACTGGAATTGTGTTTTTCTTGTCATTTTGATGACGACTACGCATTGTTTAGGAACAACACAATTTGTTTCTTTACTTGGTTTGTAAGACTTTGAAATTTTGGTGAGGAAAAACGGTTTGATGAATCAATTTGAAAATTTACAACAATATTGATGTTTTAAAAGTCTACAAATTTGCATACCAACGCAAGCCATGCAATCAATATTTGCAAAGCAAGAAAAAACTTTTACGAAAAGGCCACAAGACTTCGGTTTTTAGTACTTTTCTTAAACTAACGGTGAACGATAAAAAAAATTATTTCTTCAAAATTTTAAAAAAACCTTCTAAAACGCTTTCTCAAATTTTCAAAACTGTCTTTGAATTTTTAAAGCGTCATTATTTGCTAAGATATTGGTAATCAAGGCTTAAAGTATCTTTTTTCATTAAAAGTCATATTAACCATGCAAACAAAAATTAAACGACAAAATCAATTGAAGCTGAATAAACCAGATACCTTGTTTATTCAGTTTCAAATACATTTGATTGACTCAAAAAAAGTTATCCATAGAAATGAGGACCTTCCAAAAAATTTAAAAAATATTTTTTTTGTCTCGTCTTATTTTTTGCAATAACGCAATAACGGTACTTCAAAAAAAAAATTTGCAAATAAATCTCGAAACAAAAACATAAAGCTATAGAATACTTTTTGTTTCACAATACAACCACTCGTCACAAAGATACAGCTCTTTAAAAAACATCAACAAAAAATGAAAGAAATGTGTTCCTTCCACAAGGGACATTTCGTATCATCTGTGTGACACGCAGTGCTATCCCATTGGAACAAAAAGAAATAGCAAATCATCAATCGCTTCGGGCTCTTTGCACACTCATAGGCAGTGGCAATGTTTTCGACAGATCCTCCATTTTGTTGACGTACGGGTATTAGACCATTGTTTGTTCACTGAACTGGTCGTCTTGAATTTGGAGAACACTAATTTTGATGATAAAGTTTAGCATTAAATGGTGTAAGAAGTCTTGTCTTCAGGGATTGAACTACAGATTTGAATTTGAACTACAGATTTGACAGGTACCCCACCAAAATAACATGGCTGCCACAAACGGGTTCCCTATTCCTAATTGCACACCGTTGATTGACTTTTTGCGGATGTAATGGCCTTTCGACAGTTACATGGAGATTTTCACTTATCACTAACTATACAACAATTTTGAGGTTAAATCCAGGCTATTATTGTGGTATTGATTTATCTCTACTTTATTGGACTAGAAATTAAGATTTGCATTGGAGCTCTCAATACAAGTCGTATTGGATGGTTTAAGTCTGAGATTCACAAAATAAATTCTGGTGTACCCCAGGGCTTCCTTTTGTCTCCAAATCTTTTCTTGCTCATATTCATCAATTATATATTTTGGCTAAACTTCTTATTTAATTTCCTTGAGGAAAAAGCTCATCTATGGAACAAGCAGAACAAAATGTTGGCTTTTTCAGATATTCCTGAAACCATCTTTAAGCTTTTTTTATTAAACTTTATATAAAGCGTTTACCAGCCATTGCAACAATAATGCGTTTCAGGCTTTCTTTTCCAAAAAAATCACACAACTTAAAAGTTTTTTGAAAAAGTTGACTGATTTTAAGTTTATTCCCAAATGTCTTCTTAGCTAAGCTAATTTTACCTCAATTTTGGCATTCAATATTTAAAAATATAAAAATTGTAAGAAAAATTCTATTATTTTAATCCAGATCCACACTATTGTGCCAATACCGATACGCTCTCGCTACAATAAAATATTTTTACATTAGAAACAATGAGAGGAGCTAAAGCGTACCAGGTGTCGATGATGTGAATATACTCATTGTTGCCTATGTAAGAATATTTTATCGTATCGAGACTTTATCGATATAAGAACTACGAGTATAATATGAATCTGGCCTAAAGTTGTTTGAACTTTATTAGAAACATTATTGAACCATTATTATTACTATAACTCTTGAAAGCTTTTTTTTTATTTTATAATGGGAACTTGTATTTTTATTTTTTGAAAACACCTTTTTGTATCTATGCCACTCAATTAAAAACCAAAATGCAACAGTTTTAAATTAGTATTTATTTAAAACAAATTAAAAATTCATCTCCAAGCTAAATTCATTCATGATGCAATAAGTTTGTTTGGAAGAACCTTGTTTGACAAATTTGGCATAGATTTAATCAATTTCTCTCAGAAACAGGGTCATTTCGATTTATTCTTTATGCAAATCTTTTTGAAGACCAATTTTGTTGGCAATATGCAGTGCAATCTTATACGGTCTTCCAAATTATTCGATACATTTTGAATCGCGTTTATTTCTGGTGAATGTAGGTACATAAATGTATATTAGTCTGTCAAATAATTTCGGGCCGTTGTATTGTACCCAACTATGCAGCAACCATGACCAAACTTGTGAGTTATGTTCTTGGAATATCAGAATTATAAGATAAACGCACAATTACCTATTATTTTCCAAATAATATGCAAATGTTCTGTTCCAAATGAAGCCGTATCCATATCCAACCTTACACCTAACATACACAAAGAAGTCTCAACAATATTAACAGAATTTCAAGTACCTAAACATTTAAGATTGTTTACATTTATTAACATCAGAAAATGTTTTTTAGTCCAAATTTCTGTCCGAAAGTGTTTTTACTTGCGATATATGTACGAACTATAGGGCAAGTTTTGGATTCGTGCAAAAAAAAACAGCTTCAACGATCTTGATAAAATAAAATCAGTGCGTTATTGTCAGTATGGTGTACATTTTGGTAGAAAAAATATTTACCAAAAAGTGTTACTAATGGTACTTGCCATATAACGGTTTTTTTTATTTTTCGATTTCCTCATTAACGGCTGAGTCGATTTCAATCAAAATTTGTATGAAAAAGCTTCTTTAAAATGTCAATATAATTGCACATCAAATTTAAAAAAAAAATAAGTTTAGGATTTTTTAAAAAATAGTAAACATTTTTTTTTTTGAAAATTCAATGTTCAAAAAACACTATGATGTATTTTTTTGAAGCTAGGTTTTTTTAATATTTTATAACAATTTTCATCACAAAGCTTTTTTTTCTTTAAATGTTACAAAATAAAAACTGGCATATCAAGATTTTGTCGCGACAAAGTGATTGCCGTTTCAGTTTTTGAAATCGGTGCATTTTTACGGCGCTGGCGCTGGTGACAAGTCCAAAAATGTTTAATGTTTTATTTTGGCACTTCTTACTTTTTTCATTATAACTTTTTACCACTGTAAATAAAAAAAAATAGAAAATTGTGTATGGAGATTTAGTCGCGACAAAGTGATTGCCGTTTCAATTTTTGAAATCGATGTATTTTTACGGTGCTGGTAACAGTCCAAAAACTTTATAAAAATTTTTCGACACTTCTTACTTTTTTCATAATAACTTTTTTACAACGGTAAAAAAAATAAAAATGGCATATCGAGGTTTTGTCGTGGCAAATCGAAAGCCGTTTCGTTTTTTAAAATCGAACAATTTTCACGCCTCTGGTGACAGTCCAAAATATGATACTCCAATCGTTTGCAAAGTTCAGGGTCACTTACTTGCATATTTTAAAAGTTCTTAAGTTCCAAGCAACTTGAACATAAGAGCAAGTACATATGTGCGATCCAGTCGTGCATTTTATTAAATGAACTTTGACAGAACTTTAGACTAAAAAGAGCAGAAATGGACAGAAAATCACAGATATTCAAAGTAAAAGAACAGACCTATCTATTTATATTTCACTTAATTTTTGAATGATGCTTTAAGCGAAAAACTTAAAGTAACCTATCATTTTAATTTTTATTATTATAAATATTAGGTACTAACTACCTACCTTCACATATTATGCCTAATTCGCTCTTTTTTATTGCTTATTTGGTATTATGTACCAAAATTGAGAAATTGTTAAACAATTCATAAATAAAATAATCTATTTTCTTTGTTTGTCACCACGTCTTTCATCAAAACTGTTGTAAACAAATTAACTACTGATGGCGGATGGTGCTGCCCATCAAGCTTAGAAGTTTGCTTTCATTAAAGCATATACCTATTTATACATACCTACCAACCTACCTTCATATAATAATAATCTTCAATACCAAAAGTCCGCCACTTTCAGCAGACTTGCTCTTGCCTTGATTTATGTCTATTCTTTTGCTGGTCGTTAGCCCTTTTTATATTTTATTTATTTTTATTTTTTTTGTTTCTTTTTTCGCATGTCTTTAGAGTCAACTTGTTTTAACCGAAAAAAAGTTTTTATTTTGGTAATTGGATACATCAGGTTTTCATAAATTCTGGTTCCTTTTTCGGCTTTCGCTTTCAAATGTGAAAAGAAAATCTCAGCGAATCAAAAGTTATTCGAGCAAAAAAAAAAAAAGAAACGTATTTACGAAAATGAAATTTATTATACATTCGGTCTTTTAGCAAACCGAGATTTAAGTTGATTTTTTGTAAGTACCTATGGGAAAAGATTTCATTCGTGGGATGCTTTTTTTTTTTTAATTCAAAGACACAACGCAGAATGTTGATCGAAGTAAAGAAGTTCTGTCCCCTGTTTTGTGTATAACATATGCGGCATGAAGCCGTATTATTACGCATGTGTGTGACTTTGAACTCTTAAAATTTAGCTTACAAGCAAGCTGTTGCATTAATTATTGTTCTTTTATGAAGGTTGTTTTCGTTTGCAATATGTTGCACATTGTGATGTGACAGCTAAATAGTAATAACTCAAAAAAAAAAGTGTGGAAAAACATTGAAAATATTTTGTTTGTTCATATAAATATAGCAATAGCAATAGTTCAAGTTAAGCATAGAATGCGAGTTAAGTTGTTTAAGATTTTGAATATTATTGCAACTTTTCAAAATAAATATTTGGTTACTTTAAGAATACATTACTTAATCAATAGACGTACATATATATAAACTTTTCCTAACAGCCGTCCAGCTCCATACATATACGCAGTTTTAATGTTCCAATTCTTTCGAGATTTGAATTTTATGAGTTAATTTATTTACCGATGATTAATTGAATCTGGAAGTGAGTATATGAAAATCTGAGGGAACTATCGTCTTCAAAACAATTTCGTTAATATGAAGTTTCATCCAAATTTATCAACTGATGAATACGAAAATAAGATTAACAGACAAATGGAAGCCATGAGGTACACCAGAATCAGTGGCGTAGCATGGTTTTGTGCCACGTGGGATACTTGATATTGTATCACGTGAACCATAGGAGGTATGTACCATGAGAAGGTTCCCATTTAAACGGTCTAGATAAAAACGACTTCTGAGGCATATAAATATGTACTTCCCTAAATGAAACAATAAATTCCCACAGTCAATGATAGAAGAAAAATTGTAACCAATGAACTTGCCACTGTTAATTTTACGTCTGGTTTCTAATTATTGCAAACCTAACAATAAGCATTTGAATGACGTTCATCACGTTCATTACCGAAAAGCTTCCGCTTTAAAGCTTAGATTAGACAATCAACGTAAATAACGCAGTTGGTATCCTCTGGTGTCAACATATTGACACGCGAAACGTTGACGATTACACTACTTTTGTACGTTGACGATCACATGTAATTGGCTGCGGTGTTATCGAACAATACAATGTGGATGGATTAAAAAACCTCTAAGAATTCAGAAATTCTTAAAGCTTTTTTGCTGATCAGGAAAAAGATGATTTTTGGGCAATTGGGTGACATTAAAACCGAAATACACTTTTTCCATGACAATATAGATCACCCCCCATCTGTCTCGCCATCAACTGTCAAGTTCCAATTAAGGATGGTTACTATGTCGATGGATTAAAAAAAATTTAAGAAATCAGAAATTTTTGTACTGCTCGGCAAAAAAGCGATTTGAGGGGCAATACTGTGGCATTTGGATTGAAATATACTTTTGCCATCAAAATATGGTTTGTTCCCCTCATCTTTCAAGCCTTCAACTTTTGATGTACTAAAAATCCTTAAGAAATGCAAAATTTTTGAGATTGAGATGAAGGTCAACGCAGAGTACCTGCGTTGAAATGGAAGAAAAATCAGCTGTGCCAACGTAAGGATACAGTCAACGCGTTGGTGAGTAGTCTGTCATAGTATGCGTTGACAGGGTGATTACACGGCCAAAGAAAATAATCAACGCATTGACCCTTAAATTTATGTCAACGAGAGTGTCAACGCAGCCGTCAACGCATGGACAGTATTCTGCGTTGACGATCACACGACAAGACAACTTTGGGACAAAATTTTATGTCATTTTGACGTCGGAGAATCAACGCGTTGACAATTTGCGTTGACCATCTATGAATAGCTTCACACATTGTAAATAAGAATTATAAGTTATCTAATGTATAAATTCTAACACTTTGTTATCCGTCGTTTATTAATATGGGGGTATGTAAACAAATTATGCAGGTTTAGGTGTTTTAAATGCAAAGATGCCTAAAGACATATTTTTGACGACTGTAACACAATTTTAATAAATAATTTATTAATTTGCACGGTTAATCAACTCTGCTTTGATTCAGAGTCAACTCAGCGGGTATTAACAAAAAATAGTGTATTAAATTGAATTTTACGTATTTATATATCTGCTTCCTTTAAGATTTCATTTAAGTTTCTCTCTTTTTGTCGTTAACAAATTTAGTCAACAAAAGTATGGCTCCGTTTTTGGACTTAAGTTCATGTGGAAGTAAGCTTGTTGATGTCACTTTTTATTATGTAGGACTGTATTCTGGTATTTATTTGGAAAAGTTTCAATAAATTTAAAAAAAAAGCAAGCAACGATAAATTGGCAATACTTTTGTTAGAAAAGAATATTTTGCAATTAAATAAATACCTACTACAAGTTTGCTATAAATTTCCCATAGAAGTTACTTCCTTGTTCTATCATTTGCTTTTTCTTTGTGTTGTTAGAATCTTTGATATGAAAGATAGCGATTGCATAAATTCCAAATTATATAGTAGAATGCCAAAACGGAAATATCTAATCTTCACACCATGCCATCTTGTTACCCTTCTATTAGTGATAAGTTCAAGTTATAAGATCTTTATAAACAACATCACTTGGCATGGCTGCGGCCCAATAGATTTATATCTGAGAGGAGAGACTATCATCATGGTTTTTTGTTTTGGTTTTTAGTTCCTCTAACAATCATTTCGAAATCAAGTCTATAAAAATATAGTTTACATAAAAGAACTGTTGAAAGCAACTGATGAACTCAAAGTCCATTTTAGCAATGACTCAAAGTAATTTGTAATAACACTATCTGCAGCATTGGGTGGCGATCTTTTCTTAGAGTTCCTACTTCTATTTCTACGTATGTATAAATGTATACCTTTTAGACTTGGACACCAAATCTTTAAGCCATGAATTCCGGCACTTGAGCCATCCGCCAATGCTTTTGAATTAACAAAAAAAAAACCACAAACTATACTTTATATTACTTGCAATAACGTAGAGGTTAGGCAAGTACTTTGTACTTGGTAAAGGTAAATTATGGCGTTGTGGAAAAAATTCGAGTGTGAGAGAAAAGACAAAAATAATCATATTCTGATAAAAGACGATGAGTGCAGGTTCTAAAGCGTAAAATAATGATGCAATTCATTTTGACAACACAATTTTTTAAGATGTCACGTGCGGTAAAGTGCTGAAGGAATTATAAGTACTTTTCGATGAGTGCTGGAGCCTTATTCTTACTGACTGATTTTGCCCACGTTAACTATTGAAATCTTTTAACTCACACCTGCGAGTTTTCTGTGTACAGATTTACACAGAGAAAACTCACGTTTTGGCCTTTGAAATTGCTTTGGGGGTTCCCTTAATCTATGTTCTTAAAGCCTTACCTAGTTTTTATCACTTAAGCAAGAACGTCCGACCAAGTCATTAACTTTACTATCTATTGTTCACGTTTTGATATTTGTTTTTTGTTTTTCTATTATTTTGCAATTTTTTAGCATTGAACCATTGGTTGGCAGCAGGATGGGTGTTGGGGGGAGATCCCTAGCTTGGTGTACATTAACCGGGTTCCATCATTAAATCTTATTTTATTTTTTGTATATTCAAACGGAAAGCGAGATATTATTGGAGTTTCGTGAAAGTCCACCAAGCCCATTTATCTCAGCTAAAATGTCGGATCAAAGAATAGAGGGACCTGAGTTGAGCCAATCGTTAAACTAAATACAACAAAAAAGCCAAAAGCCTTAAAGATGTTGCTCTAATAATGGCATTCGCCTAGGGCGTAATTAGAGTAGATGCCCTCATCAATTTTTCATCTCTCTTGATGTATGGCGTTTACTTTGGAGTTTCGTATAGTGTTTCTGTAGCCTAGAGTACTTTGTTTTGAATTTGTTTTATGTTTTTTTTTGTGGTTCAAGCCACGCGTATTACAGGGAATAAAACTTTGTTTTTTTTTTTTAATTTTGCGCCTTTGATGCTGGTAGCAAGTGGAACATTATTTTTATTGAGGATACAGATTCTGAAGTTAATAAGAACATCTGTTATTGTTGTGGTTTTATATAGGACGAATGTTTTGCTTTTGGCCTTTATCTTGAAGTGGCTTTCACACAGTTTTGATATTGAAGTGCATTCATTTTATTAGGGTAACATGTACAAAACGATCCTTTACCAGATGCCGCATTATTCAGTTCTCATAAAAGGAATCAATTAGTAGGGTAGAGCGGGGCTAGTTGGACCACTTTTTACTTGAAGTCTCATAACTTTTCACCTATTCCTTACATAACAATGAAAATGGAATTAACGGAAAGAACGTAACTTCGGCTTCTTAAATAAATTTGATAAGATTTAAAATATTTTATAGCAGAAGAATAAGATTACTTTAAGTGCACAAAGTCCAAGTGGTCCAACTTGCCCCACTAGTGGGGCCAGTTGGACCAGTTGGTGGGGCAAGTTGGACCAAAGCCTAAAAAGTGGAAAAAGGAGCTTTATTAAGGACAAAAGCACTGTTAGTTTGAACTTAATTTGATCCCAAACTATAACTTAATTCAAAGCACAACATTAGATAACGTAAATGACCCCATGGCACCATGAACAGTAATAGAGAATCTTGTATGGGCCTGATTTCAGCAAGAATGGCATTGCAGCCACTCCTCGTCGGGTTCTCAGAATATGCTTCCATACACATCGGTAATAACATACAGCCATAACATTCTTCTTCCTCTTTGGAACTTTATCTGTTCAAAAATTTTCATACTATTTTCCAATATAAAATATTTATTTTTAATTCAGCGGGGTAAGTTGGTCCGCCTGGTCCAACTTACCCCACACCTAGCTTGATGAATATATTCCGTCACTTTGCAAACAACACTTAGAATTCATTAATTTAAAAAATGGAATGCAAATATTCAATAACAGAACTCACAAAATTAGTATACTTTGTTAAAAAAATCCCATGTTTTCATCACGATAACACAAAAAGAAACAAATTCGCTTTTTTTACTTTTGTACCCAAAAAACACATATTAGCGTGTGGTTCTCCTTTGGCAGAAGAAATCCACCTTAAACCAACTCAGCACGTATGATTTAGTAACAATGCTTCATTCGTGTATGATCGTCTTCATTTAGCTCTTGTGGTTTCTGAGTTATTCGTGTGGTCCAACTTGCCCCGTGGTCCAACTAGCCTCGCTCTACCCTACCGCAGGATATTTCTGATAACATAATTACCTTCGAGACTGGATGATGGGTCTTTGTCTAAGTAGTTAGGGGATTCGTTTATCCAGGAGATAAATTGTTATTGGAAGTTTAATTAGCTTTGGTTGGGTATGTTCCTACAAATTGGGGTACTCAACAGTTTTTAACATTAAACTTCTATGAGGTTGCACTTCAGGCTGGAACTTGCTGTTTATAAGAGAAACATGGAGTTGGTTGGAATTCGAACAATTAAACTTGTTCGACACATAACGTCGTTTTGGGACTGAGCTAAGTTTTTGTTTGAAATAAATAGACGCGTTCATTCAATAAAACGTGGAATTGCAGTTCAGTCTCTTGGAAGTTCCTTTAAATAATTTTTTTTGTTAGTTATGAGCCATTTACAGTTTGAAATAAGACTTTAAAGCCTTACATACAAATTAATTCCTCAAATACACCACTCACTGAATTTTTAAATTTTGAAATTTCCGTCCATGTGAGCGACTGTGAGCGTCATCTAAAGTAAGTACCTATATGTAAAGTAAGCCCCTTTTTCTTATGGATACATGTGGTAAGTTTCAGCTTTGCATGTATGTATGCTTTACTCTTCACATAAGCATATTAGTTTAAGGTTTTAATCACCAAGCTCATTACCAAACTCCTAGAACTCCAAATACTCATCTAACCTTATTCTCCTCAGGATACACAAATACATTATATTTCTTTCAAACTTACCTCATCAGAAAAATCCCCCAAATGTCGAATATCTTCTGTCTCAAGTCGATCTTTGATCTCTTCCCGTGATACAACACGTTTTTCATTGATTTCTCGTACTAAACCATCAGCAGGACGTGGTACAAATTTTTGAATCACAGTTCCACCAAAATTTTCTATTTGCCCATCATTTGTAGCGGCCAATTGATTTCCTGTTGTATTATTATCAACTTCATCTTTGTCAGCTTCAATTGCTAAAGGCTTAGGACTTCCTAAGTCACGTCGCTATGTAAGAAAAATTAAGTATATTTAAAATAAATAATGGATGGTTAGTTTTTATATAATTTACCTCAGATGTTTCAGTTTCTTGCTTATCAGTA
Organism: Dasysyrphus tricinctus; assembly: GCA_963921185.1. Classification (NCBI taxonomy): domain Eukaryota; kingdom Metazoa; phylum Arthropoda; class Insecta; order Diptera; family Syrphidae; genus Dasysyrphus; species Dasysyrphus tricinctus. The sequence goes on along the minus strand of OY992532.1, from coordinate 39,988,911 downwards.
TCTTCGGTAGTATTAGTTGATACAATTGGGCCTGAATCTTCAATAACTTTGCCATCTTCAAGCACCACTTGTCGTTTTACTCTAGTTTCTATTTGTCGTGTTGTTGTTAATTCGGTTTTCTTTTTCGTAATCCATTCTTCTGTTAAATACAACAAAAATAAAAACAAAAGAAAAATAAGTAAATTTTAAAAACATTTTTCAATTTTTCAAATATTGCAATAATACAATAAAGGATCAGGAATAACGAAAAGATTGCCTCATTTATTACAGCTGTCATCAAGACTTCGTCGTGGGAAACGGACTCAGATCGAAGTCATCGATTTTAAGCCGATTAGCGATTGCCTGGCTGTGATCTCCATCAAAGCTACCTTCCAAAACATCAGCCAAATATGTGCACACGCCCCTACCGATGAAGCTGAGGAGTCTAACAAGAAGGAGTTTTACGACCTCCTGGACGGAGCCTACAGAGCCGGTCCGGAGTACGATGTCAAAGTCGTGCTCGGAGACTGCAATGCTAAAGTCGGAAATGAAAGCATTTTTGGCGGATTAGTTGGAAAGCACAGCCTGCACAAAACGACAACAGATAACGGCTTCCTACTAATCGACTTTGCCGCAGCTCGTAATATGGTGATAATTAGCACTAGGTTCCCGAGGCGAAGGATACACACAGCAACCTGGCGATCTCCAGATGGTCTAACCGTCAACCAAATCGACCACGTGCTAATTGGCGCAAGGTACGCATCGAGCATCTTGGACGTGCGAACTTTCCGAGGTGCAAACGGGGACTCTGACCACTTTCTTGTTGTGACAAAGTTCAGAGCCAGAGCCCGACTGTCCAACGAAAAGAAAACGAAGACCGCCCAAAGAAAGAAATTCATCATTGGCACATCTGAGAAAGCCAGAGACTACAGTAAGCAATTAAACGGGAAACTCTCTGCCGTACAACCAGCCACAAGCCTCAATAACCAGTGGAACCAATATCGCGACATCATTAAGGAAACAGCCGAGACCACCATAGGCTATCAACCACCTAGAAAAAAGAACCTGTGGCTTGACGATGAATGCGCGGTATTGAAGCAGGAGACCGAAAATGCACGAATGCAAATGCTGCAACGGACAACAAGAGCAGAAAGAGAGGAGTACCGTGAAAAGAGAAAAAACCCTGCGCAGAAAGAAACGAGCATCCGCAGCCTCTCAGCTCAAGTATCTCGAAGAGTCTAGCACCACCACCAACACCCACCGTTTCTACAAAATGGCCAAGCAACTGGTATCTGGTTATAGGACTGGCACGCAAGCTCTTCGAAACAGCGAAGGGAACCTAGTCACCAAAGCACAGGAAATCGTAGACGTGTTTAAGCAGCATTTCCAGCAACTGCTTAGTGGGCATTATGTAGAGGAGGTGACAGAGGAACAAAGAAGCATAAGACCAGTCAATGAAGATCCAGTCCCAGAGCCCATTAGTGAAGAGGTTAAGAAAGCCATCCACAAGCTTAAGAATAACAAATCCACCGGCTTGGATGGTCTACCTGTGGAACTCTTGAAGTATGGAGGAGATGTCCTGGTAGGGCGCATGCACCAGCTCATCAACCAAGTGTGGGAGGAGGTGTAACGAAGTGTTACACTCTCCACTACCTCACACCAACCGATCACCGATCAACCACCGATCCGTCACCATCTATAATAAAATACACCATCCACATCAGCTACCATCACTCTACATCAGCACCATAGACCAGTCATTAACCCACACCATCACCCTGCAAAGCTGAACCACTAAATAACATATCAACCACCACCGTCACCGAATAACCAACAACCACTGTACACCAGATTATATTGCATATACGATTGCAAGCAACAACAACAGCACACCGCACTATGCGAAGTTAACGTTATGCGACTTTTTCATTCGCCTCATACTAGTTCACATTGTCTTGTGACCGGAAAATCATTATGAGGAGGTAGAAAATCCCGAAAAAGTCGAAGCTTATTGACTCGTGTTAATTCCGATTTTTGATCAATCCGAAGTATAAGAGGCATAAAGGTTCCAGCTCCAGCTAATCTCAGTTTGTAGCAACTCTTGATAAAGCTCAGGTTACTTTTCATGGTGCATTCGTGAACCATTTAAAGATAATATTTTTGGCTTCCGCCGTTAAAAATCAAAGTAATTGTTCCCTTGGGTTAGCCTTGGGCAGGAATCAGATTCCTACCGTAAACTCCCTGCTTGCTCCTTCTGAGTGAGAGATTGGGCACCAAATAAATTATTCCCTTGCGATAGCCTTGGGCAGGAAACAGATTCTTACCATAAACTCCCCGCTTGCTCCTTCTGAGTGAGAGATTGGGTACAAAGTAATTTTTCCCTTGGGTTAGCCTTGGGCTGGAATCAGATTCCTACCGTATCTGTCCCTGGTTTACTTCTTCAAAGTGGATAGTGTGGGCCGAGTCTACTCCTGTAGGTCTACCGAACAAAGCTTAGTTGTATATGAAATACCGTATGTTATTTATAATAAGATTAAATAATATTGTAAGTTTGTAAGCCCCTCTTATTATAGATGTATATAAAGTTGACAGGACACTTTTGGAAATTCAGGTTAAAAAGTATCCTATCATTAGTTGCTAATTAATTGCGAATAAGTTACGCAAAAAAAGTTTTAATTGCATTTTTGGTTTGCCAAAAAATGGGTGTCCTGCTAACTTCATATGAACTAAGCAGGACAACTGTCTCAAAAATGAAGATAATCGAGCCGAAAAAAAATTGGTTTTTGAGAACTAATTAATTGCGAATTAGTTACGCAAAAATGCATTTTTGGCTTGTGAAAAAATGGGTGTCCTGCTAACTTCATATGAACTTGGCAGGACACAAATTTTTTCCCAAGCCTAAAACGCAACACAAATTTTTTTTGCGTAACTTATTCGCAATTAATTAGCAACTAATGATAGGATACTTTTTAACCTGAATTTCCAAAAGTGTCCTGCTAACTTTATATACATTTATAATAGTCATAAATAAAGAGTAAAAATATTGAAACCGGTGACTATCTCGAGTTCTTTTACCTTCTTAACCCAAGTTTACTTGCTTTCTTCGGGAATACCTTGGACTACGACGAGCTTACCTCAGCCTCGATAAAAAAGTATCACAGAGGAAAGTATGCCCGACGACTGGTCAAATAGCTCCATTTGCCCAAACAAGATCCTATCCAACGTACTATGTAAGCGTCTAAAACCTTTCTGCACTTCACCTGGCTTCAGGCCAGGTAGATTAACGATAGATCAAATCTTTACACTAAGACAAATCCTGGAAAAGACCAACGAATTTCAAGTCGAGACCCACCATCTATTCATCGACTTCAAAACAGCATATGATAGCATAAGTCGCCAAGAGCTTCTATTGGCGATGTCGGAGCTCGGGATCCCGAAAAAACTTATCTAGCTATGCCACATGACGTTACAAAATACGCGGTGCAACGTGCAAATGGATAACAGTTCATCCGAGTTATTCCAGACGTGTACAGGGTTCAGACAAGGAGATGCGCTATCATGTGACTTCTTCAACCTAGTCCTGGAGCAGATAGTGTGCAAGAGTGGTGTTAACATGGAAGGCACTATCTTCAACAGGTCTTCTCAACTGCTTGGCTATGCGGACGACATCGACATCATCGGCAGCTCCAAGAGAGCTGTACTTGAAGTGTTCACAGCTATTGATGAACAGGCGAAACGCGTTGGTCTTGAAGTGAATGAGGACAAAACAAAGTATATGCTATCAACAAACAAAGCCTCATCTGTCCATCGCCTAGGACAAAACGTCACTGTTGGTAGCAAAACCTCGGAACAAACATCAATTCCACGAACGACACCTTAGTGAAAATCCGACGAAGAATTACCCTAGCGAACCACTGCTACCTCGGTTTGGCCAAACAAATGGGTTCGAAACTCCTTTCTCGAAAGACAAAGCTTGGTCTCGACGACTGTAGGGAGCGTACGAGTGACCGCAACCGAAGGGAAACCGCAATATCTCAGGCAGAGACTCTTCATGGATTTGGAGCCGGATAAGTAAGTAAGTTACTATTGTTAGATCACCAATACGTGTTTAGCGCCTATAGCATAGTTTACAGCTCAGAATTTGAATATAAATGTCCACCTATTTTGTGCATAATATTGGTGAAAAATGTTTGCCATGAGTAACTCCTCATTCAATTAAGACGCAAGTTGGTAGTAGTATGTATTGATACCGTGTTAAATCACCCAAAACAATATCACCTCAGTCTTTTAGAGTCTAGATGAACAAAAAGTTTAAAAGAAAGGGAAATAACAATTGTCACAAATTGCTGATCGCCCAAAATGCAGAAAATTATTAAAGTGCTTATTTTGCATAATTATAACTACGCTACAATAAACATTTCAAATAAACAGATAAATGATGAATCTAGCGCCAACGATTTTTACCAACTTTTACTCTTTTAAACTCTTTCGCCTGAATCTGTTAAGTAGATTGTTTATTTTCAAATAAATTTATTTACCATAGCATACTTTCAGGAAAATTACTGTGTGTAGCTTTTAAGCTACTGTTTAAAGAAAGCTCTTCGTCATTTGTATTTAAATTTAGCTAACAGTTGAACTAACAAGAAAAACCACTTAAAGAGCATTTGAATTATTTTGATCCAAACAAAACTGTTTAATGCTGCAGAGCTTTTTCCAACAATAAATCGTCATCAAAATCTCGATCTTAGTCGTTCCAAGTTTAATAAAGCTATACAAATCCCTCTCGCCTCTCTTAACTAAATCTTGACAGTTTGTTTATAACTCTTTTCTGAATCTCTTATTGTTTATAAATGCCACCGCCACCAAATCTCCGATATAATTACTCACTGAATGCACCTGAGCCTACCAAACTGAACGAGTTTAAGGTTTGTTTATAGAGTGAGAGGTAGATAAGTTTTTGGCTAGAGGAGGAGGGCAATTAAACCAGTTGTTGAACTCAGATTGAGTTTAATTCACAGTGTTCTAGCCATTGGAGTCGTGTCTTGGCCAGTGTCGGTCGTGCTCATGGGTATATATGTGTAGCTAGCTACTTGTACGTATTTAGTTTTGTATAGGGGGTGTGTACGCAGGCGCAATGATATTATAGAGTGGCAAAGTATGGTAAAGCACACGATGAAGTCGAATATATAGAGGAGACGTCAAAGACGGTTGATTGTTGATTGCGGTAATCGTGTGTTACGCAACATGTAAGCCGAGCTGACGTCGTCGTCGCTATGGCGGTGGGAATGGGATTAGGAATGCTCGACGATAAAGATACAGGTATTTAAGAGTAGTTGGTACCTGGTAGGTATAGTACTTGTAGGTGTCTTAATTTTGCAATCTTACGATACAATAGGCTCTAGATGCTCTGCTTCCATTAAGTGAGTGTATCTGTAAGAACTGGTCAGTAATAAAGCTACTGTTAACTTCTCAGGTTACAAAAACTGTTTTGATACCTTACCAAGTTGTTTAGGTAGGTACTTGGTTATAAAGGTGCCTGTTTATTTTATTTTGTTAGTTTTTTTCTTCTCACGGAATCCGTGTGTGGAAACTATAGCATGAGAAGTGCGATGCTTGATGCACTTTATAAATTAATTGGAATAATTAAGACAGGTAAACAGAGTTCGGGGTCAAATTGAATTATTTATGCACACAACACCGGGCAAGTGCATCAGCACAACACCACCTGATGACAGGTCGGTGACATTATTCGCATTATTCCACTTCGCTAGCACGTGCCAAATAAAACGACATGACAGAGCCCCGTGACGACAATGGCGCGACGACGCACGGTGTGAGGACGTTGATGTAAAGTGACATAAAATTTGTTATTTTTGTGGCGCTGTTGTAGTTTGTGGGTGGGTAGCTCTGCTTCAGCTTATTACCATAATCCACGAACGTGTTAAGCACCAACAAAACGTACATAGGGGAGAAGTGGTTTTTTAATAGTTTCGTTTTTCAGATGTCAGGCGGGAAGGACGGATGCTGAATATTATAATATTGCTCTTGGCCTGGTAATGACGGTGTTGAAGTTCAAGGAGAGAGTGTTTTTATTAATAGTACAATTTTGTCACTAAATAAAGATTTTCTCAACAACTGTTGTATTTATTGGTCGTTTAATATGTTAAAGAAGTTGGATGTTAAAAGGGAATAAGTGCGACGTTGATGTGCATGAGTTAACGAGTATATAAATTATTGAAAAAGTTTTCATGTGCGACATTAAAATGCAAAACTTTCATAGAATTTATTAGCTTGAGTTGAAATTATTTTCATTGTATGTAAATTTTCGAGTTTTAAGCACTTACTAAGACATTCGGGAAATTAGAGAATATATGTTTCTGAAATTGAGCAATTGGAGTCACTCTTAAAATGATAAGTGCCAAAAATATTTCGTCTGTTGTCCAGTCAGGAAATCGAATCTAATGCGCTTTTTGGGGGACTTTTTTTATGATTGGAATTCTTTCATTTCTTACAAACTTTGGATACAATTTAGCTTGGGAGTAATTTTTATAATCTTGACGCTTGGACGCCATTTTTAGAAATGGTGCCAAATATGTAGTCAGGGCAGGAAACCGACATCCCTGTGCTTTTTGTGGGAGGTGACCTTGAAGATAATTGTTGATAAGATGCACCTTCGGATAAAATGTCAGTGTTGCCACTTTTTGGGAACATATTTTTTTTTATTACAAAGGGTGGGACCTCTCCTTATTGATAATTATTATTTATATAAACCTGAATAAAGTTGCGAAATCACCTTCAGATGCCGAACCCGTATTGTGAACTAACAGGTGATATCTTAAAAATAAGTGTTAAGTAGATGCACTTTCGGTTAAAATGTCAACATTGTCTGTTTTTGGAAACATATTTTCTTTTACTACAAAGGGTAAGGCCTCAACTTTTTTGGAAATACCTAATAATTTGAACATGAAAAACTTTCCACAACTTTGCTCATGTTCATAATATTAAAAATTGCTGAAAAAAGTGGAAGTCTACTCCTTGACATTAAAAAAAAATTATTTTTCCGAAAAGTGGTGACATTGACATTTCACCCGATAATAAGAAAATATAACAACGATACATCTGAAATCGCATCTGCACTGACATCCCTGATGAAGGTACATAGATGGTTCACTTGGTGAATTGATTCATCAAATGCTGACTAGCAGGGTTATCACTTTAAAACGTGGCGGCTTTTCTGCTTGAAGGTCTGTCAGTAGAGGTACGCCACAAGGCGATGTTCTACCTCCCCTTCTCTGGAACTTGGTATAGTAAATAAGCTGCTGACATGCCTGGAAGCGGAGACTTACAGAGTGATGGCCTATGTGGACGATGTTGATATTGCCGTATCAGGAAAGCATCATACTGTTTAAAAGAACTTTTACAAAACGCTTTAAATAAGCTTAACAACTGGGCTTACCGTTGTGGTCTGGGTGTCAACCCTCCTAAAACTAAACATGTTCTATTCTCAAGGAAATATAAAATCCCTCATACATAGATCCTCCTTCTATCAAAGGTACTCCAATAACATTCACAGATCAAGCAAAATATTTATTTTGGATAAAAAGTTAAGCTGGAAACCTAATATAAGAATGATAAAGGCCACAGCACAGCACTTTTCTCATGCAAAAAAGCCGTTGGGAACAAATGGGGCCTTCCACCTCGTATCCTCACTGACTATTCACTTCGGTAATAAGACCGATCCTCACTTATGGAGAAGCAGTATGGTGGTGTGCTCTAGATAAAGCGATAAATTGAGACAAATTAAGTTAAGTGCAACGCTCTGCTTTTGTATGCATAAGTGGAGCACTTTGTATGACACCTCTTCTACCGCTCTAGACGCTCTGCTCCATCTTAGTCTAAGAGCCGACAGCAAATTTTGGGAGTGGAGGTATAACCAAAATCGGAGTATGAGGGATTATAAGTACATGTATCGTGATATCAAATACCAAAGTCTGGCAGGTTTTGTTTTCAGCCTTTGAGAGGGGTGGGGGGTTATAAAGTGCTAGATCCCCTGATTTATTTTCAGGGTTATAACCTCTTTAATTTATTTTAAAAAAATTGGATATGATTTCCTGTCATTTTTGCTAAGCATAAACACCACAATCTTGACGGTCCAATTAATAGAACTCAAGATATAACTATTTTACGTGAACCTTATCATCCCTTTTTTGGAGATTTTCAACAAAACAAAAAATCAACAAATAAAGTCTCAACAAAAACGCCAATAAGGTTTGCTTAAATAGGTAAAATAATGGGTCCTTTTTATCGGATTACGAAGATAAAGGTCTTGAAACTTAGGGAAAATGACAGAGCATCATATCCGATTTTTTAAAAGTGAATTGAAGTTCTAATGACCCTACTATATATATAGGAAACTACGCGGCTTTTAAACCCCCACCCCCACCAAAGGCTGAAAACAAAACCTGCCAGACTTTCATATTCCAAATCACGATACATGTACCTATAATCCCTCATACTCCGATTTTGGTTATATCTCCACTCCCAAAATTTGCTGTGGGCTCTTGGTCTATCTACCACCTCTCTATATTTTCATAAAATTTGCCCTAAGAGATTCCTAACAATGGACCAACAATAACATTGACCACTCGATTATTCTGAATTCATTCGGGTCAAACCCATGTCGCACCATCCCAAAAATACAGTTTGGCAAAAACTTTCAAAACAGTATTCCTTGCAGAGTTCTCTGGGAGGATACGGCTTTCTTGGAAGATGAATCAATACGCGGTGGGTGGTGGTGTGTACTCAAAAAGACTAAAATTAAGTCTCTCCTTCCGTCTTCCTAATCATTGTACCGTGTTCCAGGCTGAACTTAAGGCCTTATTTTGGCTGAAAGAAAACGTGATATCAACCACAAATATCCGCATCTTCTCCGATAGTCAAGCAGCTATCAAATCCCTGGAATCGATCTCTTTTAACTCTTTAACAGGCCTAAATACTAATAATATTCATGGCGCAGCATTATAACATTCATTTGTGTTGGGTGCTGAGGCATAGAGATAGAGACACTCCAATTCCAATTGTAAGGCCGATGAACTCGGACTCAGGTTAATCGACTTTGCTGCAGGGCGAAACGTTGTGGTAGGAAGTACGCAGTTCCCGCATCTCGATTTACACAAGGGGACATTGCGAATTCCTGGTCAATCCACCGCCAACCAGATTGACCACATTCCGATTAAGGCAAGGCACTCTTCAAGAAGTATTCAGGATGTTCGAACACTCTGAGGAGCCAACGTTGACTCGGACCACTACCTCGATGTAGCCACGATAGTGCTACGGATATCCAGACCAAAGCCAAAACGAGGAAATTCTGTGAGGAAGTTCAACGTCAGACGGCTGCAGTCGCAAGAAATCGCAAGGTCCTCTTCCGATCGAGTCTCTCGCGTTCTATTAAATAGTCCTATGCCGCCAACTGCAAGTATCGAGATACAGTGAAAGAACTGCCAGGAAGCCATCTGAGATGCCACCTCTGACGTGCTGGGCCTGACAAAACCATCACCACAGCAAAACTCCTGATTCGACGAAGAATGCTGGCAAGTATGTACATACAGCTAAACAACAGGCATACAAAGTGGTGCTGCAAAGAAGGGCCAGAGCTGCTCGCAGAAGAAGAGAGAGGAACACAAGCTTCTAAGAAGGAAAAAGAAAGAGCATGAGAAGCATGCGATCCTGCCATTGCAGGAATACAAGACCCGAACCGAAGCCTGCAAGGATGATCAGGGGAACATCGTGGTAGAATCGCAGTCGGTGCTGAGGATATGGAAAAATCATTTCTGCAAATTGAATAACGGCGATGACGAACCGAATTCCGCTAACATGCAGATTGCACCATTCAACCTGGATGACGTAGGCCAACAATTCCGTCCAACCGATCTCAAAGAAGTGAAGATAGCTATATCTAAACTTAGGTCCAATAAAGCTGCTGGAGCTGATGGCCTTGCGGTTGAGCTATTCAAAGTGGCTGGCGATGAATTGGTTAGGAGCATGCACCAGCTCATCTATAAAATATGGTTGGTGGAAAGCATGCCCGATGAATGGAATCTCAGCATTGTTTGCCCAATCCTCAAGAAAAGCGATTCTCTGGACCGCACCAACTACAGAGGCATCGCAGTCTTCTTAATATCGCCTACAAGATCTTTTTGCCGTACTTTGTGAACGCCTGAAGCCATTGTTCGTCAACAATCTGATAGGTCCATATCAGTGTGGCCTTAGGCCAGGGAAGTCCACCATCGACCAAATATTCGCACTACGGCAGGTTTGGAAAAAAACTCAGGAGTTTCAAATCGATACCCACCACCTTTTCAAGGCCGCGTATGACAGCATCTATACAGATGATCTTTAAAGAACAATGTCTAGTTTTGGCATCCCTCCCACACTCGTCCGTTTGTGCAGGATGACGATGGAGAATGCACGCAAAGACCTCACCGACACTTTTGATGTCAAAAAAAGGTTTTAGGCAAGGCGACGCACAGTGGAAAATAAAGGTCTGTTTCGGACCAAAAATCGATAACTTTTGTTTTAGTAAAGATAGAGCGTTGAAATTTTGCACTAATTAGAAGTAGTATACGATGTTTTTGAGGAAATACTTTTTATGGGAATAATATTAATAATACAAATTTTAAGAAATATAATAAAAATCAAAACTTTAAAAGTGTATCTATGAAAATAATTTAAAATATTAAAAAACACAAAATATACACAAATTATTTACTTACTTATTAAAGATATTTTAAGAAGTGTTTGTGTTTAGCAATGAAATCAAAAAATTTTAACAGTTGTTTTTATGGAATAATTTATCTATACACTCAACAAAATTAAGGGAACAAGTTTTTTTTTCATTTATTTTTGCAGTTTTTTGGAAAGCTATAGCTCTGTGATAAATGGTTGTATTGAGATGAAAGAGAAAAAATTCAGCAGGAGACTAACATTTTCTATTTTTTTATTTTTTTTTTGAAGAGTGTCTTCTTGGAAAATTTGGTCGGATAACTTGTTTATTCAGCTTCAATTAACTTTTTGTTATTTTGTATATGATATATCCGACTTTTGATAAAAGCAGATACTTTTGTCCTGGATCATTAATATTTCAGCAAATAATGACGACATACCAAATCGAAGGATAGTTTTGAAAATTTTAGTAAGTTCTTATTCTACAAAACTTTTATAGGCTTTAGGGGATTGTTTTTTGGGCCCTTCAACTTTAGTTTAAAACAAGCAATGAAAATGTACATTCACACATCAATGTGGATACTGTTCACCATAGATGTCTGGATTCATTTCGTATGGAAATGATATCACATATTTCCTACAACCTGTCTTTCCAAACATGGTTATGGTCACCCACAAGTGAAAAAAAAAACGGTTAAACGTTAAAGGGAGAGAGACCGTGGTACACAAAACGTTATCGTGAGCAGCTAGGTTTGATCATCGACAAACCAAAAGAAATAACTGGTAATACCAATGATGGTAATATTGCTAGAAGATTTCTTACAATGTAAGCTACTCTACTAAAATCACTGGCATAGATAAAAATGATATCGAGTGTCTTTACAAAACAAATCGGAAAATGCAAGCCAGGAAAATATCAGATGGGGAAGCATTAAGCGTTTTTGTTGATTTGGATTTAACCAACGCACAATTATTTGTACTTAAGGAAGTTAACCAATGAACAAAACAGTTCCATGTTCCCTCCTTATGACAAACTGCAAGAAAGAACACAGACTTACTATCCACAATATTCTGCTACTGAAATAACAATTACACACGCTGGAACTGCAAGATTTAAGTTTCTGCTAGGCCTGAAAATGAAAACGCGTATCAATATGGACTGTCTACTTTACATGCCTGGATTTGTTGTATGGAAATGATAGAATATATTTCCTACAACCTATCTTTTCCAACATGGTCAGCCACAAGTGAAGAAAAGAAACGGCTAAAGGGAGAGAAGAAGACTTTGGTACAAAAACCTTTTCGTGAGAAGCTTGGTTTGATTATCGATAAACCAAAACATGTTAGTGGTAATACCAATGATGGTAATACTGCTAGAAGATATTTTTACAATGCATATATGTAAAATAGACAGTCTATTTTGATACGCGTTTTCATTTTCAGGCCTAGCAGAAACTTGTGTCAAATTGTTCATTTGCCGTGGAGTAGCTCCAGAAGGTTTATCAGTTAATGCCTAAGCCACTTTTTCATCTATCATTGTAAGATAAAGTTCATGCTTCACTTGTACTTCTCTTCCATTTTTATTAATTAAAGATGGCCGCAAAGAGTTTATTTGACTCTTAATTTGGTCGAACACCAAATTCAGTATCACACAGGCTCAAATGCTGATTTTTTCTTTTCTGGCTTTTATCACTATTTTCTCGATAACTTCGGAGATCGCACGTTTTCGCACCTAATTTTTATAAATATTTATTATGAAAACCTAAGCTACAAATAAAAATTAAATATAAGGCGTGGGGAGACGTGGGTGAGTACCAAAAGTCTGGGTGAACTTGAAGAATATTTTTTTTGCTCTTATTTTAAACTAAAATTTACTACTCGTGAACTGAATCAAATATTGAAAAACATGAAATTGTTCTAAAATCTACATTAAATCAGCTTTTCAGAAATGTGTAATACCTTATACCTATTCCCATAAAGTTTTATAGAAAATTAGCTTCATAATTGATGAATCGAACGGCCTTGAATTGAACATCCACAAAAACAGTATACATGCGGGCTTCAAAAAATTTCTTTTTACATGGTTTTTTAAAAAATCTTGCACTATAGTGAAGATTGAATATTTAGCTTTAAAATAAAATTGAAATAAAATATTATTTGCGACATTAGTAAAAAGCATTTATGATATGCTATTGTTCTACCATATTCCACTGTGCGACGCACTGTAATGCGACTTCTTCAACATCTTTCTTGAAAGAATAGTGCAAAACTCTCACGTCAACACTAGCGGCACAATCTTTCAAAAGTCCGTCCAATTTCTCGCTTACACCGCTGACGACATTGACATAATCGGACGAACTAGCGGGATGTCAGTGGCGCTTTCGTGAGTATTGAGAAGGAAGCCAAGAAGGTGGGGTTAACGATGAAAGAAAGCAAAACATAATATGCTGCCAACAAGAAAGGACACTCAACATCGACGCCTTTAATTTTGAGGTGGTCAGAGACTTTGTCTTCCTAGGATCCGCTATAAGAATAGCGAACGATACCAGTGCTGAGATCAATCGAAGGATTACTCTTGCCAATCACTATTTCCTTGGGCAAAGAAGGCAATTGAGAAGCAAAGCCGTCTCTCAAACAACAAAAATGTCCCTCTATAAGACGCCTATCAATCCGGTCCTGATGTATGGTGCAGAGGCATGGAAACTGTTATTGGTGGATGATATCGCGTTTGCCTGTTTTGAGAGGAAAATTCTTGGGGTGATTTTTGGTCTGCATAGATGGGAAATGGAGAAGAAGATACTACAACGAACTGTACGGGCTATACATCGACACCGACCTAGCCACTAAAGTGAAAAGCCAACGACTGAGATGGCTGGGTCACCTGCAGCGAATGGACATCAATGCTCCCGCCCGGAAAGTCTTTGAATACAACCTCGTGTGACAGCGCAGTAGAGGTGGACAGCATAAAAGTTGGCACACGCAATTGGAAGAGGACCTCACCCAACTTGGCGTGCGAAACTGGAGACGGCTAGCTAGAAACCGAGCCGGCTAGAATAAGCTTGTTGCTTGTTAAAGCGAATTAATAACCAGTTTCACAGTCTCATTTAAACCTTAAACTGAGTTCAATTGTTCTTCTGAACTGAAGTTTAACACAAAAGTGGAATTTAAACTTCCACTGTGTAACAGGGGGTAAGTGTTTGATATATTTAAGCAGATTGTATACAAGCTCCATGTTAGATAAACGCACATTGTCGTATTGGCGTATTCCCTAAAGATTTTTGTAGAAGCTATATGGAGGAGGAAGAGGTAGAATCGATTCCTCATTTTCTATGCACTTGTCCTACTCTAACTCATAGACGAAGACTCCATCTTCGTGAGTTCTACTTCAATGACCCTAGTGATTTAATAAACGTAGACGTATATGTAGTCTGTTACTCCAAATGGTTCACCGATTGGGGCAAATGGCTGCCTAGATTCATGTGGTATCACAATTGACCAACTAATGGTCTATAAGTGTGTCAGTATTCATGCGGCTGACAGCCACTTCAACCTAACCTAACCTAGTTTGGATATGATAATTTATTAAATCTCTAGTTCACATGGGACGTGTCCGCCTATCCTCTATGGATCTACCACTGTAAGCCCAAATATTATGAATAATGTCCACACTAGTGACATGTTTCCAATGTGGATTTCTTCTTCGTGATACTTAAACTTAGTAAAATATTTGAATTTATTTTGGTTGTCGTTATTTGTTTACTTTTTGTCTTCGCACCATTTACATTTGGTAACCCCATATACTGAATGACACAGTCTGCCATTTAGACACATGTTCTATTAAATCTCTAAGCAATATTATGTATATTCAACCATGTCAACACGATTTATAGGTTCTTACGTTAGCTCAAAAGTCTGTCCTACCTATAGATACGATTCCAATCGAACCTTCTAAACAAGGCTATAGCGCATAAAATCAACGTAATCATAAATAAACAATCTTAATTTAATCACGTACACTTGCAATTCTCGTAATTAATATGCAACACTATCCCCTAAAACTCTATGGCTACATTTCGATCGATAAAAATATAATCATGCAACAAACCGCCCTATGGCTATACTCCACCACACATGTCTTCACAAAACCGTTGAACTAATTATTCTCTTCTACCATTTTTAGCCAAACACCGACTCCCTAAATGTCGGTCGCTCGTCGTCGTCGGTCTCTTACACTCAATTTCATCAGTTCGAAAGCCCACCATTGTAGTTACAAAGTACCGGATAATACAGCCAAGTGTACCCGGAAACTGTTGTCTGTTTGTTGTTGGAGCTATTACTGTTTCTGTTACAACCTTACTGATGGTGCGTTGTTGTTGGTGTTGTTGCTGTTTTTTCGTTCACAGCAATTAACTTCTTACATCACAAAATGGCAAACATTATTGTAATTACGAGCCATAATTATGAATTGAACTTTATTCGTCTGACTCTCTGAATGCTGCCACGGTTCAGTGCTGCCAGTAATCATTTTTCCCTCTAATCACCTTGCAATCAGAACAGATTAAAACTTTTGAACTTGAATCGGGAAGGCAAATTAAGGTGCTTAGCATTTTCATTATTGATCTAAATCTGATTAAATGAGCGGGCAATAACTCTTAAAAATCTTAAATGGATTTAAATCAAAAAAGAACAAAAGAAAAAAACAGAACAAAACAAAACAAAACAACGAAACTCACCTTCTTTGGTAATTGCTTCGGTATCGCAGCTGTCGTCATCATCGTTTCCATAATCCACCTGTAAACAATCAACATCGTAAAAATTAACACGGGTCACGTGACGGACATAGTCTTTTGTGTTAGTAACGGTATTAGAGTTAAGTAATGGCTGTTCCAGCAGGGATGATGTCGATGGTAGCGCAGGATTATACTGTCGTTCAGCAGAAGCCGCTGTATTGCGATTCTGCTTTCGACGAGGTGGCTTTGGCAGAGCATTAATTGCTGACGGATGAATGCAGGGCTGTATATTTGGTGGTAGACTTTTTGGCAGTGGCGGTGGCGATGGGGATAATGGCAGATGTGGTGAAGGATGACGGTGATTAGCAGGAGGACTATCCGTCTCAGAATCATGTCTGTGGCAGGATTTGTCGAGTTCGAAGGTGACTTTGTAGGGCTTCTTATGAGTTGTTGTTTGAGGTGGGACTCCATTATTGACGTACCTCGTGGAGGGTCCTTGACTTTCAGCCGAATATTGATGATGATGATGATTATGATGTTGACTAGATGATGCGGATTGTTGTTGTTGTTGTTGATTTTGTTGGTGCTCTTGTTGCAGTTGATGATTATAATAATCCTGTTGTTGTTGGTAAGCTCTGTAAGCAGCCGTTGGAATTGCGGTAACACCGGTAGATGTTGTTGATGTGCTCTCATTTGATCCTCCATCACAGCCATTTGTTGTCGATCGTGTCAATAATAAAATCACCACCATTCGATCATTTGAAAAGGAATTTTAATTTCTTTCTTCTTTTGATTTATTAATACTTGATGATTGTATGTATATTTTTTTATATGTCGGCTTAAGCGTTTGAAATGCAAAAATTTTATAAGCTTTAGATTTTAAACACGCCAATTAGGTACACCCACATTTTTTTTATTATTTTTAAAGTTTATCATAACTCTGTGCAACCATTGCTGAGACTTTTTTTTTCCTAGATTGTTTTGTGTTCTTTAACATGGTATCTGTTTTATTTATTATAAATAATAAAATTTATATGAAATCAAAATCACATTCTAGATTTTCTAATTGAATTCTCTCAAAAATCGCGTGTGACACGCAACAATATGCTGCAGATTAAATCATATAAAAATGCGATGACATGATATTTAGTAGAGTTTTCAAGGCTTTTGAAGCTAAAGTAGCTGCAAATCATATAAAGCGAAGTTTTGAAAGCTTTTTTGTTATTGATTTTGTAAAATTTTTATATTATTCTCTTGTGACTTAAAAAATTAAACATACACACATAATATGTACATATGCATGTTGCATATGATAAACAATTTTGATTTGCTTTTAATGTGGCAGAAAATTGTATATGAATTAAAGGAGTGACATATTGGCTTGTGGCCAAGTTAGCTTCAAAGTGCATTGTCGACGAAAACAAAAACTAAACAAAGAAACAGAAAACGCATCGAGTCTTGTGTCAAAATGTAATTGACATTCATTGCAAAACTGTGTTGTTGTGTCTTCAGTAACAGAAAATACTGTCAACATATTGACAGATTGACTTAACAACTGCATTGATTTTAATTATTGACAAGTACATAAATAAAGAATTGGATCAAGTTTTTGCATTTTTCGTAAACCATGCAATCACTCTTTTATGAGAACACATTGATGAAACTTCTTTCTAATTCGACGTAAAACGAAAATTTTTAAATGACACGAAACGTTGAAAACATTGAGTAGCAAAGTGCATGAGTGCTAGGGCTAAATTTTAACTGTACATAAAGCTAATACATAATATTTTACCGTCTTATATGGTAGGATTTCTGTATCAACAATAATGGTATTCATGCAACGTCATAAAACAGTTGATAAGTTTACGATTTTCGTTAAGTTTATCATTTGGTTATTGAACTGTCAAATTTTGTATGGGAAAGGGTTTACATAATTTGGTTGATCTTTTCCAAGGATTTAGCTGTGGAAAATTAACCAAATTTATTTGGGTAAATTTATCCAAACGTCATTGTGAGTTTTGGAATAAAGCGTGTTCAGAAATATGATACATTTGATATCTCAGAGAACGAAAAAAAAGTCTGACCATGTTTTGTTACCTTCGTATCGTGACTATTTTGCGATAAAAGTTGTGAAGTAAAACTTTATTTAGACAAGAAAAAGTTATTAGGATATCTACATTAACTTAATGATTAGGAAAGCTACTTTTGGTTAATTATTAAGGCTCTACCAAGCCAATTTTACTCAATCGTTGACAACGACGAAGCTGTACATCAACAACGTGATTTTTTCATTGACAACAACGTGTTGATATAGTTGTCTTCGTCGGCGTCAACGAATGATACACAAAGCTAAGGAGATTCTTAATAGTTGCAAGCTGTCGGAAGCAGATGTCATAATCCAATGAAAAGTAGTAAATTTTCGTCAGGTTTCGTTAACTTTTGCTTTCGGAAGAGCGATTTCGAGCGTACCCCACGGAAGTGAAACTGACTTTTGGTGAAGTAGGAACGAAAAAAGAGAGAGATGATTTATTTTAATTAAGTGGCATATAGCTCACTTCTCCGAAGCAAAAACAGAAATGTGTTAAAAAGTTGGTATTATAAGAAATATATTTTTTATTTTGTTTTCTTTTTTCTCTTAAATCCAAACAGTTGAAGTCTCACTAATCAAAATTACATTTTCTTTTCTTTATTCCAGAAACTTTTTTGACCAACTGGAGAACAGCAAATCGACAGAGAAGAACGTCAGGACTGCAGTTGCCCAAGGGTCAAAGCTTGGACCACTTCTATACAACATCATGACATCTGACCAACCAATTCCAAGAGAATGCCAGAACCTTCTCTTCAATTATTACTCACTTAAGCGTGGTACACATTATCAAACCTGAGTGTCAGCCATGTTGGATATCAAACCGAACTGACAATGTGTACACGCTGAATGATGGTTTGACACTCAGAACTGCCTGCTCACAAATCTTTTTGATACTGCGTGACAACCCTCGGTTTGTTGGGTGGTTGCTCGATGATGTGTACACAATTTCATTCATGAGCCGTCATTCACGGAACAAAACACGAATTTTTATAGTGAATTAGCGGAAAAAGTGCAAACAAAATAGGAAAAAGCTCGTGGGTGTCATGTAAAAAAAAAGAATTAACACGATTCGTGGCGGAAATAGCCTCAAAATAAAAAGAAACAATTTTCTGAGAGTAGTGGAATTTCTTTGCCTGACGCCCAACATAACTGATAGGTGTGTACGCGAGGCTTTTCACGCAAGTTTGATATCCAACACGCGTGACACTCAGGTTTGATAATGTGTACCACGCTTTACAAAAAAACCAAAAGTTCTAATCTATAAGCAACTCCTGAGAACTGCAAATATTTGAGAGGAAAGTCCTGAGGATCTACACGGGGCTTTACTTCGATCGTCAGTGGCGTAAGCATTTCAAGAACGAGCAAATCTACTCTGCGGCAAAGATAGCCCCCCTGGACCAGTGCCCAGGTGCCCAACTATTGCTATCTGCAGATAAGCTGGTTAGAAACATCGCCGACTACCCTAATCAACTGAAGAGAATGACGATAAGCCAACAACGACATCCGGAACCAAGGTACCTAAGCGCTATGGAAATCCTGGATATAGCTCCGAAAACCAACGATGTCAGTTTGACATCTGTCATTTTGTTAGCTGTTAGTTTGACATCTGTCACTTTGACAGCTGTCAGTTTGACATCTGTCACTTTGACAGCTGTCAGTTTGACATTTATTATTTTGACAGCTGTCAGTTTGACATCTGTCACTCTGACAGCTGTCAAGTTTCAAAGTGACAGATATCAACTGACAGCAACGAAGCCTTGCAAAAGGTTGCAGTTTTACATTACAACCTACGAATTTATCTACCCATGTTAAAAAAAAAAATTAAAAAAACCTGGAGCTTCGAACTTGACTTCGTGTTGGAAATTTGAACACCAACCGGGTGAATATCCTAAAAAAAATAATTATTTTAGGATATTTAATATAATCAAATATTCTCACCCGGTTTGTGTCCAAATTTTCGAATATCAAAAGTATCAAATTATTAAATTTATAATTCACATAATTTATTTATTCCAAACGACTTAGGGATCAGAAGGCAGTTCCATTATTAGATAGACTCTCAAGCATTGAACTATGTATGTTAGTTTAATACGGCCATTACTGAATAAGACAAATGGTTTGAGTTTGTCATGAACCGGTCCCGGATTTTTTCAATAACCACAAGTTTTAATTTTGTTTTCTATGGATTTTTAAAAGACTTTGATGACAAAATGTCAGAAATTTGCCATCTAAGCACGAAGTCAAGTTCGAAACTCAAGGTTTTTTTTTAATTTTTTTTTAAACGTGAATAGTTAAATACATAGGTTGTAATGTAAAAATGCAACCTTTTGCAAGGCTTCGTTGCTGTCAGTTTGATGTCTGTCACTATGAAACTTGACAGCTGTCAAAGTGACAGATGTCAAACTGACAACTGTCAAAGTGACATATGTTAAACTGACAGCTGCTGTCAAAGTGACAGATGTCAAACTGACAGCTGTCAAAGTGGCAAATGTCAAACTGACAGCTGTAAAAGTGACAGATGTCAAACTGACATCGTTGGTTTTTGGAGGTCGTTGTTGGTTTATCGTCCTCATCAGTTGATTATGGTGGTTGGCGATGTTTCTAACCAGATTATCTGCGGAAAGCAATAAGTATGTACTTGTCCAGTAGAGAGTAGATTTGCTTGTTCTTGAAATGCTTACGCCACTGACGATCGAAGTAAAGTCCAGTGCACATCCTCAGGACTTTCCTCTCGAATATTTGCAGTTCTTAGGAGTTGTAGATTAGAACTTTTGGCTTTTTTGAGGACAGCCTGTGAATGTGGGTTGAATCTCAGCAGCTCGTTGAAGTTCATGCCTAGGTATCTGGCGCTGCGTTTGGCTGGTAATATGGTTCCGTCTGGGAGTGTTAGGGTGATACTTCTGCAGCTTCCACTCGAGCGACTGTGTCTACTCCCTGATCTTCTGAAGTAGACAAGCTCGGATTTGGATGAGTTGATTCGGATACCCCATTCGGTGTTCAATTGGAATAGTCTGCGGATGTGTGCCTCGACTTCTTGCAGGGTGGAATGCTTTTCACGGAAACCAAGCTTCATGTCTGGGATTATGTTGTTTTCGCTGCAAAATTTCTTGAGCTTCCTGAGTATCAGCTCTTCCAAGAGTTTACTCAGATTTTTGAGGAGGGATATCGGCCTGTATTTGGTGACCATTTTCATTTCACCTTTCTTGGAAATCACCACGATTTTGATAGTTTTCCACTTCTGGGGAGTAACTGTTGTTAATGCAGTTGTTGAAGATGATGGCTAAAAACATCATCACCGTTTGTGGAAGCCCTTTTAGAACAAAGTTGGATACCCCATCCAGTCCAGCTGACGCTTTGGTTTGGAGTTGCCAATAATCTCAGCTATGCTATATCTTGTGGGATACTCAAGTTTGAGTTGTCGACTGGATTGCTTGGAGGAACAGCTCCCTATCCAAGTTGGGTATCAGTGTCTGTTGGATGGATGCCTCAATTTCAGCAAGGAAGACTGGATTGTCAGATGGACTTGGTAAGAAGCATCCTTCGAAATGGGAAGCGAAGGCTTCAACTTTGTAACTGCTTTGGATTTGAGAAAAAAACAAAAAAAAATATATTTCTTATAATACCAACTTTTGAAACTTTATGCCCGTCTGGTAGGAACCGTCCGACTGGTCTGATATTTTTTGACAGAACAAGGGAGGCTATTTTAATCCTCTCTTTTTAATGAGCTGTCAAAGCTTCTGGGCATCAAGAGACACCGTTCATCGCCCTTATCATCCCCAGGAAAATTAAATGATAGAGCGATTTCACCGAACTTTGAAGACAGAAATCAAATGCCATGGAACAGAAACTTGGTTTGCCAAACTCCCAATTGTACTGCTCGGCCTCAGATCGCCCTTACAAGAAGATTACAAAGCACCTTAGCTGAACTTGCTTATGGTGTTAAAAAAAAATAAATGATTCGTGTTGGCCATGGAAGGATATACATATTTACGATGGAAAGAAACGTATGCACTTTCTCCACACTGCTGATTTGTGACTTTACTCTTTAGTACATATACGAGAAGTGGTTTGTATTTTCACTAGTATAGCAGAAATGGTTTGTGGCTGCACTTATGCATACCAATACAAGCAATATAGAAACGAAGTAACAGAAACTAACATAGATATTGTATAATAATTTTACAGGATGAATATAGAAGCAAAAGCTGTGTCGTCATTTCATAAGAACAATATAGAGAGATTAAAGAAAGATTGGTGTATCGCTTCTATAAAGCTGATATAATTTGCACCAGAAAATATTTAAGGAATCAGTAATGCTCCAATAAGGTATTTACTTCCCGTCAGATGGGTAATAGGAGTGCTATAGAAACAAATAACACTTTAATGTCTGAAATGCGAAACAATTTTGTTAATTGCGAGTATGCAGGTAATAATGACTTTTGTTCACTTTTCCTTCAATAATATACGCCTGGCTATGTATTTGTATACATGACCCATCTCATATCACACAACAACGTCCAAGATCATTCCTAATAAGCTCTAAACAACATATTTGCATAATTTAATAATAAGGTAGGTACCTTACCTAACAAACCTAGTTTGTCTCAATTCACACAATTATCATTCTCACGGTCATGTACACTATACACAACACATGTTGGTATTTTTTTGATAAACAAAATTGGTAATTTAACCTACAGAGAGTCAAAACTACAATCGTCTTAAAATGTTAATGGGATGCTGTTTGGATCTTATTTGCGCAACAAAATAGCATAACTTATCACCTTTGCGCTATAAATTGACTCTGAACATGCCAAAGTCGAAGTCTAAGTATATCTGTGCGAGAATGTACCAACTTAAGACATTGTGTATAATACCCACTTGTTTATAAAGAGTGAAACTTGGAAGTTTATTCGATGTGAATAACACAAACAACAACAACAACATAGAAGAAAAAGCCAACTTCACCTTCGCGCAATTTGGCACTCAAATTGATCGTGTAAATTTTGAACTAAATTCAATTAAGCTCTGTTCTCGATATGTTGTGTTCGTGGAAATCAAGAAAGGAGTGGAGTTCTGATAGAAACTTGATATCTATCAAACTTAAAGCAAAAGAAAATCTCAGTAATGGCCTTGAGGTTTGTTAAGCGTTAAACAGAAAATTCTCCATACTTAAACGAACACAGTTAGATAGGTGTTGGATGCAGTGCAAAGATAGCCATCTGCAGAAAAATCATTTTACCACAAAATGCGACAAAAAGCTAAATGTAACGGTTCTTTCATGCATTATTTTCTTCGCGCTCTGAGAGTTTCATGTCGTCGTCGTTGTCATCGCTTTTAGCTTCGTCACCCTTTTGGAGATGGTAGAGTACTATATACCTAAACCTACTCAACCTAGGTATCTTTCTTCTATTTTTTTTTTTTGTTTAAAGAAGATGTAATGCAACATCTTCTGTGTTAATTGTTTCTCACTCTAGAAATAGTCACATCAGTGATGTGATGTGATAGTCTTGCTGTCTAACAATGAATTTTTTGCAGATCCACTTATAGTTGGTATCTAAGTAAAATGGTTGGTTGATGGCGCACAATGGTAGATAATTTATGGAAATGATTATTTTTATTTATTTTTGTTTTTGTTCAAACTCGAGGAAACTAACTGCATTCAACACGAACATTTATTTTTATAAAATAAAGAAAAAAAAACATAAAAGAAAGATAATAACAATATAAAGCACGTTGCAAATAAATTACTAGATTTTGCATGCAAGAGATCGTTGCATAAGAACCAACCAATTTGGTGGTGGTGTGAACGTGAACTGTGAATGAAGCAATGTTATACCTACACTTAATTATTTTGAATAGAACACGTTGGAATGTTTAAGAAAATTTCTATTAATTAAAAAAAATAAAGGTATCTATGATATTGCAACATTATGTACATTTAAATTGATATAATAAAAAAAAACTCAATTTGGAAGATAACATTTTGATACCATCAGGTACGTGCTCCAATCTTGTTGGTAGCCTCTTTGTCACTACGAATGCTCATACTTATATGGTCTTAAACGTTTTCTTGAGTTGCCAAGTATGATTTAAACTTGTCTCCTTCTTAAAGTAAGAATCCTTTTGATTTTATGGAAACCAATCTGGGATAGTTTTTAACACTTGCAAAGTCTAGCCTTGCATACCTTAAAAGAATAGACTCATGTGAATACAGAATAAGTGTACTTGATATTGCAAAGCCCCGAACTGGGACAAAGAGTGACATGGAAATTATTGCTATTCGTGTTACGTATGGAGATCGATTATAAGTGTATTCAAATAAAGGTGGGTCAAAGTTGACTACATGTGGCAGCAATGTTGTTTTAAAGGTGTCTGCCCATTTTTTTTGTTTATTATTCAGTCATCATAGATGCCAAATCACTATGGAAAGTAACACGATTGAGTAACGCATGCAAATGATAAAAACTTTATTATCACAAATGGGCAGGACTGGGCACGATACCAGAAAAGTCTCCGTCTCACTTACTAACGGTATCGAAAATTGAAACAAGATTGAAACGATATCAGCTCCAAAGCATTCGAAACAATATCGAGCCGATACCGAATTTTCAGACCGTAATTTAACGAAACTTTCGGAGGTACCTATGTACATCGTTTGGTATCAGCAGAAAAATAGATTTTGAATTCTTGAAATTGTCTTCTCGGAAATGGCTCCAACGATTTAGGGATAGGCTATGCTTTAACGACGCAGACATCATCGGGGTTTTGAAGCGTTAAATTCTACGTGGGTTTTTATACCACATTGAACATCATACTTTGCCATTGAAGGGATGCGTGAATCTACAAACGAATATGAAAAGCTGAGGGTTCTTTCGTCAGCAAAACAAATTCATGGACTAGAAGTTTTAGACAAAAAATGATTAGTAAAAATATGGTAGAGAGTCAGAGAAAAAAGGAAGCGTGAGGCACACAAGTTTATTTTTTGAATATCAGACTTGTAACCATCCAATATGACTTCTATTGAACGGTCCAAAAGGTAATTTCTAATCCAACGAAGAAGAGGTACCAAATACACGCATTTTTGATAAGAGAGATATTTATTGAGCTGATAATAAATCAGCGTTTCCATGACATTAGAAAGAAGGGACCTACATAAGTGCAATTGGAGAAGATGATTCACTTTTTAGGAACAGGCTGGATAAATGCTGTTTTCCATCCACTCAGAAAAAGACAATTAGAGTTGGACAGATGAAAGAGATTTCGCTGTGATTTTGCCAGCGTTAAAGAATACCTCTATAGAACAATGGAAGGGATACTATCGAGACCAGCGAAATTATGCATATTATTGAGATCTTTATAATACAAATTCTATATACTACTGAAATAAATCAGCCAAGTAGAAGACTTAGCATTTAGGATTGGACTTGTTGAATTATTGATTCAAAATAGCTTTTTATGGCTTTTAGTCCAACAAATTGGCGTTTCGTTCGGCTTACTCACTTGAACTCATCAGTGACATAGTGAGGGCTTTGTCAAACGCAATTTGTATTAAGTTCAGTTCAACTTACATGAATTTTTCAACAAAAATCTACTGTAAGCTATATCCAACAAGATAAGAATTCCTAATTATTAAGCTGGAAGTTTATAAAACCTTCTTATATAGAAACAATGCCTTGCCCCGGGCAAAAAAAGATTCGTACAGAAGGTGTCATAATACTCTCAGACAGTTTCGAGTTAACAGAAAATTGCGCTACAAGCAAATTGGCTTTATCTAGTGAGCTGACAAAGAGAGTGTTATTGAAGTTGAGTGAGCGTTGGAGGTAAGGAAATGCATTTTGCAGGTTGCAATTCTGATTAAATTTACCTATCATAATAAAGAACTATATAAGTTGCTTTACATATTAAATATGTTTCCAGAAATTGAATCATATTCCGGTGAAAACGTTCCAATATCTTAATTTCAATACCTTTTGATATCATTTCCTTCAAGAGTATTATTTTTAAGTGAGATTTTTACTTTTGAAGTGTGTCAAAAAACGAAGAAACTATCTAATTTGCGTAAAATATCTTGAAACAACCTTATAAATTACTCGAATTCTGGTTTAGACTGTTGACTTCAATATCCTAGCTAATACCGAGTCCTCGGTACCAATTTGACAGGACTAAAGCTTAGTGAAGAAATCACTTGGTACCTATTTGAGTATTAAGAACTGGTATGATTGCCAGGTACTAGCTGATGATTGTGAATAGCTAGCAATTTGGTACTTGAAATGGTAATTGCAGTTTCAGGAAATTTTATATATTCATTTCCAAATTTATCTATTTCTTTAGAAGCTCTCAGACCATTTCTTGAGACTGTTGAGAATGCACTTCCACCACAATCGGATATGCCTATGTACTTAGGACATTCTGAATGCATTCTTTTATAAGTTCCAAATAACTATTTGTTATTGAAAAAATTAAATGGCAGCCATAAGACTGTGAAAAATTTGAAACTTGACTTTTATTTTTGACTTAACTGGTCATGACTCACTAATACACCCAGTTTGAGCGTATAATCTAACAAGTCCATCAAAATAGCCAAAAATGCCATTATAAAGCTTTAAAAACTTAAAATCAGCCTAAATTGAACAACTATTTCTCTGTCGATTTTTATCCACACCGTTTTTTGAATAATTCATTTTACAGGAAACTTAATTATGTTTCTGGTCAAGAATTTATAAGTAAAAGTTAGTAAAGTACAAAAAAAAACGAAATGATTTTTCATATTTTCTTGCAATAATTTTTTTTTTAATTCAGCTACATAACTTAAAATGTTCATAATTTTTTTTCAAAAATCTTTTTCAATGGTAAATTATTCTCTACAAAAAAGGTTTCTCCGAACTATATCGAAATTTTGCTCCGTTTTCGAGTTATATCCAAAATACCATTAAGGGTGCTTTTGCACCCCCCTCTCCAAAATGCACCCTCTAATTTAATTGCACTCCGCTGTTTTCTCATCTTCAATGCCCCTTTGATTATTTGTACAATAAAATCCCATGAACATCTTAGTTCCTTTTTATATGACATAATCAATAGCCTATTTGTTACGAGAAATTTAAAATTAGAGAAAAGTGTTATATGAAAATTTTTAAAAGACTCACAGATTTCAGCTTTGGATTTCGGCGTGGGAAGTCAAACGATTTCTAAATGGATTTTAAATAAAGGGAAATTGGAGTTTTAGATTTGAAGAAAAACAAAAATATTTCGTGACGTTAGCATACCCTCAAATATGGCGAAAAAACGTTTTTTAACGCTTTTTAGATATGATTATTTCAAAAAGGTTTATTTACAAAAAAATTTGAGTGTCATTTTCTTTTTCAGTGATATAAAATTAGCCTATAAAATTTTAATGGATAGGTCAAAATTGATTTAAGAAAAAATTATTAATATCTGTCGGACTTGAAAATTTTATAGAAATACAATTTTGAGTGATTTTTCGAATTTTGAATTGTTTTTTCGTTTTTCTTTTTAATTGTTTGTATACTTTATGCAAAATTAATTAAATTAATTAAATCATCTCAGATTAACTATAACCATATCCAACCAATAGACAGAAAAAGTACTAAAAACACAGTTTTCGAAAATATACCTTGTTGTTTAACGAGCTAAAACACCATCTCATTTCAAAAATTTTTCATATATTCTTATTCCTACGATTCTAATGCAACTTTTGGCAGGTATTAGATTTTAAATCTGAACATTATTTTTTTTTGGCATACCAAAGTGACACACCTTAATAAACAATCCCTTTTTTTTATAGTTGAGAAGGTGAGTCCCAAAACTCGTAATATCCAAAATTTTCGTTTTGCGCAAATGAAAAAAAAAACTTAATTAGGCGAGATGATAGTTGCCAGAAGAGATATTATTTTGTATAAAAAAAAAGATTTTTAAAGTGAAGAGTCTTAGTGCAAATGAAAGGATGTGGCCAGTTTCTACACCATTTACCCCTCCTATTTGCGCTTTCTAATATAAATGCACTCCACTACTTTAAAATCGTCACTAACCCATTAAAAAACATTTACAATAAAAGCCCATGAACGTTTAAGTTCCTTCTCATATGACATAGTCAAAAGCCTATGATGGATAAGAAGAGTTTTGAAAGCAAACCTACTGCTTGCAATGGATATGGAAAGTTTTGATGCAAATCGCACTGTTGATATGGAGGGTTTTGGAAACAATTACGATGCTTGACATCAATATAATAGACGATAAGAGGGATAAGGCTGTCAAATTTGCTTTAAAAGCAAAATTCAAAATCTCAATTTTTGATAAAAGTGGATATGACGAGTTTTGCTTCTCATCTTCTCAGTAGTAAGCCTCTTAAATCTGTTGCGACATATAAATGCCACTGACAGTAATCATGTCAATTACAGTTATCATTAGAAAATGTTCACATTTAGAATTATAACCATCAAAAATTCTGTCTTCTATAGATGTCCATTAGGGTGGTCCTTATATTGGTTTTTTTTTGAAATTCCAACTTGGATAGGCATCAAATGACTCTAAATGGAGAAACAAAAATTTCCTATTTTTTTCAGATTTTTATTCCACCCCCCTGGTCTCCCTTTTTTCATTTGAAGGTACAAAAAATGGAGTTAGGGTGATGCTTATAACTCGCAAAAAAAAAGTCACAACGTATAGGTTAGCTTCAGGCGAAAAAAAATCGTACAGGGGGGGGTCTATTTCCCCCCGTTCAGGCGGGAGGGGTAATTTTCTAAAAATTTGACCCAAAATAGAAGAAAAAATATTGAAAAACAACGGGACCACTTACAATGGCATGCTATAGCTTTTTTTAAAGCCATGAATCCAGTCTCTAATATATTTCTTAAATCAAGTTTTTATTGTAAATAGTTTCTGAAAAAAATAATTTTCAAACGTAAAAAACTATTATTTTTGTTTTTATTTTTATGTTTTGAAAATTATTTTTTCAAAAACTATTTACAATAAAAACTTGGTTTAAGAAATATATTAGAGACTGGATTCATGGCTTTTAAAAAAGCTATAGCATGCCATTGTAAGTGGTCCCGTTGTTTTCAATATTTTTTCTTCTATTTTGGGTCAAATTTTTAGAAAATTACCCCTCCTGCCTGAACGGGGGGAAATAGACCCCCCCTCCTGTACGATTTTTTTTTCGTCCGAATCTAATCTATAAGTTCTGACTTTTTCTTTGCGTGTTATAAGAATCACCCTAACTCCATTATTTGTACCTTCAAGTGAAAAAAGGGAGACCAGGGGAGTGAAATAAAAATTTGAAAAAATTAGGGAAATTGTTTTTCTATGTTTTGAATCGAATGAGGGCTATCCAAGACAATGTCCAATTTAAGGACCACCCTAATGTCCATATACTGTGTTCGTTTCAGTTTTGACATGTAGACTGACATCATTTGTGTTTCAATATTTGTTCCGTAATTTTTTTAAGTTGTTTTTTAAGTTAAATAAATGCACTGACTGACGAAATAAAACAGACATCTAGTAATTGTGTTGATAACGCCCACACTTCAAAATTATTGTTCAGTTGAACAACTTTGTTGATATAGCCCGGGAGCCGGTGACATCAAAAGTCCCGTCATCGCGGAAATGGACATAATATATATCATTGGAAAGGTAATTTTATGTACTTTCAGAAAAACTCGAGCTGACAGGCCCTAGCCTGCCGAAAGTACCTGTCATACCTGTTTGAACGATGCGACCTCTGTTTTTTATAAAATTCATTACGCCTTTGTATGTATGCTAATGAGTTCGAAAGTACTGAATAGATTGAGCTCAAATTTGCAGGGAATATTTTGTATATACCTTAAACTATTTCTGCAAAATTTGGTTAAAATCAGTTCCCTGGTTTTTTGAGGAGGGGCAGAAATGCACGCCGGGTACCCAATAAAAATGAAGCGTTTTTGAGATAAAACTTTGTTTTTAATTTTATTATTGTTCATTGAACCGTGAGTACTAAAACAAATTTGACTATTACAGCCTATAAGCTTTTAAAAATAAAATCTGAGAAAAAAACCCGACCTGATAGTACAGTCAAACCCGCTTATTTTGAATTTTTAAAATCATATTTTTTTTATTAATTTTATAACTATTCATTAAAAAGTTTGATTATATAAACAGAAAAATTTTGTGTGTGTATTAGTACTAATTTACATAAAGTTAGAGGTACGATTAGGTGAGAAAATTATACCTATGTACCTAAGTCGACTGTTTTTACTTAAAAACATGAAATAATCAATATTTGTGGGTTAAAACGTTTTTTAAATAATTTTATTATTGTGTATTGAAACGTGATTGAAAATAACTGCCTAAGAAGAAAAAATCCCGACATGATGGTACAGTCAAACCCGTTTATTACGATTTTTTTCAAATCTGATTTTTTATTTTTTTTTTCAAACTGTACATATTTATAAATATACTTCGGTTACATGAGCATACATTTTTTGCGTATATACATAGCTATAAATGTACATTAAAACGTTTGGAGCTCACTTAGTTGAAAACATATACATATCTACATATATGTACCTACAGTGTACCTTAGTAAATTTATTTTACTTACAAACATTAAGGAATCATAATTTATTCGTTCATTTAAGGGTGATTAAAAAAATAGTAGGTATTTAATTCTCTCAAAAATATATGATTTACCGATTATACAATCAAACCCACTTATTTGAAATCCATTCCGTGTTTTTCAGCTCCTTAATTTATACCAATCGATTTTAGGAATAAAAAAATAGTGTTACAGCCTCCCAAAAAATACATGATTTACCGATTATACAGTCAAACCCACTTATTTGAAATCCATTCGGTATTTTTCAGCTCCTTAATTTACACCAATCGATCTTAGAGAGCTAGAGAAAAAAAATATAGTGTCATAATTTTGAAGATTATATTTTTATATGTATTCTCCCTATGATTATTTTTTTATATACTCACCTGTGTTCATATGTAGGGGAGTATACAAAAATATAATCTTCAAAGTTATGACACTATATTTTTTTTCTCTAGCTCTCTAAGATCGATTGGTGTAAATTAAGGAGCTGAAAAATACCGAATGGATTTCAAATAAGTGGGTTTGACTGTATAATCGGTAAATCATGTATTTTTTGGGAGGCTGTAACACTATTTTTTTATTCCTAAAATCGATTGGTATAAATTAAGGAGCTGAAAAACACGGAATGGATTTCAAATAAGTGGGTTTGATTGTATAATTGGTAAATCATATATTTTTGAGAGAGTTAAATACCTACTATTTTTTTAATCACCCTTAAATGAACGAATAAATTATGATTCTTTAATGTTTGTAAGTAAAATAAATTTACTAAGGTACACTGTAGGTACATATATGTAGATATGTATATGTTTTCAACTAAGTGAGCTCCAAACGTTTTAATGTACATTTATAGCTATGTATATACGCAAAAAATGTATGCTCATGTAACCGAAGTATATTTATAAATATGTACAGTTTGAAAAAAAAAATAAAAAATCAGATTTGAAAAAAATCGTAATAAACGGGTTTTACTGTACCATCATGTCGGGATTTTTTCTTCTTAGGCAGTTATTTTCAATCACGTTTCAATACACAATAATAAAATTATTTAAAAAACGTTTTAACCCACAAATATTGATTATTTCATGCTTTTAAGTAAAAACAGTCGACTTAGGTACATAGGTATAATTTTCTCACCTAATCGTACCTCTAACTTTATGTAAATTAGTACTAATACACACACAAAATTTTTCTGTTTATATAATCAAACTTTTTAATGAATAGTTATAAAATTAATAAAAAAATATGATTTTAAAAATTCAAAATAAGAGGGTTTGACTGTACTATCAGGTCGGGTTTTTTTCTCAGATTTTATTTTTAGAAGTTTATAGGCTGTAATAGTCAAATTTGTTTTAGTACTCACGGTTCAATAAACAATAATAAAATTAAAAACAAAGTTTTATCTCAAAAACGCTTCATTTTTATTGGGTACCCGGCGTGCATTTCTGCCCCTCCTCAAAAAACCAGGGAACTGATTTTAACCAAATTTTGCAGAAATAGTTTAAGGTATATACAAAATATTCCCTGCAAATTTAAGCTCAATCTATTCAGTAGTTTCGAACTCATTAGCATACATACAAAGGCGTAATGAATTTTATAAAAAACAGAGGTCGCATCGTTCAAACAGGTATGACAGGTACTTTCGGCAGGCTAGGGCCTGTCAGCCCGAGTTTTTCTGAAAGTACATAAAATTACCTTTCCAATGATATATATTATGTAAATTTCCGCGATGACGGGACTTTTGATGTCACCGGCTCCCTACCTAATAGTTATCCATTTGAAACGGGATAGGTTCGGCTCAGCAAAAAATTGAACAATTTTGTTGATTAGCACGGCTTCATAAATATTAATTAACGCACAGTACTTTCCATGAGAAATGGAAGATGAATTTTGGAGTATTGCAAACTTTTTTATTTACTAAACTTAACGACACTGTTAAGGTATTGTTGTCCAATAGAAGCCCGGATTTAATAGTGAATTATGAAAATAAATCATTTCAGACTTAAACCTGCAAATTACCGGTACATTCTAGAAAGTACAAACCAATGATACAAACTTTTTTAAAGTACTGATTTTTTTCAGCGAAGAAGGAGATATAAATTTTGATTTTCTAAAAAAAATTCAAAAGAAATAATAGGTTGATTATGAAGACATCTATCTATCCCAAGCTTTTTTTGCAATCTCAAACAAAAGTATAAATATGTACATACGCATGGAAATACTAAACAAAAGATACATCTACAAATAATGACATGAATTATTGTTAAATTGATTTGCAAAGATAAAACGTGCTTATCCCGCTGATGCTGCTGCTGGCATACACTTAACTTCATTTTTATAGAAGTGCAATATGTATAATAGCCTTCCCTCGAGCACATAGAGTATAGAGAAGACTCAAACAAAAACCATTTAAATCTGATCATTCAAGCAAAAGTGACCAGAGATAGAAACACAATTCTTCTCCTGTCCTGTCTGTCTGTCTGCGAGATGAAGAAAATGAAAATCAAACGAAAATCACATTGCAAAGCTGCGGTTGTACAGTAGAGCACAGAGTATAAAAATTGAAAACAAAAAAATTATGCACACTTCCGAGGCTTTATTGTACCAACTTCTTAAATCAAGTGTAAGATATTTCTTAGTTCAGAACTAAAGTATAAATTAACACACCCACTTTCTTACTGTGTATATTTTCATAATTATTAACACATAATTTATTAACTTATGTATTACAAAAATCATCCATCATCAACCTAAAACTTCCAAAAATCACATGTTTATTCACAAGCCTAGGTTAAATGACCTAGAAAGTAAACTTTTTTTTATTAACAAAAAACCCCACTGTGTGCAATCTTTGCAAATAAATGTTAGATACCAATAACAACAACAACAACCGAAACAAACAACATACATTAAAAGCTCAAACAATGCATCATTGCATAATCACGCAATGGCCTCCGATCCGACACATAAACCGACTAACTTCGGATGGATGATTCTGCTCCATGTCCTCTTTCTTCTTCACTTTTACCATCAGATTTCTGGCGTCCACTCCACTGCCAGTTGCCAGTCCATCAGTATATCTGGTCACTAGGCCGCAAATTTATTCCATTCCCATTCCCACTCCGCATGTCCATGATGTTTAGCAGCACCATGATGTATGGATGGTGTTCCGCAAATGCATTCAGAGCTTCCGTTTTTATGCAAGCCGGCCGCACCACCATGTTACAACAAACATCTTTTTTGGTTCGTGTTTTTGAATATTTTTTCAACGTATTGTTTGCTTTAATCACAGCCCGCATTGAATAACAACACTGCTGCCACATCACTTGCGCTATAGGTGCTAATTGCCCGTCTAATTCATTCATAATCGTAAGTATCAAGGGGTGATGGGGGGGCTTTTGGGAGGGATCGAACCAGTGGTGTATGCAAACAAACATATGCCAGAAGTCAGACTTCAGACATTGTGGGAAACCACAGCTAAGGCGGGGACAACATAACCGACGACGACTACGACGGCAATGTAGTGAGTCTCCATGGGAAGACGGAAAAACTACCTATAATTGAACTTTTCCGAATTTTAATCTAGCAGCAGCAGAGAAGCTATAGCTATGTATCTTTTGAGGGGCTTGAAGCTGGTTTTTTAAAACTGTGAGGGTATACACTCTTGGTTTCATTTTTACGATTCCGCGGTGATAGAAAAAAAAAAATAAAACCACAATCGGCCTAGATCTCACGGTACTCATCAGGGCTTTCATATTATTATATCTACGGTCAGGAGAACTTATAGCTTGCTAGGTAAGTATCTTACGGAACGGTATCGATTTTTGCATTTCATTTTCCATTCAAAGTGTACCTTGATCTGGTTTATGTTTTATGTGCAGGGAAGGACTGTTGGTTTTTGTTTTTTTTGCGATGTTGTTGTTTTCTCTACACTTTTGCTCAGTGACAAACAAAGTTCAACACAAATTACGGTAATAAAAGTTTTCTCTTTTTTTTTTTAGTTTAGTTTAAGTTTGAGTTTTTAGTTGAGTCTTTGCAGCCAGGAAGAGTTAAAGGTTTTATACTCGTTTATAATTACTTTTAAATGCTCTCTGCTATCGGATATAGTTGAGCGAGTTGCAGCAACACTTTTCATGTGACTGATTTAAACTGATAGATATAATTGGTAGCAAAAGTTGGTCTTAATTATGTCATTAGACTTTTAAATTGCTATGGTGTATAGTTGTAGAAGAGTTGTGTAGGTATATAGTTAGGTAGATAAGTTTACCTTAAGATATGTACATAGTTTCCTGATAATTGGTCTGAGGGACTTTGTCAAGGAAAGTTTATAAAAAAAGAAACGAAATAATTTTAGTAGAAGTTTTCATTGTTCTTAAAGTCTTTCAGAAGTTATCTTTAGAGAAATATTTTTTGCAATGTAATTTAACATAGATTTGATTTGGATTAAAAGATTTTGACTAGGCACGCAGGTAAACACATGAAAGGTAATTCTATAAGTTGTAACAAAAAACTTAGATTGAAATCTTATAAACTTTTAAGTTTTTTTCATGAGAAGGACATAAAGCAAGAGAAGTGAATAAAATCTTCCCAGTCAACGTTTTGAACAGTTTTTTCTTTTAACACCTTTTCGTACTTCATTAAGTGTGCGTTCAACCAGTAGACTTCATAAAGGAACTGCAAAAATCCTTATAGATTTTGTTTCCTCCTGAGAAAGGTGCAAAAGATTTTAGCAGAGATTAAATGAAAACGTCAAAAAGTTTCTAGGAACTCAGTATACTCATGTGAAAGTGGACTGTTGGGCATTGATAATTGATACTAATACATACATACATATATGCATTTATTGCCAGTCCTCTGCAAAGAGGAATAAGGAAACTTCAAACTTATTGGTCAACTTCAAATGTTAAAGTAGACAGTTATTTTTAACTGAAAAAGTGTGATGAATGGGGCATTCTAATGGTAAATTCAGATTTCAATCTGAAAATTGATTCTTTTTCGTGAGGAATACGATTTAAAATTTAAACTTTTGCCATTGCATTCCTGTCTTATTATTTCTTAGAAGTCTTCATCGCTTAGACCACTTTTCATAAAGAAATAATGACTTGATAGAACTTCAGACATTGCCGTAAAATCACTTTCATCCGGAATACTGAGAGCAAAAATTTCTGATTTTTAAAGGATTTTTTAATCGACATCGTAGCCAATCTTCAATGGAATTTGACAGTTGAGTAAGGCAATCCACCTAAAAAAATGCATTAAGAAAACTATGCAAATTTCTGATTCTTTTGAGGGGTTTTAATCGATCCACGTTGTATTTTCCCCCATTAAACGCTGGCAATAGGTGAGGAAAACTCGCTTCAGATTTGTATTACATTTTTCAGTTTGGTTCGACTGTTATAGAACAAACAGTTAGGTACCTACATTCAGCCTGAGTCAGTGCCAAACCGAGTTGATGATAGTTGATATCGGTTTGGCGACGTGATTTTAATTTTTTTTTTCATCGAAACCTTGTATTTATTTTTGTTCAAATTTTCACTTAAATTTGGCATTTTTATTGCTTTTTGCCGAATGAAACCATCGAAATACTACACCTGAACACACCCCAAAACTTTTACATAATCCATGTATTTCCCATTAATCCAGTCATATTGTGTTTTTGCCATGCAAATTGTGGGGCAGTTTTGATTTTGTCCCTACATTATTTTCGGCGATGCTGAATCTGAATCTGAGGTTTTCGACTAAAATTTCGTGACGCAACATGAAAAAATACGCAAAAATAATTTTTTTTTCAGTATTTCACTAATGGCTCGAAAACTATCAATTTCGTAAATTTTATCGAAGCACTATTAAAAGTGTGCACGATTCCAAACAAATCTTTAAGGTTTCCTTCTGCGATAATGCATTTGGATTCACTTTCTGTGACAAAATTTGAGTTTTTGCGTTTAACATGAACCAAGTTATACTTTTCTGATGGCTCTTGATTTTCTGAAATCAAATCTAGCCTAGATTGACTGTAGCATGTCACGTTTTTGAGATATCCGAATCTTATGCTTTCAAGAAAAATTAATTTTGATGCAAATTTAGAGTTATATTCACTCTCCAATTTTTGGGAATTTAATTTTCATGGTCATTCTAAAGTATGAACATTTTTCTTCGAAATGCTTTTTGAGCCTTTCAAAAACCTTCATTCATCTTTGAGAAATCATCAATTAAAGTTGTAAGCCTTTGTCAAATGAGGATTTCTTAAGTAGTTTGTTGCTTACTAACTACTAACACTACACTAAGTGATGAGCCAGATAAGCACTTAATTTGTGTTTGGAAATTCTTTGGTCGCAAGATGTTGCTTGTACTAAGCTCTCTTCGGCAAACATCTGATAGTGTAAAAAGAAATATGAATGGATTGCTGCAGAGAAAAACATTGAAATTCTTTTGTGAATTTTATGCCTTCAATAATTAAACTTTGATGTTATTTGTGAAAAACCAACAGTTTGCGAGTTATAATCAAAATACTGCTAGTAAAACGTATTTTTGTTCCACTTTTTGCAAATTTGTCTATGTTTGCGTCATGAATTTTTTGTCGCAAACGTCGAATTCGGATTCAGCACGCTCAAAAACATGAAAGCCTGGTCCTCTTGAGCACAAGCTGACTAGACTATATGTGTTTTTGTCTTTCTCCATCACAGGGATTAAAGATAGTTCTCTGGATTTTTTAATGGAGAAATAGTCACAAACCAAACATGAGATTAGTGCAAATCTCAAGGCTTACAATGGTATAACAATATTTTACCCAAACACGTATGTACATACTTAATTATATTTGAATATGAATAACAATACATGATGATTTACAAAATGAAAGTGATGACTTATAAAAAACCAAAAATAGTTATGGAATTGGCGTTGGGAAAAAGCACCCAAGGAAAAAGCGCCCAAATCGATTTGGAAATGATGCCCAAAAAAACACTGAACAAATTGTTGTTGTAACTTTTTTGTTCATTTTGAGTGATATATTTCCTAATTTCGCTTTCTCTCATAAAGTAAAACAATTCCCAAATTGATAAATTAAAATAGCCAAATGGGAAATAAAGCCCAAAATAGGAAAAACTGCCAAGAACAACTGCAATATAAGGAAATATCACCCAAATGTAATCGGGGCGATTGCAGAAAATTAAAAACACACCCATTTTCTATTTTTAAATGGCAATAATACACACGAAACAAAAAAAAATAAACACTGCGGGTGATATTGCTTTTGGATTTGACATTGAAGCCGCCCACACTTAAAGTATGATCCAAACTCTCTCAAAATGATACAGTTACAATTATTGTTGGGTATTATAGTATAAATTCCTCAAATTCAGATTATTTATGTGCAAACACCCAACCTCGCACCTATCCCAAATCCTATAGTGTGCCCAAGCAGGGTGGTTGCAGGGGGCAGTATGGCCCCCTACACTGCTTATTGCAAATTTTTAATTTATCCTATACATTATCCAACAGTATCTCTTCCTATCCTCTGGTCTTGGACAATTGTGGCATCTTTTATTTTGCCCTAATTTCAACAATTCTTTTTGATTTTTTTAAAGCTAAATACGTGCTCTCGTTATAAGATACCTAAGCTGTCAAATTAATGAATAAAAGTGCATCACTTAGTAAATAATAAACAATTAAATGTGCATAAAACAATGGTGCCTGCGCGGTCCCCAAGTTTGGTTATTATACTTTATTTTGCGTGTCATTACCTACGGTTAATATTATGATAAAAACAAATTAACGGTATATTTTAAATGAACATAAACAATTTAAGTTAATTTTTAACACAAATAAAATGAGTTTTTGAGATGTAAAAGAAATGAAACTCATTAAAATAAAATTGTGGTATACTGGGGCGTATACTCACTTTTTGTTAAGTCTTTGTAATTACAAATCTCATACTATAATTATTGTTTGTGCACGTTTAGTTGAATATTTATGTTTATTGAAATATTATTATTTTAGGAAACCTCACGGTTGCTTCATTCAACTATTAATTTCTTCTCATGACATAATAATTTAAGAAAACGAAAAATTAATATGAATTTTGACGATTTTTTTTAATTTTTTTTATCAGCAAAGCATGATCGGCAGAGTAAGCAATCAAATGAAATTTTTGTTTTGAGCTCTTAGCTATTTACGAGTTCACAACTGTAAGGATGAGTTTCTTGCTTCGTTACATGTTTCTATAATTACTTTTATATTTTTGAAAGTTATTAAGTTTCAAGCAATTTTTACTATAAGAGTAAGTACGTGCATTTTATTTAGACGACACGAAACGTCTCATACGATTCTTCCCAAAAAAGAAGAAGTAGACAAATGTTGGTATGCAAATCTAAAGTATTTATTAATAATGTACAAGTAAGTTACGGTGGCTGTAATCATCTGGGATGAGTCTAAATCAGTTCCAAATGATGAAAAAAAAATCAAAAATTTTTCAGATTTATATGTTCATCCCCAATAGTCGCTGTAGGGGTTAAATAAATTCCCTTGTTTTTGCATACTAGGTGATTCACGTGAAATCTGCCAGAAAATTCAGGGCATGTAGGTTGGACGTAGATAAGAACAAAATCTACAGGAAGGAGTAATATTTCTCCCCGCTTGGTCAGGAGGGCAATGTTATAAAAAATTAACATAAAATAGAAAATAATTAATTAGAAAACAATTAGTCTGGTCAATTTGTGCTGAAAAAGGCTCTTTGCGAGCAAATTGTGAGGTAGTTTTGATTTTTTCTCTCCTTAATGTTTAAGGGGGTGCTGAATTCGAATCTGAGGTTTGCCAACAAAGTTTCGTGACGCAACATGGAAAAAAAATGCAAACAATGATGCAAAAATGCATTTTTTGGGAGTTTTTCACTAATGGCTCGAAAACTACTGACTATTCGAAAATTACATCAAAGTACCATTGAAAGTATACATAATTTCCAATAAATCTCTATTCAAGGCTTTTTTTGCGACAACCCATTTGGACTCAAGCGCTAGTCGAAAATTGACATATTTTTACTGTTTTCGAAAAAAATTTGAATTTTTGTCTGGAATATGAACCAAGATATATTTTTCTGATGGTGATGCGCTGACTTCAAATCTGGCCTTGGAATTGCAGGTTACGCTTTTGAGATATTCGAATCTAAGGATAAAAAAAATGCATTTTGTATGCAAATTTGAAGTCATATTTTTTTCTCGAGGTAATTTTTTTCGAAAAAATGTTTGCAGGCATTCTGAAGTATGAACATTTTACTTAAAAATTCTTTTTGAATCTTTCAAATACCTCAATTCATCTTCGATAAATCGTTGGTTTTCATTTTACTACCTAATTGGAAAAATCCAGTCAATTTGTGCTGTAAAGGGCAAATTGTGGGATTTTTCGCATTTCCATGACCTTGAAAAGAAGGGACGTACATAAGTACAATTTGACAATAAATAAAGGAAGAAGAAGATACACCGTTTTTAGGGACAGCCTGGCCAAACGCTGTTTTCCATCCACTCGGAAAGGGGCCAGTAGAGTTGGACAGATAGAAAAGCTTACGCAGTGACTTTGCCAGTGTTGAAGAACACTTCCTTAGAACAATCAGAGGGATACTATCTGGACCAGCGGATTTGTGTACAACAAGATTTCTTAGAACTTTTGCCCCTGCACTAATGCGAAAGATGATTCGTCGCATAAAATAGTTAACGCCTCAAGAACAAGAGGACACATGACACTTCCTAGGAGCTTCATATTTGAAAAACACTGTGCTGCAAGCAAATTAGCTTTCTTTTTTGAGCTTACATAAGGAATGTCATCGAAGGGTTTTTCTATTTTTTTTACAAATGACTAAAAATGTTAACTACCTTTGGGACATTGGATAGTTTTTTGCGCAAAAATATTTTACAGAAGAAATCTGGTATTGTTAGCCTGGGTAAGTTTTTGCCTCAAAAAGTATTGCTCTTACGATTAAAAGTTTAAGAGATTTAAAAGTCACTGAATATCATCATTTATGACAATTTTTATCTGACACCATTCAACTATTATTAAGATGACCTTTTAGTTATGAAAACAAGGAAGTTATTAATATCAATGCATAATGAAAGTTACTTATATTTAAAACAAATTTTAAAATGAACATAAACTTCAGTCAAAAGTTTGAAACTCCGATCTCCGGCTGTCCTGATAACAAAGAAACAACTTTGTCACTCGGTTAATTGCTTGAAAGACACATACATACAAAATTGCAAAAAAAAAACAATAATTAGTCAACAAATCCCAGTTACCCCCTTAAAAAAAACCATTAAAGAGTTCGACCGAAATTCGTCAATTAGCAGTCACGCCATAATATACTGCGGCCATATACAGAATGAAGCTTTGCAATTTACTAGACACAGTGAATTATTATTTTATTCATTAATTTACTCCGTCTGATACGTGATTACTGCCAAGGAAAGAAGAAAACAAAACTTTAAATTATGATGACACAAAACGAAAATAAAAGCACTGAAATCGTGAAACTTTTCATATTCAAATAAATCCGACATCACCCACAACTTATAAAGGGGTGTCAGCAAACACAAAAGGCCACTGCTGGTTCAACCCTGATGTAAAATGAGTACCAAAGCGGATAGATTATAATAAAATGTCCTCACACCCAAAAAACCCATTAACATTGCAAAATTATAGCAATCCTTGAAAAAAAAACTTTAAAACTATATTTAGTTTATTTAAGTCAAGTCAAACACAACACCACGACAAATCAACTACGAGTACGAGTACCTTACAATTATTATTATTATCAAACCAAATGTCCATTGGCTGCAACTTTTAAAGCATGAACAGCATGAACTCAATGTCGAATCGTGACAATACAACTTTTGTGTGAAACCAAAAAAATCAATCAGCTTTAACAAAAAAAAAGGAGAGCAAAAAAAAAATTGTAAAAATAAAGATGAACAAAACAAATCTTTCTATTTCAACCCCAACAACCAACAATATGCATACAAACAATCACACAATATGCACATTTTAAAATAAATTAAATAAGAAAATAACAACTATTTTGTTGACATCATTGTTGTTATTGTTGTATTCTCTAGTGGGGGTGATTGTCGTGTGGAAGTTACAAAAAATCGAAAAAAAACAACTCTATCGCCGACTATTTGTTTCATTTTATGATCTTCAGTGCTCACGGAATCTATATATAGCTCTATCGACTGCTTTTCGACAGTCATCAGCTCAATGAATAGAGTGATGATGCACATCGCCAAACAACTTACATAACTTCAAAAGCTTCAATGATGGTTTTTTGCCTGATTTTTTACTTATTTCGTTTTCGTTTACAGCTAGTTGCATTTGAGGAATTCAATTGGAGAATCTTTTATTATGGTTTATTTTGTTTGTAATAAAGAATCGCATCGATTTTTGATTATTTAAACTTTTATGATATTTTATACCAATTAATAGATCTATGTTTATTACTTTTTACTTAATTTAGACCCGTTCGAATTGAATTGAATTGAATTGAATTAAATCAATTATTTTCACTTTTCACATATTTTACATTAATAATGAAGTTTATAACACTGTTTTAAACTTTTAGACCAGTTGAATTTCAATCATAGTATTTTTGAGGTTCTTCCTTTAAGATAATTTCACTATTTCCAACACTTATCAAAACCTTAAGCCAATCATACAGCTTTATTACAATTTTTGAAAATATTATACCAGTTAGATAAATGAGAATTTAATCTGAAAAAACCTCAAATAATTTTTCTGTTAGTGTCTTTTATTCAAGAAGATACAATTGACACGAGGTTTACTTTTTTTTTGTGCAAATTTTTAACGAAGAAAAAAAAACTTAGTTTTAGTGAAAGACAATTTTAGTTTTCTGTTCATCCGAATATTTTCGACCAGTTGGTTTTTTTTGCAAAATTGTGCATTTGATTAATTTTGTTTTTATTTAGTCCTTTAGATTGAGATGGTAAAGTTTTATGATAACAACACCAAAATTAAATATGTTTATACCAATTGGTCTAATTTTCGATAATGTACAAATAATCAGAATATTTTTGTAGTGTCTTCACATCACTAAGTCACATTTATTATTTTTCTCAAAACTTTGGCATTATATTTGTTAGGTATGTATGCTCTTTCGAAGCAAACACGTTTGAATTTTTTCAAAAATTACTTTTATTAATTTCACATAATTTTCTCTATGTGTATTTCAAATGAAAATAATTTTTCTACGACATTAAATACCAATTATCACTCAAATATTCACGAACATTTTATATTTTCAAATCAGAGTTTAACTCATATTTTGTCACAAACGAACTGAATATGCTTCCAAAAGAAATACAATAAGCAACGTTTATACTGTAGACCATTTCAAGAACATTTAAACACTATTCAACCATGTGAGATTATTACTCTTAATGTCGGCTTTTTGAAAATATTGTTTTTTTTTTATTCGACCAGTTAATTTAATTTTCGACCAATTCATAATTTTCTTTTTAGATAAATCAAAAGATTCCAAGAAATAAATTTAACACTTTAGGTACAAACAAAATCATTAGTTTTAGACCAATAAAGCTTACTTTTCATTGGTTGATCACTTTTTCATTTTTACATTTTATTTTGTATATTTTTACACCAATATTATACTTCGTTGTTAAACTTCATGTTCAAACATTGAACAAAAGAAAAGGAACTGCCAATCCTTACAAGGGAGACCCAGTCCAAGGATACGTTTAAAATTTATACCAATTAAATTTTTCTTCTAACTATTTTCAAAAAAGGATTAAAATTCGATGCGATGAAGGTTAACAAACGAATTTGAATAAAAACAAAATAAAAACACCGACAAGCCCGACGACGTGATGCGCACGTTAACTCTTTAGAGCAGTTACACCTGAACTGACTTTTCAAGAAGAAAAATAATATTAAACTAACAACAACACAAAAATAAAAAACCAAAAGAAAACACACATTTGTGTGCTTTTTGGCGCGGCGGTGTGACGGCAACAGAAGTCTCGGTGCGCTTTGGAATTTCTTCACTATATTATTATCAAGCTGCTGAGCTGAAAACTGTTGCTGTTACTTTGCTGCTGGTAAAAGATACAAATATAAACAAACAAAAAACTTCATACTATATACACATTAATATAAGAAAACTGCTCTTTTTCAGCCATTCCGAGGGAAACGGAAAATGGCACGACGCATTACACTATACACTACATAGTATACCCACCCCACCCCACCTCCTTCTTAGTCATTGTATTTGACTGCAAAGTGTTCACCTATTTCACTCTTTTAGTAGTCTAAAAGCCTTGCAGAGCAGTAGCCATCGGCATACTCAGGGAGGTAACGAAAAATAGATACAAAAAAATAGTTAAATACACTACATTGCAGTTTGCAGTGCAGTGCATTGAAGTTTTCTATGAGAGTATCTAGTGTCTAAATCCAGCCATCAGGCACAGTCAGTGCTGCCTCTCAAAAAAAGCCTCAAAATGAAAGAATACACAATTACAGACACACCACACACCACCAGGGTCGGATCTTGTATAAGATAAATCTACAGTTTTCAAAATTTCATTTTTGAAATCCCGAAATTGTTTTTTTAAAGAGTCCCAAAGGAACCTTACAAGCTTTTGTTAGTCAAGCTATAAGAACTTTATACTCACAGTGAAGGATTTGACGTTCAATTCCAAATTTACTCTGTTGCCTTTTAAGCCCCAGCCAAGTCTTAACAAGAGAAAAACTCTACAGACTAAACCTCTTTAAATTCTTTTTGAGCTAAAGACCAGTTTAGACCAATTAAAATTCAAACAAATAATTTTTTCCAACAAAATTCCTTAGATAACATGCTTGATGTAATGAACAAAATTCAAGTTTTCTCTGATTGAGCCCAGAACAATTCAAGATAACACTTATTTTTGACACTTGTTGCGCAGTCAGTTCTATTTTATACCAGTCAGGTGCATCATAAGCCGAGACAGATATCTAGGAGATTTTTTAATAAATCAATTTCAAACACAGAAATAATTAGAAAGGGTTCTTTTAACAAACATGAATCCGACCCTGATAAAGACAACAGAAAATGGTAAAACTTTGCTCAGAGCTCTTTAAGTTTGAAACTTAGATACAAACGTAGAAAAAAACAGTCATCATGCTGACTGCTGAGTAATACTGAGACTGACGACTATTTTAAGTTTTTTTTGTTTCTATTTGACGCTTTTTCTTCGTTTTCGAGTACTATTTTAGAGGGTTTTTCTTAACGGTAATAGTTGGAATTGAGAGGAAAGGAAAACGCGGGAAAAATAAGAAAATAAAAACACCGCATAAGGTAGATAGGTACAGGCCAGGGAGGATGAAAATGCATCCGTCGTTGTTGTTTTCGTCGCGTCGTGCACAACGAGGGCACTGTAATGAGCATAAACGATCTACAATTATTGTCGTTGTTATTTATATTTTAAGTTGTTTATGGGCAAAAAATATCTAACTTGATGTTTGGCGGGAAATGTACGTATTTGGGATTCAACAAAAGAGACCCACCTATGACCCATATGCTTACTTACCTACATGTTCATGTCATCACACTATACAGACAGACCTGACGCACTCTTACTATAGGTAGGTAGGTAGGTAAGCCACCCTTTTACTTTTCTGAGTTTAGTGTTTTTTGCTGTTGTATGTTTTTTTTTTTTTGAAAATAATTCTTAAGTCGAGTTGCCTTAAGAGCTTTTTTACTCAATTTAGTAGGGTAGAAGTGGCACTTTGCAACCGA
This sequence comes from Dasysyrphus tricinctus, assembly GCA_963921185.1. Lineage (NCBI taxonomy): Eukaryota > Metazoa > Arthropoda > Insecta > Diptera > Syrphidae > Dasysyrphus > Dasysyrphus tricinctus. The sequence continues at coordinate 39,944,011 of OY992532.1, read as the reverse complement.
AGAGTATCTGAGGTAGACATGATGGGTTACCTTTGGTAAGTTGACGGTTTGACGTTTTGTAAAATATGGTTTCTTAAGTTGAATCAAATATGAATGTGTCAAAGACATTATAAGTACTTACATATATTAAAAGACGTTCAAATTTTAAATCCAATTTCCAACAGTCGCAGTCGTTTAAATTTAATGCTTTAAGTACTAGACTCCATGTTTGTTTTTAGAATAATGTTCGATACATGCAATAAAACAGTTTATACCAACCACTGGAAAACAAGCAAGGAATATATGGAGCAAATGGGTGAGCAAGGTATTAGCATGAATATTTTAATATTTTTTCTATCAGTTTGATTCAGTCAACAATGCTCTGGGCAGACAGAAAGCTCCTCTCACCAGCAAAGACAGGTGTAGGAACTTGGGTCAACATTGACAAGCCACATGGTCACCAGCAAAGGCTTTACAAACAAAAAATCTAATGAAACTTACACTGCATTTTTAAAAAGGGAAAGTGCTGAGTATTGGTGACTGCATTTAAAGCTTCAGTGTACCCCCACAATGTCCAGCAATTATGCAGATGAAGGATTTCCAGAAGAGACTTGAAGACATCGCACCTGAATCTGAAATTGACACCTGTAAAATAAATCAGCTTAATGGTTGAAAAACTGAAATCAATACCAGAGACCATCCTTCACAGATAAGAAGTTTCAAATAACTTCTGGCTGAGAAAGCTGAAGTGTTCTTTAACCGCTTGAAGGAATGTTTCAAAGACTACCCTTCCATTCACCTTCCTGACCTCATCGAAGGAGTAAAAATCTACTTTAAGCAGATAACAGCTACCACCGACAATGTGACCTCGTCAAACGCAGAAAAACCTTCAACAAAGCCAAAAAATCAGCACTGGGGTGCCACAAGGAACAAATCTCGGACTTCTTCTGTTCAACGTCTACACGGCTGATAAACCAGGCCAGCATACCAGGAAGAAAGACGAAGTCTTACGCAGACAAATCAATCACAAACACTACCTCTCCTTCACCAAAAATGTCTGCCAAAAGAGTGCAGGAGCACATTAAACATTAATGGGAATACTGTCTCAAATAAAGATATGTCAACCCAAACATTTTCAGAACCAAGTTTAAATCTAAGCCAACCAAGTTAGACAATTTGGTTCGGTTAGGTATTTTTTTAATGTAATTCAACGATTCATGGTCTTAAAGATAGGGAAAGAACTATGTCTGTTTTGGCGTAAATAGTGTATTCTGTTCCAAATTTCACCAAATCGCCCTTGAATCATCTTTCATAGAACAGTAAGAACTGAAGTTTTTGTATCCGTAAGCGATTTTTAGTTTCTTATAGATTATATCTAAATCGCAATTCAATATTGCACAACTTGCGGTCAAAATTAATAGGAATTTGAACATTATAAAATCAGTAGCAACTCCCGTCATCAGAGTATTAATATCAAATAAAATGTTTCGGTTTAAGTATTTATTCAAATCGAATTATTCGGTTCAGCTCGGGTAGGGCTGGTTACAATACCACAAAAGTCTCGGTATCGTTTGGTATCGGTATTGAAAACCCAAACGAATCCAGCTCCAGGGCATCCGAAACTATACCGAAACGATACAGAACCGATACCTTACTTTTGGACCGAATTATACCAAGACTCTCGGTAGTATCGTTTGGTATCGTTAGAAAAAATTAATGTTATACTAATTAATACCAGCAAATAATTCTTGTAATCGGTTTCCTTTTTTAGCAAAGAGACGGTTAAAGAAATTGTTTTTATGTAAACCGCCCACCGACACGCCCCTTTTCTTCATGCTTTATTTCTCGGAATCTAAGGATCTGGGTTAAACTTTCAGACTTGGTCCCTTTTAGCTGGGCAAAGTTACTTTAGAGAAATTCACCTGCTGCAACGCTTATTTTTTCTTATATCTTGGTTTCCCAAAAATGGTTCCAACTAATTTTGTTACAATTTTACCAAACTCATTTTTTTATAACCAGTATAACCTATAGACCCTTTTTTCGATTTATTCATTAATTACTTAGCTGATATAGATCAAACTTTGTATTCTTTTTATTGGCTTGTGGTATACAATGTGTGCACAAAGTTCTGGAAACAACTTAACCTACCCGTTCTGGCCTACTTCTTTCCCATCTGATTTACTACATAAATTATCCCTTAGCAATGAACAAGATGAAGACTTTTGAAAGGAAGATGCTCCCCATTTGCACTGGACTACTTCACAAGCTGAACGAAGAAGCAAAATCGATACTTTTGGATCAATATTCTCTGCAGCTTGAAAATAATCTCAACTCAGAAGTATTTATAATAGCCACGTTTTATTATCACTCATAACGTCATAACCCATATGGTTCACCTAGTGAAAATAAAACGATGCGGGTTATTGCAAAAACAGTGCTGTATATCAGTCTCTTTTTTTCTTATGTTTATTTATTTTTCATAAAAGAAGGTTTTATAATACAAATTCTATATACTACTGAAATAAATCAGCCAAGTAGAAGACTTAGCATTAAGGATTGGACTTGTTGAATTATTGATTCAAAATAGCTTTTTATGGCCTTTAGTCTTCTTCTTATGGTGCTAAGTCTTCTACTTGGCTGATTTATTTCAGTAGTATATAGAATTTGTATTATAAAACCTTCTTTTATAGAAACTATGCCTGGCCCAGGGCAAAAAAACTTCCAGCTTAATGATTAGGAATTCTAATCTTGTTGGATATAGTTTACAGTGGATTTTCGTTGAAAAATTCATGTAAGTTGAACTGAACTTAATATAAATTGCGTATGACAAAGCCCTCACTATGTCACTGATGAGTTCAAGTGAGTAAGCCGAACGAAACGCCAATTTATAGGACTAAAGGCCATAAAAAGCTATTTTGAATCAATAATTCAACAAGTCCAATCCTTAATGCTAAGTCTTCTACTTGGCTGATTTATTTCAGTAGTATATAGAATTTGTATTATAAAACCTTCTTTTATAGAAACTATGCCTGGCCCAGGGCAAAAAAACTTCCAGCTTAATGATTAGGAATTCTAATCTTGTTGGATATAGTTTACAGTGGATTTTCGTTGAAAAATTCATGTAAGTTGAACTGAACTTAATATAAATTGCGTATGACAAAGCCCTCACTATGTCACTGATGAGTTCAAGTGAGTAAGCCGAACGAAACGCCAATTTATAGGACTAAAGGCCATAAAAAGCTATTTTGAATTATTTATTTTTCATTTAAAGCGTGTCTCTTTTCCTCTATATCCCTAACATTGCTGACAAACCGCTGAATTCATTCACAATGGTAAATAGCCCTCTGCCGTTCAGAGTGAAAACCTGTATCTGGGTAATCTAAATTAACCTCGATAGAAACCTGGATCCCATGTTGTTTTTGTAATACGTGTTAAAAGATAACCTCGACCCAGACCCGGAGATAATAAATAAAACGCAGCTAATAACTCCTCAAATTATATTCGCATAGATATACACTGGTTCCATCACTTACAATAAATTTGAAGACATCATTCACAACGATAACTTGCCATTCTACGAAAAGAGAGCAACTAAGGGTTTAAGACCCTATTACTATTCCTTTAATAATAGCATTTTATTTCTTCAAAATTATTATACTCTAAGAAATTTAAAAATTGTTGAGATTGAGGTAACGGTAATTTTTTCCTACAGGAGATTATAGGTCAGCCTGCAACTGTTTTTTCTTGTCGGTTAAACTTATGAATTGAATTAAAATGTAGGCCATCTCTGAGTACACAAAACATTGGAGCGACTATTAGTGTATAGTGCCTCAGCAGCCATTCTTGAAAAATGCGTTTTTATCAATATCTCAAGAACGACTGATCGTAAAAAACATCAACTAGCATCTTTTTGATAGAAAATTTAATTATATTCATATTTTAAGAATGAAATCATCCATAAAGCAGGCCATACACGAAACACGACCGAGCCATTTGATCCATTTGGCTTGGTTTGATTTCAGATTGGATGGAAATCGAAATGGATTGGCGGTTGATCCTCATCCCCACGCATGACTGATTTTAGATTGGCGTGGAGCCAATCGGCTCCTCGGGTCTGTCGTGTATGGCCAGCTTAACGGTTTCTAACATAAATGTATATACAAACAAAGAAAACAAACTTACCCAGTTCTCCGAATGTAGAGATCCTTCAAAAAATGTAAAGTTAAGAAAGAAAAATAATTTACTTTCCTATCAGGAAGAACCTGACTTAATTTGTGTAAGATAAGTCATTCTCGAAATCTTGGCTAAACTATGTTTTTCAAAATGGCATCTGAAGCATAATAATACCCCAATTTGCTAAAACCTAAGACATTTTCGATTCGATTTTATGGGGTCACCATTGTTTGGCAAAATTCATTTGGCATTTTATTTTTTCGCCTTATAGCCTATTGAATAGACCTTTTAAAAAGGAACAATTACGTGCATGGGTTTTTATTATTGAATATGTTTGTTTGGCCCATACGCATGCTTAAAACCGAAAATGCTACTAAATTCACCCATGCGTTTATGAGAGAATGGTCACACCGGCCACTTTTCAGTATTTTTGGTATAACTCGAAAACTAAGCGGAATTTGACAATTTTACATATAATACTTTTTGTTTAAAATTAAATTTTCTATGGGAATGGATAATTTAAAAAATTTTACGAAAAAATTTAAGCAGGAAAAGTTAACAAAAACCAACTTAAAAAAAATCAAAAAATCAAAGATTTTTAAATTTTTTTCTAAATTGTGCATAACTTTTTTCGGAGCAAAGATACGCTCAAGAAATTCATGAACAAAGTAAACTGGAGTCTTATGGCTTTAATATGACATGTTAAAAAAGCCATATTATTTAAAAATTGACAGAGATATAGCCATTCAAACTTTACCATTTCTTATCATTTTCCGCAGTTTTTACCCGAAAGCATATTTTTTGGTACTTTATGACAAATTTTACGTTCCTAGCATCTAATACCAAATCTTATGTTAATCGGACCAGCCGTTCGGTCTGTAGGTCTGAACGCATTTAAAAGCAGCCTAAAAACGAAATTGCGAACTTACATTTTTTTTATAAATTTTCTATAGTTCTAATGTCATATTTTATCAAAATTTTGATTTCGAACATTTCTACGAAAGTGAAATTTGCCATATTGTACCGAAAAAGGGACTTTCGGGACAAAACTGAGTAAAATTATAAGAAATGATAAGGTTTGAATGGGAATATCTCTGTCAATTTTGAACAAATATTAATTTTTGAACATGCCATATTAAGGCTTTTAGTCTCTACTTTTTTTTGTCTGTGCATGTCTTCACCCTATCTTTCCTTCAAAAAAAGTTATGCACAATTTATTAAAAAATTTAGATATCCTTGATTTTTTGATTTTTTTAAGTTGGTTTTTGTTAACTTTTCCTGCTTAAATTTTTTCGTAAAATTTTTTGAACTATCCATTCCAATAGAAAATTTAATTTTGAACAAAAAGTATTATATGTAAAATTGTCAAATTTCGCTTAGTTTTCGAGTTATACCAAAAATACTGAATAGTGGCCAGTGTGACCATTCTCTCAGAAACGCATGGGTGAATTTAGTAGCATTTTTGGTTTTTAGCATGCTTATGGGCCAAACAAACATATTCAATAATAAAAACCCTTGCACGTAATTGTTCCTTTATACCTCTCACTTTCCGGTCTATTCAATAGGCTATTAGTCGTTAAATATTTCTTTTAATTCGAAATTTTTAATTGGCAATTTACGTTTTCTTTTTTATTCATAATGTTTTTAAATCATTTTGCAATCCATATTTGGCGTTTTTACCTTTCGCTTCTATTTGAAATTATTTTCAACCATTTCGCAAAATTCATTTGGCAATTTGTCGTTTCACTTTTGTTTGATAGATTGTTTGCTATTTGGCCAAGTGTTTTTTTCGTCAATTAACGTTTCGCCGTTTTATTATTTCGCAAAATATCGCTTTGCCGTCCTATTATTTTGCTGATAGATCGTTTCGCCGTTTAGTTGTTTTGATCGTTTGACAATTCATTAACATCGTATTGTTTTAGATTTACCGTTTTTTTCTCTGTACAGTTGTTTAATTCATTCTGCTAGTTAAGATGTATTACCTTAGTTGTTTGTCTATTTTTGATGTAATCACTGTGTCGGGTTGTTAAGTTCACTTTGTTTTTTGCTTAGTTTTGAAAATGGAAAATTTTGGCAAAACATTTGAGACATTTAAGTCCAATAGAGGGAAAGATAAACTGAGTATTGACGAATATTCTTTCGATTTTGAAACATAAAATCAAAATAATTATTTTGTTTGGTGTTGTGAGCTTCGAAAAAATAGCACGAGTAAATACAGTTAAAAATAGTGATGAAACTCATTCAATATTATTTTTAAAAGGGAAACATGACCACGAACCAAATGCGGTTAGAAAGCGCGTGGCAGATGCAATGTCTGATCTCAAGAATTCTGCGAAAACCTCTGCCGATAAAAATAGAACTAGAAATAGTTTTTTGTTGTTTAGCTTTTTTTTAATTCGGCACTCAATTGTTTTGCGATTTTTTGGCTTCCATTAAGTTACATGCCTTAAAATTTCGCGCGAAACAACAAAATGCCAAATTAAAAGAAACAAAACAACAAAATGCCAAATGAAAAAAAGCAAAAGAACAAAATGCCACATAAAAAATTGCCTATTTTCAAAAAGCCTATATAATGTTAAACTAAATGAAAATTGCGAAATGAAAAATGCGAAATAAGGATTTAGCAAATCGTTTAAAAAACAAAACATAAACTGCCGAACGTGAAATGCGAAATTTCTTAATGCTAAATAAATAAAATGCGAAACAAAAATCCGCGAAATGAACCCCCGCGAAACGTCAATTCGCCAAACAATTCTGGCAAAACATACCATACCCGATTTTATGACTGTTCCACTCCTTTTTGATCCCAATCGCATATGAATACATCGTGTTATCAAATTTACGCACATATTATACTCAATAAAGGCTTTTCACATAAGCTGCGACCTGCGAATGCGAATTAATTTGTGCAGGCAATTCCAAACGCAGACTCCAACAAATTTTTCATTTATCTTTTGGACAAATTGAACAAACGGCCCTATCTACAATTTTAGAAAGAAATCATGGGGTAAAATTGGTTTAAATTGTAAAATTTAGTATAATTATATTTTCTACGCGACCAACCAGATATTTTCTGTAAACTGTCAAACACTTATTTGCAATTCACAACATCAGGACGCATTCCACAAATCTGCGAATAAAAACTCTCTCGAATTGAACCTCAAATTTGTCTAAGCAGCCATTTTACTGGCTTATTTTTAATGACAATTCGCGTCTGCAAGCGATCATTTATGAAGAAGAAATGTCAAAATTCATAGCTCATATACAAGGCACTTAACGACATTTTACAAAATAACTTCTTCACACTATCACTTTCGACAATTAGTCTAGTCCGACGAAAAATCTGTATATGTATGCGCGTTTGTTCCAAATCTACCTACTCCTTTAAATTTGGAACAGAAAAATACTCCGAAAACAATATTCCGAACAGTTAATCGTAGGCTTTTGGAGTAGTTGGAGTGAGAATGGAGTAGAAAAGGAGTACTCCAAAGGTTCGATTAAAAACGGCATTGGAGACGACCCATCTCTTTGAAACATTTTTCTTTGTCTCGGACTATTACGGTGTTATTTCAGAAAATGCTACCTTAGATGAGCAAAAGGGTTTTGGGTTCACTTTGCCTTCTGAACTGGTCCTCTTCCGAAAGTTCAGATAACTTTATAGAGCATATTCAATGCCCACCCATTTGCTCCCGTACCAATTCTGCGTTGATGCTCATTTTACAAAACATTTGGTTTCAAATTGCTGATTTTGTTCTTCAACTAATTTTCTTTCTACCTACAACAAAAATGTCAAAGCCTAATGATATTTAGGTCCAGTTGTACAAACGTGGATCAAATGTTGATAAAATGTTGATCCGTGGTTCAAAAATTTGTATTGGCTGATTTCGGCGGAATTACTGAGGTTCGACGATGGTTCAAGGTTCAAGTATGTTATAGTAGCCAATTTAATGTCTGAACCATATCGTTGAACCTCAGTCAATTCGCTTAAGTCGGTAAGTAAAAATTGCTCAACCACAGATTAAATATTTGTACAACTGGCCCTTAATGCAATAAGGGCTTTTTAACAAGCAGCACATACACTCCCGTTCAATTGAATAGGTTCAAAATTTTCGAGTGCGATTTACCGTTATAGCTCTGAACTATGTGGAATAAATTAATTTTTGAAAATGGCATTAGAGAAAGCATCCAATTGAGGAGAGAATAAGAAAACACACAATATCAAACTTACCATCATTACACGTTTTATTATTATTTCTTTAAATTCATATTGAAATCGTAGCACTTTTTTTCGTTTATTTGAAAAGGTGCACCGCCTTTTTAATGACTTTTGCTCTGAACTAGTTGAAGGTCAGACCTTTTAAAGCTATTTTTGGGCTTTATATCATGGTTTCT